>OZ030017.1:42082918-42760418 GCA_964023405.1 Apodemus agrarius
CCGACTGTCTTGTGATTGTTGATGACAGGTGGGGTGGAGATGGTGGGGGCGATTTTCCCCAGACAGAAGCTGCATGCCCCTAGCCCAGGAAGGGATTAAGTCTCAAAACTTGAAGTATTATTTCTACAGAATTATGTTTATATCTTTGTAAAGTTTGAAAAAAAAAATCCAGTTGAACCCTTGTCAGCTAGAGACTGTAAGTGGAGTCGCACGATTTATACGCTGGCTTCCTTTGCTTGTTGAGGTCATTGATGTGATTGTGCTGACCACATCGCTTTTAAAATTAATAAGTGTCTTTTAGAGTGCTTTGAGTTGCATGACAGACTTGAGACTGCAGAGAATTCCCCGTACCTCTCACTGTCTCAACACCTCACAACATAGAGCTGTATTTGTGAGGAATCTTGAGTCTCTGTTGACAAGCTTACTACCCAAACCCCACGGTTTACCTTAGCGCCCACTCTTGGTGTAACACATGCTAGGTGTTTTTACCAGTGTGTGGTGGTATGTGTCTACTGTCGTGCAGAATGGCTTCACAGCCCTGAAGGTGTTTTGTGAGTTAGTTACACAACCGTTCTTCCTCTAAACACTGCTAACCACTGTTGCTGGTGCAAAGCTGTGGTAACTGCTTCTTTTTCTGTCTCTGAGTTCTTTTACCTTTCTAGAAAGTTACATAGTTGGGATCATGCTGTAGGTACCCAGATGGCTTTTTTCACTTAGTGTATCTTTGGGGTTCCACATGTCCTGATACTTCTTTTGTTTGTGCTAAATAATAACACATTATACTAATTGCCCAATTTGCCCATTCTTGAACAGAAGGACATCTTGGTTCCAGTTTGGTGTAGTTTTGAGTAAAGCTGCTCTAACTTTCCTCATGCTGGCTTTGAGGATGGAAAATTTCAATTCCTTTGGCTACATACTAGGGAGCACGGCTGATGGCCTATGCGGAATTCTTTAAATTATAACAGAGATTTAGGCATTCTTTGTGTGTGTGTGTGTGTGTGTGTGTGTGTGTATATGTGTGTGTTTGCGTACATGTGTGTATGTGTACTGTGTGTGCCTAGTGCCCATGGAGGCCAGAAAAGGGTGACAGGTCTCCTGGTACTGGAGTTACAGATGGCTGTGAATTACCATATAGTGCTAGGAACTGAACCCAGGTCCTCTGCCATAGCAATAAATATTCTTTGGTTTTGTTTTGAGACAGAATTTCTTGGTGTGCAGCCCTCTGTCCTGGAGCTTGCTCTGTAGACAAGGCTGTCCTGGAACTCAGAGATCCATTTGCCTCTGCCTCCTGAGTGCTCTGGGATCTAAGGCGTGTGCCACCACAGTGCACTGGCTGACTTTGCTTAATTTAATAAGTCATTACCGCATCTTCTCCCTGGCTGGACATGTCTGCAGGCATATCAGCAGGATTTGATGTCAGTGCTTTGGAGTTTGTCTCTCTCTCTCTCTCTCTCTCTCTCTCTCTCTCTCTCTCTCTCTCTCTCAAGATTTTATATATATATATATATATATATATATATATATATATGTGTGTGTGTGAGTACACTGTTGCTGTCTTTAGATATATGAGAAGGTGGCATGGTTGTGAGCCACCATATGGTTGCTGGGAGTTGAACTCAGGACCTCTGGCTGAGCCATCTCCACAGCCCTGGACTTTACCTCTTTTATTTATTTTTTTCTTTTTAAGATTTTATTTATTTATTTTATATATATGATGAGTACACTGTAGCTGTCTTCAGACAGATCAGAAGAGGGCTCATTATGGAAAGATCTCATTATGGATAGTTGTGAGCCACCATGCGGTTGCTGGGATTTGAACTTGGGACCTTTGAAAGAGCAGCCAGTACTCTTACCCACTAAGCTATCTCACCAGTCCACGGTTTTTGTCTCTCTCTTTTTGTTGTTGTTTATTTATTTGTTTTGTTTGTTTTGTTTTTTTCGAGACAGGGTTTCTCTGTATAACCCTGGCTGTCCTGGACCTCACTCTGTAGACCAGGCTGACCTCAAACTCAGAAATCCGCCTGCCTCTACCTCCCAAGTGCTGGGATTAAAGGTGTGCGCCACCACTGCCAGGCGGATTTTTGTCTCTTAATAGACGAGTTTCATTGATGTTTTCATGGAATTTTTCCCTACTGTCAGAAGACAGTGGACATCTGTCCGTATGCTCATTTGAATCTGCATATCTTCCATAACAAGATGTCTGCCTGGACCTTGCGTTCATGAGTTCTTCATATTTTGTGCATAGCAGTTCTTTGTCATATGGCTTGCTCATATTATATCCTATTCTTTGGTGTGTATTCTCATTTCCTTGATGTTGACTTTCCTAGAGCAAAAGTTTTAAGTTTTATTCTTTTATTGATATCTAACTTGATAATTATTTCTTTTATGGATTGTGCCTCTAATGTTGTATCCATAACTTTCTCATCGTTTCCAGGGTCACCTCCATTTTATCCTGTGTTGTCTTCTTAGAATGTCATAGTTTTGTATCTACACTGACTTCTGCTTAAGATCTTTGTCTTGATGCATTTTTAAAAAACATGTTGATAACTCAGTTTCAGGACCGTTTGTTGAAAGACTATCTTTGCTCCATTTACTGCATGTCTGAAAGGGAACCTGAAATGGGTTCCCAGCATCTCCCATTGTCAATGCACAGATCTCCCACTGTGTTGTTATCACTGGAGGAGAAATGAAGAGTGTGATGTGTGCTGAAAGTAAGCGGGGTGGGGTGGGGCTGGGGGCTGGGGGCGACCAGCGTCATACTCCTTAGGCTGACTTGCAAAGAGCCTTGTTTAACTCATCTGAATCTCTTCTTTGTTCAGGAAGATGTCGATAGCCAATAGGGCCTTGACAACTCCATTCTCCAGGCCTTCTGTGTGACCGATTCAGACCTCTGGCCAGCTTTTCAGCAGTCTCTGGAGGCCAGGGTGGTTTTTGCTTGTCTTTGCCAAGTGTGTTAACAGTAGTATCCTTGGACAGTGGTGAGTTGTCTCAGGCAGTTGCTGAAATGCAGGCTAGAAGTACATCTGTTTTTAGATAACACAGCTGCCATGGTCTGTCTCATGCCTCTTGCCCTGTAGTATCAAAAAGCCCAAGTGGACGGCTGTCTACCAATCAGAACTGTGACTGTGTGGTTATTAGAGTGCGGTGCAGACTGGATGGTTAGCTGTTGTATCAGGGAACATGTTTGACCACCAGTCACCGCCTACCGCAGTGCACTTAATTGTTTGCAATACTGAAATAGTTTGTATTCATTTCACTCTTGGTGCTGACCTCAACAACTCTATAGCAGGTTTCCAGGTTGGAGAACGGCAATCCTCTGATTTCTTTCATTTCTTTTGGTATAGCGTTGGCTATTTGGTCTTTTGACTTTCCATAATAACTTAGAAATTTCCTTGTGGGTGTGTATGTGTGTTGGTATGCACAGAGGTCAGGAGGACACTTGCAGGAGTCAGCTGGCTCCTTCCACCACATGAGTTGTCATGTCAAACTCAGGCTGTCATGTTTGGTAGCGATTGCCAGTACTTACAGAGCCATCTTACCGGCCCTCCATTCAAACTTTTGAGTGACTTTGGTAAAGTCTGTAAAACCCCTTCCTGGGATTTAGATTGGGATTTCATGAACTTTATAGAGCAGGCTGGGAAGAACTGACACCTGACAATAATGGGCAAATATTCTCGTTCAGAGCATGAAATGTCGCAGCACTTATTAGTTCTTAGTATCTTTTATCAGAGTTAGTTTTCCTCATATAGAATTGTATAAACTTTATCAGATTTGATATAGCTATTCATTTATGGGGAACTAATATACCTGGTGAAACTAATATACCTGGTGATTTTTTTTTAATTTTTAATTTTTGTGCTTTCATTGCTGATAAATATTTAGGGGAAACTAACTTTCCTGTATTAACTTTTTATTCTTTAACTTATGTATCACTTGTTATTTTCAGAAGTTTTTTAAAATTATTGTGGAATTTCTACATGAATGCTTATGTTACTGTGCTGGCTAGTTTTATGTGAATTTGACCCAAGCTAGAATTATTTGCAGCGGGGAGGTAACCCCTAGCGAGGAAATGCCTTCATAATCACTGGCTGTAAGGCGGTTTCTCAGTGATTGATGGGGAAAGGGCTCAGTCTTCGTGTGGTGCCACGGGGGTGGGGGGGGTAGGGGGATGGGTGGGTGGGGGGTTCTGGTGGTGGGAGGGGTGGGGCGGTGGTGGGGGGGTGGGGGTGGGTCCTGGGTTCTGGAAGAGAGCAGGTAGAATAAGCCGTGATGAGTAAGCCATTCAGCAGATCCCTCTGGTCTTTCCATCGGTCCTGCCTTCCTTCAGTGAGGGACTATGATATAGAATGGGCCAAATAAGCCCTTTCCTCCCCAACATGCTTTTTGTCATGATGTGTCATCATAGCACTAGTAACCCTAACTAACATAGTTACCTACAAACAAAGAAGGTTTTACTACTTCTTCCCCATTCTTTATACTTTTTAGAGTACACTTATTTGTTATATTGCATTAGCCTGGATTTTTAACACAATCCTAAAGAACGTGATGGTAAGGGAGACATCCTGATCTTAGTGAGAATGCTACAAGTTTCTCACTACGAAGTGTGATACTTGCTATAGGTTTCTGTAGATGTTCTTTTCCAAGTTGAGGAAGTTCCTCGTCATTCCTAGTTTTCAGAGTGCCTTAAAGAACTGTTTTTAGGTTTAGTATCTATGTAGACCATATATGCATGCTTGGTGCCCATGGAGGTCAGAAGAAGGGATCAGATTCCTTGGAAGGGGAGCTGTGGATGGCTGTGAGCCACCCTTTGGATGCTGAGACTCAAGTCCAAGTTCTCTGCCTGAGGGAAGAGTGCTCTTACCTACGGAGCCATTTCCCCAGCCTCATATTTATTTATTTATTTATTTATTTATTTATTTATTTGGTTTTTCAAGACAGGGTTTCTCTGTGTAGCTCCTGCTGTCCTGGAACTCACTCTGTAGACCAGGCTGGCCTCGAACTCAGAAATCCACCTGCCTCTGCCTCCCAAGTGCTGGGATTAAAGGTGTGTGCCTCCACTGCCCGGCTCATTTTTTTTTAAACTTAAATCGTGAGTGTGTAATGTTGGATTTTGTCAATTGCAACTATTGATATGCTCAAATGGTTTTTCTCTAGGCTGTTGCTGTGATGGGTTACATGACTCATTTTTGAACTTACATGGCTTTGTTGAGAGGCACCCAACAGAAAAGATTAGGACATTGGGTCTAAGCCATTAGGATGTCTTTGTTAGCTGGCCATCGATGACGACACTGGGTGTTTAGAATCCAAGTGCCACCTTGAACTTGTCTCAGGTGGGCTTTTAGGCACAAAAACCACTTTCTTGGTTAACACAACTTGGTTACAAGATCAGTTAGCCAGAAGCAGAACTAGAAGCCAAAACGCAGGGTCAGTGCATTTACGGACTTTCCCAGAACTATGGACCTGATGGAGTACACCTTTGTTCTTCGCGTCTCCGTGCCTGAGACATGGGCTCCAAGGCCTGAGCTACCTCGATGGTGGTGTCAGCTGTGTTAGGGTACGGGGCCTGTTACAGCTTAACGTTAAAATATGCCTGTTTGAATCCTAAACCAATAGTTATACATTTTTTTTTTTTAGATATTAAACTTTTATCTTTGCTTCAAAACACAAACACGAAGCAAAACAAAGTATCCCCTTATCTTCTTGGTTACCTCTACCAACAAATGTCTTCTAGATGGCCCAAATATTACTATCAGTGTAACATTTATTTATACTATTCCATGTTTTTGATTCTAGAATTTTCCTGTTCTTGATTTTAGATTTTTTCTGACTTCCTGTTGGCTCAGTTGAACATTTAGAATCTGTGTTATATTTCATCTAGCAAGCGAGGCTGCTCTGTTTGCTAGCTATAGAACGGCTGCCGTGAAGTAGCTGTGCTCTTTTGGCCCTGCCTTGAGTTGTCAGCACATATTGCTGATGCCTGGCTGAAGCCAGTGTGGACATGCTCGACCTGATGAGCTCAGGTTACTAGTGTGCCCCTGGAAAACAGGTCTTGGAGCACATGTGTGTCCATAGCCTGGGCCGGGGCTGCTTTGTCTTCATCTCACTCCTGCTGCTCTGTGTTCCCAAGGTCCCAGCATGCTTTGCATTCCAACCCACCGGAATTATGTCAACCTCAGTCCTTCTGTTTCCAAGACTCTGTCTTCACGGACTTGCCAAGTTCAAGCCTGGTTTCCACTTACTTTCTGTACTCAGCCTTCCACATAGCATCCCGTCCCGACTGCAGAGCTTGTGGCATAGTCCTTAGGAATGGAGGAGCGAATCCAGCAGCAGCTCAGAGATCCAGGATGCGCGCATGGTCCAGAGAAGCTTCTAGCCTTCCATTTTATTAAAGAAATTAACTTATCGAATATGCTAATCCACTTTCCATTAAATGCTGATAGTCTTCAGGATTGCTTGAAGGCAAGTTCTGATTTAGTTGAGGAGTTTCTAGCTGAGGTTGGCCTTCTGATTTCTGATTTGCTCAGTTGATGAGAAGCAATTGCCCTGCATACTAGTCCACGCACCCTTTCACTTGGAGGCCTTGGAAGGAAGGGGATTTTGGTGCAAAACATCCAGAGAACTCTCGACAGTTTGGATGGATCATTTACCCCAGTTTGAACTTTTCCTGCTTTTAGGGAACCCTGACAAGTTCCCTCCCACCTAGTGTCCCTCCCACTACTGGAGTTCATTTTCCTCAGAGAGCAACCCCTGGGGTTTTGCTGATGTGTTAGTGTTTGGTTAGGAGCATGGCTTTGAGGATTGTAACACGTATCTGGTGTCATGAGCATGGTGTGTCCTGGCAGTGACCCCGCAGGAGCAGTGGGTTACACTGGTGGCCAGCAGTCTAGTGACAGCTTTCACCTAGCACGTGATCCGTACGGGCTCACTAGTTCATGTTCTCCTTCAATCATCCTCTCCTTATTTGGGTTTCGTTTCTGACTTCTTTTCCTTTCTTGGCAGTATCTTCAAAAGGAGTTAGGAGGCAGTCCCAGGAGCTGCCTTTGAAGATTGTGGCAATATGTATACCTGTCAAAGAGTTGACCGAGCCCTGTGGAGAGCTATGTCACTCATCAGGTCCCCAGCTCGGTGCCAGCTCTGCTCTGCTCCAGAACAGAAGCCATCAGAGTGGATTGTAGGCTCACAGGGATTTACAGATCCTCCCTCCTCTCATTTTCTCCTATGGGGTATCTAGAAATGATGAACTCTGCGTGAATCCAGCTTCTGTTTGCATGGGATGAAAGAGAACTCTAATTTCAGCTGTGCATAGCTTCCTTTCTCTATTCCTTCCCTTCTATTTTGCTGTTCCCTTTCTCCCATAGATCAGAACAACATGCTTTTTTTTTTTTCCTTTTCTTTTTCGAGACAGGGTTTCTCTGTGTAGTCCTGGCTGTCCTGGAACTCACTCTGTAGACCAGGCTGACCTTGAACTCAGAAATCCTCCTGCCTCTGCCTCCCAAGTGCACCACCACCTCCCGGCCAGAACATGCTTTAATGCTTGAGACCCTTTAACTACATGTGTGGTCCTTATGGATGCTCATATCACCTGTGCTGGCGGGAGACATTGATGTGCCCGTTACAGCCTGAGCGTCGATGTGACTTAGCTGCTGCTCAGAGAAGCTCAGTACACTTTCTTGAAATGCTCAGCCAGTGGCTTTTAATTTATTTCTTTATGACATTACAGAGTAATGTTTTGTTTGTTTGTTTGTTTTGTTGTGGTTTTTGGGTGTGTGTGTGTGTATATGAGTTCAGACCAAAATCCAGAGTTATTAAACAATTTAAAAAAGGAGAAGCAGAATACAATGGGAACAGAATAGAAAATATATGTGTTTATTACAAGCTGTCAAGTCTTCATGAAACATTTGTCTTGAGGCCAGGGGGTTAGTTTAAGTCGGTAGAGTCCTTGCTTAGCATGCAGGTTTCTAAGTTAGTCTCCAGCACTGCATGTACTGGTCAGGGAGGCGCACACCTTAACCACCCCAGCACTGAGGAGTGGAGCTGGGGAGATCAGAAGATCAAGACCATCATTGGCTGTATAGTGAGTATGAGGCCATCCTGTGCTACATGAGACCCTATCTCAAGAAAAAGCAAAAAACAGCCAAAATATAACATCACTATGCTCCACATCGTCTTGATTGTTCAGTTAAATCAGTAAATTATTTAAATACTTATATGTGTTAGATCTCAATGGTCAAAACCAACCAACCAAAACCAAAACCACCACCCCCCAAAAAAAATCCCTAGAAGCCACTGAATGGTACACACCTAACTTCTCTGAAGCCATGGATTTAGCTTTTATTTTCTTGGCTTTCCCTGAGCTAAACATTTTCACTGCCTTCCACTCATCCAGATGTATCAAGGTCTTAACATCTGCCTGCCATTTTGAATCCACTTTACACACAGTCTGTGTGAAGAACTAGAATCTGGGCTCGAGTCTGGAAGACGCTGTTCTTCAGTGTCCTCCATCTCCAAAGGCTCTTACGGTCTCTCCACCACCTCCTCTGCACAGATCCCCGAGGGGAGGGGTTTGATGAAAACAACCCTTTTAGGACTGAGCAGGTCAAAGTCTCCCATTCTCTATACTCTGTCCAGTTGTGGGTCTCTCTATGTTAGTCCCCAACTAATTCGAGGTTATCTGATGATGGCTGAGCAAAAATCTGAGCTATGAATATGGAAGAATACTGATCTGTGGGCATAGCAGAATGTCACTTAAGAGTCTTTATTTCTATGTTCCTTTAGCAGGTCAATAGTATTTGTTTTGTCCCTAGTTTCATGGTTTAATCTGGTATGAGGTTCTTGGTACCTGAGCAGTGTCAGGCATGGATTCTGTCTTGAGGGGTGGGTTCTAAATCCAAGCAGAGTGATTGGTTACTCCCATGGCCTTTGTGCCACTAGTGCACCACGCATGCCTCAGGCAGGACACTGCTCTAGACGCCGGCGTTTGTAACTGGGTGGGTGGTTATCGTTTTCCTTTGGTAATGTTCAGAGTACCTTCTGGAACCATGAGCATTATTTAGATGGGGTAAAGGCCCTACTTAGGCACCAATTCGACTTCCCCACATTCAGTAAGATATGTAGGTGTTGTCTTCAGCAGTAGGGCCTTACATCAGTTGTAGAGAGAAACCAGTAGCTTGACAGTAGCCTGGGTTGTTTGGCTCTTTCCATGCAGCCCCTTTGCCTTTGCCCATTTTTAAGTTGGATTATGTTGTTGTTGTTGTTGTTGGGTTTTTGAATTATAGTTTTGATATTAATACTCTGTCAAGTTAATGGTGAATATTTCCTTTTTACACTCCCTGAGGGTAGGGTCTGTTACAGACTGAATTCAGGTTCTTTGACTTATGATTGTTCCTTGTTCTCTGGTCCCCAGTGTAGCCCATTCTAGGGTCCCTTCTAAGATGGTGACCATTCACAGTACTTTAAGCCTGGGGGAGGAATAAAGTGGGGTTTGCTGTACTGCCAGACTGTTCTTCTGGAGAGGTCACTGTCTCACCAAAACCTCAGCAGGATTTGGGCTTGCACGTCTTGTAGATAGGACTGCCAGTCTGTTTCTCCAGACTCTCCAGGCTTACCTTTAGGATGAGGCCTCTGCTTCCCTCTGCCTTCACCGTGGAGCCCTGCAGGAGGGTGGGCTGGGGTGGGTGAGCTGGGGAGCTTATTTCTGTATATACTGTTGAGCTGCTCTCCCCTCTTTTGAGTTTCCCGGGCTCTTTCTCTATTGGAAGAGTCTCTTCTCTTTGTCTTGACGCTCTTCCTTCAGTACACCACACAGACACAGCTCCTAGCCCGCCATCCTGTCCCCGCCACATTTAAGTGTTTCTGGGTTTTTTGGAATTTACTCTTCACCTGCTGTTGTGATCGTAGTTGTCTGTCTTCCATTTCTGGGCACAGGTCCTTCAGGACCATATTTTATGGTTATGCTTGGCTGACGACCATGACTTCTCTTAGTGTTTACTCATCTTAAAGTGTCTGTCTTTCTCTTTGGCTTCTGAAGGACGGTTGTAACCCTCCTGGCAGGAGAGAAGGTAGTCGAGAGACTCGTGTCTTCCTTGTGGCAGGTGGACTGCAGGACGGTGGAGCCCAGGGCACTGGGACTTCCTCAGGAACTCCTGCCAGTGGGGAGGGCTGAAGCTTTTGTGCCAGATGGAGGGAACTTGTCTGAGGAAGAGATGTCATAGAATTCTGACAACTTGTGGAACAGAACTTGGCACTGCTGAGACATCCATACCTCGGTGGTGGATGGGACCACACTTTGATCAAGACTGTTTAGTTACTTAAACTTCCTATCAGAACCGTGAAGATTGACGGTGTGTGTCTGTCTCTGGAGCTCTCTACTTGTTCCTCTTCCCCTGTTTCCACATTGAATACATTTATGATCTGTGCTTTCCACTATTATTTGATTGATTAATTGACATATTGGGGATGGGTGGTGGGTGGCAAAACCATCTTGTTAGAGCTGCTATGGTCTAGGCTCATTCCCTAAACACTCTGCTAGCAAGATAGCCTTGCTGGGTGTAGTCCCCTTACCCAGTTTCCCCCCTTCCCAGAAACCCCCTCCCCCTGCTTCTATGAGAGTGTTCCTCCACCCACCCACTCTCACCTCCCCGTCCTCGATTTCCCTACATTGGGGCATCTATCTATCGAACCTTCATAGGAGCAAGGACCTCTCCTCCCTTTGATGCCTGACAAGGCTGTCCTCTGCTATATATGCAGCTGGAGCCATGTGTACTCCTTGGTTGGTGGCTTAAGTAATCTTGGTTCATAGTTATTTTATCTTAGTACTTAAAGTGTGTCTTCCTGGGCCTGTAGGGTTTCTGCTATTAAAGCCTTTGTTATATGTCTAATGGAGGTGCTATAAATGTGGTTCAGTGCTCCTTCTTACTAAGAGATTTCAAGTTCTCTGACTGTTGTTGCTGTGTTTTGTTTTGTTATACAGAGAGTTTCTCTGTATAAGCTCTGTCTGTACTGGAACTAGCTTTGTAGAAATAGGCTGGCCTTGAACTCACAAAGATCTTCCCTCTTCTGCCTTCTGAGTGCCAGGTCTAAAGCAGAGGACACCAAAGCGGTCCTCTGCTTTTCATGGTTTGATCACAATCTGTTATGGTGAGTATCTTTTCTGGGCTTTTAAAGGACTATACATGGATGTCCATGCCTTTTCTAATATTAGGGAAGTATTTTGCTTTTACCTTATTAGGTGGCACTTATATTTGGTCTTGTCAGCAGTTATGTGGTCGGACAGCGCTTTGCAGTGACCAACAGTGAGGGACCTGTGTGGACCTGTATGGGTATGGGGGCAGAGCTGCTCTTCTCTTCTGCTTTCGTGGCCATGCTGGGCATGATTCCCAAGAGTAGAAATCTGGCCCCATGCACACCACCCCAGTTGTGTGTTCTCTTCTGTGGTGTGCCTGCCAGCCATCAGGTAGGGGTGGGCCACAGCTGGAACTGGGTAACATTCCTCTCAGCTGAGGTGCTCCCAGGAGTGAACCGGGGCAGAAGCAGCCAACATCTGGCAAAGTTTCTCTTCAGACCTTCTAAGACTGTGCCTCAGGGGTGGGGCACCAGCAGGGATCACCTCGGTATCGCTCCAGGCCACCCAGAATGCCTGTGCTGGCGAAGGAGTAGTGGAAACCGAGTCCTGGCTCCGTCATGCAGCCTCCAGGTGCACAGTGCTGGAGAGCGGGCCCCCTCCTTGGCATCTGTGGTAGCCATTGGAGGTTGACCTCATTCTCCTGGCCCAAGAGCAGGCTCTCCCAACTCCGGGTTTTGAGAGTGGCACCTGGCACTTTCCTCCGTATCACTGTTCATTATAATTGGTCCTTCTCCGTGGGGCTGTGAGAGTCATTCCACTGGGGCAAGTCTGCTTGTAGGGCGCTACTCACTGACTAGGGGTGTGTTTGGGGGAGGAATCACAGGAACAGGAGCACACCAGTTTCTGACCTCTCAGACTTAGACAATGGGTCCTTCCCATGGTGGCTCCTGGCTGCAGGCCCCAAGTGCTTGCTGGGAGGTGAGATGAACTCCTTTTCCAGAGCCAGGATGCTGGGTAGATTTCAGGTTCTTATCCCCCTAGGCTGTGAAACCATAAGGGTTGTGGCACTTAGCAGTGACTAGAATTGCTGGCGTTTGTGCCAATGGAATTTCCTGGGACTCTTCCACCTTACCTTGCATGGGACACTCTGGGTATGGGTCTGGGCAACAGGCGCCGGACATTTTATTTCTTTGGTTGTGCAGCTGTCTCAGATTCTCTCTCTCTCTCTCTCTCTCTCTCTCTCTCTCTCTCTCTCATTCTTTCTATCTGTGTGTTTAAAAATGTACATGCATGTGTGCGCATGTGTAGTCCAGAGGCAGATGAAGAGGCATCCTCTTCAGTCACTGTACACTCTGTCTTGTGAGGCAGGGTCTGTCATTACACGCGTGGGTCTGCAGCTCACGCGTTCACCCACAATGGAAGGCCAGAGAGCCCCAAGGGCCTTCTGTCTCTGCTGTCCCAGTACTGACGTTATAGGTATGTCATGCCCAGTTTTTAAAATGGATTTTAATTTTTACGTGGGTTCTGGGCATCAGACTGAAGCCCCCCACTTTCCGGAGCAGCTGCACCCCCGCCCCATCCTCTCTTTGCTTGTTGCGCTCCAGCGTCCTCTGTGGCCAGTCCTCCCAGTGTGCGCTCAGACACACCTGTAGCTCCGTTCCTCTTGGAGAAGGAGCCAGAGAGTGCCGCACACTCTGGGCAGCTCTCCTGCCTCCCTCTCACACTTAATAATGTTTTGTATATAATAAATGTGCTAATTTATACAAACAACCTAAGAATGGGCATTTAGCAAATGCTGCCAAGTGTATTCTAAACAACCCCAAGCTGTCGTCCCATTGCATGCCTCGTCTTCTCAAATGTCTAGTGCCTTTGGCGTGTGTGCGTGCACACTGCTCTTGTGCCCCACTGTGCGCACGGCAGCGCCAGGTTCCCCCTGTTGTCCTGGTGTTACTATAGAGGCAGTACCCGCTTCGCTCTCAAGGGCTCAGCTGGACTTCAGGTCTTCTCTTTTGCTCTCTGTCAAGGCTGTGCCTCCATGTCAGGCGTCACTTTAAACAGCCCTGTTGAACTGCCTCTCAGCTGTCTGCACATCACCGCGGTTCTCCTGGTCGGGTGGCACAGCCAAGCTTCAAACAAGCGTGTGCCTGACTGAAGCCCTTCGCTTTTCCAGCCAAGTCTCCTGGTTTTAATTTGCTGCGTCATTTTACTCCACGGAGATCTTTACATTCTGATTCTGTCATCCAAAACGTTTGCTATTGTTAACTTCATGCTGATCATACATTTTTAAAAAGTTCATTCAATATCGGGCGTGCCCTCCGGCGTGGCCAGGCCCTCTTCCAGGGATGGAGCAGTGAGTCGACCACCTTCTGAGGCCTTTCCCCAGAGAGCCGACATTTTAAAAGTGTGTCTTATGTCTCCAACCAAGCAAGGAGGGCTCCCGGGACAGGGGTACTGGGATGGCTATTCTTGCTTGTCAGCTTGACTACATTTAGAATTAACAACAACAGCAGCAGCAGCAGCAACAACATCAACACCTGGGTACAACCATGGGGGTTTGGTTGACTGGATCATTTGGGGTAGGCAGCCCCGCACCTTCTCATGGCAGCCAGTGTAGACGAAGGGAGCTTTTGCTCTTCAGCTGCTCGCCCTCGTTTTCATGACAAGCTCATATCCTGCTGCTGAGGCGTCCTTCACTGACATCAGGGCCTCCTTCTTCAGGATTCCAGTGTAGACTGGAGAGCAGCTGAGACGTCTCAACAGCTGCTGGATTCTTGGACTTTCTGCCATTGTTGAGCTAGCTGCACCACGGACTGTAAACCACTGTAAACTCCGCAGTCAGATCAGGCCCTGCTCTTCCAGGGAACCTGGGGTGGGTTCCCAGCCCCTGCGTCAGGCTGCTCAGCACTCAGGATCCTGCAGTTCCAGCTCCTGATGTCCTTCTCTGGCACCGGGAGCACACGCACACACATGCAGCACCCACACACAAATGCAAAAAAAAAAAAAAAAATAGTGGCACCATGTCTGTCTCACTTCCTGGGTTTAGTCTGCCACGAAGAAGGGTAGTGTCGGCTTGAACTCAGTCCTCTTGAGTGGGTGAGCACTGACTTCCTCCTGGTGGCTCCACAGTGCCCTTCCTGTCCACACACGGCAGTGATCTGCTGTAGACCTAGCGTGGTCTGATTGGTTGCAGAACCACACGCTTCCTGTAGTCTTGGTTTCTGTTTTCTTTCTTTTTGAGGTAGTGTCTCATGCAGCCCAGGCTAGCTTCAAATTTACCGTATAGTCCTGTGTAGTTAGATCCTTCTGTCCAGTGCTTGGATGAAAGGCCTGCATCAACATGACTGTCTCTTGTGTTTTGAAAATGAGGCTTTTCCTTCATTCACTCGGTTCTTCCCGAATTTGCTAAAGAGTCCTTAAAGACAGAGTTTCCTCCTTTTTATGTTCATTATGAGTATAAAATAACTATAAATGTATTGTTACTTTATATCAGCCAGGACATAAGATGTAAGTTTTATTTTTTCATCTTTTTTTTTTTAAAGATGGTCTTATGATGTAGCCCGGCCTGCCCTTGAACTTGAGAACCTCTGAGTTCAGAAGCTGTGGGTATGCACTGCTCCATCTGCATCAACCTCGTTAGGGAAACTGAGTCCTGCCTTAAAATCTTACTCAGCCCTGGCTTCTGTCACCTCTCTGAATATAGGGAATTCTCTGTTCAAGGTTGGAAGACTTTACTAGTTGCTTTTTTGTTTGTTTGTTTGTTTGTTTTTTGCTTGTGTTGTGTGCAAAAGGCTGCAGTAAGTGTCTCCCTGAGGCTGCACTGTGTCAGCATGAGAGGAGAATGTGTGGAAGGCAGGGTCACATGGGTGCTGAAGCATGGGGTTGGGACTAGGAGCCGCTTCAAGAATGACATGAGGGTAGATGGAGAACAGGATATCCCGGGAAGGAACACGGAGCAGGCTCTTGATCAAATGCTGCTCAGAAGTCGTTCTGATGTGGTGGCATTAATCTCCCACATGTATTTCCCCTTCTCATGTATAATTCAAGCCCTTAATTAGCAGTGTTCTTTTACCTCATAACGATGATGCTCTTAAAACCAACGAGTACTGATGTAAACAATTTGGCGCAAACTCCACTTGCTTTCTTGAAATAGCCAGTGCCCATTCATTGGATTTTCCCTCATAATAATGAAACAGAGACTGCATATGGCAGTGTATGTCCTCAAAGACTGTATGTGACGATGTGTAATTTCAAAGACTGTGTGACAGAGTGTAGCCCCAAAGACTGCATGTGACAGTGCATAGCCCCAAAGACTGTGTGTGTGTGTGTGTGTGTGTGTGTGTGTGTGTGTGTGGCAGTGTGCAGACTGTGAAACAGTGAAACCTTGCTTGATCTCTGTGCAGCAGACTGGTTTACCAAACTGTGTGTGTGTCCGTCCGTCCGTCCGTCCGTCCGTCTGTCTGATTTCTCTTTCTCTGTAGATTTCCATTCCTTCCTGCCAGGATACTATAACAGTGAATTTGCTTTTTATTGGTTTGTGTCAATCTTACTTCCCCCGACGATTTCGCTTCTGTTGAGTTGTCAGCAGCATGATCACACTGTTTCCTCGCTCTGGGAGAGACCCGCATCTCTTCTGCTGCAGTTCTAGGTCTGATCAGCGCCAACGGCATGTTCCCGTGTGAGCTGACCGTGCACTAATTGGTGGAAAACTGTACAGGTTTAAATTTCTTCTATATCACTTGTATTTTATTGTTGATGAGCTGGGAAGCAAATGTATACAGATTTGTGTACACACACACACACACACACACATACACACTCATGCACACACACTAGAAGCATGAGAGTCTCTAAAAAAATGTTACAACTGGAAACGTACACAGACCTCCAAGCTTTGGGAACTTTGCTTTCCTTGTGACCGTTTACTTCCATATCCGCTGTTGTCAGTATAGCAGCGACAGAAGAGTGTTTCTCAAGGGTGGAGTCTGAGGCGAGGCCTCCCATTACTTGCATTTCAAGCTCCAAAAAGCCTCAGAGGCTGGTGGAGCTGGGCAGTGCCATTCTGATGCTTTCTGCCTCTAAGTGGGAAGACCAGGAGCCCTGGACTCCAAAGACCAGGCGAGCAGCACTCAGTGTGCCGGTGTGAGCACATCTCAGCGACAGGAGGGCAGACTGCGGCTGGCCTCTTCTGCGGGCGCCGTAATGCATGCTCTTCCTCCTCCTCTTCCTCCTGGAGTGCAAACTGAAGGGTTCTTTGGAAAGTCAGCTGGGGCAGACACATGCAGGAACGTTTAGCCGGAGTGGACACAGGTGAAGGACTAAGGCAGGCTCGTGAAGGAAGCTAGCTGAGACAGATGCAGGAGAGAGCATGTTCTGCTAAGGCAAGCACGTGACAGGACACGTGATGAAGGATTCCGCTAACGGCACGCATTGCGTAGCTGAGCTCCATTTGTTGGGACTAAAAAACTCCCGGCAGTGTGCTGCAGTTTCTTAATGCTTTTCGGGGCTCGGGTTGATTGCCAGAGTGAGATCAGCTGAGACGGACGCAGGGGGAGGACTTGACAGACGGTGATGGACGCTGAGTTTGACTTGCTGATAGAGCTAGCTGTGAGGTGCTTGTGGGTCTCGAGTCTTTGTTAATCTTCTCTTCGCTGAGACAGGCACAGCGAGAGCTCCTGGTGACCCTCCTGGTCCTCCTGCTGCCTGAGGCCTGGCTGTCTCTGCTAGGTAGTGCCACTGCTGCTGATTCGTGTTTGCTGTCGGACTCTACCGAATTGGACTGCTGGCGTGTCTGTGAAGTGATTGTGAGTGGATCGAGCTGCTGCTGACCTGTGACCTGAACTGCCGATTTCCAGACAGCACAGACAGATGTTGCTCAAAGAACCTTTCTAACCAGGCCCACTTCCCCCATGTCCTTTCTATCCACTGCCTCTGCTGGGCGGTGGGCTAGAAGGGAGGGTAAAGCATTTAAAAACCAATTAAAAATAGGTTCAAAAAATTCATGTTACACCCACCTCCTCCTCTCCGCTTTCTTTCCCCTCCCTCCCTTTCTTTGTTTTTGTTTTTGTTTCTTTCTTTCTTTTTTTTCTTTTTGGATTTGTTTTTTTTTCGAGACAGGGTTTCTCTGTATAGCCCTGGCTGTCCTGGAACTCACTCTGTAGACCAGGCTGGCCTCGAACTCAGAAATCTACCTGCCTCTGCCTCCCAGAGTGCTGGGATTACAGGCGTGCGCCACCACCGCCCGGCGTTTTTGGTTTTTTAAGTCAGGGTTTCTCTGTGTAACAGTCCAAGCTGTCCTGGAACTCTCTGTAGATCAGGCTGGCCTTGCACTCACAGAAATCCACTCACCTCTGCCTCCCAAGTGATGGGATTAAAGGCGTGGACTCCCACACCTGGCTAGATGCCAGAATCCCAATCTAAAAATACATCAGTGTTTTAAGTGTGAGTGTGTGTGTGTGTGTGTGTGTGTGTAGTTCTGTACTTAAAACGTCATCTCAAGTACTTATCAGTTCTACCAATGTAAAAAAACCTCTCTGTTTTTCTCTTAAAATGTTTCTTTTCTTTTTCTTCTTTTTTTTTGGGGGGGGAGGGGCGTTCGAGACATGGTTTCTCTATAGATCAGGCTGGCCTCAAACTTAGAAATCTGCCTGTCTCTGCCTCCCAAGTACTAGGATTAGAGGCATGCATCACCACTACCTGGCTCTTAAAATGTCTCAAAGTTCAGTTCTGTAGTAATGAAAGATTCTTAAGCTTAATAAAAAAGGGGCAAGAAAAAAAAAAAGTCCTGCTTATGATTTAGATAAGCAGTGCCATCTATTGGTGGCTATCTCAAATTACAAGTAAGAACAGGCTTGGGACTTGCTTGGGAGAGTCTGTATGTTAAGTGACTTTCAGAGAATGTGAAAGGTATTTCTCACCCATTTACCACTCTGGGTTTATAGCAAAGACTGCGGACTTTTTTTTTTTTTTTTTTTTTGGTTTTTTACACAGGGTTTCTCTGTGTAACCCTGGCTGTCCTGGAACTCACTCTGTAGACCAGGCTGACCTCGAACTCAGAAATCCACCTGCCTCTGCCTCTGCCTCCCAAGTGCTGGGATTAAAGGCGCGTGCCACCACTGCCCAGCTAGACTGTGGATTCTATAAGGCCTTTTCATATCTAATTTTTAAAACATAGTAATATTGAAATTGCAGTTAGAAAAAATTGAAATTTGTGAAAAAAATTGTATTGTCAGCAGCTCTTATTTCTGGTAAAAGCTGAGAGTATTGTCTAAATGGAATAAATCTTTAGCATAACTAGGGTAGCTGATGTAGCTAAAGCAGAAACATGGCAAAAATGTCATTGCAGAATGACTTACCCTGTCCACACGTGCTGTACCGTGATACAGTAATGTTGTGAATCTTCATTTGTCAACTACTTCAAAAATTTTTCTTCCAGCAATTAAAAACCTTTATTTAACTGAAAATGTTAATTAATAGCAATCTATAATGGTAAGTATATAGAATCTTTGAATATAAATCTGAATTATACTTTAAGACCTTAACAATTTCAAAATATTAAACCAACTTCCGTTTTACCTTTTGTCCTACTAACATGCATTAGTTTGGATTTAGCATGAAGCATCTACAAAACTAGTCTTTTGAATGTGTTTTTATTTTCTGTGTATGAGTGTTTGCCTGCATCTGTGTATGCCATGTTTATGCCTAGTGCTCCAGAAGGCACTGGATCGCAGAACTGTACTTATGGATGGTTGGGAGTTGCTCTGTGGGTGCTAGGATCAAACTCTGGTCCTTTACAAGAGCAGCAAGCACATTTTGACTGTTCGGCGATCTCTCCAGCCATTACTCGAGTCTTATTTTTGATCATTCTAAGCCTCACAGTGGAGCGTCTAACAGTTGCTGTGAGTGGTGTCTGCCATGCTGGGCGGTGTTGTTTCCCGGAGCCACAGCTCTGTGTTGCATCAGCCCCTGTGGAGTCTGTGCTCATGGTTGGTCCAGGGAGCACTGGTCAGCTGGAGGCTCGGCGCTGGAGCCAGTTACTTTAAACACGCCTCTGTGTCGTTTTCAGGTGTTACGTTTGTTAGTGAGATGTTTTTCCTTTCCAAGGGCCCAGGAACAAGCACCTCTCATTTTCACTTCTCTCTGTGGTATTTTCTTTCGGAGAATTTTCTGGTTCTTTGCTTTGTGCACTAAAATAGCCAGTAGCCCCATTACCATGGTTAGTAAATTCGGGTTTTCTTTTCTGGTTTTCCTGTTTCTCTCTTCCTGTGGGGTTTGGTTTCCTATATGTCTGCTAGCCACACCCATTCACCCAGTGCTGGGCAGATTTCCCAGCACATTCAGATATTCCTCATCCCTACCTAGAAACCCTGAAGAAAGGTTAACGTTGCCTGTCGGCTGGGGTGGTTAAGCCATGCCCCTCCTCTGATCACACAGGTCCCTGGGTGACCTCATCTGGCGTATGACTATAAACACCATCTGTAGCTGATGGCTCCGTCTGTGCCCTGGCTTCACTGAGCTTTAGAAGTGTCTATGCAACTGTTGCTTTCTATTTTAACGTTGTTCCCCTGGTGGCATCTCAAACATGGCCTAACAAGAAAGACATCCTTGATGCCATGGGCCTTCCCACATTTCTTCCGACGACTCATCCATCTTAGCTAACGGCACCAGCTAAGGGCTGCCTGTTTGCTCAGAGAAGCCTTTGAGCAGTCTTCACCTTCTCCCGTCCTCATGTTCAGCATCAGCCTCCCAACCCTGGCTGTCATGCTCCCCCAGCCTGCTTCTCTCTCACTTAGGCTAACAGAATCACTTTTCAGCATGGTGAGACTATCGACAAAACAGAGCAAGCTGAGTAAGGCCCCTCCCCTGAACTCAAGGAGCTATTTTCAAGGAGTTAGTTTAAGCTAGCGTTCTTTTGTTCATTTGTTTTTCTTTCCTACATTTGCCCTGTCCACATTCCTGTTACACACTATCTTGCTACCTTGTTTTTAAAATTATACTTAATATCTAATATTATTCCTGCATTGATTGTGTCTGGATTTCTTCTGCAAGGGAGACTCTACAGTAAGGCCTATAGGACATATACATTCCTTATAGCTCTTTAGATGACTTGATTTCACAGTCACTGAAGCTCCTGGCCGTAGTAGATTTTATGTGAATGGAGGAAGGAAGGGAGAGAGGAACAGAGGGAGGGAAGAAGGGAGGGGGGAAGGAATGGATCTAGGGTTTTTTTTTGTTGTTGTTATTTTATTTTGTGTTTTGAGACAGGGTCTTGCTATGCAGTCCAGTTGGCCCCAGATTCAACAATCCTATCTCAGTCTCCAGAGTGTTAGGATGACAGGCAAGTGCTACCACACCTGGTGGCTGACACTCTTTCGTTAGTTGAGGATTCAGGGAGAAAATAATATCCCTTTACTGTTTTCCTTTGGTATCAGTTGTATAATGTTATTATCATTATTATTATTTTTTTTTTGAGACAGGGTTTCTCTACATAGCCCTGGCTGTCCTGGCACTCACTATGTAGACCAGGTTGGCCTTGAATTCACAGAGATCCATCCACTTGCCTCTGCCTCCGGAGTGCTGGGATTAGAGGCGTGTGACACCACCGCACTCAGAAGAAAATGATTATTTAGTAATGACTTCTTCAGAATGATTTTGGGACAATAATCTTCAGAACATAGAGTCCTTTAGAACTCTTGGATCTTGTAGCCTGAGATGGTTCTGAGAGCTTTTCTGCAGAAAATTCTCTTCCTTTGCCTTGAGTCCTTCTTCCATCAAAGGTCATCTTCAGGGAAGAGGAAATTGATATGGGCTTGATTAAGAAGTGGTAAAACTAGAAACTTAAAAGGCACGTGTAGTGATCCTGAAATTCTATATTTAAAAAGAAAACCAATGGCTATTAAGAAACAGAAAGCAAAATAATGTACCAGTAGAAAGAAGGACTCGTCGGTCATTCTGTATCTAGACTGAGAAGAAGTTTCTTTTTTGTATCAGTGAGAACTGGGTTTCAGTTCCAGTTCCTTCTTATGTCCTGAGTGTGTTACTCCTGGAAGTTAGAAGTCTCTGGGGCAGGGGGTGGGGTGGGAAAGAATTCTAAGTAGAATGCACCATGTCACTGTAGCGTGCTGTCCTGATCGTTGTCCAGGCCTTGGGGACCAGGGTCTCGGTTCTCTTGCTGCTTTCCACTCTGAGGTCCCAGAACCTCAGTGGCTGCAGAAAGTCCCCCCGCCCCGCCCTGATCATTTCTCATTTTTTTCCTTCTTCTTCTGTTGATTATGTGTAGCTGAGGATAACAATACATACATGTAATAGAGAAATAACAGCACCGTTTTTGTGGCAGTCTATGAGGCTTTTGGCATTCGACTTTTAGTGTAAGTTTGCAAGTGTGTTCCTCCCCGCCCCCCAGCTTCGCCCCCCTCCCAGTGGAGATGAGGGCTTGCCGGTGTTTAGAAGCACTCTAGGCTCAGACCTTGAGAAAATAGGACGTGTCAAGAGGAGCTCTTCAAAGTTGCTTGTTCTCAACAGATTCTTCAGGTTCGCTTTAAAGGTGAACCTCGGACACACACGCTGACGCCAGCGGACCTCGGACATCGAGGCTGCAGTGTTGCTTAAAGGGCGTCCATTGGACAGTGCTGTTAGCCTCTGCTCCTAAACCACAAGATGACGTGCACCTGACGGTTATGTTATTGCATGTGCTTTAGTTAGTCCCCTTCCAGCTATGAGACTGCATATTTTCAGTATCTGGAGAAAATGAAATTTTAAAAAATTGCAAACAGATCGTTTGCTTTAGGGATATTGGAGGTGCAGTCTCCGAGGTCTCACCCCCTGTTGTTAATGCTCCTGGAAGCTGTTCCCTGGGGTTTGGAGTGCAGAGCTTACGCAGGCAGCAGGCTGACTTGAGTAGGAACATTGGCTCAGTAGCTTTCAAACATTCCTTTCTTGATTTTGATTCTTTAAAGGCAAGATACATAATTAAAATTATATAAAAATTTATCTTTTTATGAATAAAGTAGCCCATAAAAATGTGTGTTGAGTCAGTTACAAGCATTTCTTTCTGCAAATTATAGATTTGGATTGAACTTCCAAATTCCAAATAGGTGTTAAAATTAAGTTTCCCTTACTTCGCTCAAGTAATAACTCCTTGAGTTCAGGGGAGTGGCCTTACTCAGTCTGCTCTGTTTTGTTGACAGTCTCACCATGCTGCACTGCTAGTCTCTGCTTCCTGGTCCTGCCCCTGGCTTGCAAGGGTGGGGAGTCCAGGTGTGCACTTCCCCGCTCCCTGGGCGAGCCTCCCTTGCTGAAGCAGCGGGTAGAGCAGGGCTGGTCGGGAACCAGGAGAGGATGAAGGGGGCGTGCTATTTCCATATCTTTCCTAAGGTGTTTTCATCTCCAGCCCTCCGGTAAACTCTAATTTTCTCAGCACCCACTTCAAACATTCTGTTTTCTGAGATGACTTTCCTAACATCTCCAGCTGTGCAGTTGTGCCTGTTTCCTCCCTTCTGCTGCTGTTCTTGATAGTTTGGTATGTGTAAATAATTGGCTCATATTCTTTGTCTGTCTGTCTGTCTGTCTGTGTCTGTCCCCACTCTCTGACACAGGGTAGGAATGAAAATTTGTTTAATGAACCACGAAAAGGGGAATGATGGTTCTTAGTCACTGCTCAGCATCTAACACAGATGCTTGCACAGATGTACCGTTCCTGGCCAGGCCCTTCTTTCGGTGGGAATGGGTGTGGCGAGCCGGCATCCCCAGCAGGCAAGAGGATGGCCAGGCTGATTGTTCAACAAATACTTGTTTTGCATTTCAAGCATTGTGCCAAGTTCTGCCTGGCAGACTTCAGGGGTGTGAGGTATAGTGTGTCAGTTTGGGGGGCTTGCTAGTTAGGTGTAAAGGCATGTTTCTTGCATGAATCATTTAAAGGGAAATTACTGCTAAATTACAAGACTCGACACTGTATACAATACAGAAGCCAGGAAGGCTGCAAAGCCCTGTTTAGTTAATGGAGGTGGTAAAAGCCTCTTAGGAGACCCATAAGTTAATGTGAGCTCAGCAGTGTGGACTGAAGGAGCTAGCAGCCATAGGCTAGGTGGTACTTGAGTGGTTGACCATGTGGGGATTGGTTTGTAGAGGAGAGTGTATGTGCACACTGTTCAGGTTTTAGAGATACCTGGAACCTCTGAGTTATTAGCAGAGTGCTTTATCCACCAGTGTGGGGGCAGCGCTCAGGGACAGGTCTCCGGGGAGAAGGTTTATCTTTGAAAGATACAAACATAAATTTTGAAGTCCTGTTAAGACTTGTGATTTCAGCCACAAACAGGTAGCATTGATTATCATTTGCCCTTTGCTGGGGTCTGAAAGAAACAGAAGGAAGAATTCAGAGACAGGAAAGATTAGAAAGAGAGGGAGTTGCTGGGTGGTGGTGGCACATGCCTTTAAACCCAGGACTTGGGAGGCAGAGGCAGGTGGATTTCTGAGTTCGAGGCCAGCCTGGTCTACAGAGGGAGTTCCAGGACAGCCAGGGCTACACTGAGAAACCCTGTCTCGAAAACCAAAAAAAAAAAAAAAAAAAAAAAAAAAAAGAAAGAGAGGGAGGAGAGCTGAGCTGATATTTGAAAGAAAAAATAATGACATACACGTATGAAATGCTCTTACCACGAAACTATCTTATCTGTGGACCTTCTCAGTGCTCAGGAGGGGGTCATCTCAGCAATGAGGGTACAAGTTGGGGACAAACACTGCCCATTGAGAGAATGAAATACTGAACTGAAATGAAGGAGGATGTTTCTCACTGCTGCCCCCCCCAAAAAAAAATACACTGCTTAATTAAAAATGGAAAATTCTGCAGACTGGGTTGAGATTCTTAATTTCTCACTTTGTTTGAACCACTTAACAGTCACGTTTTTCTATGTCTGTAGCCTTCTGAGTTAGGGGAGTTGTCTAATTTAAAAGTCTGTGTTCCAACAAAAACTAAATATAATGAACTTGGTAATTTGTCGTGTGTGTGTGTGTGTGTGTGTGTGTGTGTGTATTCATGAGTGTTTGTGTATGGAATGTATAAGTTTGTGTGAGTGTGTGTGTATGGTATGCATGTTTGTGTGTGTATATGTGTGGTATATATGTGTATGTTTGAGTGTTTGTGTATGTGTGTGGTATGTATGCAAAGGCATGAGAGTGTGTGTGTATGTGTGTGTATGTGTGTATATATGTGTGCACGAATGTGTGTTAATGCATGTTTGTGCCTCTATGTATGTGTGTGGGGTGTTTGTGTGTGGTGTATGTTTAAAAGTAAAAAAAAATGCATAACTAGTGATAATTTAGCAATGTTTAGGAATATTGAATGTAGTCAACACTAAGAATTTTTTGTAAGTTTTCAGATACATAATTTTGTGAAAGACAGTTCAACTCCTGATGATCCCACAAATTTCTCCAATTAGATCATTATGTATTGTGTACATGTACTAAAACGGCATGCTATATCCTGTAATTTGTACTATTGTATCAATTAAAAATAAAATAAAATTTAGAAAAAAGATTAAAAAAATCAAGAGCCATATCAGTGAATATTTAAAATCCAGACTTCCTGGTCCTCTGGGTCTGGTGGGAACATAATGTACAAATATTTGTTTCTGTAGTGGTATGATTTATCAAATCTTATCACTTTATACATGTGTAAAATGTTAGAATAATAATGTATCTTTTTTTAAAGATTTATTTATTTATTTATTTATTTATTTAATCTGAGTACACTGTAGCTGTCTTCAGACACACCAGAAGAGGGCATTAGATCCCATTATACATGGTTGTGAGCCATCATGTGGTTGCTGGGAATTGAACTCAGGACCTTCAGAAGAGCAGTCAGTGCTCTTAACTGCTGAGCCATCTCTCCAGCCCCCAATAATGTATCTTAATATGATAAAATTATTAATTATATGTAATATCCTTTTTATTTGAAATGATTTCAAGTTAAAATATAATTATGTTATTTTCCCTTTCCTTCCCCTCCCTCCAAACATTTCCATGTCCTCACACTCTACTCCTTATCAAATTTATAGTCTCTTTTCTTTAATTACTTTGTTGCTGCATATAGACAACACACACTCAATGTATAAATACATAAATCCAACCTGATGAGTCTGTTTAGTGTTGTATGATTTCAGAACTTACCATTTGATTTTGGATAACCAATTAGGGGGCCCATCCCTGGCAAAGACTGATTTTCTCTCTGCCAGCAATCATTAATTGTAGCTTTTTTTTTTTTTTTTTTTTTTTTTTTTAGAACTGGGACCCTGTGAGACTTTTCTCTCCTGAGTTAGCATGTCTGTTAGTGTTGTCTTATTCAGGTCTTGTGTAGGCAGCCATATTGCTGAGGTGTCATGGGTGCAGCTTCCCTGACATTCCTAGAAGACACAATCTCAGAATTCCTGGTCCTCTGGATCTTATATCCTCCTGCCTCCTCTTTTATGATGTCCCCAATCATAAAATGATTTCCTTGCTACTTCATAACTGTAATTTTGTTAGTTATGAATCATAATGTAAATATCTGAAACTCAGGATATGTGATCTGTATCCCCTATGTAAAGGGTTGTTAGGTCCCGAAGGGGTCACAATACACAGGTTGAGAACTGCTGGCTTATGGTTTTGGGGGTTGGGAGGTGTGGGCAGCAGAGCAGGAAGCTGAACCACACATGGAAAGCAGAGAACGAATAGGAAGTGGGAGGAGATGTAAAAAAGCCTGAAACCTTGCTCCAGCAAGGCTGCACCATCTAATGGTTCTACACCCTCCCAGAACAGCAGCACCACTGTGGACTGGGTGTTCACAGTCATGAGCCTATGGGCAGAATTCCTCATTCGAGCCACAACAAATGATTCCATTCTTTCTAAGCCTGAACACTGCTCCATTATGTTTACACATAACATGTTATCTATCCATTTATCTACCAACTGATACTTAGGTTGATTCCATATCTAGACTGTTATAAATACTCCTGCAATAAAAATATGCGAGGACAGATATCTCTTCAATGTATTAATGAATGTATATGGCAGTGCAATTGCTCGATCATGCGGGAATTCAATTTCTGTTTCTTGAGGCACCTCCATGTGTTTTTCATAAAGCTCCTGCTAATCTACATCCATCCCAGCCGTGGAGGAGGTGCCCCCTCCTCTGCATCCCACAGTAGCCATCCTGACTCCCGGGAGTGAGTCTGTGGTTCATTATGGTTCTCATTTGCATTTCCCTGACAATTATTGTTATTGAACATTTTCTCCCAGGTACTTGTTGGCTATTTGTATATCCTTTTTTTTTTTCTTTTAAAAGAACTATCTACTCAAGTCATTTGCCAATTTTGAATAGATTTCGCTTTTTTTCTTCTTTTTTACTTTGTAGTTGTTAAATTCCTTTTTTTATTCTGTGTTAATTCCTTATCAGATGAATTTGCAAAATATTTTTTCTCATGCTCTCTGGTCATCTCTCCCCTCTGTTGACTGTTCCCTCTGTAATATGAAAACTGTCCGGTCTGATGTAATGCCATTTGTCAGATCTTGCTTTTGTTGACCTAACCCACGTCCTGAAACCCTAACCCATTTCCGTGTATTTTCTTCTAGTACTAATACAGTCTCAGATCTTGCATTTGAGTCTTTGCATTTTAGTTGGCTTGTGTGTGTGTGTGTGTGTGTGTGTGTGTGTGTGGTGAGCAGTTACAATCCAGTTCATCCTTCACATCCAGTTTCCCAGCACTCTTCTGCAGAGACTGTATTCTTCAGTATGTTCTTGCCGCTTTCGCTGATGGTTAGTGGCTGGAGATGTTTCTGTCTTACTTTCAAGTCTAATCTATGGTGCTTGCTTCTGTTTTTATGTCAACACCATGCTGTTCTGGTTAGTATAGTTGGTGATATATTTTAGTAGTACTTGGGCTATAGCCGGAGACATTACAATGCCCAAGTGTTCTTCCTTTTGCTTAACATTGCTTTGGCTATTAGGGTAGTTTTGGATTTTGTACAACTTTGGTTCATTCAAAGAACGTCACCCGTATTTTGACAGGAATCTCATTGACTATTGATTATGTTGGCTAATTAAAACAGGACTGATTCCTCTGACCCACGAGCATGGGATGTTCTTTTCTCTTGTGTGTTAAGTGCGGCCTCCTCTGTTTTAAAGTTTTCATTTTTAAAGGGTCTTCTGTTTCCTCACTTGAGTTTCCCACAAGGTATTCTTGTTGTTGTTTTTTGAAGTTATTGTGAATGGAATTGATTTTTGTTAAATTTTCTTAACTGTTTTTCATTGATACACAAAAATTCTAATTTTTTAGATTTTTTTGTTTTGTAGTTATTTATGTTTGTGTATATGTGTGCGTTAGTGTATTCATGTCTGTGTGGGTGCTTGAGAAGGCCAGAGGAGGTGTTGAATGTCCTGGCTCTGGAATAGTTGGGAGCGGTTTTGTAGTTATTTATGTTTGTGTATATGTGTGCGTTAGTGTATTCATGTCTGTGTGGGTGCTTGAGAAGGCCAGAGAAGGTGTTGAATGTCCTGGCTCTGGAATAGTTGGGAGCGGTCTGACACAGGGGCTGGGAACTGAGTCAGGGATCAGGCAGGAGCCGTCCATTCATGCTGACTCCCCTCCAGCCCCAGTGCTTATTCCCAATGTTGACCGTGCGTCCCGCAGCGTCTCTGTTTATCAGCTTTTGGCTCTTCCTTGTCTTTCCTCCTCCCTTCTCTCTCTCTGTCTTTCTTTGAGGCTTTGTGTTTTTCTTCTATAAAACTTCACTTTTGGAGACAAGGTCTCTCACTGACCCAGGCTGGAATTCACCAAAATCAAGCAGACTGGTTGGCCAGCAATTCCCAGGACCCTCCGGCCCCTGGGGTTTATGGGTGTGTGCTGCCCTGTCCAGCTTTTACATGGATGTTGGGGATCTGAGTTCACATCTCCCCAGTCAAAAGAAAATGTTGGAGTTGAGTAAGTGCTAGGCAGATGGTGCTGGGAGGCCTCAGAGCGTTCCACTTGCCCGTCCCTAAGCTGTCCAGCTTGCCCGTCCCTAAGCTGTCCAGCTTGCCCGTCCCTAAGCTGTCCAGCTTGCCCGTCCCTCTGGGCTGGTGGAGGCCTTGCCTGAAAGATGCTACTATGGCAGCTAATACTTATTTGGTGTGTGTTTCTTTTTCTCTTCTCTTATAGAATAGTGCTTCCTTCTTTCTGAAGTTTGTACAGTCTGACAGGTCGAGGTGTCATTCCGTGTCATAGAATGTTTGCCACAAGTGGGTTCTGGTAGAAGGGACGTCGAAGTGAGCCCTTTTCTTCTGTGGTAGTCCTAAGAGTGGACAGTTGAGCCAGAATGAAACTCGAGCGTGGCCGCCTTCCTCCTCGCCAGGCATCGGGATCACCAGTGTAGCTTTGGGGCTCCGTGTTCCAGACAGCACGCCATGGTGTGGTGGAGCTGGGTATGTAGTTTGAATTAGAGTTGAGACAGGATGCAGAAGCGGGGTGTTGTCTAGAGCTGAGAGAGCACCCTTAGGGTGTTGACCTTTAGGGTCCTTTGGCTGCTCTAGATTGAAGGTTTTTGTATGTACCTTTGAAAGAATACACTTGAATCTTGGTCCAGAATCAAGTTAAAATGTCCCTTAGAGGGCTGTTAAGGTATAAAATGATGTGGCTGCTTTCTTCAATATTGTCTCATTAACTTTTTGTTTCCTTGGCAACCTTATTTCTGCTTCTCTGAATGGATATTATTCTGGTCATCTGCCCAGAACAAGGCTCTAGATGAGGGACCGTGGCAGAGAGCTCAGCGTAGACGTCTGGGAAGGGGAGGTTTGCCCTTTATTTCAAAGCATCCTGGCTGCATCCATTCACGGATGCAGTGGTCCCCAGCAGTGTGGGGCGAGCCTCAGCTGGTGCATGCGATTCTATACAGGTGACAGCTGTCAACAGCTGGGTGCGGGGCACAGCTTGCCCGAGCCTGCTGGGTCCAGACCCACAGGGTGAAAGATTAGTGTGAGCTTCTGGACGCCTGCTCTTCACATAGAAACCGTGCTAACGGTTTTGCTTTTGATCCCCTTCTAGACTAGACTGGATTTTAAGTTTTTAGCAGAGATAATAGAGCAACTGGAAGTTTTGATGTTTGCCAACCCAAATCATAACCCGTCCTTAAGATCTTTCTAACATAAAGCATTTGTCTTATAGCTAGTCTGGAAAAGGATTGCAGACTGTGGCCAATAACTGACTTCTTGGAGTTGAATCCTGGGGTATCAGACTTGTGGTTGGAGATCACCGTCTGATTTCTCTATCTTCTGTGGCCATCACAACTCAGACCTGCAAGTTTGGCTGCTGCCGGGAATGTGGGGTTGTTGTTTCTGACTGCATTGCATATTTAAATGTAAGGCTGGAGTTAAAGCTAAAAAGCAGATGGATTTGAACGGGGAGATTGTCTTGCTTTGAGGTCATGTGCGGAGCCAAGAAATTGCTGGAGTAGCTCTAGCGGGGTTTTCAGGAAAATAATATTTCCACTTCTGCCAGCCTGCAGACTGTCTGGAAATTTGGTATGAGCCGCCTTTCCCAAAGATCTTGGTATTTGAGCAGCTGTTTCCAGAGCATGCACAAACTGAAAAGCAGGGGAGTCCTTGGAATTGCTAGCACCCGCCCCTGCCACCAGAGCTCTTGGCTAAATCAAGGGAAAGAGCTGTAGCCAGGCAGGGGGAGGTGTGCACGGCACAGGGCATGCCTGAGTGTATTATTCTGAATTATCTTTCTTTCTATTCTCCTGAGTCAGAGGAACAATCTCTCAAACTCAGCGAACACCTGAACGTTCTAATTGCTCCAGTTAGCCAGTGTCTCATGTCACTTCCTCACCATCGATGAGAACAGGCTGTATTTGCTCCTAAGGAATATTTAATGAAGCATTCCCATGCTATTATTTCCACATCTAGAGAAAAAGGTTCCAGAGAACTTGTGGTTTGTACAGTTGCATAAATAAACCATAGGATCATGAGGAGCATACAGTATTTTGTTGTCCCCTGCCAATATTCAAGTAGTTGAAGCTCTCTGTGAATAATGTACAAAAGGATGCTCACAGCTCCGGGAGCACCTGCTGTGAAAGTGCACGCTCTGGGAGCACCTGCTGTGAAAGTGCACGCTCTGGGAGCACCCGCTGTGAAAGTGCGGGCCTTTAATCCCAGCACTCTAGGCCAGCCTCGGCTACATAGTGAATTCCAGGCCAAATATGGCTACATAGTGTGGCCTTGTCTCAGAAAACAAACCAAAAAACAAAACCACGAGGAGAACTAGATTCTATCAGTGTATTTTTAATATATTTTTGGTTAATGAACACTGTGCAGTAGCCCAAGATGTTGTGGCACAAGTTTGGTTTTATTAGCATGATTTATTTTAGAGGTACATGTCCCCGACCCCCCTTTGTTTTTCAAGACAAGGTTTCTTCTGTGTAGCTCTGGCTGTTTTGGAACTTGCAGTTAGGCCAAGCTGGTCTCAAACTCACAGAGCTCCGCCTGCCTCTTTTTTTTTTGTTGTTGTTGTTTTTGTTTTTAGAGTCAGAGTTTCTCTGTGTAGCCCTGGCTGTCCTGGAACTCACTCTGTAGACCAGGCTGGCCTCGAACTCAGAAATCTGCCTGTCTTTGCCTCCCAAGTGCTGAGATTAAAGACGTGTACCACCACTGCCTGGCTTCTGCCTCTGCCTCTTGATAGCTAGGATTAAAGTGTGTGTCACCACTGTCTGGAAAGGTATGTGTTTCTAATGTTACCCACTTTATAGTTAATTAGTCATATCAACAAAGCTATTTACAAAAATAAAAATTTGAAATCTGGATTTCAAATGGGTGTTTATTGTAACTTCAGTGCTCGGTCTAGTTTTAAGTTTTGCTTGGTTGTTCAGCATGCAAAGGTTATTTAAAGATAAATTCTTGCAAAAGGTATACATAGTGAGTTCCAGGCCAAACAGGGCTAGATAGTGTGGTTTTGGCTCAGAAAAAAAATCAAACAAGAAACAACAAAAACCCAAATCATGAGCAGAACTGGGTTGTATCCGTTTGTATTTTTTGGCCAGTGAACACTAGCTAGCCCCTGGCAAGTCCCTTATCAGTAAGACTGATTAGAATTTTGTTCAGATTGACTGACCCAGACGTTTGAAAAATGATTTGTAGGAAGGTTTTAGCTATAGTTTGAACCACTATTTTGCTAGACTTAAGAGGATTCACTCTTCCTGTCCCTCCCTCCCTCCTCTGGTGTGTGTGTGTGTGTGTGTGTGTGTGTGTGTGTGTGTGTGTGTGCGCGCGCGCGCGCGTGCGAGCATTGACTCAAATATTAGTATGCCTGTGGAGCCCAAGTGTTGATGTTGGTTCTCTATTGCTCCGTTCCTCTATTGCTCTCCATCTTACTTTTAAGACAGGGCCTGTCACTCACTGATCGGCTAGACTGGCTTGCCGGGAAGCCACTGGATTCCTCCTGTCCCTGCCTCTCAGTGCCGGTACTGGAGGTGCACATGGCCACACCTGGCTTTTCTGAGAATCTAGGGTCTGAGCTCCGGTCCTCTTTCCTATGCAGTGAGCACTTGGCCCACTTTGCCATCTCCCTAACCCGCCATCTTAAACCTGATTCAACCACCAACCTCAGGAACTGCAGTTGTCAAGGGCCCTAGAGACCCCCATGGAGTCAAATGTGATTAAAAATTCTCAGTTCTCACTCTGCTGGACTCATGAACCAAATGATCTTCACTGGGCTTCGTTCTAACCTCTGTGGCTGGTTTTCCCTTCTGTCTCTCTCCTCACTTCCTTGACTATGTTACAGACATAACCAGCATTTCCCAACTGTCTGAACCATGGAACACAAGAAATAATTAGAACTGTTTCCTCAGGTTTTTCCCAGGGAAAAATGGCACTGTTCTACATGTATAGGCACGGAAATAACTGATTACATATAGACAGTGGTTCTAAAAGAACACTGTCATAATGTTTTCGTGTGACTCAAATTAAGGTTACCAGGCTCAGTCCATAGGCATCAATTTGGTCCAATTACATGTCTAAAATTTCATGTCTATGTTGACAAATCCAAAGTTTACATCTCCAGTTTTGTCTTCTTCCTAAGGCCAAGGTAGTTGGTGTTCTAGCCAAGATCAGTCAGCATCTTGTCTTAAATATCTAGCTCAGCATGTTTATAACCAAAACTTGCTTCTTATCCTCAAGGCTGTGTCTCTCAGAGTTGTCCCCAGGTCCCGCATGCAGTCATCCCTCCGACTTCTCTCTTCTGACATCATGCGATTCTGTTGTGTGTATCTTTCAACTACATCATGAGTCTGTGCAGTTGTTCCTGCCTTTGCTTCTCCCACTGTGGTCTAACCCACATCCTCCTCTGGAGTTTGACTGTTTGGCTAGCCTCCGACCTGGCCTCCTTGGTACACTGTCACCTTTAGGTTCCTCTAAACACAGTGGCCAGTGGCTGTCGTGATACCTGTCTGTTCAGTCCTTCAGTGGCTTCTCTAGTTATTGAAGGGCAGCAGCTGCGGGCATCACCGTGCTGCGGTGACCGCTATCGCCTCTCCTGCCCAGGGTTTTTGCTGCTCCTGCCAGGTAATAAACTGCTCCCCAAAGCACTTCTCTCTGCCCGGAAGAGTCATCTTTCTACACTCTCCGGCCTTATGTCTCCTCTCATGTCTGCCAAGTCTGATCAGATGAGACCTCAGCAAGGCCTTTCCCCACCAAGCATTCGACAGCTGGAGAACTCTTCAGTTTCCTTCCTTAATCCGTTGCTGTTTCTCGGCACCGTGCTGGTGACTTTCTAGTGTTTTATATTGTTTGATTGCTTTTCTTGCCTCCCATTAATGTGTAGGTTCCACATAGACAGAGACTTGGTCTGGTTTTGTCCAAGTGTCTGGAACGGCCCACCCAGTAAGTGGATGATGATGCGTGTGTGGATGAATGGATGGAGTTCAGTCATTCTAAATGACCGTGCTGCGTGAAGTCCTCCTTAAGTGTATCTCATAGCATCTTGAAATGGTCAGTGGAGCTGTTAAAAACAAAGTGTCTCAGTATTATTCCTGCCAAGTCTTTAATTCCAAGATTCAAAACTGTCATTGGTGTTGCATGATGAGGCCGAATTTGGATGCTTTTGGAAGCACGGCCTCCATGTATAATTAAGGCTGGCCTTGAACTTCTGTTTCCCCTGTCTCAAATCCTCCCCGCCCCCATGCCTGTGCCATCATGTCTGCTGCATCAAGGGTTGAATATTTAGTTGCATACTGCTACTTTAGCTTCACTTTTAAGTATCATGCCTTTCATCTCTGTATTGCCAAGTTAACGTAATAGAGTACACAGAAATGCCAGACTGCAAAAGTCTCAGACCATCGTCTCCTCCTAACTCTTCTGTATGGGAGGAGTGATGGTACTAGCAGGTCCGACCAAACCAGGAGGAGGCTGTAACGGGGATGGAGGAGGCAAGGAGTCGTGAGGGACTTCCTGCCCCCGCTTCTGTCAGCAGAGTCCACTGCTGCGGCCCTGGCTTCCGTGATTCGCTGCAGGGGTAGGCTCAGGACTTACTGAGTTCACCCCGTATGTTTCTCTCAAAAAGGTTGATGTAACTGGTCCTAAGTGACGTTTAAAGTTAATTTTTAGCATCTCATTCTTTTGGTCCAGACTGATTAAGGCATCACTGAAATGAAATGGTCAGTCCTGCATTGGTGTCTGTTCCAAAATTGCTCGAGGCCATGGACTTGGACATAATTCCATCTTTTATTTCTATGACTTCATACAAAGTCCCTCAAGGAATCATCCGGTTAACCTATCTTCCTATACAGATAGCATTTCTTCCTTCCTTCCTTCCTTCCTTCCTTCCTCCCTCCCTCCCTCCCTCCCTCCCTTCCTTCCTTCCTTCCTTGATACAATGGCTGTGTAGTCCCGGCTGGTCTCAGATTTGCAGTCCTCCTGCTTTTACCTTGAGAGGTATAGGATTTCAGGTGTGAACTACCACACCTGGCATTTTATTGAGAGTGGTGCAAATAATAGACTGTTCTGTGAAGATTTTCTCGATTTTTATATCTTTTCACTACAGTGTTTGCTCCAACCTGATAGGTTGTGTAGGTCCAGCCTCAGTTTCCCTTTGTGGGTTTGTCTTCACCCTAGATAGAATCACTGGATCATGTGGGCTGGCCTCTTGTGATTTATTTCCTCTGTGGAGGCTGGATGCCTCTGTTCTTTAGCCCTGGCTTATAATTTAACCTTTGTTTAGTCCAGTACGCGCTCTGTTGTACTCCCGGAATCAGCCCTCCGACTCTCTTGGGAGTTGTTTACCTGCCTAGTCACCAGCCTCTTCCTTCTTCTCTCGCTCTTGTTTATTTATCTGTGTATTTTGTGTCTGTGACTGCTCTGTCTTCATGCACATCAGAAGCCAGTCAAGCTCTTTCACCTGCTGGGCCATCTCTCCAGCCTCTCTTGCTCTCATCTGTTCCAAAGGCCATTCAGAGATGTCCCAAATTTAACTCAGAGTCTGAGTTGTACCAGTTGTGGGCAGGCTTAAGGCTGAGGAGGTCCGCCTTCTTGATGTTTCCATGAGGGCCAGCCTCCAAGTCCCTGGTGCTGTGGCCTCAGTTAGAACATGGAGTCCTCACCTTCCCTGTTGTCCCAGTTGCTGTCATTTTGTGTTGGGGACAGTGCTGTGTCTGCCAGGCTGAGCTTTCCCATGTCATGTGGGATGTGCTGGTTCTTCCAGTGACTGTGGTCAGATTAATGCTGATGTCTAATTTTTCTTCCTACTCCTCTCTCCAGCCTGCTCAGACCTGAGCAGAGTAATGAACATCCATTTATATCTCAGGATAAACCACACTGTGCACTTAGCCGCCCCAGTCATTGTGAGTGATTCTTACCAGAAGAAAGAACATAAGTCTATGGTGGTGTCTATTATTGAGTTAAAACCATTGCGAGCAGCCCCTGAAGAAGGCATTACAGTTAAGTAAGGCTCTTCAGAGAGCATCTGTTTGCACCACTAGCATGGGTTTCACATGAAGCCAGAGCACAGAAAGACAGAAAACATATTTCAAGGTTCTTAGGCAACCAGATGAGGAAACAGAGACTCGGGTTTATCAGCTGTTACCCACGGGATCACCCAGCGACTTAGTCATAGAAGAGGCGTTAGATGATCTCTAGATTTTGGAGACTTCAATGTTTTGATGAAGAGAGGGTAATTTCATTCTTCTGAAGCTTTCAAGTACTGTAGTATTAGAGCTGCCCTGGCACTGACCTTGGTGGTCACCTGATTATTAAATCTGAATCCTTGCTGTGGCTTGAATATGTCCCCCAAAGTTCATGTATTGAGAATCTAACCCCTGTGTAATCGTATGGGGAGACAGGGTCTAATAAGAGGGATTAGGTCATTCCGTGCTGCTTTCCTGAGTGGATCAGTGCCCTTCTTGTGGGAGTGAGAGCACCTACTTCCTTGAGAATAGGTTGTCACAAGAAGCAAGTTTGGCCTCCTCGTTCTGTTGGCTGCTGTGTGCTCTCCGACCCATTGCCTTCCAGCACGGAATGGCACAGAACCATGCCTCACCAGATACATACATATGACCCTTAATGTACTGAAATTCCAGAACCATATCCTAATTCACGTGACAGCAGAGCATCCATTGAGGATTCCCTAGATCAAATTGGACCATGGGCTTGTCTGTGGGGTATGGTCTTGATTGTTACATGATGGAAGAGGTTCCCAGTGGACAGTATTCCCTGGGCGGGTAGGCGTGGGCTCTGAGCTAGCTGATTATAGCCTGTGTGCGTCAGTGAGCAGCGCTCGTTCACGGTCTCCGCTCCAAGTCTCTGCGGACTTCCTTCAGTAGCAGGCTGTGGCCGGTGAGCTGAAGTAAAGCCTTGGTTCCCTGAGTTCTAGGAAAGCAGCAGGGAACCGAGAGCGCCTCTTTTCTTCGCCTGCCCCTGAGAAGTGGGTGACTGCCAGGCAGGGGGTTTACCTGGGTGCTGCTGGTCTGGCCTCCAGCTCCGTCCTGGCCTTTGACACTGTGACGTGTTCACACGTCTTCTCCCTCTGGGCCGCACTTGTGCCTCCTCTGGGGCGGTTCTGTGGGATTCTTCGATTTTGTCCTCAGCACCTGTTCCTGGAGGTTGATCATGAAGGCTCTTGCTGAGTCAGCCTTCCTGGACAGACCTACAGAAAACTTCTCAGGCCTGAATTACTCTTCATACAGTCTCCTTGGACTCCAGGAAATGCACACAGTGCCACGTGGAGAGTGTGGGTCGCTGTTTGGTTCCTCAGGCTGCTTGTCCACGTTGGCTCAGGTCAGGCTCTTCAGTTGGAAGAGGCCCTAAACTGTGAAGGCCGGATTCTAGAGCTATCCATCAGTCTCCCATGAGCTATCCCTGGATATAGTTAGTTAATTGAACATTTGTCCGTTGGGCCTGCACCACTCCCAGCTCCAGTGAAGTCTCTGCATTCCCTCCCACTCTTCCGTCATCCACCGCACTCTGCACTTGATGGTCTTGGGCCCCTGTATGAGCCTGACAGGGAAGCATCTCAGAGAGCATGCCATGTAACAGTCCACTTCGGCTGGGAGTCCCACCCCACTCACAGTCATCAGGGTGAACGGGACCTTCAGGCATTTCCTTGGCAGGCCGTGCAGGGGAATCCATTTTGTATTGGGCTGTGATTATCTGAGGAATCCTCTTTGTTCAGAACCTGCTGTGCTCAGGGGGATTTGGCCACACAGTAAGCGTTGTCCGAGTGCTATGCTGGATAAACCCAACAGTTCCTCTCAAGATCCAGTTTTGGCCAAACTCTGGGAATGGGAGGGGTTGCAGAGGAGTGGCAAAAGGCATTCACAGTTGATGACCCCCAGATATGGTCTGTGATGACACTTATTTCTTAAGAGCTCAGAGTCAGTCACGATGCTGCCTCATGGTATTGAGTATATTTTCTCATTTATAAAATTAGATTTATTACATGGGTTATGAGGATTAAAGTACCCCAAGTCTTGTAAATCAAATTGTCACAGAGCATTTTCCAAATGTAAAGAACCACAGAAATTAGAAAACTGCTCAGCAGGAAATCCAGCGAGGGGCGCTGCCCAGCCTGTCTGCCCCTCCCTCCGTGCTAGTGATCTCCTGGCAGGCACTGGCCTGGGAGGGGCCCTGACAGACATTACACAGAGCTCAGTTAAGACAGCCTGATTGACACATAGTTATTATTTTATCTTTGTAAAGCTGCAGTGTGAGGCCCAGGACAGCGGGAGGAGCCCTGATGTAGTCACTTGACAGCCTGCCATTGTCAGTTCCAAAGGGAGGTAGACGTCCATGGCCAGAGGAGAGCCTTGGGTTGTAAGTGGTTCACTTTTAGTTCAGCTGAAATAACTCCTGCTGGTGACTTACTGCCCTGACTTCAGAACTCTCCATGTGTGCTAGAGGGAGGGAGGGAGGGAGCGAGCGAGAGAGTGTATTTCTGTGAACAGGAACGAATGGATTCTGCTCGCTCACATTGTCAGTATCAGCGTGCCACATTCTTTCATGTTTCTGAGGCTCGGGGTTAGCATGTTTTCCTGGGATGATTGGTTTTTGGGATCAGGAAGCTGACTCGGTAGGGCGTAGAGTTCACCTCATTTATGCCTTCAGTGCCTCAGAAGCTGGTGGGCAGCAGGAGTGATTGGAGCTGGGAGGAGGGGAGATTTAGATTCAGTCCCAGTTCCTAAAACACACTAGTCCTAAATGAAGAAGTGCTTGTGGTCTTAGCACAGAGGGAGTCTCTAAGAAGCTGAGAAGTCTCTATTGGGCTGTTTTGCCACTGCAGAGTATTAAAGATTTTCAGGATTGTCACTCTGTCCATCCTGGTGAGTAAAACAACTGTGAGGCTACTATAATTTGTATCCGTTGTCACTGGCCGCTCCATGTGATCTGTGGCATGCATAGTTGTCATTTGGTGACTGGATGGTAATGGAGTGAACATTTTTTGAAAAACAACAACAACAACAACAACAAATTTGCCTTTATTTTAAAGAACAAGACAAAACTAGAAGTATAGCACACTGAGTTTTTCAAACGACTGTTCTGATTGAAGTTTTACTTAATTCTAGGGTAAGAGGTGAGTTTACTTCAGTGTGGTTTCTCCATGCTTTAGATTATGTTTGTGACCTCCCAAGATTCATGTATTAAAACCTAATCCCTAATATAATAGCATTTGGAGATGGGGTTGTTGGGAGCTAAATAAATTCTGAGATCTGAGTCCTTATGAATGCTGTACTCTGCTTATGAAAAAGGTCCCTGAAAGGTCCCCCATTCCTTCACCTCCGAGAAGACCTAGGCACAAGGTACAATCTGTGAAGTAGATCATTAGACACCAAATATGCCTTGACTTTAGACTTCCCATTACCAAGAACTGTGAAAAATAAATTCCTGTTGTGCGGAAGTCGTTAGCTTAGAGTTTTGCCCATAGCGAGCCGAGTGGAAGACGCAGCAGAATGGAGACGTTCGTTCAAGTTACTCAGCACCGCACCTCAAGCCCCAGCACTAACTCTGGCGTACTTTCAACGTGTTCGGGAAACGCTCGGAGTGGTTTAGTGAATGACTCAGTGAGACGGGATCTAACCTAACATAAGGAGTAGTTTCTTGGTCTCAGCGTAAACTCACCTCTAGAGGACTGCCATGTAGCTGTTGGAAGTGCTAACATCTGAAGTTGCAAGGAATACAGAATTTTCTCCACTGCACTGATGGTCTGTGGGATCACCATTCAATAATCTTTTCCTATTTCCATCATGCATGGGTGGGGAATTACTCCTCTTTTGGAACAGAACTTTATTTTATTTCATTTATTATTTCATGTAGCTGTCCCCTGTGATGTTAACTAACCCCAGATGCTGTTTTCTTCTTCCTTTTTCCCCTCAGCATCTTAGCCTCGCCTACACCTGTGCCAGACAATAGTGCACTTTGGCTTTCCCGGCCATGTGCAGGTTTAAAAGCAAAGTGGTCCATCCGCGCTCCAGAACTAATTAATCTTGAAAGCTCATATGCAGACATTCCATTATCGCAGCTTCGCCTGCACACATACAGTCCCCCAGGACTACTCTCCGGGAGACATTGGTGAGCAACGCTAATCTGGCCTTCATTATAGGACTTCAGCCTTTTGGTTTCTAACTGAGCAGACCAAAGCCCAAAGGGCTACAGACTGAGGAAGCAGAAGAAGCAAACCCTCTGAGTCAACTACACTTTCTTTGTGATATTGCCACAGCTAGCCACAGGGAGCAAGTGTTTTATACACTTTTTAATAACTATATATCAAATGAGAAAAACCAGAACAAAGCTCAGATGTTATTAGTGCTATATTTTGACTGTCCCGCCGCCTAGGACATCCGAATGTGTTTTATGACCTATGGCCAGTGGGCCTGGGAGCCGGAGGCAGCGTGGTGCAGATGCAGAGAGGAGAGGAAGCTCCGGCTCTCATCCTGGTTGTGTTACAGGAAGGACCCGGGATTTATAGAATCCCTGTCACTCTTTGTACATTTTATCGCCTTTCAGCCCAGTATCACCTCTGCTAGATGAGTGTGGTGACTCTTAGTTTGTAGATGGAGAAACTATGGTTTAGGAAGGTCCAGAATGTGCTTAGGTTAGGGTGGACGCCAGCATGCGGAACAGCTGCTCTCGAACCTCTGTCTATGTGAGAGAGGCCTTCCCCATCTCTAAATCTGGAGAGTCTCTATTGATCCTGACTTTTAAATAACTGATGTTTAGCTTTTCTTTTAAGGTTTATTATTTATTGTATGTGAGTACACTGTAGCTGTCTTCAGACACATCAGAAGAGGGCATCTGATCTCATTATGGATAGTTGGGAGCCACCATGTGTTTGCTAGGAGTTGAACTCAGGACCTTTAGAAGAGCAGTCAGTGCTCTTAACCACTGAGCTATTTCTCCAGACCCCATAATTAATACTCTTAACTACTGAGTCTCCTCTCTCCAGTCCCCCATAATAATAGTAACTCTCTAGACAGTCTTTGGTCCAGTTGAGTTGATATGTTAAATTACGTATCATGATACACTAGAACTATTTTTACCCTATCCCATCTCAGACAGGCTGAAGTGACTCGATGGGTCACAGGGAGGGGAGGTGGTATGTCACAAAAGCAGGGAGGGGAGGTGGTGTGTCACAATGGCCTGTGTAATATTCAGGGCAGTTTACTGTTGTGGAAAACAGGATCTGGGATTATACTGACTCAGGCATAATTCAGGCTTATTTCTTGTTCATAATGAAGTACTGGTCAAGTTTTCAGAGTAACAGGGTGTCTTAGTCAGGGTTTCTATTCCTGCACAAACATCAAGACCAAGAAGCAAGTTAGGGAGAAAATGATTTATTGAGCTTACACTTCCACACTGCTGTTCATCACCAAAGGAAGTCAGGACCGGAACTCAAGCAGGTCAGGAAGCAGGAGCTGATGCAGGGGCCATGGAGGGATGTTTCTTACTGGCTTGCTTCCCCTGGCTTGCTCAGCTTACTTGCATATAGAAACCAAGACTACCAGCCCAGGGATGGCACCACCCACAATGGGCCCTCCCACCGTTGATCACTAATTGAGGAAATACCTTACTGCCTCCTGGGTAACAGGCTAGGCAGGGAGACAGTGTCAGATGTACATTAGCAAATGCAGAAGATAATTTCAGGCCTTGACAGCGCTGCACAGCAGCACTCAGGTCTGCAGCAGTGGAGGAAGGTCATTGGACTTGTAAGGATGGGGACAAAGTCAGTGGAAGTTTGGCTCCTGCGTTTGCCCTTGAGCATCTGTGGCTAGTGGCTTGGAATCTGACCACACCATTGTCATCCTTTCTTTTGGTTCCAAGGCCAGAGTCACCTCAATGCTTATGAAGCAGTTTCAAAATATCCACAGGACACTCGGGAGAAGCGGTGGGATTCCTAGTTTGCAGCCTGTGATGAAAGCATGCTTAGCTCTTTTCTCTCTCACAATGATTTCCTTGTGAGTTGGTGTTAATTCCACAAAAAGGATGTGTCCCACACGTAGCATCTCACCAATTCTTTAATATGCCTGAAGGGTCCTTTAACATTCTGAGAAAGTGTGGATATAGAAAGCAGTGTGTCAGTAGCCTGAGGGTAAGCTGGGACTTGAGTTGTAGTCACCGTGGAGGTTCTGTACCATGGAGGATATGTATAGTTGGGAAGGTGACAGTTTTAGTGATATTTTTATTAATTCTTTGAGACTTGCATACAGTGTAAGTATACTCACCCCATCAACTTCTTCCATTACCCTCCTCTCCCCCCATCCTCCTTATCCTACTGGAGATGTCTCCCCCTGCCTTATAACTTGTTGAGTCTAGTTCATGTTGCCCAGCTATTCTTGGCAGCTAGACCTGCCCTGGTGTGTGGTCAGCTTGCCAGGGTCACGTAATTAAAGGAAGACGACTCTCCCTCTCCAGCAGCCAGCCATCACGTGCTGAGAGCTCCGCAGGGAGTAGTGAGATACCACGTCGGTCAGGTGACTTTCGATCCCCAATAAAAACGAAGGAATGTAGCTGGGCGGTGGTGGCGCACACCTTTAATCCCAGCACTTGGGAGGCAGAGGCAGGCAGATTTCTGAGTTTGAGGCCAGCCTGGTCTACAGAGTGAGAGTGAGTTCCAGGATAGCCAATGCTACACAGAGGAACCCTGTCTTGAAAAAACTAAAACAAACAAACAAAACAAAAACAAAAAACCGAAGGAATGTTTGGTGTAAAATGCTATTTTCTTAGTCAAAACTAATATGAGGTTTGGAAGATTTATTTTTCAGGTGTTTGGTTGGCTGTTTTGTTTTATTTTAGCCAGGGTTTCTTTGTGTAGCCCTGCCTATCCTGGAACTTGCTCCGTAGACCAGGCTGGCTTCGAACTCACACAAATCAGCTTGCCAGGTGTGTGCTGTCCACCCGCTGCTGCTGCTGCTGTTGTTGCTGCTGCTGCTGCTGTTGTTGCTGCTGCTGCTGCCGCCGCCACCCCACTGAGGATTCACCTTAAATAGATACCTAGGATCACAAGAAATCTGATGTTTAGTTAGTCCAAAACAAAGCCTTCCTTCCATAAGTTGCTTTAGTCATGGTGTTTTATTATAGCATTAAAAAAAGTAACTAAGACAGCCAGACACAGGAATAGTGGCCCGGAGTTAACATGAAATATTAGGAAATTCACACTGATGTTCAGAAAAAATTTTTGAGAACAAAACAGTTAAAGGATTGAATCCTCCTAGAGGAATGCTGAGAAAACTACTAACAGCTTGGTTTTCTATTTGTTTGGGTTTTTTTTTCCCCCGTTTATTTAAGACAAGGTCTTACTATGTAGCTCTGATTGTCCTGGAACTCACTATGTAGACTAGGTTGGCCTTGAACTCATAGTGATCCATCTATCTCTGTCTCCGGAGTGCTGGACTAAAGGCTGGCACCACCACTCCTCAACTACTTGCATCTTTAAAAGTAGTCCCTGTAGCATTTCAGTACAAATGTGCTTTAGATTCCATGGCCCAATTTTTTTTTTTAACTTTTTAACTTTTTGAGATTGTAGTATAATTACAGTGTTCCTCCCTGTCCTAGTTAAAGTTTTACTGCTGTGAACAGACACCATGACAAAGGCAGCTCTTATAAGGACAACATTTAATTGGAGTTGGCTTACAGGTTCAGGGGTCTGTCCATTATCATCAAGGCGGGAACATGGCAGCATCCAGGCAGGCATGGTGCAGGAGGAGCTGAGAGTTCTACATCTTCATCTGAAGGCTGCTAGCAGAAGACTGGCTTCCAGGCAGCTAGGGTGAGGAGGGCCTTACAGCCCACACCCCACAGCGACACACTCATTCCAGCAGGGCCACAGCGGCTAATAGTGCCACTCCCTGGGCTGAGCATGTACAAATCATCACACTCCCTCTGGATCTGCTCCTCCCTGCTCTTTTTCACATTCATGACACTTTCTTTTATTCATTGTTATTGCATGCATATGTGTTTTAAGGGCCCATAATTTCTCTAGCAACTCCATATAGTACAAAACATTTCTACATATGTATTCCTAAATATAACTTGCTCAGTGTGTACAGTGTGACTTGTTTTCAGGGCTGTTTGGTCCTGGACAGCCAATTGGTTGCTAAGGAAGACCATCTCTCCCACTCTCAGCCTTCCTCAGACGCCTCAGTTCTCAGTGTAGGGTTGCGGCTTCATGGACGTCCCCTGTTCACGTTGGCACGTCCATTGGTGGCATCCTTGTTCAGCTCACGCGTGGGGTCATATCGGTGAGACTTTATGGATGTAGCTTCTGACATTAATAGGAATCCCAGTCTTACAAGAAGTTCTGATCAGGCTCACAGTCTTTCCGGCTCCTTTTCTGCAATGCTCTCTGAGCATCCAGAGTGTCTTGTAATCAGGGTCTGGGCTCACAGCTCTGGTTTTTGATTGGATTTTAGATTTCTGTAGTGGGCTCTGTTGTAAAGAGTTAAAAGTAGCATTCTGATACAAATAAGTCTTACATTGCATAGCGGACTTTTTTTTGTAAATAAATTAGTAATGCTTCAATAATTACGTGGTCAAACATAGATATGAGTTTTTCATATTACTTAATTTATACCATTCTTTATTTGATTTCTTGGTTAACAGTTGTGTTTTGGAAATTGTCTTGTGCTATATAGAGTTCTATGCAAATTATGGGCACTTATAATTTTTTTTAACTTTTTTTTTTTAAAGCAGAAACACCCACACAGACTTTCATTTCTAGCATGAGGAAGAATAGGGTTCCTTCCTAACCTCCTCTCTCAAATCCATGTCAGACACCAAAGGTCTGAGACTTCAGGATGGACACCCAGCATACGAACCAGGAGATCGTCCTGGCCCTGGCCCGCTCCTTCTGGGCAGCTTTTAAACTTCGCTGCAGAGAGTGCCAAGCAGACAGAGCCTGTGTTGCACTGAAGGTGTGAGGATAGGGGTCAAGAGGTCAGGGTTCTGGCGAGCCAAGACAGCCAGACCCTGTGAGGCAGAGTCCTGAAGGAGACTGCCCCACCCGGAGGGGTTCTCCTAAGAAGGGTGAAGCTTCTTGGTAAAGAAACATTGCTTGGTTTTGTGCACGATGGGCCATTCCCAATGGCCACTCAGGGTCAGAAGCGATTGGTGTTTCTACCAGCTGAGAGTAGAGAGGGCTTAAGCCAGGGATGGTACATCCATTAGCAGCCCTGTGAGGCTCAATTGTTAGTGGGTGAGAACAGCCCCAGAGTAGACGGTGATTTAGACACTCACTAAAAAGCTTTAGGAAAAGCACCAAAAGATTTAAACTAATCTACAAAAGATTTAGTTCCCATCAGAACAATGGGCAGCTTTTTTTTTAAAGAGAAGAATGTCAGTCAGCACTTATTGCCAAGTTCATGGTGCTTAGCATCTGATTAAAAAAAAAAAAACAAAACTGCAAAACATACAAAGTCTAGGGAAAAAAAATCAGTCAATATCACAAGCTTCAAAGTGATAAAGTAAAAAAAAAAAATTGGCAAAGACCGGAAAACATGGTCATAAAATTACACAATATGACGAGCTGGTAAACAGAAAAATATGAGCACAAAGAGAAGGAGCAGTAGAAAAAGACAGAGTCTGCTGTCGGGAGGAGCGTCACAGGATGAAGGGCAAAGACAGGGCAGACATGCCTGCCGCATGCCTTTTCCTGGGGAGACTTCAGAACATTGCTTCACTTCAGCTCAGGCAGTAGAACAGAGGAATTGGCTGTCCATGTCCAACTTGACGAACCATGGACAGAGTTCATCTGAATTACTGAAGGATCATGGGAGAGGAGGGGTTGCCATCTTATAGGAGCATGAATGACTCAGGAATATAATCTACATCCCCAAACAATCCCAACCTGCCAGCAGTACAATAACACCTGACAGCAGTGCCACTGGAACCCCAACACCAGTCAGTTTAGACACTACTGTCCACCACGAACCCCAATACAGTCAGTTTAGACACTACGGTTCACCACATGCATCTGGGCCAGGGGTTCCTTGTCCCCGGTGAGGGCTCAGGAAGGCATGCAAGTAGCTGGGATCTCAGGGGCGGGTCTGCTGACATCCTCTCTATGAGGGTCTGACATAGCCTGGATCCTGTGGGAGTTTCCGGTCACAGCTCCTGATTGCGAGACTGTCAGGAACCATGTCACCTCTAGAGGAAGTCTTCTATGATGATGTTCAAAAGATGCTCGGAGGCTCAGCAATGACGTCCATCTCCTGTGAGGCTTCCTTCCAGTTACAAGATCTGTGAGGCAGGGGCTGGGGAGATGGCTCAGTGGTTAAGAATACCATCTGCTCTTCCAGAGGTCCTGAGTTCAATTCCCAGCAACCACATGGTGGCTCACACCCATCCGTAAAGAGATCTGTTGCCCTCTTCTGGTGTGTCTGAAGACAGCTACAGTGTAGTTACATATAATAATAAATAAATCTTAAAAAAGATCTGTGAGGCAGTAAGAAACATGGAAATTGTGGTCCTCAGAAAAGGGAGAAATAAAAGATCAGGAAAGAATGTTTTAAAAAATGACCAATAAAGGCGGGCATAGTGGCGCACGCCTGTAATCCCAGCACTTGGGAGGCAGAGGCAGGCGGATTTCTGAGTTCGAGACCAGCCTGGTCTACAGAGTGAGTTCCAGGACAGCCAGGGCTAAACAGAGAAACCCTGTCTCAAAAAACATAAATAAATAAATAAATAAAATATCTGTGAGGTAGTAAGAAACATGGAAATTGTGGTCCTCAGAAAAGGGAGAAATAAAAGATCAGGAAAGAATGTTTTAAAAAATGACATATATATATATATATATATATTTTTTTTTAATTTTGTAAAGAATACAAACTCGATAGACATAAGAACCCTCAGAAGATGAATGAAGATTAAGATACAAAGAAGACCACACCAAAACTTCACAATCAAACCACAATAGCACATTTATTGTACAAAAAAAGTTTTTGAAACTAACTAGAGAAAAGAGGGTATGTTTTACACAGAGGAAGAACAGAAGAATTTCAACGTTTCCCCACTTACTGAAGTGCTGTGAGTTAGAAGACAACAAAAGATCTTTAAGGTGTTGGGAAAATTTCTGCCAATCTAAAGTTCTACGTTCAGGAATGAAGCACCTTTTAAAGATGAAAGTAAAATAAAGCATTTTTTCCCCCAGAGCAAGAAAAACCATGAAAGCTTGTGGCCAGCATGCTTCTAGAATAAGATGACAAAGGAGCCCAGGCATGGAGACCCCAGCCAGTAGCCCTGGCATTTGAGGGGAGGAGGGTCCGCTACTTGTGACCTTGTCTCAAACAAACAACCCAAAGGAATATGTTAAAGGAAATATACCCGATGAAAATGTGGATCTATACCTGGGAGTTAACACGCTCAACAGAGCTTTGAAAGTGGTAAATCTGTGGGTAGATGTCAAGATGGACTCTTACTTTTGTTTTAACATTTATTCAGAGGCAATTCATCACTTAAATGTAAAGTAAAAACAACATGTCATGGGGTTTATATATAGCACAGCAAACTGTAAAAAGCATGGCCTCAGTAGTGCCAAGCCCAGGGGGAGAATGGAATGACGTGTACGGTTAATGAAGTTCTGTATGTAAGAGGTATTGCCAAGGCAGGTGTTATAAACCATGGATTCATCAGTTAAAATACAGTAGAGCTAATAAACCAATCACACTGGTAAGATGGGTTTGAAAAATAGTTTCATAAGCATGAGGACTGGGGTTGGATCCCTAGCACCCCTGTAAAAAGCAGACTGTGGTGGCATGTACCTGTGACCTCAGTGCTGGGAGGAAGATGCCGAGGGCTCAGGGACCAGCCAGTTTAGCTAAATGGATGAGTTCCAGGCTCAAGGTTCAAGACCCCGTCCTAAGATAGGGGCTCCTAAGGTTGGACAGTTAGGAACTCTTCCCGAGTGCCTGAGTCCAGGCCCAGCATCCTCATCAGGGAGCTCACAGCTTCCTGGAACTCCAGCTGCGGGGGGTCTGAAACCATCTTCTGGCCTCAGCAAACACTGCACTCACGTGCACATACCCACATGCGCTCTCTCTCTCTCTCTCTCTCTCTCTCTCTCTCTCTCTCTCTCACTCACACACACACACACACACACACACACACACAGAATTAAAAACAAGTTTTAAAAACATGTATGTTTTAAAACAATAAGGTGGAGATGGATCAGAGAAGACATCTGTTGGCAGCCTCTCGCCTCTGTATATACATCTGTTCACATGCACACACCCACACAGGCATGTAATGACCCCTCCCACACATATACCAAGATATATGTTAGGTTTATCAGAAAGAAAGAATATACATTATTTAGGAAATTCAAGGGGAGGGATGTTTCTAGGCTTAAACGTGTACTTCAGAACACAAGACAACTCTCAAGCGACAGCCCAAGCATCCACATTATACTACAGAATATAAATGCAAACAACTCGCAAGTTGTAGGAGACTGTAACAAAGGGCAGAAGAAATAGCAGCGAAACCGGAAGTTAGTCCTGTGAAAGTCTCAGTCTGGTAACTGCATACTTCTGCTCTAAGGTCAAAAATAAGCTGATTTATTGGAATCTAGATGCTTGGACTGGCAGAAACAGTTTTGAAAAAGAATTAATGAAGAGTTACATTTACTAAACAATTATACTGCTGAGGTAATCAAGGCAGTGGGTCTTGGCATAAATTTAACATAGAATGTTAACACAGTAACGTTCAGAGGTAAACCCGTGCATATTAACACTGATTTCTAATGAAGGTGCTGAGGCACCTTCAACATGGAAAGAAGTACCTCTCTAAAGAATGCTCTAGAACAGTGGTTCTCAACCTGCGGGGTCATAACTCCTTGGAGGGGGTCACAGGGTCACCTGAGACCATCCTGCATATCAGATATTTACATTGTGATTCATAACAGTAGCAAAGTTACAGTTATGAAGTAGCAAGGAAATAATTGGTTGGGGGTCATCACACCATGAGGAACTGTATTGATGGGTCATGCACTGGGGAGGTTGAGAACCAGTGACCTAACAACAATTTAATCTATGTAGAAAAATAAGGGACCCGACTTTATCTTACGAGTTATCTGGAACTGTACCAGATCCTCTCTCTGGTTAGCTTTAATTGTCAACTTGATGAAGCCTGGAGTCCTTCCAGAGAACTCTCAAGGGGGGAATTTACTAATCAGATTAGCCTGTGGGCTGTGGGCGCCGTTGTTAAGGTGTCATCTTGATGGTTAACTGATGGCAGAGGCCTCGCCTGCTGTGGGCAGCTGCAGTATCCCTGCTCAGGTGACTCTGGGCTGGCTGAGCACGAGTGTGTGAGCGACCCGGAGAGCAAGCCAGTAAGCAGTGTGTCATGGTCCCTTCCTTGACATCTCAGTGATGGATTGATTACGACCTGGACACGTTCGCCCAATGAATCCTCTCTTCACCAGCTTGCTCTCGGCCAGAGTGTTTTTCTCACAGCAGCAGAATGAGACTAGAATCGTCTTAATCATAAATGGCAAACAATAAAGCTCTCAGAAGAAACCTTGTAACATTTGTGTAGACAAAGATTTGGAAGTAGGACACAAAAATCATGAACATAAAGAAAAAGTTTGTAAATTGGAATTTACTTACAATTGAAAAGTAATGTTGTTGGGACTGGAAAAATGGTTCTGGCTGCCCTTCCAGAGGACCTGGGTTTGAGTCCCAGCACCCACATGACAGCACAGACATACCTGCAGGCCAAACAAAACAAAACAAAACAAAACAAAACAAAACAAAACAAAACAAAACAAAACAAAAAAAACCAACCAACCAACAACCAACCAACCAACCAAAGAAACAAACAAAAAAACCGGCCGGGCGTGGTGACTCACGCCTGTAATCCCAGCCCTTGGGAGGCAGAGGCAGGAGGATTTCTGAGTTCGAGGTCAGCCTGGTCTACAGAGTGAGTTCCAGGACAGCCAGGGCTACACAGAGAAACCCTGTCTCGGAAAAAAACAAAACAAAAACAAACAAACAAACAAACAAACAAACAAAACCAAACAAAAAACCCAGGAAACACTGATATATATGTAATTAAAATTTGAGAAGCTAAAATTAACGTTTCTTACAAAATATCAGTAAGAAAATGCAGATGAAAGAGGCAGAGCTCAGACTGCTGGGGCAGCCGTGCGTGCATGAGTGCGTGTGCGTGTGTGCGTGCACATATATAATTTGTATGTTATTTTGTAAGAACCTTGATTGCTTTTCTCTTTGCTGTTGTCAGAGTACCTGGGACAAGTAACCCAAGGAAGGAAGGCCTTCTTCTGTCTCGTAGCTCAAGGGCACAGCCCGTTATGGTGGGGAGACAATGTGGGAGGAGCTTCATACAGCTTGCTCTGTCCCTCCTATAGTCATGGACACCAGGGGTGGCTGCTGGGGCTCAGTTTGCTCTCTCCGTGGTAATCCCTCTGAAACTACTCCCACCCCCTGCGGAATGCTGTCACACGCATTTAGTACTAACTGAGTGTAGAAATTCCTTCTCAGACTAGACCAGAGGTTGGCCTGCTAGGCGGTTTTACTCCCAGTTGAGAGTCAGTAGTAACGGTCACAAAGTGTGTCTAGAATGCATGCTCAGCCCTGACGTCACTGACCGAACGTTTTAAAACTCAATAAAAAGGGACACATTTGAATGTCTTCTCCGCCAAGGAAGATCTACTGGGGCTCGGTATCATTTGTTGTCAGAGAAATGCAATCAGAGCCACAATGTGATGCTGCCACGGGCTTATAGAATGGTAGAGTGGGACCATTTCAAAGGCTGAAGTGAGCACCTTTTGGTAGCAGATATGGAACAGTTCATGCACTGCACACAGGAGTGTGAAATTGTACCAGAAGCGCTTGAGTGGATTGGCTTGGCAGTAACTTATAAAGTTACACACATACCTACCATCTCACCCAGCAATTCCATTCCTAGATATTTGTCTAAGGAGAAAGAAAACATGTCCATCTAAAAAGTGTGCACAAACATTCCTCTCACTCCCGGGTAACCAAGCTGGAAACAGCACACATCTCTATCAACAAGTGGATTATAAATAAGACATGTAACAATGGAATAGTACCCCACAATAAAAAGAAGCAAAGCAGTTAAATATGTAGCAACTCGGATGAATCTCAAAATACAAGTTGTAAGTGAAGAAGCCAAGCTGTCAGAGGATCCGCAGGAATGTTCAGTAAAGCCCTGGGAAAGAGAAGGTTAACGTAGGGACAGAAAGGAGATCGTGCTTGCACGGGGCTGAGGGTGGGTTACATCAGCTGGGAAGCAAGTCACTAAACCCTTTGATGTGCAGTAAACGTTCTGTATCTTGATTTCACTCCCAGGAACCTGAGAGAACACACTTGTCAAAACTCATAGAATATATGCTCCGTGGGCCTGCGTGGCCAGTGGGAGGGCTCAGTGGGGAAAGGTGCTTGCCGCTAAGCCTAACAACCTGAGTTCAATCCCCAGGCTGTACATGATGGAAGGAAAGAACTGATTCCTAGAAATTGTCTTCTGATCTCCAGATGTGCACCATGGCATGAGTGCATGTATGTGCATACATGCACACAAAATTAAGAAATAAACGTAATAAAAATCCAGGCTGTACACAGAAGTTGCTTTATTTTTGAGGGGCAAGTTCTTGCAGTCGATGAAGAAAACCTTGATAAAGCTGTCGGCAGTTTTCCCTTTTGTAACACTTGCTGTGTTTAGGCTATGGTGGAGCACAGTAGGTGGAGGGGGGAAAAAGGAAGGGCAAAAATATCCGTGAGTTGATTTATTCAATAGCATCTACTGAGTACTCTATGTATCAGTGTGTGCTGGGTGCCTGTTATGTAAAGGGAGATATAAATGATCCTTGACCTCCAAAGAGCTCCTGGCTACTAGAGTATAAGCCAAATATGGCGTTATAAGTGCAGCGAGAAAAGTACTATGACTGACTTACACAGGGAGAGTAACGCACTCCCACCGTGGCTTGGTGTGGGAACAGGACTGAGGCTGGGGGTGGGGAGGGGTAAGAGGCGATAAAGTCACATGACAAATCCTGGGAATCAGACTCTGGAGACCAGCATCAGGGTGTATATCTGGATTTATTGCACAGCATATATGATTATATACAGTGTTCCAGCCAATCCCATGCCCCTAAATTCTCAGCCAGCCATGTCTCGCCACACTGTCACTGCGCTCCGGTGAAGCCCTGACTGATGAGGTAACTTGGAAGGAGTGGGGGGAGCATCACCACCCGTTAGGACTTCTGTGAAGATGGGAGGCAGTCTCCACCCTGGCCTCAGTTTCTTTTTGCTGTCTGACTGGTGTTCTGGGAGCCATCTTAGGTCTAGTGCCGTGTAGGGCAGATCAGGACCCCTCAGGGAGCTGCAGGAGCCTGTGGCGCCTTCCTCTCCAGCCCACCCTTTCCTTCCCAAGGTTGACCTCCACACCCCCACAGCCTGGGACCCAGGAGGTGATAATTACAGTTGCTATGAAAACAAATCAGTGGTTAAACTTCTTTGCTTTGGAATCAGGCTGATTTGGAATGGAATTCTGGCTATGCTATTGATTCTGGTGATGTCGAGTTAGAATCCAGTATAAAGTGCCATAAGGCTGACTGTCATGGAGTCATCCATGCACTTGGTGAGTGATCACTATTGTGTTGGAGTGGGGTAGCAGAAGAGGGGGAAGGAGGGTGTTCTGGGGTTAGAGACCACATGCACCAAGGCGAGGGAGGCCACAGTTTCAGAACACACAGGGTCGGGCAGTGTATGGGGCTAGGGGAGTTGGGGTTGTATCGAGTAAGCACATGATCCAGGAGGATCATGAGGGACTGCACTGTGCCCTACGGGGGTGCAGGTTCCTAAACAGGGCAGTGGCTTAGGAGAGGTTTCTGAGAAGGTGACTCTGAGGATGATGATGCCAATGGCGGAGGAGGAGGAGGAGGAGGAGGAGGAGGAGGAGGAGGAGGAGGAGGAGGAGGATGGAGGGAGGGATGCAGAGTTCAGTATTGCGGCTGTTGCAGTCATTCAACTTAGAGACAGCGGGAGTGCGAGGACAGTGCTCAGATGCAGAGGTGGCTCTAGTCTGAGCTACCTTCCAAAGAAGTCACCAATGGAATGTGGTGGGACGTTGGATAAGGGACTCCACGAACCGGAGCAGTTGTAGATAATTCTGGAAAGTGTGGCCTGGGTACCTGGGGGAAGGTGCAGAGGTTCACAGAAACAGTAAGGACACAAAGGAGAGATTTCTTTCATGAGTTAAAATAGCAGCTGAAGAAGGCAGTGACTTAAAAAGTGTTTGAATACTGTTCTTAACATACATGTTTTGAGTATTCTCCAATATGTTTAACTGTTTACATGTTAATAATAAACATGCACTTGTAGCCTAATATTCATATGCATTATAAAACATATGCAAAGTAGAAAAATCTGTTGCAATGAGAAACGCAAATCAAAAGCAGGACATAGTTTTGAATATCAAGAAGGACAGATGTCACCCACTTTAGAGTCACAGGGTCAGGTCCCCTGTAACATCGCAGAGAAGGGCTGTGCTGGACTGGGGAGAGCTCATAGTTCCTTACATTCCTGAAAACTTTTTTCTCCTAATTTCTAACTTATGGGAAGAATGGGCGTGTTTGTGAAACCCCTTAGATCCACTCTGCAGTGCTCTGGAAGGCCATGGTAATTCAAATAAGGACCTGTTAGCTTCTGTGGCACAAACTTTGGCTGTGACATGAAGCACCTTTCCCCCTTAAAAATGTCAAGAGGAAGAGATAGAGCCTCTGTGCTGGGAGTTTCAACCACGTAAAACCAGGAGAGAGACGCCTCCGTGCTCCGGCCAGCACAGAGGAGTCCAGGCTCGCCTCTCCTTAAGATAATATAATGAGTGTGTTCTGTGACTCCGACGGCTCAGAGCGAAGCACACCACTCTGCCTCTAAAACAAATGTCTGCTGATGTGCTACTCCAGTTTATCCAGGGCTCTGCCTTTCTACTGCAATTTCCTTTGTGGTTATGTGAGGCCACTTGTGACAGCCTGATAAATATAGAGCGCTCCTGCTGCCAGATTTTAATTTGGAGAGCACAGAGCATAATTTTGACTAATTGGTCCAGTAGGAACCCGAGTGGGAGCTAAACAACTCTGGGGGTCTGTGGGAAGGAAACGGGGAGACCTCATCAGCTGTCCCCCAGGGAGCCTCCTGATGGAGTGCTGGGGTGACTTAATCAACGCACTTATGTCTCAGATAAGACCCGAGGACTGATTGGACCAGATTTCATTAAACCTCGTGCTATCTGTGCTAATATATACACAAAATCCGATGCCTGTGATTCCTTTTAAGGACACAGAAGAAAACATGAAACATTACCCCTTCTTTTGGTTTAGACTACAGTGAGTAAGGGGGGGAGAGGGAGCAGAGCTTTGGATTGCCAACATCTGCAGAAGCTGAGCTGATGTGTGAATGGATCTCCAGGCTCTGAGACCAGCAGCACAGGCCTCTCTGGGATCCAGAGTCGGTGGTAAGCGGCTGGAGGCAGGCCTGGCGAATTCCAAGTCCTTCCCCCTCCAGAACAGCAGGGGAAAGAAGTCGGTGGGTGCTGGGATGGCAGCCACATGTGGCTTGAAACAGAGGCTTCAAGTGACTCATTTACAGATCATGTCCTGTAACCAAAATTCACAAATATGAGTAAGGGCCGGCTGTCAGGTGTTTGCTTCTGTTTTCTGACTCCTTGTGGTGGCGCAGCTGTTTATTTTGTGTGGAAGGGTAGGGTCAGGAAGCTGACAGAAGCCAGGGATGGGAAGGAACTGACCAAGCGAATTCCGAAGACTCTGAAAGCCATTCACGGCGTGGCCCAGATGAGCAGCAAGAGTGCATTCCTGTAACCCCTGCCTTTCCCCTGCTACCGGGTTAAAGAGTGTTAGGGTTTTCCTTTAGGTGTTAGAGTTACAGAGTCATGTTTCTTCCTGATAACTTTTCATGTTAGTTTACCAGGCACTGAGTTTCATTAGCTGTACACACACACACACACACACACACACACACACACACGCGCACACGCGCACACGCGCACACACGCACACACGCACACACGCACACACGCACACGCACACGCGCGTGCACACACATACACACACACACACACACACACACACACACGTTATCCTGCTATCCTGCTTCATTTTCCTCTGCCCCTCTCCCCTCACACCTTCCTCCCTCCTTCGCCGCTGTAGTCCTCCCTTCCTCTGCTCTCATACTCCCCTTGTTCTTTTGTGCCACGCCCATTTTTCAATCTAGGTTAAGGACGTGAGAAAAAACACACAGTAGGCGTCTTATGCGTATGGCTCATTTTGCCTAACATAACAATCTCCTGTTTTGTTTTTCTGAAAAAAGTCATGATTTCATTATTTTTTTTTCTCTTTATGGCGAAGTAAAATCCCTCCTGTGTACGCACCGTGCTTTCTTCATCAGCCGTCTCTTGACGGACGTCTCGGCTAGTCCTGTGTCCTGGCGATTGTGACTGGTGTGCAGTAATGCACAAGTATCTCTTTGATGTGCTGATGAAGGTTCTGCAGATCTGTTCTCAGAAGTGGCAGAGCTGGGTCACATAGGGCCGTCTACACTGATGTCTACACTGACTTCTACAGTAGCTCGTCCGAGCGCACATTCTGACTAGCCGTGGGTCGCCTTTTGCTGCCTCGTCGCCAACACTGGCTGTGGTGTTCTTGCTGTTAGCTGTTCTGACGGACTGAGGTGGACTCAAGAACAGTTTTATGTGCATTTCCTGGTGACAAAGGATGCTACACACTTTCCCAAGTATTTCTTGTGTTTGAGAACCATCTCAGTTCCATAGCCCATTTTCTGACTTACGATTTGTTCTTTTTGGTGTTGAATCATTTCCGTTCTTTATGTATTCTGGATATTAATCCCCTGTCCGATGTAGAGTTGATAAAGCTTTGTGTTCCCTGTGAGGCTGACTCTTCACTTTGCTCTTTTCCTTCACAAAGCCCCAAATCAACATGACCACAATTCTGTGGCAAGTGAAGGTCATAGAAAGATGGTGTAAGAATAGAATTGTTCTGAGTCAGACAGATCTAGTTCCAAAATTGGACTCTTCTGTGTGACCTTGGAAAAATCACTCAGGTTCTCCAAGCTCCAGTTTCACTTTAGGAAGGAATCACTGCTCACTGCAGAGAGTGGTCTGTGTAGAACCTTCCAGCACCTCTCCTGGCAGTGGGAAATGTCTCCTCCTCATTCGGATGCTGACTGCTCCTTGATCATGTTTAAGAGATCTCACCACCTTCATTTACTTTGGTTTTCCCTGCATTACTCACCCCTTATGTGAGGGCTGGTCAATAGGTAAGTCATGACTTCCTGGGTACAGCATGCCGTTGGATGTAGTTTTAGCATAGTCCTGAATGTTTAACATCTTGAAGTTGGAAGTCAGATTGGTCTAGTGCCGTACAGCCAGGAAGCAGGGATAGCTTAGTCTTGTATTCAGAAAGTCGCTGTTAAGAACTTGGAATCCAGATTGTTCTTGTTTGGTTTTACTGGAAATAGCAAGGTTAGTGTGTGGTGCTGAGAAAACTGAAAAGGAGTGGAAAGGTCTTTGTATTTCCATGTCACAGCATGTTGAGAATGAAGCATTTGTTTTGGTTCATGGTTTGAGGGAAAATGGTTCATCATGGCAGGGAAGGCGTTGTGGGAGCCTGAGGTGGCTGGTTATATCTCGTCTACAGTCAGGAAGCAGAGATGAACGGGGGTGGGGGTTTGGGGGAACTGCCTTCCTCTTTGACCCCTTTTATTCAGTTTGAAACAGCAGCCTATCGGATGATGCCACATCATATTCAGGGTGGGTCACCCTCCTCAGTCAAACTGGTCAGTAATACCATTGCAGATATGCCTACAGATACGTCTCCTTGGCAAATCAAAACCCAGTCAGATTGGTGATGAAGATTCACCATCACAGTCCTGTAAAGCTTAAGGAGGAATGACCTAAGGAAAGAGAAAAGAAGCTGCAGCCCAGCTGGGGTGAAACCATACCCGGGATGGAATGGTCCTTCCCTACAGACGGACGCTGGAATGGATTTCATGAGGGCTCTGGAACAAAAATCCACATTCCAGTCATTTCTCATTTGCTGGTATAGAAATTGAGGTGTTTCGGCTTGGTTATCAAATACTGTGATGCTTGTGGAAAATGGGCAGATAAAATGGTCCAATTAGACCATGGCAACATCTGTCCAGACTATAACTCTCAGCGAAAGCATAATCCAGGATCAAACAGAAGTCCTGCAGAGGCACACATCTCTTACCACAGCCTTTGAGAAGACTTGGCTGACTGGCTCTAGGCTGACGACTGATGAGGAATCCAGCCCTGGCCCTGCTGGGAACGTGTGTAGCCTTAAAGAAAACTTTAAATTCCTACTCAACATCTCTTTAATATATCCCGGCCAGGTCTTTCCCATAGGCTGAGTTGAAACCACTCCTGATGGTCCCTATATAAAGTAGTTTTCCAGATGGAATTTAACAGTCTGATTAAAATGTGAAAACAAAATTTAGTTTTTGGTTGTTTCATTTCGGCTTAAAGGTTTTTTGTTTTGTTCACTTCAAAACAACATATTTTGCCTTTAATGGATTGTAGAGATTAAATTTTTAAATTTTTCCCCCCAGTATGCACAGGAATACTAGAGGCATTCCCCACAGGACATAGAGCTTGAAGGAGGGGAGAGAAAAGCATGTAGGAAGAAAAAAAGTTGCAGTATTATTTTCTTTTTATGTGTGTGGATGTTTTGCGTGTGTGTGTGTGTGTGTGTGTGTGTGTGTGTGTGTATGCCTGTACCACGGATGTTCCTGGTGTTGCTGGAGGCCAAAACAGTGCATCGGTTCCCCCAGAATTAGAGTTAGAGACAGTTAGTTGTGAGCAACCATGTGGATGCTGGAAACCAAACCTAGGTCCTCTGGAAGAGCAGCCAGTGTGTGCGACTCCTGAGCCGTCGCGCATGCCCAGGTTATAGTATTGTTAGTACAGGTCACTAACAGACAAATGAAAGTCACATTAAAAATAGATTGCATTCTTTTCCAATATATGTGGAGTACAATTCACATTGTGATACTCACAGCATTTTCTGGTGAAAATGTCATGATATGATATATAGCAAGTTCATAATTAAAACAATAAAAAAGAATTCTGCTAAGCTACAGGGCTGGTGAGGTAGTTCAGTGGTTAGAGCGCTTCCACACATGCCTGACCACCTGAACTTGATCTCTGGAACCCATGGTGGAAGGATGGAACAGACTCCTAAAGAAACTTGTCTTCAGCCGGGCAGTGGTGGCACACGTCTTTAATCCCAGCACTTGGGAGGCAGAGGCAGGTGGATTTCTGAGTTCGAGACCAGCCTGGTCTACAGAGTGAGTTCCAGGACAGCCAGATCTACACAGAGAAACCCTGTCTCAAAAAACCAAAAAAAAAAAAAAAAAAAAAAAAAAGAAACTTGTCTTCTAACTTCAAGGCCATGATGAAGGGCAACAAAGACAGGTACCTTTTTAAATGTGTGTGTGTGTGTGTGTGTGTGTGTGTGTGTGTACACACATATGTACACACACGCTTACGGAGCATGTGTATGGACATCAGAGGACTTCTTGCCAGAGTCGGTTCTTTCCTTCTACTGTGTATGTCCCAGGGATCAGATTCGGGTCATCTGGCTGAGCAGCAAGTCTCTTTACCCACTGGGGCTTCCTGCCAGCCTGGAGCTCAGTTTTGACATCCGCACGACACTATTCTGTGAATAGCACATCAGCTCTGAGAGGGGGGGTATGGGGTGGAGAGGCGAGGCTCTGGGTCAGACACTTAAGGGGGGGGAGGAGAGCGGGGGGAGGGGAGGCGGGGTGGTGGTGGTGGTTCTGCTCAAGTTCCCATGTCGCTGAGGTGACACTTGTGAGATTAGACCAGTGCCTGTGGGGTGGTCATATGGTCCGCGTCACTGTCAGAGCTGTTGAGACCTCAGAAGAATGGCTCTCACTTCAACGTGGACAGGAAAAAAGAGTCTACCGCGGGCGCACTGCGCCTGCTCCCCTGAGGATTCTTGCCTTTCGCCTGTATTCAGCCAGTCAGAGCCAGAGCCTACAGAATTGTGAAACGTTTGTGCCAGGGCCAGTCACGTGATTTACAGTTCTGTCTCATTGTAAACTTTCAAGCACAGAATCCATAATAGCTGAGCTTTGGATCATATCGGGCTATAAGATGTACAGTCTCCCAGAACTCCTCTTAGCTGTCCTAGAACACCCAAGGATTCTGTGTGATCTCAGCCTCAGTTGCTCCTCACCCCTCCCAACCCCCACGCCTGTCTCTGTGCTTGTGTTGCCAGATTGCCCCACTGGGTGGAGACCAGGACGGGAGCCCAACTCTTTCTTGGGCTCAGCAAGAACTGCTGATCAGTCTGGATAGTTCTTTCCTTTCTTATCAAGAAGTTCTGCCAAAGACTATCACTACTCAGAGAAAATATACAAAGTCCGAGGTCCACTGGGTCATCTGGCCCGGCAGCTAGGAGCACTTTTGTTCTTGCTGAGAACCAGTTGGTCTCCTGCACCCACACAGCAGCTCAGTCAAGTCCCGCTCACCGCCCTCTCCTGCTTCCAACAGGAACTGCACACATGTGGTACATAGACCTATTCAGGCAAAAATCCATACACATAAAATTAAGATAAATCTTTAAACAAATCAAGCGGAATCAAGTAGGAATCCCTCCCACTTTATTATTTTTTTTACATGGAACTGGACACAGTTGCTGCGAGAGTTGGTTCTAACTTCAGACACTGTTGTGCAATCTCACCCAGTCTCCAGTGAGACCTTTATGTAATGAAAATTCCTTTGCAAATGGTTGTCCAATGATTGACACTTATTCCAAAATTCCATGATGGCATCTGCTTAATCTTTTATCCTAGCGACGGGCTTTTAATTAAAAGCAAGTGCTCCCAAGGGGCACCGAGACCGAAGCAGCGTTATAAGGTGATGATGAGCTGGCAGTCTGACGGTGGAGGTCCGAGTAAGCTGTGGAGAGCGGAGCCGCCCACAGAACGCAGGCAAACCGCCTGTGTAGGAAGAAATGCAGTCGCGGTCCAAAGAGGAAGTGCTTGTGTGGCTCTTGCTGCCGTGCCTCCTGGTGAACCGTCACGTCAGACACAAACGACATTTAACACTGCCAGGCAATAATGTATTATACATCCCTGTTTATTTCTGCATAGTGAATCCATACATGTAAGTGATGAGCCAGACCTCAATGTAAATCCGTAGTTATATTTAGCACTATAAATTCTTCAACTAATATGGACTAATAATTCATATTAGCTTTGCTCTCACTTAAAGATGATGAGGACTTTCTTTTATAAGTTGGAGGTCTCTGAAGTGTCATCAATTCACATTTAAGATGAGAAAGCGGAGGCCAGGAAAGGCGGAATCATTTGCCCTCGAGTTACCAAGAAAATGAACTATTGGCTCATCCATCATTCGGGCTCAGGCCTTCTGACGACGCAGCGCTGTTCTTTGTGCTAACTCTGAACCTGTGAGTCAAACTGAAGTCCGGATGCTGCTCCAGATAGATGGGAGGGCTGGAGATAGCAGAAGATAAAGATAAACAAACTGGCTTATCTGGACAGGGCCTCAGCTCATTAGGAAGAAGGATGAGGAGGAAAGGGCGAGAGGGTGGAATTGGCAAAGGCAGACAGTCAAGGGGGGAGGGGGATGGGGGGAGAGCAGAACAAGGCGATGCCAGACTCTCCAGGACTCGGTTGAATTTGAAAAAATAAAAAGATGTCTTCATGCAGAAGCAAAGAGTTTAGGTATATCAGAGACACAAAGAAAAAACCCTCGTGTATTATTCATGCTTGTAATGGACTCTGCAGGGGCAGAGGGACACTGACTCTGACAGGAAGACGAGAACTTCCAGAGCATCCTAGAAGGCTCTGGAGATGCAGCTTTCATTTTCCCATCCAAAAGCATTAAGCAAAAAGAAGGAGGAGGGAAAAAAAAGATGATAATTGATGAGGGATGTGTCATGCCCTATTTATAACCCTAGAAGAAAGTGAAATGCAATGAAGTGCAGGCCGATTTGTCATACCAAGGCTAGCATGGAATTAGCAATACAAACAGAGGCTTAGCGGGCACTCGGGCCCCAGGCCTTGCCCTGAAGCCGTGTTTCAAAAACTGTCTTTCTACAATAGTCACACATAAGTTTTATCAAATAATAAGGACACTAATAATAGCAATTTTCTGTGTCCTTAGGTTGCCAGTCAGTACCTACGTTTCTAAGATTACCCGCTGTCAGTTGACTTTTGCACTCAGCGGCCATTTGGGGATGAAGCCTTGAGCTCAGACCTTTGTTACAACCGTGGGAAATGTGATGATCTCCAGTTTATAATTATTCTTGAAGGAAAAGAAATGATAGCTTCTTAAGATCACGTGTATGGATAGTAGTATATTTATAAGGATAGTGTTAGGAAGTATTTTAAGAGAGTAGACAGAGGCTAGAGAGAAGGCTTAGTGGGTAACCGGTTTGCAGAATGAGCTTAAGGACGGGAGTTTGGATGTCCAGCATCCATGTAAATGCGGGTGGGCAGGACGGCCTGCCTGCATCCCAGCCTCAAGGCGGGGACAGAGGGAGCCTGGGAAGCCTGCCTAGATAGACTCGCTGAGCTCTGGGGCTGAGATGAGACTTTCCCATGTTAACATGTGAGGTGGGACACAACAGAGGAGGCACCCAGTGTCACACTCTGGCCTCCACATGCATGTGCGCATACATATGTATGCACACAAACACACACTCACAAGTGCGCACATGTCATAAGCTTGAACACCACACACAAATACAGACATTAAAAGTACAAATTTAAGTTATAAGAAATACCCCCTTATAAGGACATGCATCTTTCTAGCAATAATCATATTTTGAAAATAGTTGTCTCACTAGTTTTAAACTATCAGTTTCTTCAACTGATACACGATCCTTGGATCTAACTAGAAAACCCTAATAAGAAAACAAAACAAAACTATTTATCTGTGGTAGAGACGTAAGAATTGTAGGACTGGAAGTCAAGGTGTCCTTGGGACCGTTCCGTGGCTGTGATGGGACATCCTCTGTGAGGTCATCTGGGGCATCCTTCTTCCCTGCCACCACACTGGTTTTCTTGTTTTAATTTTACTCCCCCGCTTCCTGCACTGGAGACAGCAGGAAATTTTTCTCATGAAATTTTATTTTTTAATATTTGAGGAAAGAAAAGTCGCTTCTGTGTTCTCTCTGATTACATATTTACCTTTTTGAATATTCCACTTCTTTCCCCAGCCTGGGTCCAACTTAGGACAGGTCTGACTATCCAGGAGTTTGACCAAGTGATGTTTGGGGTGTTGGGTATGTTAGGATGTCAGCTTTTCAGGACCGATTTTCATAAGGTTTATGATAACTCATACTCCTCCGTAACCAGAAGAAAAGATTGCCTTGAACGTTACAGCGAGTTCACATTGTATGTGTGGTGCTTTCAAGTGGCTTCTGTCAGTGGTGTTTGTGCAGAGTCTGGCTTGTAACCTTAAGAAAGGGGGCACTTCAGTTATGGCACAGCAGAGGAAGGGCCACAGATGTCTCCCATTCTCTGATTACAAAAATTGTAAAGCTACCGTATAACCTTCTAGCTGAGTTTTTTTTTTTTAAGACGAATCAGAGGAAAGAAACCATAAAGAAAATGTAAGTTTGAAAAATTAAAACGTATAAAATATGCTCAAAGAGGAATAGATTGTGTAATTTGGAGGTGGGGCAGACAGGGCTTCAGCCTAATGTATGGGATTTCGCTGAGCCAGGGGTCCCGTGTGACTGACAGGTCAGTCAGTCCATCACGCCTTTGTAAAGCCTACGGAGACAAAGCTTTAGAGAGCAGTGGAGAGGAAAAGGAATAACCTAGGTCGATGACATCCCCTCCCCGTCTAGCTGGCTCTCACCTGTGGACTCAGGTGTGAGTGAGCCTCTCTCCAGGGGGCGCTGTGGAGTCAGAGGAGACACTGACACCAGCCTGGGTGCCTGAGAAGGGGCATCACAAGAATAGAGTAGAAGAGAGATGGAGACAATACCTTCTTAAGGACTGGGGGAGGGGTTCCATGGGGAGGGGCTGCTTGGGAACCTCCAACTTCCCACTAGTATAAGACAGTTACTTGGCTTTTCTGACTCTCACTTTTTTCACCATGGTAGGTAGTGGTGAACGTTTTGTATGATTACTGTGTAGCTGAAGGGAGAGAATACGGTGCCCAGCGGCTAGTACCCAGCGCCATTTCCGTTTCTAAGTGAGTAGATATGGTGGGAGGAGAAGGAGAATCCTCAGCCTCGCAGCGCCTTGTAACAGCTGGCTCTGCCTCTCTAAGACCCCACCCCAAGCCCCTCAGCTGCCGGGCGGGGTGGGGGTGGGGCTTTGGGGCTGTTACCAATGTAGAAATGCATCTTTCCCCCAGACAGGGCAAGGGGGGAGTCAGTTCACAGTGGAGTTCAGTCCCAGCATTGAAACTGGGCCAGCCTGCACCCACACTGTGGAGCCGCAGAGTAGCTGTGGGCACGGCAGAGTCCTCGCTGTGGGCTCGCCGGGCTGCAGAGCGCTGCAGATGTGCAGTGTTTGTTCTGAGATCGAGTAATCTGTCTAGCTTACCCGGCGACATTTCCATGACATGCGGGGAATGCAGCCAGTGGTTTCCTCGCTCCGTTTTGATTTATTATTTGTTGTTTACAGTATTATCTCCAGCATCAACCATGGAATTTCCTTCCCCACTAATCAAGCCTTTTTCTTGGCTGGAAACCTCCCGATGGCCCTGCCTTGTTTATTTCCCCGCCTGTGTCAGCGTCCTCTGTCAGCATGTCCCCTCAGGAACTCTGTCGGTCTTCCTGTGTAGGTTTGTTTGCCTGGTTCTGATGTGAGTGTGTTATCTGCCCCGTGTCTCTCACCACTGTGTGCTGACGGCCTGGGCGCTCATGGCTGCTCTCGGCAAGCAGTCCGGCTTGCTGTCTGTGGCTTCCGGACGGAGTGCACGACGCCCAAAGAGAAAGACTCTCTGTAGAGACTTGCCTCCGTCTCTCTGATGTCACCCGTCCTGCTCATTGGCTTCATCTTCCATTTTCTCTTATTGGCAGCTGGTCACATGAGCATAAGGCCTGTCTCTGCAGATATGCTCAAGTCCCTGAAGCCAGAGCCACCAAATCCAGTGTTGCTAATTAATGATCAATTCCGTCCTGCAATATTAGCCACTTGGAATAATACATGCTGGGTCTAGACTTGTTCCCTTAGCATGAAGAACTTAGCCCAGCAAGCCAGTGGGGTTTAAGGAGGAGGTAACTGGACTAGATTGCCTGTTACGTGAGTTAGCAAAGAGCGCCTCTTCTTCACTTCTGGATCGTCATGAGTTATGGAATGATTGGATAATAAGGTCAATAATGAGTTGACGTTCATTTAGCATTTACTGATACTTGCTCTGAATAGGACACATCTATAGTCTCCAGATGCTCACGGGACTTGAAGGTGGAAATGGGGCTGAAAGCAACTAATACAATGAAGTCATGTGGGTAGTTCAGGCTATAGGACCATCGCATGCGTGGGAGGGAGGGTCTCCATTAGTATATCTTGGAGTGTGGCCTGGAGGGAACCAGATCTGTCTCTGTCTCTGTCTCTGTCTCTGTCTCTGTCTCTGTTTCTCTCTCTCTCTCTCTCTCTCTCTCTCTCTCTCTCTCTCTCTCTCTCTCACACACACATACACTCATGGGGTGGGGGTAAAATGACCTGACACCTTGGGAACCTGTATATGTCCTCACATGGCTGGGATAGCATGTCCTGTGTGGTCAGCAATGGTCAGTGGCTCAGAGTGAGGGAAGGGAACTGAAAGGAGCCAGGCACTAAGCACCCCAACTATTATGTGAAGGAGTTTGCATTTATTCTCCAAGAAAACTTGAAGTAAGCACATAGGCTTTTTGTAAAAGTCACTCTAAGAAGGGTGTATTTGTGGGACTTTAAGGAAAGCAAGAAGATTTCTTAGGACAGTGTAGCACTGAGGAGGGTTGTAGATTCTGACAAGAGCTGAAGGAGACCTTCTAGAATAAGGATCTACTGAAAAATCTTGTTTGACTCCCACAATAACCCAGAACATAAGGAGGCAACATAGCTGATAAACTTGAATGGGGAAATCCCTTTCCTCCTCCTGCTTCCTCTGCAGCAATTCCTGTTGTCCTTTTTATTTATTGATATTGGGTCTGTCATCCAGGGCCTACTGCATACTAGGTGTGTGCTTGGCCACACCCCAGCCCTCCATCACAGTTTGGAAATGTCATTCTGTAGCATTTCACACATTATATCGTACTATGGCACATTATTAAAGCTTAGTTACAACCTTTGTGCCCCGGAGCTGTAGGCCTTGGAGATCTGAGAACAAAGTTACTGAATTATGTGTGTGCCTAGCTCGGAGCTCTGCATGCACAGCTGCCCAGGGTGTGTTTGAGGATAAAACTCTCCATGCTTTAGCTAGTTGCTTCCAAACTGCCAAGTACAGAATGGGAAAAGGCTACTAAGACTTTCTTTTTTCTGAACCCATTTCTACATCTCCTCCCCAGGGTCCAGAGCAATAGATATAAATACACACACACACACACACACACACGCACACGCACACGCACACGCACACGCACACGCACACGCACACGCAGACACTTCCTATGACATTTGTATCACAGAAGCTACAGAGCTGACTCAGCTATTGAAAGCCCACACTGCTCTTGCAGACAACCCAGGTTCACTTCTCAGTCTCAAAACCACCCGTAGCTCCAGCTCCAGGGTGTCTGGTGCCCTCTTCTGGCCTCCAAGGGTACCTGCACCCATGTGCAAGTATCCTGCCTATTTCTCCATCTCATTAAAAATAAAATCTATTAAAAATAGAGTTGCATCACTGCCCATTAACAAGATGTGTTCTTTGGCTTCTGGAAGCCTGTATTAAAATACCAGTAAGAAATATTTGAACATGAAAAGTGGACATAAGAGTAATGACTGTTTTAATATTGTCTTCAGTGATTTCACTGTCTAAAAAGGAGCACAGTGATTTGATTTCTTAGTTTTTCAAATATTTTTTATTTTAATCTAGGTTGTATTTTATTCTTTCAGCAGATTCGTAATGCCTCCTGCGTACCTCTCTCAAGATGGAGGGGAAATCTGTGGGAGAGCCTACTCAAGTGGTGTCTAAAGTCAAACTTTCCACCAAAGTAGAAAACACAGGACCCTGGCTGGTGGACGATCATGCTCGGATATGGGAAGTTTTGAAGACAGAGGAGGTAAGACAATGCTAAACAGCAGAGCTGTCGAGGTGATGGATTTACTCATACCTGAGACTAGAAAACCCCTGCTGTGACTGATAGCCCATGCCAGCTTGAACATCTGTTGAGGGATGTAGGCACAGCCAAGGCTGGAGAACAATGAGCTAGAGATATGCCCCTTAGACATCATTGATAACACAGCGACTCAGGTAAAGGAGCTAATAGCATTAACAACTAAAACAAAGTAACGATCTGAGCGCGCGCTTGTGTGCACATGAGCAGAAGGTAGAAGAGCAAGCCATTCGTTAGTGGAAGTAGTGCATTAGGGCTTCTGTTTTGTTATGTTTCTGAGATAAGCTCCTACGTGATGAGGTCCAGAAGAAGCACTTCCCTAAGGCACAATGGAATGAGAAGCTGTTACAAGAAGATCAGTTATATTCAGAGCTTCTGGGCTAATATCCACTTATCAGTGAGTGCATTCCATGTGTGTTCTTTTGTGATTGGGTTACCTCACTTAGGATGATATTTTCCAGTTCCAACCATTTGCCTAAGAATTTCATGAATTCATTGTTTTTAATTGCTGAGTAGTATTCCATTGTGTAAATATACCACATTTTCTGTATCCATTCCTCCATTGAGGGACATCTGGCTTCTTTCCAGCTTCTGGCTATTATAAATAAGGCTGCTATGAACATAGTGGAGCATATGTCCTTATTGCATGCTGGGGAATCCTCTGGGTATATGCCTAGGAGTGGTAAAACAGGATCCTCTGGAAGTGTCATGCCCAGCTTTCTGAGGAACCACCAGACTGATTTCCAGAGTGGTTTTACCAGCTTGCAGTCCCACCAGCAGTGGAGGAGTGTTCCTCTTTCTGCACATCCTCGCCAGCACTTGTTGTCTCCTGAATTTTTAATCTTAGCCATTTTGACTGGTGTGAGGTGAAATCTCAGGGTTGTTTTGATTTGCATTTCCCTAATGACTAATGATGTTGAACATTTCTTAAGGTGCTTCTCGGCCATTCGAAATTCTTCAGGTGAAAATTCTTTGTTTAGCTCTGTACCCCATTTTTAATAGGGTTATTTGGCTCTCTGGAGTCTAACTTCTTGAGTTCTTTGTGTATACCCAAGACAATTCACATATCAAATGATTCCCAAGAAGGAAGAAGAGGGTCCTGGTCCTGGAAAGGCTTGATGCAGTATTGTAGGGGAATACCAGGACAGAGAAGTGGGAGGGGTTTGGTTGGGGAACGGGTGGAGGGAAGAGGGCTTTATGGGACTTATAGGGAGGGGGGAACCGGGAAAGGGAAAAGCATTTGGAATGTAAACAAAGAATATAGGGGAAAAATATCAGTTGTGAGGACAGAGTTGAGGACCCGAGCTTGGGGCAGGCCAGGGTGTGACGGACGGATGGGAAGAGCGTCCCAGGGAGAAGGCCAAAACTTCAAGACTGCCAGTGTGGTCTGGAACGGTGCTGGGGCATCTCTGAACATTGGTAGCAGGTCGTGGGAGAGGGAAGAGTATCTTCAGAGGGCTCACCTGGGAGCCCTCACTGCCTGAGAGAGCTGTCCAGGGTCTGGGCCATAGCTCGCAAGCTCAGGGGTGTCAGGTCTCATATATCTAACCACAAGGTGCTCTAAGAAACGCAGTGTAATAATGAAAATAACAATGGAAGGCCATGACCTCGGAAGGCTATGCTGAGCTGAGTGTAGACATGCCTGTGTGGGAGTCTTTCCACTTTAATGCCTATCAAGCGAATTGTTGGGTTATTTAATTTACGACTTGTCAATTATTTCTTCTAAAGTGGTAGTACCAATTTGTTCTCCCACCAATAATATGCAAATATTCCACTATTCTATGTGCATGTCAACTCTTGGAATTACTAGATTTCCTAATTTTCTGATCTTGTTATACATTTTTCATTGTTCATCAGTTCTTTTTTGTATCTCAGCCTTACCTGAGACTGCTTTTAATAAAAAATTTTAAAACATATTTTTTACATTCGGTATGTTTATTTTGTGAGTGAATCTTCCTCACCAGCTTGAGCTGGGTTTTACTTTTCCATTAGTGTTTACTTTTCTGAGAGTTACAATGCAATGAGTCTCTCTTTCTCTGCTATGTACACACACAATTACACACAGACATAGACACACAGACACACACAAACAGACGCACACAGAGACACATACATGCACACACAGACATACACAGGTACACACAGACACGGACACACACACATATACACAAACTACATGAATCATATCTTTCTTTGATCTGGAAATTTCTCCAGACTTTTTAATTCAGATTTTCCCAGTTCCTCTCTTGTGAGCCCTCCCCAGTCTGTGCTTCCTCTCTCTTTGTTTCTGCTTTGTAACTTCTCTCAGAATCACCGAGCTTTATCACTCTTTGTGCTGCATTCTCATTAATCTTATGTCTACATCCCAACCACTAAATGGTATTTTTACTTCTGGAAATACCTTTTTTTTTGGTTATTGTTTTTCTTTTCTTTAATTATTTATTTACATTTCAAATGTTGTCCTCCTTCCCGGTCTCCCCTCCAGAGCCCCCCTCCCCTCCCCCCTCCCCTTTGCCTCTAAGAGGGTGTTTCCCCACCCACTCACCCACTACCACCTCATCGCTCTAGCATCCCCCTACCCTGGGACATTGAGGCTCCACAGGACCAAACACCTCCCCTCCCATTGATGCCTGACAAGGCCCTTCTCTGCTACATGTGCAGCTGGAGCCATGGGTCCCTCCATGTGTACTCCTTGGTTGGTGGTTTAGTCCCTGGGAGCTCTGGGGTGTCTGGTTGGTTGACATTGTTGTTCTTCCAATGGGGTTGCAAACCTTTTCAGCTCTTCTGTCCTATCTCTAACTCCTCCATTGGGGACCCCGTGCTCAGTCCAATGGTTGGCTGCGAGCATCTGCCTCTGTGTTTGTCAGGATCTGGCAGAGCCTCTCAGGAGACAGCTATATCAGGCTCCTGTCAGCAAGCACTTCTTGGCATCCACAATAGTGTTGGTGTCTGCGGATGGGATGGGTCCCAATGTGGGGCAGTCTCTGGATGGCCTTTCCTTCAGTCTCTGCTCCATTTTTTTTGTCCCCGCATTTCCTTTACAGGAACAATTGTGTGTTAAAAATTTTGAGATGGGTGGGTGGCCCCATCAGCTAGGGGCCATGTCTATCTACCGGAGGTGGTATCCTCGGGTTCTGTCTCACTGATGTTGGGCATTTCAACTAATGTCATCTCCATTGGGTCCTGGGAGCCTCTCACATCCCTGGTGTTTGGGACTTTGTAGAGGATCCCCCAGTACCCCCTCCCCCACACTGCTGCATATTTCTATTCATTCTCCTGGCCTTCTGGACTTCTCTCCTGTCTCCTCCCATACCTGATCCGCCTCCACTTCTTCCCTCCTCTCCCCTCTCCCACACAGGCCCCTCCCTTCCTCTGCCTCCCCTGATTATTTTGTTCCCCCTCCTCAGTTTGATTGAAGCATCCACAGTTTGGCCTTTCTTCTTGTTAAGCCTCATGTGGTCTATGAATTGTATCGTGGGTATTTCAAGCTTTGGGGCTAATATCCACTTACCAGGCTCTCTCTGGGTGTAGGAGGAGATCTGGAGCACCCAGAACTTCCTGGAGCAGTGTCACAGACACAGACGGGGAGGAAGATGGATCTCTGGCAGGGCGGATGGGTCTCTCATCTGCTGAGTCTGTGGGTGTTCCAGTTAGGCCAGGCATTGGGACGGGGGGCGGGGAGGGGGGTCTCACCTGTGAGCCTGGTTATGAGGGCCCTCCTGGGAATCAGGCTATCTCTGGGTGTGGGGAGGGGCTCTTGGTCTTTTTTTTTTTTTTTTTTTCAAAGTGTCATTATTTGCCTCTTTGTTCTGGAGTGTCATATTTGGAGCTAAGGATTTGATATTCAAAGTAATGACTAATCACAGCTATCCCATTTAATGCTCTTAAAATATAAATATTACAAATATTTAATCTTAGGTTATAAATAAAATGTATATTTAATAGAATATACTATCTTTATAGAAGGCTTATGTATGAAAAATACTTTTATAAGATCACTACTTTTAGTTCTTTTTATTTTTTGTTTGTTTTGTTTTGTTTTGTTTTTTGTTTTGTTTTGTTTTGTTTTTTTCAAAACAGGGTTTCTCTGTGTAGCCCTGGCTGTCCTGGAACTCACTTTGTAGACCAGGCTGGCCTTGAACTCAGAAATCTGTCTGCCTCTGCCTCTGCCTCTGCCTCTGCCTCTGCCTCTGCCTCTGCCTCTGCCTCTGCCTCTGCCTCTGCCTCTGCCTCTGCCTCTGCCTCTGCCTCCCAAGTGCTGTGATTAAAGGCGTGTGCCACCACTGCCCGGCTGCTTTTAGTTTTTCAAGTGAACCTTATTATGTAAGTTAAATAGTTCACAACTAATTGAACTATATATATTATTATTGTTTGGATTTTTCTGAGACAAAGTCTTGCCATGTAATCCGGAGTGGTGTGGAACTTGCCATGTAGGCTCGGACTGGCCTCAGATATACGGTCTGCCTGCTTTAGCCTTCTGAGAGCTCGCATTACACGCGGGCAGCACTGGGCTTGACTAAACTACACATGAGACAGTCTTGTTACGTCTTTATCATATTCCATAGGCTGATCTTGATAGGTGGGCTTGAGACAGAGTTAAATCAATAAGGTGGTGACCACAGGGCAGCGGGTTGGGTGTGGTGGTAAACGCACCCACAGGTGAGCTGAGAGCAGACAGTGTACCCCGTACTCTGGTGTGGGGGACAGGGAAAGCAAGTGTCATAGCAAACAGTATCTGAGTTCACGTTTAAGAGAAAGGTGGCAATCAGCCCAGCAAATAGAATTCTAGAAGGGAATTAGGTTGACTATCCCTAGGAGAAGGAAATCTCTGTGTAGAATTCTATCCTAGAATTTTGAGTGCCTGTAGCGGAAGAGAAGTGGTGGAGAGGATGCTGAGAGTCACTGAGTACCAGGAGCTTCAGGCTGCGCGCGCACTCGGAACCCGTGGGCCCCGGGAGTCAGTGGCGGCTTCAGGTATGCTGGTTTAGGTGTCAGGAAGTCTCCATTAGACCTGTGTGGAATGGCCCAGGACGTGCTAGACCACTCTCCCTTACACCACCCCTTCTCTTCTCCGGCGCCGCTGTGCGAGTCAGGGCTAAACTAGGGATTATTTGGGGATGTTCTTTTTTTGCAAGCTGGTAATTTTCTTTTCCCAGTAAAACTGTCCTTGAGACCATGTTCTTCAGTTTTAAGGTTATTTTGTTTATAAACCTCAAAGCACTGGCACCCTACTAGACACGATTGAAACAAATACCTGACTGACTGGTGAGTTTTTTCATTTTTTCATGATTTAATAGTCAGATGATGTTTTACTAACTGGTAGTATCCACCACAGTGCTGTCCTCTGTTCTGTGTGTGTGTGTGTGTGTGTGTGTGTGTGTGTGTGTGAGAGAGAGAGAGAGAGAGAGAGAGAGAGAGAGATACAGAGACAGACACAGAGAGACATAGGCAAACAGAAATTTAATGTGTTCTTGAGGTAGCACTAAGTTATTGCGATTTATTATTTTTGTATTATTATGTTTTGTTATTATTATTATTGTTGTTTTTGTTGTTGCTGGCTGGACTTAATCTGTGTTTGGTTTTTGCACATGTGAGAAGGGCCACTAAAATACACAATATTTTCTGGCTCTGGGGCAGAGACTTTCTCTGTGTGAAAGTGAAGGATTGAGGGCCCGTTTCACACTGAATGGAAACAGGACGTGACCTTTCTCTCTTTATGCAGCTCAGGAACACTCCCACCCCACACCCCCACCCCCCAACCCCGTGTTGTCACATCACGTTCTTAGGGGAGGAAATAGTAATGTGTTCATCACGCATGCTTTGGGGATTAAATCATCCTCATGAGGGACATGAAGAGAGGGATCTTTTAAAATACTGGACGACAGTTAGGACAAGCAGTGGGAGTGTATTGTGCTAAATTCTGAGGATCCAGATCTTTAGGCATCAGCCTAAAGGCGGGGCTGATGGCAGAGTCCAGACTCTTCTTTACAGTTCTTATGAATTTCTCTTTTTATCTGCCAAAGTTTTCATATGAGGCAAAGAGACAAAAATTTACTTGCTAGGAAGTTATTAATGCACAAAACGCTCTGAGGCATGAGATCTGAGATGGGTATAGGTGACATCATCAGGAGTGAGAGGCCGACTATTGAGGGCGAATCCGCTTCCGCTGCAGTCTGTCGAGGAGAGGGAACAGAACTTACTGAGCACCGTCTGTACAGTAAGAACTGTGTCTGAAAGGCCGACTCCATGGCTTTTCTGGTGGCTTTGTTTTTGTTTGTTTGTTTTTGTTTGTTTTTTTGTTTTTGTTTTTGTTTTTGTTTTTTTGGTTTTTCGAGACAGGGTTTCTCTGTATAGCCCTGGCTGTCCTGGAATTCACTCTGTAGACCAGGCTGGCCTCGAACTCAGAGATCTGCCTGCCTCTGCCTCCCAAGTGCTGGGATTAAAGGCGTGCGCCACCACCGCCCGGCTTTGTTTTTGTTTTTAAGAGAGAGAAAGAAAGGACATGAAGGTGGGTGTGTAGGGAAGTGGAGAGGGTCTGAAAGGAGTGGGGGAGGGGAAGAATATTGTCAAAGAATAAAAGAGAACAATACAATAGAACTGTGCCTGGCACGTTTATATTTTATCAATATATTGAAGTGTCCTGGCCCCAGGAAAACTTCATTTCACTTATAATAATTTTGAACATTAGAGACCATGACACGTGGCCAAAGATAGGTGCTGGGCAAGTGGCAGGATTAGGCTGAAAGTCAGTTTGTCTGTCTCCAGCTCTACACTTTGATTCTTTGATCTTGCCTGATGGCTTCAGGATCGGTTCTGTTGCCTTTCTGTGTGCAGACCTCAGCCTGTGCTGGTCAGGCAGTAGCCCAGCTCCTAGCCCAGCAGTAGCTCTCGGAGAGGAGAGCATGGCTCTGCAGTGTCCTGTGAACACACACCCATGGCCCATCGAAGCCACCACCTTGTCCACTCTTGACCATGTCGGCAGTCTTTGTGACAGAGTTTGTGTTTAGGCCCCCAGTATGTAGGCTCTGTCTGTTTTTGGCAGCTATGAGACAGCAGCTCAGACAGCCACGCTTGTCACTAACAGGCAGCTAGTTCTCACAGGTCTAGAGGTAGGATACTCAAGACCACAGGGGCAACATGGTTGGATTCCAGTGAGGGTTCTCTTCCAGGTAGCAGACAACTGATATTTTGCTGTGTCCCCATGTGGCAGAAGAAGCTGGAGAGCCTTCCAGGGTACGCACTTTGGGGAACACATTCAATTATTATCAGTAGTCTGGTATTTCTTTCGCTCTACACTTTGGCAATGGCGTCCTGAAACACTAAGCTCTTTGTAGCCTTGTCTGTGTTTCAGAGATGTGCTTCATATTCCAAACTATTGATTCCAACAGCCTAGCTGGAAGTCGTGTGCCTCACTGATTCCTTCAATACCTGGTCCTTCCTTGGACTTTAGAGACGCCCAGAAGCACATCACATGTCCTTGTTTTGTGCTAGTTAGGCAGTCATGTGTGGTCATAAAAAGGACATGAGAAACTTTTGAGAAAAAAAAATAAGCCAGCTTGTCATGATCACGTGAGATACAGCAGGCCACCCAAGGCCATATGAGAAGAGAGTGGTGTTCAGGAAGCAGGTCCGGGGAGGTTTAAACCATTCCTGTACTGGAGATAAGCTGTTATGGCAAAGCAGGGCAGGGGAACAGCCTAGGATTGGCTGGTGTGAGGGAGTTTGATTGGTTTTGGGCTGATTCTAGCTGTTTGGTACCCAGCCCGGTATGATTGGTATAGGGATAGCATCTCATGACTGGATCAGGTAGAGGCAGTAGTTCTGGGGTGGTTAGTTAACTATGCAAGTCTTGCTGTTGGCCCATTACCTTTAAGAATTGGTTAGCATTCCTGAGAGGTAGAATTATGGCCAGGAAGAGTTTTAAAGACACCAATTTATTGTAAAATATAGAAAAATTTAAAGTATTTACAACAGAGTTCTTGAGGCACAGTTACTAATATGAGCATGTACCTGTAGTTAGGGCAGTTTTTCTGGCTCTGATATAGACTGTGACTTTTTAGTGTTCTCTATTGGCGGGGCTGATGGCAGAGTCCAGACTCTTCTTTACAGTTCTTATGCTTTCCATGATGTGTCCATCAGCTCCATGGTCTAAAGTAGAAGGAAACACTCAGGAAGCCGAACTTTCCTTCTGATCCAGTTTGCACTGGTGTTAGACTACACAGTCCCTTCTGTCGCCTTTCAAGGAGGAGATCCTTGACATCCTCTGGTCAGGTTAGTGACACTCCTGTGCTTTTCTCTCTGGTAAAGATCATCACATGAGAGGTATATTATATATTGCTGTCCCTCAAGGGAGGGCCTCTGTTATACTCACCTGTATCAAATCACAGATCACTCAGTATCTGGAGCAGAGTAGGCACCCACTACTCTGAATAAAGAATACTCATGGAGAGGTTAAGAGCATCATCCTGCAGCCACACAGAATCAGCAGATTCTTTCATCTGCACTCCAGTTTCCTCATCTATAAGCTCGGCGTAGAGATGGAGTTCCAATGAGGAGTAATTACAGTGAGTTAGAGTGTGGGGGTTCTCGGAGCAGAGCCGCGTGTGTAACACATGGCGGACAGAATGCTGCCGACTGTCTATGGTGGAAGAGCGCCACTGCCCTCCACCATTTCCTGCAGCTAATATCACAAGGCCGTCCACTGGATAAAAGGCCTATTTTAGCTCATGGTTCTGGTCCAGGCGTCCAGGGCTGTATCTGCCAGTAGCTTTCTGGGTTTTGTTGTTGTTGTTTGTTTTAACTTTTTATTGGTTCTTTGTGGATTTCATATCATGCACCCCACCCCCACTCCTCCCCCCTCCCCTTGTTCCCACCCTCTACCATTGAAGCCAACCCCCAGCAGAGAGAAAACACCCTCACTGTGGAAGCTGCAGTGTGTCCCACAGGATACTTTTGTCCACACTTCTTTGTTTACAAATGCTCATGCCCGACTCATCGCTCTGGGACGATCCTGCTTCTGCTCTGGCTTCTGCTACTCCATCCACACTGGAGCGTCCCTGGGACTCCTCTCAGCTGTCCTGTTGTTGACCTATCATGGAGACCCTGTAATTTGGATCTGTAGGACGGACCCCTTCCTGCACTCCTGCTGCCAGAGGAGCTGCAGGGCCCGCTCTCCTGGAGCTGCAGCTGCTGAGGGGCATGTCCAGCGTTCCCACTGTCACGACCCAGGGCTGGCTCTCCTTCCTGCCATAGGAGGGGAGAGGAGGGGAGAGGAGGGGAGAGGAGTGGAGAGGAGGGGAGAGGAGGGGAGAGGAGGGGAGAGGAGGACCCCTCTCCTTCGCTTGCACTGGCAATGGCTTTCTTGATGATGAGTTCCAGCACAGCTCTAGGCAGTGCCTGGCAAAGGACAAAGAGTACAGACTAGTGTGATTTTCTTCTTAATCACTGAATCTCCATTGTGGTGACGTATCTGATTCTCATCTCTCAAAGTCTTTGCCTCTAAACACCACCTTTAAGTTAAATTTCTACTCCTCCTTCTTTCCTCCCTTCCTTCCTTTCATGAGAGAGGTTAGGGTGTGTTTGTCCGTGTGTGAGTGTGTGAGGGTATGTGGATGCAGAGAACAGAGGAAGACTTCAGGGGGGTAGTGGTCTGAATAGGAACGGTCCCTGTAGACTCATGCTTGAATAATTGGCCCATATAGGGAGTGACATCGTTGGGAGGTGTAGCCTTGTTGAAGTAGGCGTGGCTAGGTCTCAGATTTGCTCAGGTTATCCCCAGTGCAAAACATGGGCTCCGTCTACTGCCTGCGGATCAAGATGGAGAGCTGTGAGCTCCGTCTCCAGCATCCGCTCTGCCGCGTGCCCCTGTGCTTCTTGCCATGAGAGACCAAACCTTTGAAACTGTAAGCCAACCTATTTTTAAAGATATATTTATTGTTATAAAATTATTGTTATACATAAGTACACTTTAGCTGTCTTCAGACACACCAGAAGAGGGCGTCAGGTTTCATTATGGATGGTTGTGAGCCACCATGTGGTTGCTGGGATTTGAACTCAGGACCTTCAGAAGAGCAGTCAGTGCTCTTAACCACTGAGCCATCTCATGATCCGTAAGCCAGCCTTAATGAAATGTTTTTCTTTATAAGAGTTGCTATGGTCATGATGTCTCTTCACAGTAATAAAAACCCAATGAAGACATGGGGTCCTCTACTGTTCCCGGCCTTATTCCCTTGAGTTGGGGTCTCACATGCACCCTGAAGTAAGTTTGCTGTTTAGTGAGGTTGGCTGGCAAGGGAGCTCCAGGATTCTCCTGTCTCTGCTCTCCAGTTGTAAGCTTAGAGGAATGTGCAGCCAGCCTGGCTTTTAGATGGTTGCCGGAGGTGGAGATTCAGGTCCTTGTGATTGCACAGCAAAGAGCATTACCCGCTGAACCATCTTCCCAGCCCTGTCTGCCTTCTTAATCACTCACAACGGGAGAAACCCTGCCATGACTTTCAGAGGGAACAAACTGTATTTAAAACACGGAAAGCACATGGTCACACCACACCGGCACTCCAAGTGTATGAAGTTGCTCGAACTCAAGATGTCTGCTAGATTCTGGAAATCCCCCTAGCTTCCACGATCATTTCTGTTTTTAAATGCCTGTTGTATTGGACCTGGATGTGCCTTTGCCTGTGTCTGGCAATAGAAGCCTGCCAAAGATTCATAGAGGGCCATCTTTCCAGAAGACACCAGTGTTGTAGTTTTAAAATGCTTACTGTCTTTGCCTGGGAAGGGTAGCACTACCAGTCCTTCCCGGCTCCCCTTTCTACCTGCCTTTAGCTGTGGGAAGTGACTACTCTCCCAGCCCACTCCTGAGATGTTTGAATCCTTGGATAAAACACACACACACACACACACACACACACACACACACACACACAGAGTTAATTCCTTATGATCTGCCTTCTTGGCACAATTACTGGGCACAGATATCTCCTGCCTGGAAAAGCATGCCCTTACCAACTCGCTATCTCCGTCTTTCCACTTGCCCTAAACTTAGTGGCTAGTCCCCTCTAGCCCTACCCATCCTTGGCCATCTACCTGCATCGGAGGCCACAGCTCAAGCTCCTCTTTCCCCCACCCTCAGGCCTTATACGATTGCTGTGTTCTTCCTCCGCAGCTTGTCAGAAAAATCTGCCTTTCCTCCTGGGACCTGGGTCCCACCTGTACCTTCTGTCCAGCAATTGGCCCCCTGCATTCTTTATTGACAAATCAAGAACTAATTGGGAAACAATACCTTTGCATCAGAACTCCCCCCCCCCCCTTTACACACCAGGGTCCAGTTAAATGGCACTGTTTTGAGATGTACAAGTTATCTTGGGTCTGGGGCAAACCAGCTGTGGCGTGTCAGAACCCCTGGGTCTTCTCCCACCCCAGCTTTAGAGTGTGCGCCTCAGGGCAGTGTTCCTGAGTTCAGATGGGTTCCCTCCGTGGTTTATGACCTCACTTTATCCTGGCTTCTGATTTAGGATGCCCAGGTGACAGCTATTTAAACGGGAAAAGGCAAACCCTCTAGGACATAAGGCAGCCTTCTCGAGCAGAGGGCTTTCTCCTGTTGACGTTTGCAGTCATGTTATGCAGCTCTGCTAGGCTCCCTGCCCGTCTTTACTATACCAGGCATGGGCAGGGCTTTTTTGTTTTTGTTTTTTTTTTGTAGAAAACAAAGGAAATTCCAGTAAATGTATTTTAAATATGATACATGGCATGGGAGAATTGTGACAACCAGGTTATTGAAATAATTCATTCTTGGATGTCTCTAGTCTCTAAGAAAAATATTTTGAAACAATTCTTTCAGCACTGGTTTCTTTTAAAAACATTTATTATTATTATTGTTGTTATTATTATTATTATTATTATTATTTTGACTTATTCACTTTCTATCCCGCTCACTGCCCCCTTCTAGTCACCCCCCTCTCACAACTCTTCCTCCCACCCCCTCCCTTCTCCTGCTGCTTGCCAGGGATCCTTTATGTGGAGGACACGCTTGCTCTGAGGCCATGAAGAGGCAGGGGTGGGGGAGGGCTTACAGACTGACTGCTTCCCTGTGGGCAGTGAACAAAGTAGGTTAACAGTTGAGGAAGCTCTGTCCTTCTGACTTGTCTTTGCTCAGAGGGACAAAGGAGAGGAAGGATGGTATTATGTAAATTTGTCTCTGCCATACAAATATTGGGTCAAAAATTGACAAAGGCTGGACTTTCCCCACTGCAGTGAGTAGCTGGTGCTGACCCATTCTTCCTCAGGCTCAGATCTGAGAGCACCTGCAATACCTTCCCAGACTTTCTACCCCATAGTCTGGCAGCTGCCATGTTCACTTGTCTTCTTGAGAATGTCTGGTCTAACCATCTTAGAAATCTCTAAATGAAAATCTCAGATAGGCAAAGTTTTAGGCAATGGGGGTAAGGAAGAACACTGGTGGGAAAGAGGTAACATTCTTCAAACAGCCTCTTTACTGGCAACAGCCATGCCTCTCCACACACCATGCCTCTCCACACACCATGCCTCTCCACACACCATGCCTCTCCTCATATCATGCCTCTCCTTACACCATGCCTCTCCTCACACCATGCCTCTCCTCACGCCATGCCTCTCCTCATACCACGCCTCTCCTCACACCACGCCTCTCCTCACACCACGCCTCTCCTCACACCATGCCTCTCCACACACCATGCCTCTCCACACACCATGCCTCTCCTCACACCATGCCTCTCCACACACCATGCCTCTCCACACACCACGCCTCTCCTCACACCATGCCTCTCCACACACCATGCTTCTCCTCACGCCATGCCTCTCCACACACCATGCCTCTCTTCACGCCATGCCTCTCCTCACACCATGCCTCTCCACACACCATGCTTCTCCTCACGCCATGCCTCTCTTCACGCCATGCCTCTCCTCACACCATGCCTCTCCACACACCATGCTTCTCCTCACGCCATGCCTCTCCTCACACCATGCCTCTCCTCACGCCATGCCTCTCCTCACACCATGCCTCTCCACACACCATGCCTCTCCACACACCATGCTTCTCCTCACACCATGCCACTCCACACACCATGCCTCTCCACACAGCATGCCTCTCCACACACCATGCCTCTCCACACACCATGCCTCTCCACACACCATGCCTTTCCTCATGCCATGCCTCTCCACACACCATGCCTCTCCTCACGCCATGCCTCTCCTCACACCATACCAGTCCGCATGCCATACCTCTCTGCACAGCATGCCTCTCCTCATGTCATGCCTCCTCACGCCATGCCTCTCCGCACACCATGCCTCTCTGCACACCATGCTATTCTCCATATTTGAGTGCTGGCTCATTACTTAGACTGTGGGATCTCCTCTCCCACCCTCACCACACTGTAATGCCCATCGATCCATGATGGCTGTATCCCCACACTCAGGAGACAGAGACAGGAAGACTGAGCTGTTAACTAGCATGTTTCAACAAAGGAGACATAGCCTTTCCCTCCCTCCTTCCTTGTTACTTCCTTTAGTTCATGAAACACTTGGAAAGAGGCAACTTTAAGGAAGAAGCTCTGCTTGGGGGTACATAGTTTAGAGGACTCCACCCTTCATGACAGGGAGGGAAGGCATGGGGCAGTGGGAGCAGTTCGCTGGCTAATATGGCAGCCCAGGTGTGAGGCAGCCAGTCACCTCACCTCTGCGTTCAGGAAGCAGAGAGGGACTGGGCAGGAAGTGGGGCTCAGCTGTGAGCCTCAAGGCCCACTCTCCAGTGATGCACTTCCACAGGCTAGGCGCCGCCTCCCAAAGGGTCTCTCTGATCTGTGAACTTTAAACAGCCTGAAGCTGGAGAGCCTGAGCCTGTGAGGGATGGGTCATGTCCATACTATAGCACTCGTTTCCTTTCCCTTCTCTGTCTCCCCTCTCTCCCGCTCTCTCCTTCCCACCCTCCTCTCCCTGTTCCTCAATCCTGGCCTGTGTTTCCATATTTAATGAGCATGTGTCTTGCTCACTGGTTTGGCGCCCTTCGCCTGTAGACTGAGTACCTATGACTGAAACTCCACGCACTGCTTTCCTCACAGCTGTGTCGAGCTGTGTCGTTATTTTATTGAGATGTTTGTTGAATGAACAAACAAATAGTGAACACATCAATAACCCTCTTGGCGTGTCAAAGAGGCAATTTCCGTCTCTCAGGATTGGAATTGCTTGCTCTGACATCATACGAGAACAGCTCCACGGCTCAGAGCCACGACCTTCATCGTGGGGCCTGTACTTGCCAGTAACAGGAAATATTTCACTAGTGCTGGATTTCTGAGAGGTAGCCACATGCATACATCCTAGAAACAATGACAAAGAAACAAACAGCTAATGAAAAGAGTCTTCCGGAAGCTGAGGGCTCCTCCCACTCCTGTTTACCCTGGTGGGCGGCTGTGCTTACAAACTAGCTCATTGTTATTTCGAACATTCGTTTTCAGTAAGATAAATCCCATGCCAGGACAAATCTGAATTGTTTCAAAATAGAAAATGTTGACCAAGGCAGTTAAAAATGGCAGACAAAGAGACTGGGACCTTGTGATGAGGTAATCATGCCTTATCAAGGCGGGAGGAGGGGTTATTTCTGAGGAAGAGTTGGGAGTGGAAGAGGTTTGAGGCCGTAGTAAGTATTATAATTTACTGAGGGAAGTCCAAACTGCCGACAATATTGTCACAAGTGAAGTGAGTAATCCCAAGGGGCTGACACTAGAGCTCAGTGGAGGACTGTAGGAAAGCAGAGCACGCACCTGAGGACAGGTCATCTCTGAGTGCAGGGTGGGGGCAGCCATTTTCCGCTGCAAGCAGGGGATGCAGGGAAGAAGGTACAAAGGCTTTGCTGGGCCAAACCTGAACCCCAGAGCCACAGACATGGAGGATGGGGCTGGGAAGACAGAGGAGGACAGGATCAAAGCGCTCGGCCCTACATCTCACACTCTGAATGATTGGGGAAACAAACTTTATACATTCCTTATAAAGTCTTCCCACACTACAGGCATAACCGGAGTCACCGTGGGACGGACCACGAGGAGCCCAGGAGCCGCCTGGCCAGTGCTGTGCCACTTGTCCCCTTCACCAGGGCCATTGATTGAGCCTTTGGCTGCTGTTCTTGATTTGCCTTGATGATATAGTATAATATAATCATATATATGCATATGCGTGTTATAATAGATGAATTCAGCTTAGACTGATTAGACAGACTGCTTCCACGTGTAGTGCTCTGTTTAACTTAATTTTCTGCACATTTATGAGCAGTGGCGCTCACAGCCCGTACTAGGCACTTCATTGATAGGTTTAGAGAGTGGATGGATAACATACGTAAAGCATGTTCTCTGGCTCAGAAACTTCATGTTCCTTCCACACCTTCCAGACAAGGACAGAAGTCAGGTGTCAGAAATAAGGATGGATTTTGCATTGAAATGTAACTGGTTTAAATGTAGTCCTGACCGTTCCTGGCTGTGTTAACTCTGGCAGAGTTAATCCTTCAAGTCTCAGGTTTAAAAAAGAATCTAGAAGATACATACATCAATGCTTTTATAGGAAGATTGAACATCATATTGAACCCAATTTTTCTCTTCTCTAGTTCACACAAATGGATCACAAAAATCAGTAGCATTTTGATTCTATGAAAAGTCCTTAAAGTATTTCAAGATGTATTTTACTCTTAAGTGTGTATGTGTGTGTGTGTGTGTGTGTATTGTGTATGTGTGTATGTTGTGTTGTGTGTGTGTGTTGTATATGTAGGTGTGTGCACATGACTGCAAGTGCCCGTGGAGGCCAGAAGAGTATGGAGGAGAGGGTGTTGGGTGCCCCGGAGCTGGAGTGACCCGAGGTTGTGAGCTATCAGAAGTGAGTTCAGGCAACTGAACTCAGGTCTCCTGCAACAGCAGTATGTTGTTATAGCCAGTGAACCATGCTTTCCAACTTCCTAAAATAATCTTTAATTAATTTAATTACTGAAGTAATGTGAAAAGTTTTTGACATTTGTCAATTCCAGGCAGTGGCGATATGAATATGATTTTATATATTTGTGTTCCCTGTGTCTTTTTTCATATATTTAAAGATTGAACTAATAAATAATAAAATAATTAATTGTAAAGACGTATATATTATTAGCGAAACTGAGTCATTCCATTTACATTATGTCTGCTTGTCAGTCAGTTGCTGTCACAAGCACCAGTGCTGACACATCTCTGCCTTGGGATTTCCAGTTCAGTGAGAATGCAAACTGACTCGTTTGTTTTTAATTTTTATTATTTCATTGGTGTTTTGTAGGCATTTATGTCTGTGTAAAGGTATCGGAACTTCTGGAACTGGAGTTACATAGCTGTGAGCTGCTGTGTGGGTGCTGGGAGTCAAACCCAGGTCCTTCGGAAGAGCCGCCAGTGCTCTTAAGTGCTGAGCCATCTCTCCAGCCCCCAGACTCACTGATTTAATCTAATCATTATCCTTGTGATCAGGGCAATTAAAAGGAAATACAAGGTTGCCAGGGGACAGAGCACGTTTTATCTGAATGTAGGGGTTAGGAAAAGGACAGGGTCGTGGCTAGCGGTTAGGAATAGTGACGTCGTATGCAAGCTGGCACCCAGAGAATGGACAGCGTGGGTGTGGTCCACACCCGGAAGAGAGTGTGTGCTGGTGAGAGAGATAGGACAGTGCACAGCAGTTCACTAAAGATGGAATGCAGGGGTGAGGAGGGGCCAGGTCGTGGCTGGTCATGCCTGCTTTCTACCCCTGGGGCAGATTTTGACCACAGAAACATCTAGGAGCCCCCTACCCCCATTTGTTGCTGTTGGTAAGGACTCATTTTTTAAAACATTTTTATGTGTGTGTGTGTGTGTGTGTGTCTGTGTCTGTGTCTGTGTGTCTGTATGTGTGTCTGTGTCTGTGTCTGTGTGCGTACATGAGTGTTGGTGCTTCTGGAAGCCAGATACATCAGATGCCCCTGGAGCTAGAGTTGTGATTATAGTTGTGATTCATTGACATGTGTGCTGAGAATTGAACTCAAGTCCTCTGCAAGAGCAGTGCATGCCCTTAACCACTGAGCGATCCCTCCAACCACCCAAGTTGATTTAAAATAATTTATTATTGTTATTATTACTCTTATTATTATTAGTACGTGGGAGCTTGTGCCACAGAGTATGCCTGCAGGTGAGAGGAGAGGTCTGTAAAGTCTTTCTCCCCCGGTACATGCCAGGCTGGGTGGTGAGTATCTTCACCCACCGAACTATCTCATGTAGGTCTGTGTGAGGCTGTCGGATCTCCTAGAACTGGAATTACAGACAGTTGTGAGCTGCCATGTGGGTACTGGGGATTGAACCTGGGACCTCTAGAAGACCAGCTAGTGCTTAATCTCTGAGCCACCTCCCCAGCCCCCAGGGTCTCACTTTTGTCTTCAGACTGTTAGCGTTTGGGAACCGATAATTCAGGGTCTAATTCAGTTTGGTGTCTGGTGGAATATTATGCTTTCTGCAGAGTCTGGAATCATCGTTGCTATTGTTTTCAGCAGACAGAAATGTATGCTACATCATGTGACTAAAATCATCATAGAAGTTCCGTCACTTAGCTGGTTGGAGCTGGCCCGAGCCGTAGTGCCGCGGCTCTGGGTGTCATCAGTGACATCCACAGAGCCCCGTCTGAGCATCTTTGAGACTTAGACGGAGGCCTGACTTGTAGGTAGGCAAGCTTTGTAATGAAAATTAACTTTTTTCTTACATCGCTGGCGTCCTCTTATATTAGACAGAACATGTCTGCATTGCTTGCCCTGAGATTTTGAAAGTAATAAGTAGCTTTACAGTCTGGGCGGTATTTCTTCCTAACCGAGCCAATGACATATATCCATTATAGCATGGCATCAGGACACCAGAGTTTGGAATGCAGCTACACTGGGGCAGAGACAAAGGCTGAGTACATTCTAATGACAGGAATCTGGAATATCTGATCGTGTTCAAATGCAGGGCCATCATACCGGGTTTCACAATGGAAAATAAATGGGCCAGACAATTCCGTATACAGCTAACCATCTGCTGACCTCCTCGGGGAGGGAGTGGAGAGGAAAGCTGATGATCTGAGCTTGTGACTTGCCCAGAGTTGTGAGCATAACACATCTCTGTTATAACATCATTATGCTCTGCTGGCCAACAATTGCTTCATAGCCTGAGTTTTTACAACAATCCTGTAAGATTCCCAAAGACCAAGCTTTACAAAATCCAGTGATGAGACAGAGTTCCTGGCCACAATCTTCTGATTCCAGAGAATACTTATTGTTATGCTAATTTCTGCTTTGTTTGTTCGGGCTTGCTTTCACCCAGTGAAGAAGCACCTGGAGGGAGGAAGACTCGCTTTGCTCACAGTGTTTGACGGGAGAGATGGATGTAGTAGGCCGAGAAGCTCACCTCATGGAGGCCAGGAAGCCGAGTAGGAGTGTCCACACAGCAGAGACTCTCTTTTTCTTCTCTTATATATGCCCCCGCCTGTGGGATAGTGACAGCATGGTCAGGACATCCCCTCTCTTAAGGCTCTCCCTTGTACACACCCCTGGGGTGTGCTTCACTTAATCTTCTGGGCATCTGCGATGGTTAGGCTAGTTTCATTTGTCAACCTCATATAATCTAGGATCACCTGGGAAGAGAGTCTCAGTGAGCGATTGTCTAGGTCAAATTGGCCCATGGGTACAAGTGTCTGTGTGAGGTGATCTTGGTGATGTTCCCTGAGCCGAGACATCCCACCTGTAATTGGGCATTACAGTCCCAGGAGTGGGTCTCAGAGTGGATGAGAGGAGACAGTGACCAGAGCGCGAATATGCATGCATGTCTGCTCTCTCTGCTCTGACGTATGTAGCCAGATGCTTCAGCTTCCTGCTGTTGACCTCCTTCAGTGAGAGAAGGCAGCCTGGAGCTGTGAGCTGAAGTAGGCCCTTCCCTCCTAAGGGTGTGTAGTACTAGCAGCAGGAAAGGAAACCAGTGTAGCATCTTATAGTCCCATCTAACTGATAATCAAGATTGCCGGTGCTAATTGTTCTTTGAGGTGGTTTGATGACAGCCTCCCCTCTCTTCTCACTCTGACTGGCTTCTCCCCTCTGGCCCTACTGCTAACATTTCATTTGGAAGTGGGATGTTTGATCAATCACCTTATGGTTCACTTTGTATGTCTAAGAACGTCTTTTTTTTTTTTTTAAAGCTTTTTATTGATTCTTTGTTTCACATCACGTACTCCAATCCCCCTCACTTCCCCATCCCCTTATATCTGACTCTGAACCCTCTCCCCCCAAATAAGACACAACGTGTGCACACAAACAAAACCTAAGCATAGAAAACATCTCATCGTGGAAGCTGTAGTGTGTCGGTGTGCCCCACAGGCTGTCCGTCTGTCCAGACGTCTCTGCTTGCAGATGTTCACTGCACCGAGTCATTGGTCTGGTTCAAGGTCTCTGGCATCTGTGACTCCATCAATACTGGATCCCCATCGGGTCTCCCTCAGGTTATCCTGTTGTTGCCCTGGGTCATAGAGATGCTGCAGCTTTAGGTCAGTCAGCAGGACTGGCCCCTTTACAAGGCCTAACCATTCCCAGATGATATAGATGTTGGGGTGGGCCAACTCAGAGCCTCGGATCTGGGCCTGGGTGGTCGCTGAGCTGGTCAGCCTGCTGGCTCTCCGTTATCTGCAGCACCAGGGCAAGCTCTCCAGTCGCTCTGGCCTGGCCACCAAACACAGCTATTGGCAGGAGCAGGGTCGGCTCTCCTGCTCTCAGTGCCCCTGCTCTCAGGGCCAGCTTTGCTGTGTTGCCCAGGCGAGGAGCTGGGCCTGTTCTCCCAAGTGCTGCAGCGGGTGAGGAGCCAGGGCTAGCTCTCCAGGTCTCATACCCTCGGGGTCTGCTGTCTCTAAGGTGGCTGGAGGAGAGGTCATCACTCCCATAACATCTCATGGGGGATGAGCGGTGGGGCCAGCTCTCTCTGGCTCTTGCCCTTGGGGCTAGCTCACCCATGCCCCCTGACCAGGCCCAGGCCCACTGTGCTGCCCAGATGAGGTGCAGGGCCTGTTCTCCCAAGTGCTATACAGCAGGTGAGGGAAGGGCCGGCTCGCCCACTCGCATGACTCCAGGATCAGCTCTCCCAGCTGCCTCAGGTGGTGAGGGGCATGGGGCAGAGGGGTGAGAGAGACGAGAGAAAGGCTAGCTCAACCTCACTCATGCCCTCAGGGCCGGCTCACCTATGCACCCACCACCAAGGCCAGCTTTCCTGTTCTACCTGGGCAAGGCGCAGGCCCCACTCTCGAGTGTTTCAGTCAGTGAGGGGCAGGGCCAGATCTCACATTCTCATGGCCCTGTGGGCAGCTTTTCTGATGGCCGAAGGTGAGGACAGCGAGGCCTGTGACACCCCACAGCAGATGAGTGGCAGGGTCAGCTCTCCCACGCTCGCACCCTGGGGGCTGGCTTACCCACACCCCTGCCACCACAGCCGGCTCCCCCTGGGCAAGGTGCAGAGCCTGCTCTCCTGAGTGCGGATGCAGGCGTGAGGTAGGGCAAGTTCTCCAGAACCCAGGCAGCCAGTGAGGGGTGGGGCCAGGTCTGTACAGCCTGGGATGTTCACATGGTCCCTGGCCAGCAGCTGCCCCAACCAGGGCTGTCCCCGTTTTCTCCAGTGATGACCTGAGCCATGCGGACTGACACAATCCTTGCCACTACACAGCCACAGATGCAGATAGATCCTTCAGCTGCAGCTCATGCTGGGACTCCACCACGGCCACCCTCAACAGGGTAACTTGTCTCCAGCTTTGACTCTTCAGTGCCACCTCTCTTCATAAGGCTCAAGCTGCCCCACGTGTCTTTTCCTCCCATCAGTTCACCACCTACTGGCACAGCTCCCAGGAGACATTCTAGCTAGCAAGTGGTGTCTGTGCCCTGACTGTGCCTTGTGCTAGAGGGCAGGACTGTGGGTGCAGGTCTGTCTTTTTCCTCCCAGGCTGCAGTTCCTGGTGGTAGGTGGGGCTTGTGTGTCTATGGCCCACCCACGCCGTGGGGTTCAGGGTAGATCTGTGGGCATCCTTCCCCACCTGTACCGTGTGGTATAGTGGACACAGCTCTGTCTATTTTCTTCCTCCCGTGCTGTGCTGCCTGGATTTGATTTGCTCTGATTTTCATGTGCCCTAGACATAAAACAGCTTTGCCAACCATGCCAGGCACCAAGCTAGAAGGAACAAAGGCCTGCCATCTGCTCTGCCTGTGACTGTGGCAGCGGGGGTGGGGGGGGCTATGGGGGACAAAAATATCTCTAACTTACAGGTTTGGGGATCATTCTTCTTGCCTCCTGTTTTATCCCTCACCCACTATATTGAATGTGCTCAGTAATCTTAAACAGGATCAATTTAATTATTTATTTGTTTTTTGTTTTGTTTTGTTTTTTGAGACAGGGTTTCTCTGTAGCCCTGGCTGCCCTAGAACTCATTCTGTAGAACAGGCTGGCCTCGAACTCAGACATCCACCTGCCCCTGCCTCCCAAGTGCTGGGATTAAAGGCGTGCACCACCACTGCCCGGCAGGATCGATTTATTTTAGGCGTCATTTCTGTCCTCTGTGGTGGCTTTTAGGTGTGCCCCTGAAATCTTGTTCTCAGAGGAAGATCTGAGACCTTGCTGTAAGTGAGGGCTAACTGAGCCACCGTAAGGCTCAACTGGCAGGATATTTGATCACACTGCGAACCCCAAGTTTGTGTTATTTACTGAAAAACCCTGTTTCTAGTTGTGGTGTGGCTCAGCCCTTGGCACACACCTTTAATCCCTCTGGCTGGAATACAGACACACCCTTAGTACACACCTTTAATCCCAAACAATGAGGGTAAAGTTAGTTTGTAGGAGGAAGCTCCAGTGTTTGAAAGTGATGTTTAACTGAGTGGCAGACAAAGGGACAAATCAGAGAAAGGTTTGACAGACTAGGGTCTGCCCGACTCTCAGGAGGAGAGAGAGGACAGGGAGCTACTCGAGAGCAGGGCAGAGAGGAGGCAGTTTTCCCTGGACAGTCGGGCAGAGACAGGTTGCAGAGAGAACAAGCTAGATACACGTGAAGATAAGTGAGCTAGGGAATGAGAAGGAGCCAGAAGATTAGAGCAGATTGCTAGAGTTAGTGCGAGGCCAAGCAGAACAATTCAGGAGATGCAGAGTGTGTGTGTGTGTGTGTGTGTGTGTGTGTGTGTGGTGTGTATGTGTGGTGTGGTGTGTGTGTGGTGTGTATGTGTGGTGTGTGTGTGTGTGTGGTGTGTGTGTATGTGTGGTGTGTGTGTATGTGTGGTGTGTGTGTGTGTGGTGTGTATGTGTGTGTGTGTGTGTGTGTGTGTGTGGTGTGTATGTGTGGTGTGGTGTGTGTGTGTATGTGTGTGTGTGTGTATATGTGTGTGTGTGTGTGTGTGTGGTGGTGGTGGTGGTGGTGGTGGGAGGAGAGGCCAGATTGAACCATTCATCTTGGATAGGAGTTTTGAGCCAGAGCAGCTGAGTTGAACCATCCAGCCAGAGCTCAAACAGAACAAGAAAGGGGAGCTCATCCAGCAGTGAGTCTCAGGCTGCAAGCAGTCTAGGCCTAGATTAGATGTATGAATGCTGGGGCTTCCAGGACCGGGCCTAAGTCAGCAGACTGAGGCGGTAATCCTCAGAGGCAGTTACATCAAGTGAATACAAGTTACTTTAACACTTTGGCCTTTCTGAGAGAGAGGAGGAGAGCAGCATTGGAGATAAACAGGAGAGGACATTAACAGAGCTGGGCTTTTCCCAGTGACCTCATAAATAAGTAATAAGGAGGAAACTACATACAAGCCTAGGTTATATTAAATTAAGAAAGTAATGTTTAGATACATTTTAATGGTGTAAGCGATTTGGAAATGTTATTTTATATAGTATGTTTCTGTTCTTTATGGTGTAATCAGAGAAGATGCCGGTCACCTTGAGAGCCACAGGAGTTAGGGAGTCTGGAGATCGCAGAATGAAAGGGGGTGTGCCATCCATCCCGATTGTCTGTCCTCAGCCCGATGGATTGTATGTTCCCAATGGTTCAGTCACTGTCTCCAGTGGGGGTTCACACTGTTCCTGATCAGCTTTTAGTCGTTTTCTTGGAGGGGGAAACACTTTTTCAGATCATTGCCAGAACAAGCGCAGTATTGGGAGAATTGACAGAATCCCCTGAGGTCTGTGCTCTGGCCTCTTCAGAGACAGATGATCAGTGATGGGGGAGTGGTTTCCAAAGGAGACAGTTCCTTCCCCTGGCAGCACTGTACACTTTGTACTGCTGAATCGGAGCTTTCTGTTGACTCTTATTTTAGTCCTTCAGGAGACTCTTGCTGTTCCTGTCACACAACAGTGAGACACACAGCCTCTGCCACAGCAGGCTTCCATCAGGAGGAGAGCAGACCAGCTCCTGCGAAGGCTCGTCGGCCTGACTAGATCTGTAATGAACCACAAGCCAGAAGTGGAGGGGGGCACACCTGTGATGTGGATCTTGAGGAGAGAAGACACACCTTTAGTCTAGGTCACCCCTTTCTCTGGAAGCTTATAGAAGGACAATGGAAGAGGACGGAGCCTTATGTGACTGAGCAGCTGCTAGACTCTTGGACTTTGTGGTCACAGCTAGGCATTGTTGGATTAGTTGGACCACAGCCTGTAAGTCATTCCAATATAGATATATGTGTGTATGTATTTATATTTAATATATACATGTGTATGCATGTGTACACACACACACATGCATAGACACATATACATATGAGTGAGAAATTCTAGAGAATCCTGACTAATACAGCTATCTACTTGGGGGGGGGGAGCTGTCAAAGATTTAAAATGACAATTTATAATGTTTCAAAAAAAGACCTTTGTTCTCCTAATATCAAAGACTTGCCATCTGAAGATGTACTTAAATTCGAAGGTATTAAAGCCCCAGTGTTAACTCTAGGGCTTTAATCATGAGGCAGCTCCCAAAGTTAACTCTGGGCCAAGGAGTGTGTGAACGAGATATTTCCCAAGATTAATTCTAAGATTTGATGTGCTTAAACCCTGGTGCATGAGCTGTTTCAGATATTTGTTCTTTTGTGGATTGTGTTAGAAACTTTCAAGATGCTAGGTGGTGGTGGCACACAGCCTTGTCCCAGCACTCAGGTGGTGGTGGCACACAGCCTTGTCCCAGCACTCAGGAGGCAGAAACAGGTGAATGTCTTGAGTTCAAGGTGTACAGAGAGTTCCAGGACAGCCCAGGCTACAGAGAAACTCTGCCTTGAAAAAACAAAACAGTAAAACAAACAAACAAACAAAAAACTTTAAAGGAGATTGACAGAGATGAGGAAACACAGTTTGTAATTTTATGTTTTCACGAATGATGGGAAAACATTGGTGTCACACTCTATAACCCAACCATAAAAAGAAGCTGGTGGGTAGCTGAATAATCTTATCTGAGAAGGGAGAATTGGGTCAGGTTGAAAAACTATCAGTTTATAAGAGACCAAAGTAGCTAGCTAGCAGGAAAGATGCTCAGGTCAGACAGCAATTCAGTGTTGACTTAGTTTAGTTTTTATATAAAATCAAACCAACCGGGCTGGAGAGATGGCTCAGCTGTTAAGAGCACCGACTGCTCTTCCAGAGGTCCCATGTTCAATTCCCAGCGACCACATGGTGGCCCACAACCATCTGTAATGAGATCTGATGCCCTCTTCTGGTGTGTCTGAAGACAGCTACAGTGTACTCATGCATAAACTAAATAAATCTTTAAAAAAAATCAAACCAACCAATCACTAACCACCACTACCACTAACCAAACCACTAACCAAAGAGTACACATGGAGGGACCCATGTCCCCAGCCGCATATGTAGCAGAGGATGGCCTTGTTGGACATCAGTGAGAGGAGAGGCCCTTGGTCCTGTGAAAGCCTTCCGCCCTAGTGTAGGGGAATGCCAGGACAGGGAAGCTAGAGTGGGTGGGTTAGTGAGCAGGGGAAGGGGGCATGGGATAAGGGGATTTTGGAGGGGAAATGAGGAGAGGGGATAACATTTGAAATGTAAATAAAGAAAATATCTAACAACAACAACAACAACAATCCTTGGTGAGACGTAGAGGTACGTATTTCAAAGCCGCTCGCTCTGTGCTCTTGGTGTGCCCACAGCTCTGCACCCGCCCAAGAGCTCTGGATTCACAAATGAAAGACACACACACTCGCAGGGTTATTTTTAATATGCCTTACTAGCTCAAAGGCTGGACGGCCACTCCTGAACCTCCCCGAGGCTAACACACTCCAATACTCCTGAGTTAATATTTGGTTAATCTGTATTTCATCTCTGCTACCCCAGACCCAAGCAGGAGAGTGGCCCCTGGGGCGGCTGCCCTGACACTGCTTCCCTGTCAGCTGGCTCTGAAGTCACAGATCTCTCTGCTCCCGGTCAGTCAAAAAACCAGCTGTTGGCAGGGACTTGCAAATTCCCATCTAAGCACAAATCAGACCCCCAACAGTAAGAAATGAAGGGTGTGAATTTGACCTATGAATGCCATTTCCTTGCTAGGGGACGCCTGGTCTTTTTTGAGACAGGGTTTCTCTGTGTAGCCCTGGCTGTCCTGGAACTCTCTTTGTAGGACAGACAGGTCTCACACTCACAGATTCTCTTGCCTCCGCCTCCCGAGTGGTGGGACTCTTACTTTGCTAAATTAAATTGTTTTCTTTAAGGAATGATTGCATCGAGAAACAGGTTCATGATGTGATCGCCTTCCTAAGAAACAGGTTGTCTGAACACATGGTCATTTCTTCTTGGTAATCAATCTAGAGGTTGGGCACATCTGTGAGACATTCATTGCTTGGTGCTGTTATCTTTCATCTCTTTGGGGCAAATTCTAACGTTTTGTACTAGGGTGCATGCATTTTTTATGTAGGTGATGTGATTTTAGTGTCTCTAATGTGCTTTGTATCATTTTGCATTGGTATGATACATTTGAACTCATTCACCCATTCTGCTTTGGACCTTGGCATCAAAGGCATCCATTTTTGAAACAGCTGTTTGGGTTAGGGATATAGGATGTGGCCATGAAACGTAGCAAAGCTAACTGGCCCGTAGGGGAAGCAGGCACATGACCTTGGCCTCATTAGTCCTTGGCTGTAGCTGGCTGAAGTAGCCGGCCCTGTGGGCAGGTCACCTTCCCTGAAGAAGCTCCCGCATTCAGCAGTCGCCCAACAGGGCTTCTCATTTTGTTGCTCGGTTGTGTTACCCCAGTGAAGAACGTTTGGATGAAGAGTAAGATGGGGGGATTCCGTGAAAACCCTGGGATTGGTATTTGGGGACCAAATACAGGTAGACAAAGACAAGTTAGTCCCGTCCAGGTTACAGGATCTGTTTCTAAGTCAGTGCCAATGAGTGGTGCACTCAGATAACTGTGGTAGCCTCGTCCCATCCTGGAAGCCATTGGGTAGGTCTGAACCAATAGAAAGCCTCAGTGTGTATTATGCACACTCACTGTGTGTCCTTTTCAGCACAATGGTCATGTCAGTCTCAGCCTTTGACGTCGTCTAGATAAATCCTCACACATGCCGCACGGATTCCGGCCATGCAGCGGATTGATGCAGCTGCAGTTTGAAACTGTGCCCAAGAGCCAAGACTCCCCAGAGCGAAGGGACCGTGCCTTTAGTGGAAGCGGAGCCACCAGCAGCCTTGGAGGCCTGCGGCTCTGCTGCTGCTGTGTAGTCTCCGCACCACAGGCCTGTTGCCACAAAGGTTTGTCAGCCTTCCCTGACGGCTGGCCACGTGGGGCAGGGGGAGTTTGCTTGGTCTTTGGAAAGCTGGGACCAAACGTGATTGATCCTTCATATTGTCATGCAAGCACCTGTGGTTATTATCGGAGACTCTTTCCAAGTGAAATAAGCAGAAACAAAACTGTGAAAAGACCTAGATGAGGCTGTGACCAGTCTTTCTTTCTATCTCCTCCTGCATTTGATGGCCAGTGAACGTCTTTCTGCAGAGGCTAGCTTCTTTCTTTTTAGCCTGACTGACTGAGAATATTATAAATTTATTGGCTAAGAATCTTTTTTTCCCTCTCTCTTTGCTCATATACCTAATTGCTATTGAAGACATTGACTTAGAGACTCACTAAACTAATAATCGGATATTAGGCTTTGTACACGTGTTTATGTGTATCCCCTGTGTTCACCTGGTTTATCCCTGTGTGTTTAGCTGTGTATTTCTCTGTGCAGGCCAGACATTGTCTGCAGGCTTTCCTTACTGTTTTCTACTTTAGATTTGGAACAAGAGCTTTCAGTGACTCTGAGAAGACTGCTCTCCCAGCCCGTGGGAGCCTCTCCTCCCTGCCCCCACCAACACTTCCTCCCAACAAGCAATGGGATTACAGGCATGTGCTTCCACACCCAGGAGCTGAGACGCAAACACAGGTCCCCACGCTCGGCATGCTACACGTTACACACATTAGTCACCAAGTCATCTCAGTAGAGAATCATTGGATGATAATAAAAAGAAATGTAAACAGAGTCATGACATATAAGCATGACTCAAGAGTCAAAAAATGTAAACTGAGTCATGTAAACAGTGTTCCACTTGCCTTACTAGGCTGTGCTGGGATGGAAAATTGCCAATTTGGGTTTTCCCCATTTTTGAAAATCATATAAATGGAATCTCAGAGCTGTGATGCATTATGTATTCTTCGTGTTTTGCTTCTTTTACTCAACATTATGCTCATGGAATGCATTCACATGTCTAAAGACTTCGTTCCCTTTATTTGTGCTGTGATATTTCATTGACTAGATATAGTTTTTACAAATTCCATTCTACTTTTGATGGAAGTCTGGTTGTTCAGTTTGGGAGTGTTATAAATAATGTGTCTGTGAGGGAAAGAAAAGACCTAGAAACAGATGTCAGAACTTACATCTGGTAAAAGTGGAATTTCTTAAGTAAAGGTGCCCAATATCAGTTAGTTCATAACATTAAATAAATTTAAGATATTCATTTTAAATTTAAATTTAAAATGTAAAAAATACATCAGATTTTTTGATGAAATTTTAAACACCGTGGCAAATTATGAATTAATTTTTTTTTAAAAAAAAAATTAAGCTAGAGGCTGGAGAGATGGCTGAGTGGGAGAGCACTGGCTGCTCTTCCAGAGGTCCTGGGCTCAGGCCCCAGCACCCACATGGCAGCTCACGTTTGCCAGTATCTCCAGTCCCAGGGGATCTGACACACATACATCAGAACATCAGTGGACATAAAATAATTTAAAATTTAAAAAAAGTTAGGGAAGACTAATTCTTTGAAATTCATTACAGAAGAAAGCTTGCACGTGTGTTTCTGTATGTCTTGGCAGTCGGCTCCGTCCACTCGTGCGCTGATCTCCACATGTAAGGGGCCGTCTGCACATGCTGCTCTGCACTTGGCTTTCCTCTACTCCCTGGTGCATCTTAGAAACAATTTCAAGTTGGCACACACAGACCAATTCCTATAGCCACTGCGTAATGGATTAGCATGCGTCATATAGACATACCATTTTTCTTTAACCAGTCCCAAGGCTGGGACAAATGTTGATGTATTTTTAAACAGCACGACAAATTATGCTTTAAAAACCATTCCACTATATCTTAGTGAAATGTTCTGTGAATCTATAGGTAAGTTTCTAGCAGTAATAACGACTCCTTTATCTAGGTCACGTGGCTTTTTTTTTTTTTTACATTTATTATAAAAAATGTATTCACGGTTTTCTGGCACTGGGGATGGGCCCCAGTTCACCCAGGCAGGCTAGGAAGCATTCTGACTCAGCGATTTTTTTTTTTTCTTCCTAAAGAGAACTAAATTCTCAGGTTTTGATAGAAAGCAGCTTTCACCGAATGGAGGCTAAGGATGCTACAAAGATGTGCTTTCAATATTGATAAATATTGCCAAATTGTATTCCAAAAGGGTTGTGCCTAATCTCAGTGTCAGAGTGTAAAACATGCATTTAGAATAGGTGGGAAGATACTGTATTCTCATTTTGTATCATTGGTTTCTGCTTTTATTCTTAAGTTCTTGCCTGTGGGCTAGCTTCTAGACATGCGGTACATAAATAAAGATGCACAGATTATCCCAGTTTGCTGCCTTGAGTCTCACTCCAGCTCTGCAGCTAACTAGAGTCCCTGTCCCCACACCCTGGCCTTGAGGATACCAGGGCTGCCTCTCAGACCACCCAGTGCTAACCCAGAGAAGGGGGTGTGAGCGGCTGTCACCAGCTCTGTGGCCGTCACACAGCTCCATCTTCTCTGATGCTTCCAAAGGAACTCGGCACCCGGAGCTTCAGCAGGGACGAGGGGCCCATCTCCCAGGAGGGCTTCAGCAGGGACGAGGGGCCCTTCTCCCAGGAGGGACACTGGGAGGAGCGAGTCAGCAATTGAGGGCTCTTTGAAGCAAGTTCAGTCACAGATTCCTCGTTCCTAAAACAGATTCGGGATGTCTGTTTGGCACCGTGGGACTCCTGACCATAGCCTTTTGAGCTTATGATCTAGGTTTGGGCATTGTGTACATACAGTCAAATAGCAACGTGACACATGAAAACCATCTGGATGTCAGTATTATTGAAAAATGCAGACAGAAGACTGGGGTTGGTGGACTATAATTATTTTTGTTGGGGTTGTGATCCAGCCTCTACCCAGGGTTTTGGCGGGATTGCTGCCATATTTTCTTAAGTATATGAAAATTCTAGAAGACTTGGGTGGGGGTGCTGGGGGAGTGTAGAATAGTGATATACAGTAAGCGTCACGCTCCCTAGTCACACAGTGGCAAGGACACTGACAAAGTAAGAAGCACTGTGGCCTCCACACCTGGACCTCGTTGCTCTGAGAAACAGGAAGCCGCGTGCTGTGCTGGAGGCCAGGATAACTCCACTCTAATCACACTTGGACGCTCCTTGTGTATTAACACGTGTGGCTCTCCTGTGCCTCTCGCTACTGTCCAGTTTCTACAGGATACTGGGGGGAGGGCAGAGCCGTGACGCCCCGCCCCCCGCCCCGCCCCCACCCGGTGCTTCAGGAGGGACTGATGGATGGAGAAAGCTAAGCAGACGCTCAGTGTGAGCCCGTTCAGGCGTGCGTGCGCTCTGGACTGCTGGCTACTCATGCTGTGAAGTTAAGCCAAGGCTCTTCTGCCTTTTCCTCCCCTCCCCCATCCCCCTTATGCCTGTATTTTGCTGTGCTAAGTAATCAGACCTGGATCTAATTCCCAGGATACTTATTTATATCCTTAGTGAGATAAGACATGTAAAACAAGAAAGAATGCAGTAAAATTCCAAATAGGAGCCTAGATAACGGGTCTCAAGCCATCAGAGGGAGTTGGAATTTCCAGCCAGCGTAGGGGTGGATTATGGTCTGCCACCTCTTTGAGCATACTGTTTATTAGGAATGTCCATGTGGTGGAGTGACGCATGGTGCTGGCCACATTCGTGGCAGGATGGCCTTGTTGGACATCAGTGGGAGGAGAGGCCCTTAGGTCTGAGAGTGTTTGATGCCCCAGTGTAGGGGAATGCCAGGACGGGAGGGCCAGGGCAGGAGGACGGGACTGGGTGGGTGCGGGAGCACCCTCATAGAGGCAGGGGGAGAGGGGATGAGATAGAGGGTTTCCAAAGGGGAGATCTGGAAAGGGGAGAAAGCATTTGAAATGTAAATAAAGAACATATCCAATCCAAAAAAAAAAAAAAAAAAAAAAAAAAGGAATGTCCACATGGGAAGGAATTGAAGAAAGTCTTCTGTAGACTTTGGGGTTTGCAGACTAAACTGAGGAGTCTGTAAGCATAGGGAATGGGGGGAGGCACAAATAACGAGATAATTTGGGCTGGAGGAAAAGATATATAAACATTCGAGGAATCATTTTTAGTGGCATGCTGGGGACTCGAGCCTCCATGGCTTTGAATGTCTTTTGCTGTGGTTTAAGCCATTGTGCTCAGTACAAACGGCAGAGTCTGGATCTGCACAGAGTCTGGGGCGGGAACTGCAGGATGTCTAAGCTGGCCGGCCAGGCCCGGGAAGGGGCTGCCGAAGAATATGACCAGAGGACAGGCCATCGGCTAGGCAAGTAGAGCTGGCGCTGGGAGGTGGGAGGACGGTGCAGGCCCGAGCGGGGCAGGAACAGGTGGCACTTGGAACTGTAGTCAGGAAGGAGGGAATAAGATGTGTGTCAGCAGTCAGCGGGCTCCAGACGCTCTGCTCAGGTTCGTGGGCTGACTTCCAAGCTCGGGGAGGAGAGGGCAGGGTGGAAACCGAGAAGCTGGGCCGTAGCCACCGAGGGGCGAGGCAGAATGCCAAGCCGGGATCAGGCCTGGAACCTGGACCTGTCTAGCACAAAAGATGGCTGGGTGCTCCGTTCCAGAATGCTGAGCCAAAGGCTTTTCATTCCTTGTGCTTAAGGTTCTGGCCGATCGTAGATGCCGGGCTTACAGGTGGGAGCGAAGAGGTCCAGCTGTGGAGGAGGAGACTCTTGGCTAGAGTCGGATCTTTGCTGGGTAGGCGAGAGGAAAAGCAGAGAAGTGAGCACAGGGAATATCTCAACCGGAGTGTTTTAGGGAAATTAGTTTGAGCCTGGCGTGGAAAGTGAACTGGACTGCAGTGAAGCCTCATCTGTGGTGTGCACGCGCGCGTGCACGGGCACACACACACACACACACACACACACACGATTTTATAAATTCAGCTTACACCGAAATAGCAACGGCACTTGTCTCACCGGAGAGGCTGGGCTGCTCAGTGTGTAGTGCATCCCTACCAATGATGGGCTGAGAATTTGCTAGCTTCTCATCACCAAGGCAAGGTGCCTGGGAGTCCCAGTTTGACGCAGACAGCCTGGAAGCTCCTGGAAGCCCCTGGTCCTTACTCAGTGAGGGAAGCCTGGGAATACCGGTTCTGCCATCAGGCGAATCAACACATGAGAGGGCAGGCCGAGCAGCAGGGGGAGGGCTGTCTTTCTTGGGCTGTGCCTTTTGTTTTCTGGGTCGCTACTAGAAGGTTCTTCACACATTTGGGGTGAGTCTTCCCAGATCAATGTAGGCAATCAGGACAATTCTTCCAGGGAATTCTAAATTATGGCAAATTGACATTAAAAATCAACCATCACATCGTCCTAAGGGATTCCCGTGGTCCCCTCCCTCTGTGCCTCCTTAAATCCCGGGAGGCAGAAAAATTATAGCACAGGAATCACTAAAGGCAATTCATAAAAATGCCAGCTTTATCTGTCCTTTTCCACTTTTTAAGTGGGACTTTCTAAAAAGTTGAACTTATTGAAGTAGCTTACAAGGCCCTTCCCTAGAGTGCTGTTCTAACCGTTTTCACAGTGTGGCCATGTCTCGGTTGTCTCGTTCGTTCTCTCTTTCTCTCTCTCTCTCATGCACACACATTTATTTATTAAATGTGTTTTAATACATTTAATGTGTGTGTGTGTTTCCTCCTTCCACCACAAGCATGTGGAGTTGGAGTTCAGAGCATAACTTGCAGAAGTTGGCTCTCCTTCTGCCATGTGGGTTCTGGGGACAAACTCAGGTCATAAGGCTCTGCAGCAAGCGGTTTTACCCACACAGCCGTCTAGCCGATATTTATGTATTTATTTGACACAAGGTCTCATATATCCCAGGTTGGCCTTGAACTCACTATGTTACTAGGAATTGTTCTGAGCTTCTGATCCTCCTGCCTCTATTTCGCAAGTCCTGGGATCACAGGCCACCATGCCTGACCTAGGAGGGACTGAACTGGGGCCTTGTGTATGCGAGGAGAGCACTCTACCCACTGAGCCATCTCTAGCCCTGGTTGGTCATGACACTCTGCATGGAGTCTTCCAGGCATCTGCACTGAGGGTCGCGGCTCCCAACCTGCCCCGGCCCTTCCGACCCTCCGAGCGTGTTCGAGGACTTTCTGCTGGCTGGGAAATCGCCGTTGTTCGCCTCGACGTCCGCGCCTTCCTTCATCCGTGCTGTTCTTTGCCCAAGCGAACACTTCCTTTCCGTCTGCTGACGTTTGCTTCCTGTCACTGGCATAGCTTTAGACAGGGCTGACTGCCTGGGCACGAATGAGGTGCCTCTTCCGGGAGCGGGGGTCCGTGCTAGCCCACAGCATTTCTCATGGGACTGGTGAGGGCAGTCACTCGACTTGCTCTTCCTTCAGGCGGGCCCTAAGTTTGTTACTTTTCTCCTTTCCTCGTGCCTTTTTTTTTTCATTTTTTTTATTCTATATTCTTTGTTTACATTCCAAAGGCATTCCCCTTTCCCGCCCCCCCCCATACGTTCCATAAGTCCTTTCCCCCCCAACCATTCCCCAATCACCCCCCCCCCCATTTCTCTGTTCTGGTACTCTCCTACAAAACTGGATCCAATCTTTTCAGGCCCAGGGTTCTCTCTTTTCTTCTTCTTGGGAATCATTTGACTTGCTAATTGTGCCTTGAGTATTTAGGGCTTCTGGGCTCATTAATATCCACTTATCAGTGATTGCATTTCATGTGTATTCTTTTGTGATTGGGTTAACTCACTTAGGATGATATTTTCAGATCTAACCATTTGCCTACAAATTGCATGAATTCATTATTTTTAATTGCTGAGTAGTATTCCAGTGTGTGTGTGTGTGTGTGTGTGTGTGTGTGTGTGTGTATACCACATTTTCTTTATCCATTCCTCCTTTGAGGGATATCTGGGCTCCTTCCAACTTCTGGCTATTATAAACAAGGCTGCTATGAACATAGTGGAGCATGTGTCTTTATTGTATGCAGGGGAATCCTCTGGGTATATGCCCAGGAGTGGTATGCCAGGGTCCTCTGGAAGTGACATGCCCAATTTCCTGAGGAACCGCCAGACTGATTTCCAGAGCGGTTGTACCATCTTGCAATCCCACCAGCAGTGGAGGAGTGTTCCTCTTTCTCCACATCCTCGCTAGCACCTGTTGTCTCTTGAGTTTTTAATCTTAGCCATTCTGACTGGTGTGAGGTAGAATCTCAGGGTTGTTTTGATTTGCATTTCCCTGATGACTAATGATGTTGAACATCTCTTAAGGTGTTTCTCGGCCATCAGAATTTCTTCTGGTGAAAATTCTTTGTTTAGCTCTGTACCCCATTTTTTGATAGAGTTATTTGGTTCTTTGGGGTCTAACTTCTTGAGTTCTTTGTATATATTGGATATTAGCCCTCTCTCAGATGTGGGGTTGGTGAAGATCTTTTCCCAATTTGTTGGTTGCTGTTTTGTCCTTCTGACAGTGTCCTTTGCCTTACAGAAACTTTGTAATTTTATGAGGTCCCATTTGTCAATTCTTGATCTTAGTGCATAAGCTATTGGTGTTCTGTTCAGGAACTTTCCCCCTGTGCCTATGTCCTCCAGGGTCTTCCCAAGTTTCTTTTCTAATAGTTTCAGTGTATCTGGTTTTATGTGGAGGTCCTTGATCCACTTGGAGTTGATCTTAGTACAAGGAGACCCACAAGGAGTGGGCCTCTTCTGCATGTTGGCCTCCAGTTGAACCAGCACCATTTGTTGAAAAGGCTATCTTTTTTCCATTGGATGGTTGTAGCTCCTTTATCAAAGATCAAGTGACCATAAGTCTGTGGGTTCATTTCTGGGTCTTCAATCCTATTCCATTGATCTACTTGCCTGTTGCTGTACCAATACCATGCAGTTTTTAACACAATTGCTCTGTAGTACTGCTTGAGGTCAGGGATATTGATTCCTCCAGAAGTCCTTTTATTGTTGAGGATAGTTTTAGCTATCCTGGGTTTTTTTTTTTTTTTTTTTTTTTTTTTTTTTTGTTGTTGTTGTTGCTCCAGATGAATTTGAATGTCTCTCCATATCTTCAATATAGTACTTGAAATTCTAGCGAGAGCAATTAGACAACATAAGAAAGTCAAAGGGATACAAATTGGAAAGGAAGAAGTCAAACTATCATTAAATTGCAGACGATATGATAGTTTACTTAACCGACCCAAAAAACTCCACCAGAGAACTTCTACAGCTGATAAACAACTTCAGCAAAGTGGCTGGTTATAAAATCAACTCAAGCAAATCAGTAGCCTTCCTGTACTCAAAGGACAAGCAGGCTGAGAAAGAAGTTAGGGAAATAACACCCTTCACAATAGCCACAAACAACATAAAGTACCTTGGCGTGACTCTAACCAAACAAGCGAAAGATCTGTATGACAGGAACTTCAAGTCCTTGAAGAAAGAAATCGAAGAAGACCTCAGAAGATGGAAACATATTTCATGCTCTTGGATTGGCAGGATCAATATAGTAAAAATGGCCATCTTGCCAAAAGCAATCTACAGATTCAATGCAATCCCCATCAAAATCCCAACTCAATTCTTCATAGATCTAGAAAGAGCAATTCTCCTCGGGCCTTTTATCCCACCTCTCCTTTCATTTCTCCTCCTCTCCTTTCAACATGGCGTACTGCTGTGCCGCTCGCACTGGTCTCAGCCTCTCCCCTCAGCCTGTGGAGTAGCTGAGCCTGCTGATGTGCATGGCCACGCCCAGATTTAACCTGTAAGATCGAGCTTGGCTTCCCATAGCAATGCAGTTGCTAACACTACCCGTGTACTAGGATGGGCCCCGCCCGCGTGCCTCTGTGAGAGAACAAACGGGGTGCAGACTCCAGGCAGTTATGGGCCTTCACTGGGAGAGTGGCGCTGGAAGAAGATAGAAAACCCTGGGAGAGCCACTGAGAACATAGTTCTTGAGTTCTGGGACGAACATCCCAATTCCCAGAGGGAATGAAGCATTAATGCAATTCCTAAGATGCTGTAACTCACAAATAATGGAAATACTATCTACTGCAAAGGTGTTAACTATGTAAATGACCTAAGGAAAAAAGTCTCTTGAAATTGCTACATTTGGAGTCAAAAGACTTGGAATTTTGACTGTAGTTCAGCATTTATATTGTGAGTTACTGATGTTTCTGTTTCTTGTGACATAAAATGGTGCTAATAATACTTTCACGTTGAAAGGGAGAGACAATCAAGGGGTGCATGCAGCAGGTATTATATAATCTACAGAGCAGCAGAGAGCACTAGTGTCCACACCATTTATACCTGCAAGCAGGCATAAGCCAAGCCCGCTAAGTTGTTAGGATTGAATGCTAGGAGGTTGTGACCTACCCAGGTGCCACTAAATCTCATCCCTGCTGCCTAACACAGATGGGTGCTACGCAGGGCTCCCGGAAGGCCCTGGGGTCACAGTATTGTGACCATCACAGTACTGTGATGGCTACAAGTGGTGACCTTCGTGGTCTATGTGGTCTGTGATGATCCTCCCTTCTCTACTTGGAATACTCTCGTCTTCCATCCACCCCTGAACTCCTCCCCAACACCCTGAAACCTGCTGAGACCCTACACCCGCTTCAGTATGCCTTCGTTGGGTGTGTTCCTCTTTCTTCTGAAGGCTCACAGGGCGTAGTACTTCTCACCTCTTTGTCCGATTCCAAGAGATGCTAAGGGTTGGTCTTCTTCCCTCACCGTTGGTCAGGGTGGGCCTGACACCCGAGCATTTCCAGGGTGCGAACCAAGAGGCTTTGCCTCGAGGCCTGGGCTCTTGTCCCGGCTGTGTCCCACCTGAGATGTGTGAGGAGGCGTCTGTAAATGAAGACAGTGCAGCACTAGCACTGTCGCCTGCAACGTAGGGTCAGGATGGCTCCGTCTAAACTGCTTACAGTATACATTTCCATGTTTGTCTCCTCCGTCAGGCTGAGTTAGTTCTCCTGAGAGGCAGAACTAGGTATATAAGAGTTATTCCGAATTACAATGATTGACTCGTCCAATCGCAGAAGCTGAGAAGTCACAGGATGTGCTTCTCTGTCAGGGAGAGGGACCCAGGAGGGAGGTAGTACAATTCTCTCTAAGGGCAAAGGCCTGAGAATCAGGGAGAACAAGGTTGTAGATCCAATTTGAGCTCCAGAGAAGGTAGATGCCTCAGCTCAAGTGGTGAGCCAGGGAAATCCCTCCCTCCCCTGTCCCACAGTGGTCTGGGAGTGATGTCCACCCACAGAAGAGAGGGCTGGCTCCCTTTCTGTCCCATGCGTCTGCCTGGCTCCTTCCCTCTCTGCCTTTATAGCTTCTCATCGATTATTTTACCAGGCAGGCCTCACCTTAAAGATCACCTTCTCTGGAGAATTCTCTTTAAATGCTGCATGTTGGGCCTGCGCCCACCACCAGTACAACTTCTCTCAGCTTCTGTCATGCAATGACAAGACTGCTCTGCTTCTCTGTCCCCTCCTTCATCGGTATTGTGAGGCTGAGTTCCTTCCGAGATGTCTAGCAAAGGGCTCAGTATACAGTGGGCACTCAGCAGGACTTTATTTCAAGTACTGATTAGGCAAAGACCTTTAAAATCTGACTCATGATCTCTAAGACCCTAATTCCCCACTCTTGGAGATCACTGTGGTGATCTACTCTTGCAAAGTGGTTCTCTAATCTCCATCAATTTCTGTTCTGTTTAATGGGTGTATTGGCTAGAGTATTACAGTTCTGGCTGTCTTGACAAGTTAAACAACTAAAAACTTGTACTTTTCTTTCCCAGAGAGAGGCAACCACTGGCTAACATGGCAGTCGTTCTGTGAGGAAAGAGTCACAACAGGCCTTTTCTGTCTGCTGCTCCCTGTGGAATAGTTTCCTTGACCCTTTCTAGAAAGTCTAATTATGTCCTGGAATTCTTGAACCCTGCACCCAAAGTCAATCATTCTTTTGGCTGCTTGGGGACTGATTCTAATCTTTCTGGGTCCTCTGGGGTTGCTCCAGTGTGGTGTGGATGTTAGAGCCAAGCTGAAGAGCTTGTTAGCCCTTGCCCATCCTCCACTCTGTCCTGAGCTTCCTCCCATAAGAAGACTAGAAACTTTGGGTTAGGCACAGGTTCCAAGATTGCCAACTGCTTCTTGCTATAAAGTCACGAGCTAAAGCTAGGACCATGCCATGTCCCAAGGCCCATGGCATACCAACCCAGCAGGTGGCAGCCTGGCAAGATAGAGGTGAGAAATTCCTTTGGACAAAGCTCAATGCTCATGTTACTTATTGGACTAGCTGGTTGTCATTCTTTTCTCTCCTTCCTCTTCCTCTTCGTCGTTGTCTTCTTCCCTCTTCCCCCCCTCCTCTATTTTTATATTTCTGGGGATTGAACCCATGGCCTTCCACATACACGATGACCAGTCTTTCTCACTGAGCCCGTGTCCCCCCTCCCCCACCTTTAACTTTCCATTTTGAGACAGGGCCTCACTAAATTGCCAAAGCTGGCCTTTCAGTCATCTGTAACAGAGGTAGGCCTGAATTTATGATCCTCCTGACTCAGCCTCCTACATAGCTAGATTACAGGCCTGTACCTCCATTTCTTTACAGGGTGTTTCCATTGGGTGTATGTTGAGAGAAATCATTAAATTTTATGTCTGTGCTTTGAGATGAAGACCCAGTCTCTTCTATCAACCAGTTCTCCACTGCCCTGACACACACAGGCGCACAGACAGACAGACAGATACCACTATCACTACCACCCCTCCACCTAGAGAAGGAATTCCAAGGGAGAACCAGGTACTTGGGGATGGGCTGTAGCGACTGTAGGCCAAATGAGCCAAGGAAACTCCTCCCCTCTTGCCCTCCACCCCAGGCAGGGCAGTTCTTCTGTAGGCCCTCAATGCCTAGTTTTTTGTCCACGTGATACAGGATAGGGTCATTTGGGAAGATGTGTCCTTAATTAAGAAGATGCCTGTCTGTAAGTCTGTGGGATAGATTTTCTTGGCTGATGATTTGGGAGGGCTCAGCCTCCCCCCCCCCCCCATGAGCAGCATCACCCGGGCGTGTAGCCCTGGGTTGTATAAAGAAGACATCTGAGCAAGAGCTCAAGAACAGTGCGCTAGGCAGCGCTCCTGCCTGGCCCCGTCCGCTCTGGCTTCCCTGGCCTCCCTGGCTGATAGACTGTAAGCTATAAAACGACATTAAACCCTTTCCTCCCTAAGTTGGGTTTGGGCCTGGTGTTTATCACAGCAACAGAAAAGCAAACTGTTGTAAGGTCTCACCTCAAGCCTTAAAAGAAGCAGGGTCAATGTAGCCACTGTGAACTGCTCCCATCAATTTAACAGGCAAATAACTACATATCAAAGCCCAAAGATCTACCTAACATTTTCTTGGCAATGCAATGTATGAAACATTTTCTGGCTTTTTCAACCCTTTGTTTGAAGAAAGTGGGGGTTAGCTAATGGACCCATGACTGGCTTTCTAAAGTGCGAAACCCATTTCTCTTGTTCCTGCTTCCCTGTGTGTGAGAAGCTAGCACATCTGTGGCCATTTGGTTAACTTTTGTTAATGTTTCTTTCCCATTATTTAGGCTTTTCTTTTCTTTCCACCTTCTCAGACAGTAGTTCTTGAAGCCAGGAACTTTCCATTCTTGGTTTCATCCAGAAGACAAATATTTCTGGGAAAACACAGTGGTTAAGCCATTCAGCAGTTCTGCTGTTATGTAACTGACCACACTAAGGCTTTGAATTAACTTTGGTTACATTTTATTGAAGAGTGTCATACAATAACTGCGATAATTTTTTCAAAAACATTTGCAGGTTTTCAAAATAGAGCTCGCTTAAAAATCTGCACAGCATCTAGCAAACAATGGCCGAGGGCAAAGCTTGTTTGAAATGTCGACAAGTCCGTTGACTGTCTTCCAGCACTGACTTCAGTGTGAGAATCTAAGTGCAGTGAGCTCCTTCCTGTCACCCGCCCGCAGCTCTGGCTTCCTCCTTCAGTCCTGCTCTCTGCTCCTTTTGTTTTTTGCTTTTGTTTGTTTTTGTTTTTGTTTTTGTTTTGTTTTGTTTTTCTCGTAAGACACAAATTGTGAGATAGGTTTCGTGCTCTACCTCTGACCCCACCCCACCGTGCCCTCTTCTGCAAACGGACTGACCCGTCATTAGCTTTCCCTCCCTTCGGTCATTCCTCTGTCACTATCTCTAGTTTCTTCCTCCTAAGAACTGAGCCAATGGTTTTTTTTTTCCCCCAAAGCAGAATTCCTTCTTATTTAATCTGTATTTACATGCCCCTACATTCTCAGAGTTCTAGTTCTAAAACTTTTAATTTTGTTTGTTTGTTTCTTTGCCTCCTCTCTCATTTTCTTGTCACACGCCCCCTGTCATCCGGCTGCACAGGGTATTCCTCCCACGCCCTCAGGTTCATTTCTTCCTTTCTGAGCCCTCCTGGTGCCCCTCTGAGCGCAGCTGCTAATTTAGAAAGGCGTTCTTGGGCCTTCTCTTGGTCCTTCCCCCTCATCAGCTAATTTACAGGCCAGTAGTAGAACCATCTGGTTGATGTGCTCGTTTGTCATTTCAAATTATCTTTTTAAAGTTTTTATTTGTTTTTACACAACATATTTTGATCATATTTTTCCTCTTCCAGATTCACCCTGGAAGATACATCCCTATCCACCCAACTTGATGCTCTCGTCCTCTCTCTCTCTCCCTCTTTCTCCCTCTCCCTCTCCCTCCCTCCCTCTGCCGCTTCCTCCTTCTCTCTCTCTCTCTCTCTCTCTCTCTCTCTCTCTCTCTCTCTCTCAAAAGAAAAACAAAATGAAAAACCCAACAAAAACAAAAGAAAATCAAAACAGACAAGCAAACTTAGACAGACAAGCCCACTGAGCTGGAGTTCCACTGGCACATGCTGACACTGTGGGGGAATCTGATTCCCTTCCCAGCTGTCAATTGCGAACTCTTTTCCTGGATCACAGGAAAATGTGAGGTTCAAATCTCACCTCCTTCTGTCTCCTTTGATCCATTTGGTCCCCTCTGCACCCACTCATTTCTTCCAAACCACACGGCAGCAGCCTTTGTAAGAAAAGCTGTATTACCTGAAGAGTTTAAGGAATACTTTTATTTATTCTTTGACAATTTCATACATGCATATGGTGCATCTTACAGGTACCCACTCTCCTCTCCCTTCCCAGTTCTCTCCTTGAAGACTTGAAACTTTTTAAAAATATAATTTAAACCCATGCACATCCGAGTGTGCCTACGTGCATTTTAAGCTCAGGTGTCATGGAAGCCATGGGTTCCTGGCTCTGGAGTCACAGCTGCCCACTGGTGCTAGGAAGGGCGCTTGGGCTCTCTGTACAAGCAGTGCGTGCTGGTAACTGCTGAGTCGTCTCTCCGTCCCCTGACAGGCTGTAAGAGTCAACGCTGCCTGACAGAAAGTCATCCTGTCTCTATCCGCTTGCTCAGCTTGCTCCAATCTGTTAATTTTTTTTTCTAGCCTCAAGTTTCTTTGTAAAAACAGCATAGGACACTGGTCATCTGCAAAAAGGTAGGTGGGTGTGTCACAGCCATCCATCTGTCTTCACACTGGCAGGAGCCTTTTCTATGGGGCCTTCACAGGGGCCTGGGCACCTTTGGGAGCCTGGGCTGGAGCTGAAGCCCGGGCCTTAGCTGGAGCTGTGGCCTCAGCCTTGGTTTGAACCTTGGGCTTTGGCTGGCAGAGCCTACGCCCCTTGACCATGTAGCTTTGGATCAGCTTCCCAAGCGTAGGGTTCAGCTGGCTGAGTTTGTGGCTGGGGCCCCTTGGCATCTTGGACTTGGTGGCCTGAGGCGTCACCAGGGCCCTGATGGCCTCTGCGCGTGCACTCACGGCCTTTGCACTGCTGGCCCACATCTTCTTCAGGCCTTTCTTGTTGTGCTTCTTGGCAGAGTGCATGTTCCTCAGGAACTTGGGGTCAACCCCCTTAAGAGATTCATATCTTTGTGACCAGGGTTTCTTGATGCCATTTCTGGTTGTGTGTGGTGTGGTTCTTGGACTTGACCATATCTGCAGAGTAATTTGCAGCTCCTGCAGCGCCTGGGACCAGAAGAGAATGCTGATCTGTTCATTTTACTTGCTGATCTCTGGCATTCAAAATCCTTCATCCAGTTCCTCTATACTTTTCTTGTTAATGTATAATAAATACCTTTAAGTTAGTGATAATATCTAATATTAGTCATTCAACCATATTAACTAGTCACTTATTCAGTTTATAACATGGCCATCTCATCTACCTGCCAAATCATCTCTATCTCTCTCTAGTTATTTTTGGCATCTGCAGTGCTAATAACCATAGCGGGTCTCTGTTTGTTCAGCACTGTGAGGTGCTAGCACAGAACAGAGAGAGGAAGCCTGGCACCACTCAAGTGAAAACTTAAGAATTCTTTAGAAAGTTGTGTTAGATGGTGTTAGTTGGGGCAAAAACATGAAGGAATGTTTCGCTGAAGCAGACACAGGTGAAAGGGTGTTCTGCTAAAGCAAGCACGCGAAAGGACACGTGATAAAGGATTCTTTGCTAGCAACACACATGTATTGATCCGCCTTACACTGTATAGTTCAGCTGCATTTGTCAGGACTCCATAGAGAGAAATGCACCAAAACCTTCTGGTGGTGTAGTGCAGCTTCTTGCTACTTCCTCAGACTCCCCGGTGGACTGACAGAGTGATGTCAGCTGAGGCGAGACACGTGGAGGACGTGTGCTGTTTGGAGGATATAAATAGGGCTCTACAGACAGCGATGGAGACTGAGCTTGGCTTGCTTACAGAGCTAGCTGTACAGCGCTTGTTAGTCTCGAGTCTTCACTGATCTTCGATTTGCTGAGAGAGACATAGCCGAGAACTTCTCCTGGTCCCTCCTGATGACCTGTTCTGAGGCTGAGGCCTGACTCTCTCTGCTAGGCCATGCCACCACTGCTGATTCGTGTTTGCTTTCCCCACTCTGCTGAACTAGACTGCTGGTGAATCCATGAAGTGTCTATGAGTAGATAGAGCTGCCGCTGCTAACCTGTGAACCGAACTGCTGATTTCCAGACAACACAGACCAATGTTACTTAAAAAAAAAAAAAAAAAAAAAAAAAACCTTTCGAGCTGGGCGTGGTGGCGCACGCCTTTAATCCCAGCACTTGGGAGGCAGAGGCAGGCGGATTTCTGAGTTCGAGGCCAGCCTGGTCTACAGAGTGAGTTCCAGGACAGCCAGGGCTACACAGAGAAACCCTGTCTCGAAAAACCAAAAACCAAAACAAAACAAAAAAAAAACTTTCGAAACATGTCCACTTCCCCCGTATCCTTTCTTTCCCACTACCTCTGGTGGATGGTGGGCTAAAAGAGAGGTTAAAACATTTAAAAACAATCATTAAAAGTAAGCCTTAAAAAAATTAAAGTTATATACCATCTCTGCCTTCGTGGCGTTTACAGTCTGGTAAAAGAATCTTAGAGCTGTCAGTATGCGTATTCAACTGGGGTTGACTTACAAGGAAAGAGGAACATGGCACTGTGGCTGCACATGAATGGGACAGATATTTAACCAGAGCAAGAAGAAGAGCTGGGATGTCCCACATAAGGGAAATGCTGTCCTGCTCTTTGGCAGGAGGAGTTAGATATGCCATGACTTTGTCAAAAACATGGAGTTCAGTAGCACGATGTGGTGAGGGGAAGGAGGGTAGGGGCGGACAGGGGCCAGCCACAGCCACAGCCAGGCTGTATGGGGAAGAGCAAGGGTTTAGGCTTTTATCCTTGGCAATAGGGAACTGCTAGAGGGGGTAAAGGACAGGGGGAGGTGGCAGTGTCATTTGGAAAGATCCCTCCGCCTAGGGGGAGAATGGGTCGGAGTGGGCAGGAACATTGAGCCAGCATTTTTCTGGGGTTGTAGCAACTCGGTCAGTGCTGCTCACTGATTGGGCAAGTGTGAGACTTCGGGCTCCTGCTGTGATCTTTGTATCATGAAATTCTGTTTTCAAGCTGTAGAATCTTGAGCTACTTGAAAGAGGGGCCTGATTTTTTTTTTTTTTTACCATCATTACTTTCCTACAGTCTTTGCAATTCTTTAACCCCACACATGCAGCCCCTACTGCTAATAGCACTGAGTAGTAACCGTGGTGTTGGGTACTGTGCTGAAGGCTTGACATTTTAGTTTTCTTCCTTCCTTCCTTCCTTCCTTCCTTCCTTCCTTCCTTCCTTTCTTTTTTTTTCAAGACAGGGTTTCTCTGTGTAGCTCTGGCTGTCCTGGAACTCACTTTGTAGACTAGGCTGGCCTCGAACACAGAGATCCACCTGCCTCTGCCTCCCAAGTGCTAGGATTAAAGGCGTGCGCCACCACGGCCCGGCCAAAGGCTTGACATCTTGACTGTCTTGATTAATTCCTACTTCAGGCCCATGACAGAAATGTTTATATTCCTAACTTCTCAGTAGGATTAAGCAGGCTGAAATGAAGGTCTTGCCTCAGAGTGAAGTGGTCAGGCGAGCCCTCAGCTCTAGATGGCTCTGACTGAAGAGCCGTGTGCCTCTCTGCCACATCAGCCTCTTTCCCTGAGGTTCACTACTATTTCAATACTGTGCTTGTGTCAAAAGGAGGGTCCTTTAGCTTTGGGCGTGGTGGGGGAAAGGTGATCCGGCCAATTGTCCAATAACACTGCAGACTCTTGGTCAAAGCTCTTCACCTGAAGCTTGGGTCACCACTCACCTTGCCCTCTGACAGCTTCACTGGGTGTCACCCAGAACCTGGCGACATGTCTCAGCTGATTGTTGTGTTTTGATCTTTTCATCTCTGTGGACACATTGCTGGCTGTGTCCTTTTTTTCTTTTACAGGAATCTATAATTAGATGAGGCGTTAATGTATATTAGCCCCAGGTACAAATAGTATTCCAGAAATCATCTTCCTCTGTGAGTGAGCATCGCCGACAATTAAAAGTGACCGACAACAAATGATTAAAATATTGGTTGAAAAATATTTCCTGTTACAGCTGTAGGAGCCCTTTGTCTTGGGCCTGGCAGTGGTTGGATGGTATTTGCTGGTATTTCTTCTGCCTTTGCTTTCCATCCCTTTGGGAAACCTTTTCTTCAGTTATAATAGGACTGTCTAAAATGCTCATAATTTGCTTACATGAATAGAATAATCCAATAGTAGAACATTGAGAACTTTAATTGATACTATATAGTGTCTCTGTGATAATTAATAAGGTCAGTTTGGGCTCAGAAAATGACAGCGATTGTCTACTGCTTGAGAAGGGCTTAAAGGACCGTTCATCCTTAACCACGCATGACTGCCTCCTTAGCCTTCGGAAAGCAAGGTTGAAAGTTCAAGCAAAACGTAGGCGAGTGGAGCACCCCCAGGGTTTTTGTTGTTTTTTTGATTTCGAAGTTGGTGATTGAACCCAGGGCCTTCTACATGCTAAACACACACTTTATCAATGAGTTGCACCCCCAGGCCAACCCCAGTTTTCACAGCTGGAAACAACCCTAACAGAATGCCCTGCTGACCCTGGGAAACCGAGTGTGGGAAGCTAATTGCTAAGCAACATCATAGCCCGCAAGGCTGAAGACCAGGGCGAAGCGTTCGTGGGCTGCCCATAGGACGGAGTAGCTTCAGCCACACTTGGATATTGCTGGACCTAAAAGTTAAGAAGGATCTGATTTATTTGCTTGTTATCTTCCTTCCAAGTTATTGTTAAGGACCTAGACATAGCTGAAGGTATAGTTATTAATAAAATGATTTCAAATGCCTCTTATTAGTTTCATTTAAAATCTATTAGCCCTGAATAGGAAAGGCTGCCCTACCGTAGTTGTGGGTGGGTGGAGACAGCTGCCACTCAACCATGGTAAGGCGGGATGTAAATGGGTCAGAGACCACTCTCTTCCTTTTCTTCCCACAGTTGTTGCTATTACTCCTCCTCTCTTAGAACTGCGTTCCTCTAAACTTTGGACTGGGCATAGGCCGTTATAGTTCGGCCTTGAGTTCGGGGATGATGGAGCTAAGGTCTCGCTATTTCTAGTCATCTTATTTTATCATTGCCATCTTCAAGACAAGGCTTTTTAAGTGACTTCATTAAGGTATGAGTGACATGTGGCATACTGTATGTGTTTAATATTTATAATTTGATGAGCTTGGAGATCAGTACATAGTCACGAAACCATCCAGGCCAGGGGCAGATGCATCTTCTTCCATGTTTCTTCATTATACTATTGCTATAATATTAACACAGGGTCTGCTCTCAGTCAACAGCAGCTGTAGGTCCTGTGCAAAAATTGTCTCCTACTACTGAACCTTCATATTCTTTGACCACTACCTTCTGCTCACCCCTGCCCGGGCTCACCCCTCTGTTCTGCCCTGTGTGTGTGTGAGTGACTCCATGGAAGTGAGCTCTCAGGTTGTCTTTCTGAGCTTGCCTTATTTCCCTTAGCATAGCATCTTCCAGGTCCACCCATCCAGTCTCTGTAGGAGGACGTCTGTCTTTTTAAAAGCTGGAGAATACTCCATTGCATCGCATTTACTTTTATCTGTTCATCCATTGATAGACATCCAGATCATCTCTGTAGCATGGCCATTGTGAAGAATGTCGCAATGAACACGGAACTGTAAAACGTGTCTTAGAGATCTGGAAGTACATTCTTTTATAAATGTCACAATTGGCATTACTGAGTTTTATGGATTTTTAATTCCTTGAGAAACATCTAGACCCTTTTTTTTCTGCATCCTCATTAACACAAGAACCTCAACACTTCCTTCCCCACCTCCCTTCTGTCTTTCCTTTAAAAATCCATTTCTAGTCGGTGTACAGAACAGTATGGCGGTTTCATAGCACTCCTCATTGTCCTTTGCCCTGCCTCTCTCCTCTCTCCTTCCTTCTCCCCTTTGGTGATATGTTTTCATCTACTTGTGGGTGTTTTTATAAAATTTTTTCTAAAATTTCTACTCAGGCCTGTTGGCCATTTTAATTGTATTATAGCTATTCTTTTGCTATTGAGTGGTAGGACTCCCTTGTCTGTTGTTGATATTAATCTTTATTGGTCATGTGCTTTGCAAGTTTTTTCTCCCATTCTGCAGGTTGCCTTTTCAGCCTGGCTGGATGGCTCTGCTGGGCTAGGCTGTTGTTTGGCTTGATGTAGTCCCTCTTGTCACCCTCTGTTGAGAGCTGCTGTTGGTTGGTGGTTTGGGTTAACACAGACTTCTAACATATTAATAAGCCTTGCAGATTACAAAGTGCTATTTATTTAATTGTTTATGTCAACACTAGGTCAATTAAAACTAATGAATAATACGTTAAAGTAACAGAACACAGAACAAAAGTGCAAACATTAGTTGTGAATCCCCAGTACTGGGGCAGAAAAGGTTAGGCGGCCCAGTGGGTACAGTATTTGCTAAGTTTGGAACCTCAGAACCCACATAAAAGCTGTGTGTGGTAGCGTGGACCTGTGACCCCAGGGCTGGTGAGCAGACACAGCGTGATTCTGGGAGCTCATTGGCCAACCAGTCTGCCAGAACTGAGCTTCAGTGCAAGACCCTTTCCCAAAGAGTTGGAAAAGCAATGAAGGAAAGGCACCCAGATGTCAACCTCTGGCCTTCACACATGCCAGCCCAGTGGCCATGCCTTCCCCTGACCTGTACACACTCACACACATGTCACACCACAACCTAAAATTAAAATTAGGGAAGCCAATCATAATTATACCAGACAGAGTCAGATACTTAGAAACAAACTTGTCAAAAAAAGAACAGAGCAGACACCAAAGCTTCAGAGCTGTTTTTTGGTGGTCTGAGTCTAGGTAAGGTGTTTACTAGGTGAGTTAATTCACATTGACTGATAAGTGGGTTACAGGTTTATGCTCCTCACACACTAACTAGCACTCTAATTCAAAAGCCCTGGTAGAAGGTAATATTGATTACATTGCTTATAAGTGAATTTTTTTTCAGCCACAGTTTTACTTTTTCTCTTCCTGGATTTAAAATGCTAAAGAGGTTCACAGTTAGGTGTTCCTCCACTGGACTACAAGCTCGTCTGGGGAGCACACTAAAGGGACAGCACACACAGCTCGTCTGGGGAGCACACTAAAGGGACAGCACACACAGCTCGTCTGGGGAGCACACTAAAGGGACAGCACACACAGCTCGTCTGGGGAGCACACTAAAGGGACAGCACACACAGCTCGTCTGGGGAGCACACTAAAGGGACAGCACACACAGCTCATCTGGGGAGCACACTAAAGGGACAGCACACACAGCTCATCTGGGGAGCACACTAAAGGGACAGCACACACATTTAACAGCTGTTCCTCACCGTCAGGTCTACAAGTCCCAGACTTCCCCATCAGTCCCAGAGTCACCAAGGACGCTCCAGCCTCTCAGTGTCTCTTTTCTGTCCCCCTGCAGCAGTGCAGAGCATCTTGTGTTTGGGGCCTAGCGCTCACTGTAAGTGAAATAGCTTAAAATAAACAGTAAAAGGCCTCGTTGATTTCAACATTTGCTAGTTCTAAATCACATACATTCAGCTATTTGGCTTTTTATCTTTTTCTTTCCTTCATAAAAGGATTTTTACAAAAATCACATCTTCTCAGGAATAAACACAAATAATCATTCTTGGTAAGCGTCTCTGGAACTTGAATATAATTTGGAAGACATCATTTCCTCTTTCTCCACATTGCAGACATGACCCAGCTTCTCATGGAGTCCTGGCCTGTAGCGCTTTAGGGGGAAGGGCGGTATCTGAAATGGAGCCGTCTGAACCACTGGGTGACTTGCATGTTACTTTATGTAACCTTTTCTGAAATCCTGTGAGGTTTGTCCCATCTTGTAGCCAAGGAAGCAGATTGGAGGGAAGCAGTTGTCTGCGCTGATTCCCACTGTTAAGTCTGGGTTTGCATGGCATTCCGGTGTCATTCCCTTTGCAGGCTGGGTATCCAGTCAGGACCTCGCTGTAGGATAAGAGGAAAGGAGAGCTGCAACCTGAGGGAGGCTTGTGAGGGCCAGTCCACCTTCTCCAGGAATTTCTGGAGAAGAAACTGCTTTTGTGAAGACGTCTTTTTGACAGTCTTAAAACTTACAGTGCAGATTAGATTAGAGTGAATTAACCAAAGCTTTGCCTACCTGTCCCGGGCTGCCTCCCTGTGTCTTTAGAATCACCAAGGCAGTCATCTAGGTGTGACCTGGGGCCTTGAGGCAGCTGAGGAGCCTGAGCTAGGGCCGCCTCATATTTTCCCTCTGGCTCCTGGGACACTGTTCTGAGTACTGAGCATGGCAGAAGGAACGTGTGTATATGTTTGTGTGTGTATTTAATATTTAAGTTATAGAAACAGCCACTTTGGTTGTAAAAAAAAAATAATTCTCCAGGGTCTTGGACCCCGGAAACCCGGGGCTTTTTGAGGAGCGTGTGACTGACTTGAAGACATTCCGCAGTGTGCAGAGACTCTCTGCTTGCTTGGTGTGGCCTCTCTGGCATTTCGAATGCCCTTCTGGAGACATCAGTGCACTTGCTTGCCTGACTTTTCAGCTCATGATATATTCATTACTAACCAAAGCTCAGTGCTGTGCCTTAGCACGGCAGTCAGGAGGAGGTCTTTTCCAATTTGTCACCTGTAAAACATATAAAGTTTTTGTAATTGGTGTGGAGTTCCGGCAGGTGCAGTTTTGGCTGCATTACTGTGAGTTATCTCTTGCGGTTGACTTATTGAAACTGGATCTTTTAAAATGTAATGTATTGACCTCCACAGACCATTGTGTTAGGATAAAATTCTTATCAGCATTGTCCTTTGAAAGGCTTTTTCCCTGCAGTGATTTCCCCTCTGTGTCCCCACAATGCACACCCCCATGGCTGCTCACAGAGGCTCCAGAAACCCCCAGGACCACTGCTGGCCTCTGTCACAAACTGTCAGATCCAGCAAAACTTTCTGCTCTCAACCGCAGTAGTAGTTTATGCCTTATCAGACCGGGTGGTGGAGCTGATGCATGCCTGTAATCTCAGCACTCAAGAGGCAGAGGCAGGAGGATTGCCACAAAAGTTCCAAGTGTTGAAGGCCAGGGCCACCTTTAAAAAAAAAAAAAAAAGCAAGAAAGCCACACACAGGAATGGGCAGTAGGATCAAGTCCAGGCAGTTGCAGGTGCGGGGCAGGGTAGAACCCCTGGGCACGGTTTTTAGATACCCAGATAACTTTTGACTTTATCCTAATGAAAATCTTCTCTGAAACCGAGGGGACTCTGATTTAATTGCTCTAAATTCTAAATAGCAAGCAGATCACACAAGAGTCCCTCACCCTGAATTCCACCAGTTTCCTTCAGTGAAGCGGACGGAGGCGGCGCACACACGTCCCAAGGCACACATGGTTCCATTTTGGCACCTGGTGGCCACCAGGAAACCCCGACGAAGCGGTCGACTTGAAAGCATCGTTTCCCCACCACTCCGGAGCTGGAGAAACGATTGCTTGCTCCCTTGATCCGCGGGGCTTCCGAAAGGGAGAGTGCGCTCTCGCAAGCACAAACAGGAAAGCCTGACATCACGGAGCGGCGGGGAGGAGTCTGCTGCCGCGGGCTCCCGGGCTGCCTGCTCGCTGGCCGGCGCTCTTTTGTGGCCCGGTCGCGCGCGGCGGCGGCGGTGGGGCAGCAAGGCGCGTGGGAAGCGCGGGGACCCGGAGCCGGGCCAGAGAGACGTCCCGACCGCCTCGGAGCAGGGCGCACCATGCAGCGTCCGTGTGCCGGAGAGAAAACTGAGAATGAAATTACTTTGGCAAGCTAAAATGGTAACGCGAGCTCCCCGCCTTCCCCGGACGCTGCTCTGCTGGGGGAATCTTCCCATCTCCCGCTTTCTCGGGCCGGGCTGATGGGAGCCCCCCGGACCCCGCGTTCCGAGAGGAGCTTTCTCACTCTGCTTTGTATCCTTCCCCTCTCTGTGCCTCTTCTCCCTAGAAACGAAGCTTGTGTTCTCAGGCATCGCCTGCGGGGTGTCTGGGACAGGCAGATGCGTGTCAGGAGAGCAAACTTGGAAAGGACAGAACTCAGTCTGGGGGAGCGGCGCCGCTCTGCCTCCCAGCAGCAGCCCCTTTAACCAGGAGGGACCCGAGGTTTAGCTGGCGACAGGGCCATCCAGGGGGTCGCTGTGTAAATTTCAGTCGAAGCTGCGTGAAGATGTGTTGCTTTCTCTGCACTTGCCAGAGGGTTTTAAATTCTTTCTTTCTGGAAATTAAACCTTTCCACACCCCCACGTAACTTTTTTGGGGGGTTTCAAAATAGCAAGAGGAGAAAAAGTACAACTTAACTTCGCAAAGAGGGCTCTTGGCATTAAAACACTTGTTCGGGGGAGTTTAACATCGCCATTGCTCAAATGTTTGTGTACGCAGAGAAGTATAAACTTTTGTTTTTGCAAATTAGTTATTTTTCCTTTCACTTAAAGGGACAGAGTTGATCAGGACCAAACCACAGTTTCTTTATGAAGTGAAAAAAAAAAAAAAAACTTGATAAAAACGCTTTAAGATATGTGGCTAGTCCAGGAAAAAATAACTGAACGGAGAAGTCAGAGGATCCTGATACCGCAGGAAAAGGCTGCCAGCCAAGAAATCTCAGCCTTGCCTCTTGCAGTGTGTCTTGTGTTGCTCTGTTTGGAGGATTTATTCCCAACAGCCTGCCTTGGGCTTTGAGAGCAGTTTGTAAGCAGGGAAGCAGCTGGGATAGATTGTGGTTAGCCGAGGGGGAAGAAGACAACAACGCACACTACCACCCTCTTTTCTTTCTCTTTATCCCGTCAGAGCTCCATTCAGGACTGGGGTGAAGAGGTAGAGGAAGGCGCTGTTTACCATGTCACCCTCAAAAGAGTCCAGATCCAACAGGCGGCCAATAAAGGAGCGAGATGGCTAGGGGTGAGTAGAGCCTCCGAGATCTTGAACTTTGGAGTTTCAGTGTCTGCTCTTCTGTGAATATCATTATTATTTAGCCAAGGCGGCCTCACCCCCTCCCCTTTTCTCCCCCTTGGTCTTAAAAAGGAAACTGCTGATGGCCAAGTGTTTGCACTAGCTGGACAGGTCTGTTTTAGTACTTGGTGTTTTCCTAAGCATCTTCCCTAAGTCTGTCAATAATTCAGAACCTTCCGGAAACATCCTGAGGTATTTGGCAAACAGACTGGGAGTGTTGTGGCAGAAGAGGACAGACACACAAAGATGTGGCCAGAGAGCACCACTAGCTTCTATATGTGAACAAACCCCTGTGTCCAGAAGATCCCCGTGTCCCTCTCCCCTCCTGACATGGTGATGCTGTAGCCCAGTCCCCACTTGCAGAAATTCAGAATGCACAAGCGACAGAGGCTGTTCAGCCCCGCTTCCTTTGAGGGGCAGCAGGTTTTCCCATGTGACCTTCTTTCTGTAGAATGGGAATAGGCTGATGCGTACTTAATCTTGGGACTTTGCCTGTAGAGTATGGAGTCAGGGGCAGACACTTGGAAAAATCTGCTTTCCATAAACTTTTGGGGAGGGTCATGTGAGTTCTTAATTCGACCAATGAATCTTTCAACACATCCCAAATGAAGGAACTGTGCGAGGCAGAAAGCCTGGTGACGGGACCAGGACCGTGCGGGAGAATGGAGGAATTCCTCAGCTAGAGAGGGAGTAGTTACAGATGACGTGGGAAGGAACACAGCGGTGTCTGAGGAGAGGCAGGATGGGTCGCTGCTTACTGGCCGTCCTTACAGCCACACTAGGACTCGTGGGTTAAGGTCTTCAAAGCAATGGAGACTGTGTACTTGCATCACAGCTTACTGACCTTAGTTTCAGAACACACAAGGTTTGGAGCGGTGTTCCCAGCTAGAGTGTGGCGTGCCCAGGGCTTCCTGGGAGGCAGGGAGGCAGCATGACCTGTTAGACTCAGAGTGGAAGGCGGGAAGCCAGGAGCCCTGTCTTCCTCTGCCAGGGCTGCTGACCCTGGCTCTCCCCCACCCCTGCACTGACCTCAACCTGTCTTAAGTCAGGATTTGCCTGCTTCTGTGCTTGGGTCAGGACACTGTTGACCAGGAGGGTTAGTTAGTTGCTAGTGACAATGAAGATGTGGTCTGCAAAGTTAGGAACTTTCTCAGTGAAAACTAGAAGTCTTTACTTATCGCCCAGGTGGGTGCCTTACTCAGGACATGATCCTAACATTAGCTGTGTTTAGAGTACTGACAAACCACTGTTGCTTTTGGTAGCTTTATGTATATATCCATTATTTAAATGTGATATTGGTGTGGTTTTGACCTGTATGGCTGCTTGTTAATGATTAATACGCTCTAAACCAATTGTCTTCAAATAAATTTAGCATTTTTCTGGTGTTGGGTAGCCCCGACTGTCCTGGAACTAGCTTTGCAGACCAGGCTGGCTTTGAACTCAGAGACTGGCCTCCCTCTGCCTTCTGAGTGTTGCAATTAAAGGCATGCACCACTGAGCCAGGCTGTTTTACTCTTTCTAATGATGCAAAATGTTGCATGGGTGGCAGTGTTAGTATCTAGCCAGATATGGTAGCAATGAATGTAGTGTGAGCATTAGAGGGGACCCCAACCCCGATAAACTGTCCTTTGTTTAGATGCCAACAGCCACCTCGGGATTCCTATCAGCTGCTCTGGCCACTGACTCCACCTCCCTTCTTGTCCTGCCTCCATTGCCTTACAGAGTTCAGAGGGGCTGACTCTGAGTTAAACTGTAGATCTGGAATAGTGAGAAGAAAAATCATGTCAGCTTGTTTTTGGTTCCTACAGGAATCCTGCCCTCCTCCCATTTGAACAAGTGACTCACAGACACCACACTGCTCATCAAAAGCCAGTTCTTAGAACTCTCTGCCTGGAATGCCACTTGATTTCTTGTCTTAGGTGTCCTGTGAGGAAGCTCTGTTGTTTTTTGTCCTTGAAAAATCCCGGCTTAATTTAATATGATTCACCCAATTGAGCCACGGCAATTATGAAATCGCTCTCTCTGGCACCCAGCTGGCTTCCTCTTGTTTGTTTCCTACATTCCAGTAACCTAGTCAGAATTCTTCAAAGTGAACAATTCTAGAGTTAATGGGGTTGAGGTAAGGCAAGGAAGACGCTTCGTGTACACTGGCATCTGACAACAACTTTACGGGGAAGGTGGTTACGATGCGCTCTTTCATCTTTCCTTTATACATACGGAAAATAATGCCCGGCGTGCTCTGCTCGCTTGCCTGTGGGCTCATCTAGTTAAGAAATAGTAGAGGCTGGGTTTGTAGACTGGTACATGTTTGTTGTCAAGAACCGCCAGGAGCTTTAAGGCTGCTTCCATCGTTGTTGAGGATAACACTGGTGCACAAGAACAAGGAGGCTTAGGGCATTTCTCCCCTAGGGATCATCCTTGGCCCCTTCTGGTCTTCTCTGTGTTTTGAATGGTAACCTGAGCTGTAGATTATAAGATGGCTTGTGATGATGTATATCTAATTGTTCGACACTTAGGATGCATCAGGTGGCACATGGGAGATGCGTGAGGTCCTGTAGCGTGGCGTGTGAGTGTAGGCGCAGTCGCGGTGCTGTGTCTGGAGTGCTCTTCAAAAAGCTTAACACCCGTAAGCCTAGCACTCAGGAACAGCAGGAATTCAAGGTCATCCTCTGCTACCTAGTGATTTTTAAGGACAGCCTGGGCTATACAAGACCCAATTTAAACAACAACAGCCCCCAAACCACACTAAGTTTCAAAAACGGAGTATAATCTTTCTGTTTTTGTATTGCTGAAATCTCAGGATAATTAATATTCAATCCTAGGAAGTATAAAGCTAAATAGCTACGTGTTTGGGGTCAGAAAGATGGCGTAGCTGTTAAAGCACGTGTTGCTCCTGCAGAGAACCTGGGTTTGGTTCTCAGAGCCTCCACGGGGGCTCCCTGTCATCTGTAGTTGTAGTTCCTGGGGGATCCAGTGAGCACCTCCCTCTGACCTCAGTGGGCACCAGGCACACATGTAATTCACATACCTTCATGCAAGTGAAATACCCATACACATAAAACAAATAAATATAAAAAAGGTAAAACATAATCACACATTCTTGTATTAAGAACATAAAGAACAAAACACATAAGTCATACAATTTTATTTTGATTCTTAAGTTTGTGCTTAGTTTGTGATCATTTTAGGAAATCACTGTCATTGGTTCTAATAGATCCTGAGGGTGATATAGGCCTGGTTTACTTACACATGCAATGGTAGTCTGGCCCACTGTATACACTGGCAATGTGGCCAGTGTATATTGACAATGGCATTAATTTTTTTTGACCTACCTTTTCTTTACAATAATATCTAAGTTGGACAGTTTTATCGACTGTAAGTCAATAAAAGCTCTCACAGGAAAGTGGCTCCAGCCATGTCGCAGACTGGAAGAGACATTAAAAATTAATTTTATCTAACTGTCCTCTTAGTTTGTAGCATTTTGGGAAGGCAAATGGTCATCTTGTGTTGTTTGTCTTCCATGACGGCACTGTGGCGTACGTCCACTGTGACAGGAACAAAGGAATTGAGAAAAGCAGTGTTCCCCGAGGCAGGAAAAGTACACGTCAGACCAAGGCCTAGGAGGGACGGAAGAGAAGAATTCAGGGAAGGAGCGCTCGAGTCTTCAAGACAGAACAGATTGCTGGTCCAGAAAACCATATCACACTTAGAATAAGCTTGACTTTGGGTTGTTAGTAATGGGCTCACTTTGCATAGTCTCTGGGGAGTGGCCTGGGCCAGTGGATAGTCTTGTGGTTTTTCTCTCTGCATACTGCAATCATGTGACCCTGTGGTAGAGCCCCGGGGCCTCCTTTCCAGGGTCTCGGACTTGTCACCCTCTTGCACACTTCAGCTCTTGATGAGTTTTTGTTAGGACGGGTTGAACTTTTGATAGTTTGGAGACTGGCAGAAGCCAGTTAGATAGAAAAGAATGGATTATAGAAATAAAGGAGATGGAGAGAGGCGACCTGTGGCCCACTTTTGGATTTTGGGAGTGCCTTGGTGAACATTGGCGATATCTGCATTGAGTGTTTTGTTCTTGCTTACACCGGTTGCACGGACTCTACCTGTTAGCTCTGGCTGTATACATTGCCTTCATGTGGGGAAATTCCTTGAGTTGTCTGCTCCCTCTCTACCGAGCCTCTTCTTTGATATGCACCCCTCCCCCCACAGGGCAGAGGAGCTCGGCCTTTTGTGTTCTTGAGCATTCTGGGTATCTTGTTCTGTGCTTCCCTTGTGTTGCTGTAATTGTCTGTCTATATTCCCCACTAGATAATATCTTGTAACTACAGCCAATAAATGTTTGCTGAGTGGATGAATCAGGCCTCATCCTTTTTCTGGGGGGAGGGGAGGAAGAGACTCATATTATCTTAATAAGTATGGATGTATGGTTGTTTCTCATTTAAAGCCAAGTCACCATGAAGATGTCAGCCTGTAAGGAGGAGCAGAGGAGTGCAGGAGCTAGAAAAATCAATTAGGTAATGATGCTGGCTGTCTCTACATTCTTTCTGGAACAGAGCAGGGCACACACAAAGATAGCGATTATTCTTTTGAACAAAATAAAATTTCCCAGTGCCTTTTAAAACTCTGAGCTCTGATTGTGCTTGCTGCCTGTGGACTGTTAAAGAAAGAAGGGCGAGACAGGAGTTAAAAAGTCCTGGCAAGCCTTGCCGTTCTGTGTGGCTGGAGAGAGCAGAAGTGGATTTCAGAACTGAAAGGAGATAAGCCTCGGAGGAGCCTCTGGGTCGCTGTTGCTCATCCTTGTCTTCACATAGGGAGACAGGCCTTGGGGCGGCTCGCCGTGTCTGCCGGAATGCTGGATGTGGGCCTTACAAAGGAAAGCTCAAAGTTTACCAACCATTTGAAAACTAAGCAGCTGGTATTTTTCATTTGACTTTGGAAACATGTTTCTCAAATAATTAGTCCAAAATGTGGTAGCCCTAGCCAACCAAGAAAACGCAGGCCATTAGAACTGCCTGAGATCTGGGTATCTGTCTCATCATTGCTTTCAAAATCTCTCGGGAGCTGAGCAAGCAATATGTGATAGCTAATTAACAATATCCATTTCAGCTAGTCAGCCCAGAGAATACTAAATTTAGCTTTAAAAAAAATGCCTGTCTAGGGGCTAGAGAGATGGATGAGCTGTTAAGAACACTGGCTACTGTTTCAGACGACCTGGGTTCGATTCCCAGTACTACACGGACCCTCACATCTGCCTGTGACTCCAGTCCCAGAGGATCTGTCTCCCTCTTCTGACTTCTTTGGGTACTGCATACACATGGTAGGCATACATACAGGCAAAATATACATACATAAAAATAAGTAAAGTGCTCACAAATACGAAAAAAATACATGTCTACCTCTAGCAAATAGGAACAGCATAAACCTTAGAGGCATATAAAGTCTTTATACTTAAAAGTATTCATCCTATTCCTATTACAGACATACTGTTTTCTTACTTCTCTAATGCTATAAGGTAAGAGCCCCTGGAGTTTCAAATTGGGAAAGTGAAGGAGAGCTAAGTGGGGCGCCTCTCCACGTCAGCTCACTGTTAGACTGTCAGTGCCCTGGTCTGTTTGTTTCTGTCTCCTTTATCCCTAGCGTAAACTTCCTGTTCTAAGTTATCAGACTTTACCGTAACTGTCACAAACGTGCTACATTAGAATACTCGAAAAGTTAAGTGAATCATCTCGGCCACGGTGTGCGTCTTGGCAGGAAAGGCTAATTTCTATAAACAGAGCAAGGCAAGGAGTGGAAATGTGGAGAGGTCATACAAGTTGCCTCTTTCTCTGAGAGAGACACAGCCAGCAGGCTGTCTCTGGCCGGCCAATGGGTGTGGCTTGCTCCACAGAGTTGACTTGGGGTTCTCTGGAGTTTCTGGGTCATTTGTGGGTAAACACAATCCTCGTGAGATCTCTTGCTGGTCTTGTTTCTGCCATGTGTGTGTGTGTGAGCCCATAACCGTGCCTTTGATAGCACCTATCGCTTTGATAGCACAGACAGCTTTCTAACTATGGGGATTCAGAGTTCAGTAAACAGTGTTCTAAAAGGGTTACAAGTGAGAGAGACAGACACCAAGCCAATTCCAGGGTGTTGTGGATGTGATGCCTGCTGGGGACTGTGGATGAGGCAGGGGTGGGGCGCTGCCCAGGCAAGCTGCACTGTGGAGAGGTTTTCTGTGGAGGGCTATGGCTCAAGAGGAACTTAAAGCCAGTCTTAGGGCCATGACACATTTCAGTCAGAGTACAGAGTGTGAGGAGGCAGGGAGGCCAGGAATGGGATTTCTACAGGAGGCTCAGCCTGGGACGAGGTCAGAACGTGGTGGGTGAGTGACAAGTGACAGGCCTGGCATTGAGCCCTGGTTCTCAGCTGGGGGTTAGGAACTGGAGTTGTGCCATTACAGGGGCAGTCAGTGCAGGGTTCTAAACAGGGCACTGTGGCCAGACTTTCATTTTAGAGTGCTGACAGGCTTTGAGGGGGGATGCGTTGGAAGGAAGCCAGATGGAGCAAGGGGGACCCTAGAGGAAGGTTTCAGAGTCACATAGTGACCTGACAGCCTGAAGAGAGACTGCAGTGGCAAAGCAGAGAGCCCTGGGGAGGAAGGGTAGTGGGGTGGGGCCTGGCTGGGGTCCTGTCGGCAGGCAGAGGTCTTGAGTACCTGGCTTTCCATGCACTGGTCAGACCAGAGTTGGCCCGCTTTCCTGGGGACAGTGTCACTCCCGTCCCCTTGGATCACAGGCACGAAGACAACTCACTAGCAATGCCTCCTTTCCTGGGAGGAGAAACTCCAGAGCTGGGTGTGTTTGCTGTGTCACCAGAGATCCAGTATCAGTATAGGCCTCCCAGGAATAAGGCAGAAAGCTCTGTGTAGCCCCTCAGACTCCAGAGGTCTCTGTGGCTTGGCCAGGTTTCCCCTGCCAAGGAAACACATGGAATCTGAAGACCATGGAAGGAGAGTAAATACCGAGCCCGCTGAGATGTGATCACAGAGCTGTGTTTTAGATAACAGCATTTAACCTGATAATCATGTTGTTGGGGACAAGGGACATTTGCAGTCAGGTGTTCTGGTCTTCATCTCTGTCCCTATCAGTGTCTCCCTTCCCCGACACCGTATGTCCTGGCTGTTGTCATTCCTGCTTTCTCAGGCTCCATGTGATTGCTGTCTGTCTGTCTCTCAGCCTCCGTGTTCCAGTATTTCCTCACGTCTTACTTTGCGGGATGTCTGTACTTCTCCGTTATAGCCTCTTCTGGAGAACTGATCAAAGCTTGACCTTGGCCGCCTTTCCTCAGCCTCAAGGTTCTTGAGATCACCTGACTAACGTTAATCTGAGAGCCACCTTTAGTTTTTCTTGTTTGTTTGTTTTAAAAGATGCAAATAGAGGAAGCACAGAAGGAATAAAGACAGAACAAGCCCACAGCGCTCGCTGCTCTGTCTGTGCACACAGAGAAAAGCTTGTCCCTTCTCATCTCTGCCGTGACCCTGTGCTGTGCTCTACAATGGGAGGCTCTGGCTAGCTTCTTTTCCACACCCATCTTCTCCTCCATGCTGGTCAGGCGGTGATTCCCCAGGGTACCCATGGTGGTAGTTTGGGTAGAGATTGCATGCCAATGGCTCTAGATATTTTTTTTTTAACTCTCATTAAAACAACAAACAGATACCCCATCGCCCCAGATCTTCTAACTCTTTATTGCTTAGTATAGTCCATTTATTTAACTTCATTTCAATAGGTAATCTTATCCCGTGTATGTAAACCCTAGACATTTTCTGGATGTTTGTTTTTATTTTCTGTGTGTATTCAACATGGGTGCCATGCTTCTCTCTCTCTCTCTCTCTCTCTCTCTCTCTCTCTCTCTCTCTCTCCCTCTCTCTCTGTGTGTGTGTGTGTGTGTGTGTGTGTGTGTTGTTGTTGTTGTTTCCTGCCAATTGAACATCTTTGGTATAAACAAAGCCAAGGCCACATCTTTCATAATTCTAAGGACAATTTGAAGGCCCAGGCCATGTCTTTTCTCCTAACAATGGCTGCTGGTCCGTTACCTGAGTCCTGGGTACCCTCTTCCGAGTGACACCTCTGTGGCAGGCGGACGTGCGCCTGCGCCTGCCTCTTTTCCTGCTGCCAATGGTGGGGCTGGGGTCTGTGGACAGTTCTTATCTACAAAATTAAACACAAAAAGGTTTCATGGATACAGGTAAAAATAACTGAAGCTGGATTAGATGTTGGTTAAAAATACACTGCTTTATGGTCATCCCCTTCCCCGCTTGGAGTTGCAACACTTGAAGTTGTTTGTTGAGATAACTATAGTTCTGAATGGAAAATCCCAGGAAATCGGAAGTGTCGGCTTAGTTTGCAAAGCATAGGGAAAAGACTAGCCACTTCTGTCCAAAGGTTGACTTCCGAGGGACAAGACACAATAAACAAATTCTCTTTTTAAAAAGACTTGAGCCAGCATTAATGGGGAGAGTTCAGCTCCGTCTGGGCCTGACTGGGCAGTTAGTGCACTGGCCTTTGAACTCTGCTGGGTTTGCCTAAGAGCTGCCCCTCCTGGCTGTTCTTCCTTTTCGGGGGATCTTTCCTTCGGGTGTGTGTGTGGGGGTGAGGGGATGGGGAGGTAGGAGGTGGGGGTGGAGGGGCTGGGGTAAGTAGCCTGCTTAGTGGAGTCTTAGCAGATCTGTTTTGAAAAGTCATCCTGCCTTGGGTGCCTTGCTGGCCAGAGCTGAGAGGTTGTGTGCCCCCTCTGAGCCTGGGCTCCCCTGCTAAGAAGGGGAGACAATTCCAGTGCCTTTCTGTTTGCATTGCCGCGGGGTATACGTGACTCACGGAAGTAAGGCGCTTGGCACCGGGCAGAGGATCTGGTGGGCGCATGCTCACTGAGAGGGGCCTCTTGTTGGATCCGCACTGCAGAAGCCTCTCTGGAGCCCAGCCATGGAACATCAAAGAGAGTCGTGACTTTGCTCCATGTGCCTCCTGAAGCGTGGGGTTACGAGCGACCCCTGGATGCCTTGCAAACTGTATTAAACATGGGCCCAGCTCTGTCCTCTCATTTTACACACAAGAGCAGAAGCCCCAACCACGACGGGGCTTAGTAAAATTTGCTTATTAAAATAGTACGGTGTCCACTTTCTCATAGCTCAGAGAATGCCGGGCCTCAGTGTGAAAGGGATTTATTTTGTTCACTGTTTTGTAAGTTTCACTCTCATGGGAGGGAGGGTGGCAGAGGAACAATCCGTAGCATTTTGGACAAGAAACACAGAGAAGTGTGGGGAGAGGTGTGGAGTGTGAGATACAGCCCCAAGGGGCATCACCAAGGACCTTCTTTCTCAGACAGACCCCACCTTCCACAGTGTCCCCAGCTCCCAACACCAACTAGGGTCTTAAATCCAGCAGTAGATTTAGCCCAAACTGTCCACGCTCCTGCTGTAAGGCCCCTGGGGAGGGCTTCACAGACTCACCCCAAACACTCTGGTCAATCCTCAAGATTAACCCCAGTCAGGTATAGCCTCAAGATTAGCCCTCGTGACTGTCTAGTGTGTGCCACCCGCACAGTGAAAGGCGAAATTGCTCCTTAGGATCTAGCATTTCGCATTCAGAGTCCTGCAGTTTTGGTAGCTACTTTGTTGGCGGTATGGTTTTCAGTTGGAGCTGGAGTGATTAGGAGTTGCTGCCCTTGCACAGGACTGTTGTTGAGTCCCTGGCACTCGTGTAGGGCGGTTCACAACCACTTGTATCTCTGACTCAGGGAGATCTAATACCCTCTCCTGGCCGCTCCGAGTACCCACACACACATACACATACAGGCGCGCAAATTAAAAAAATACAAGAATAAATTTTAAAAATGACCCAATAGTGGTTAATGTTCTGCCTTCTATAATTGATATTTCTGGTGGAAAAATAGGAGGGTAGGAAATAGTTCTATTTCACTGTGTTAGACTCGGGTGGGCGAAATGTAGGGTGTTCGCAAATTGTGCTTGCAGCATAATATCAAATCCTGACTACTGTATGAGCTAATGATAAACTCCTTGTGCCCCTTGCTGACCAGTTAATGCAATACTCGGGTCCCAAGTCAGTAGCTAACTATGTGACTTTGAAACTGTCACATGCTTTTTCGTGAGGTTCTTCATCTGTAAAGTGGTGTAGCACCTGGTTTCTCTTCTGCCTCTGGGTTGTATGAAGATCACCTGAGTTAGTTAAAGTCTATCACTGGGTTGTGATACAAACATTTAATCTAAGGGACTGTTCCCCTTTTTTCTCTCTACACGCCATCCGGTTGCCTGATGGACGCGCTCTGCTCCTCAGTCCTGCCTCCCTCCCCTCCCTCTGTAAAGGGTATTCTGTATTTTCCTCTTTCCGCTAAGGGCGTCTTCCGCTCCCCAGTCGGTGCCTCCGGTGCTGTGGGCGCAGTGAGGGCGCACAGCCCTGGGATCTGTCTGTACAGTGGCCGTGGTGGGAAGAAACAACCCTCCCTCACAGGATGCTGCAGACAGTTGTCATGAGCGGCTTGCACAGGGAAACTTTCTGTTTCTTTGACGCTCCTTCTCTTGCTGGTCCTTCTAGTTTCTTGCACAGAGAGTGGTAAAGTGACTGCACAGTCAGCCCCCAGTTGGAAGTCAGTGTGGGACTCGAATTCATGACCTGATGCCAGGGGTAAGAACGTAGCTGACCACCCAGGACCAACCCCGTGCAACATAGGCGGTTGAGATGCTCCGGTAGCGCCGCATGCGCCGCGGCTGTCTGCCCCCTCCCCAGCCCCGCGTCTTCCCTGCACACTCCCGGCCTCCCTTTCCGCACGGCCTTTCCACTTGCTTATTCCAGATGCTTCCTTCGTGCTCTCCGTCTCTCCTGTGTGAGTTCCTTTTTTTGTTCTTGTTCCTTCCTGTCCTTTCTGGTTTAAAAATAGGGTCTTTGGCTGGTTGGCCACAACGCTGACCTTCCTTCTATTCAAATGGGTCTCTCCCGAGCAGCTTGCATCCTGTTCACTACGATAGTCGCACCCCAGGACCCACACTGCTAATCTGTGCCTGTTCTCAGCTGACTTGTGGCGCTTGCTGACCCTTGTACCCAGAGAGCTGGCTGAAAATTAAGTTCGTCTGTACCAGGATACTTAATCAGTGACTTGTTCACATTGTCCCTGACAAACCCTGAGCTCTCCTCCCCTGCTGACTGCCTGTGGTGCAGAAGCAGGAAGGGGCTGCTTCACTGACTGAGACATTCATCTTTGTGCACAGATACCATGATATGCAGGGGGTCAGCTGTGAGCGTGAACTATCTCTTGATGTGTGTGTGGGAGGTCATGTTGCCTCAAATGTTTCTCCATGGACTGCCTTTTGTCGATGTTGGAAGACTATGATATTCTTTACAGAAATAGCTTCCTAGCCAATGTTGACTGAGGCAGTCCCCGAATGAACGTGTGCTCTAGGATAAGTGCTTGACAGACTTGGATGACTGGTGGCCCAAGAGGTGACTCCAGCCTCTACCCCAACCTGTACATTGATGGCCAGCAAGTGGGTTGAAGAGGGTCTGTTGGAACCGGTGCTGGGCAGAACATGATCCTCTGGCCCTCCAGCTTCCTGCACGGCTGACGCCATGAAAAGCTGTCAGTGTCCTTACACTGAGTGGCGTTCACATCCAGACCCTCCTCTGCCATGTGTCTGCCTGCCAAGCTCCCGGTGTCACAGACTGGTGCCCGCCCCAACTCACCTCGCAAGTGAGCCAAGACGCCATCTTTGCTCTGCTATTTTTCTGACCGCCTCGGTTTCATCGCCTCTTTGCGGGTCCGGGATGTTCTTAGCACTTAAGCACTGTTGCAGCTCTTGTTACCCTGATGATTTTTGTTCCTTGAGCCAGGTCCTTGCTTCATAAGCCAAGGCTGGACTCAGAGTCACTTGGTAGCCCAGGCTGGTCATGAGCTCGTGGTTTTCCTACACCAGCTTCCCAGGTGTTGAGATTACGTCATCCTTGTGCTCCATCATCCAGAGCCCCTGAGCATGTTGTTAGCTTTCCTTTGCTCTCATCACCTGAGTGCCTGGAGGCTTTGGTCTCATTTCATTCATCGTTGCATCCCATAACTGGGACGTCGTCTGAGATGTTACGTGTACTCAATAGCATCTCTTTCCATGTTTGTTTGTTTGAGTCAGGGGCCTTCTGCTTAGCCCAGGTTGTCTTGGAACTAAGGATGTATACTGACTGATGCTGTCTCTTGTCATTGGTTGTATGCTCAGTGTCAGTTTTTGAAACAGAAGGGAAGCATTGCATAAGTGAAGCTGGTTGGATTTACAGCTGCCTCTCCGGCCAACCCCAGGGCAAGGGAAGGGAATCCCGCCTTTGTAGCCTTTCATTACCATTCCATTTCCACACTGCACGATCTTGTGATCTATACAGTGGGCTGGCATGGAGTTCAGACTTCACCTGCCGACTTCCTAGAGATATAATGCTTTGAATTCCCAGTCAGGAATGACCCTCTGGGAACTTCATTTCTGCTGAGCCCCAAAGTGACCCTACATAGGGTTTTTGTCTGTGTTACATATCTGATACCTAAACTCCTCACATGTCTGTGAACCCAGCATTAAGCTGGTGTGGCTTTACTCTGTTGAGTATGTTTATTCCGAGGGCCCTGGCACTCCTTGAGTGCCAAACGATCCCCGGTGCACACGCGCCATCCAGCCTCCTGTGCTGAGATGGGCGAGGGAGGCTTGTATGTGGCTGCTTTCCGAGAGCTGCTCCTCTCACCGGGATTCACTAGCCAAAAGAGTCAAATGGAAATGCATCCCAGCGGGTGGAGTGTTTGTCTAGTCCGTACAAGGCCCGGGTTCTGTCCCCTGGGCTGCACTCGCCAAGCATGGTGGCACATGCCAATAATCCCAGAACGTGAGAGGTGGTGGCAGGGATCAGAAATCCAAGGTCATCTCTCCTCAGCTCCAGGGCTTTCTGGAGGTTTGTGCCCAGCTTGGAATAGAGACTTGTTTGAGACAGAAGAAGAGACTTAGAAATAAGCTATATAATATAAAATATTCTCTGTTCAGTTCATTTTCCCGGTGAGACGCAGACTGCTTTGCTTCCCTACCCTGCACCCTTTCCCTTTCCCTGTCAGCTCAGATCCGGAACGCTAAGCTTCTACTTTCAGCAACATGTAAAGCTGGAGTCTGTTTGTCTGTTTCCTGCCGTCCATTTCTAGGTGCTTTCGGAGGGTCAGAGGTCAGAGGTCAGAGGCTCTTCTGGCGACTCTGGCCCTCCCTTCCCACTTGCTTGCCCTTTCCTGGGGTAGGTTATCCAATAGAGCATGTGCTTGCGTTGGAAAAAAAGGAAACACTAAAGACATCTAACTTCTGAAGGAGTACTGCAGCGATTCTGAACAAGAAGGAATATCCCTCATAATCTTACCATGTTTGCGGGGTGGGGGTGGGCATACTTGTCTGTAACCTGGCCTCACTATGTAATCCTGACTGGCCTGCACCCCTCAGAGATCTGCCTGCCTCTGCCCACAAGTGCTGGGCTAACGGCATGTGTCCTCCAGTCCCCACGGTGAGTTCTTTCTCCTGCTCCTTGTCCCGCTGCCCCATCTTTATTCACTGGCACTGTTTGAGATTGCTGCTGCTATGATTTCTCTTCAGTTTTGTCATCAGCAAATATTTTTCCAAGAAAGTTCTCCAAATTTTACGTTTTGATTTGAGTTGCTGGTGGCATTTGTTAAGTTTCTGATAGCCCAGGACGACCCTCATCCGCAACCTCAGAGCTTCCCTACTCTGTGTCTGTAGCATTCCAAGGTGATAATGCCTGTTGTTGGTTTACAGGCCTTCTTTCTGGTCTATTCTTTGTGAAATTCCTGGACTTTATCAGAGCTCTGGAGCCTGTGGAGGAGCTGGAGGCTGAGAGCGCTGTGTGGGAGGAGGGCTCGTGACTGGATGTGCAGGGAATTCAGCAGGAGTGGACCATGCCTTCCTTCTGCTCTGTACAGCGCTGTGGGAGCCAGGCTTGGGGCTGTGCTGCCCAGTGGTAGCCTACAGAGCCTTTGAAATGAGTTCCTCTGGACTGGCTGTCTGCCCATGCAAAGTCCACTTCAAACTTTGAAGACTTGGTGATAGAAAATATCGCAGTGATTTCTTGTAGTGAGCGCAAGGTAAAGTGATGATATTCTGGGGATGATAGGTTAAGTAAAATATTGTTAGAATTCATAAACCATGTTTCTTTCCGCCATTTTAAATATGGAATGTACAGAAGTTACCCATGGCTGTCATATTTACTTTGGACAGTGTTGTTCTCCGACCTTAGTGTTTAAAATGCAGGTTGGGGGAGGGGTCTCAAATTAATTCAGTGATTGTGAAAATAGTGTTTTTGAATTAGTATAGAACGGAATAGAAATATCAGGAAAGCCAGCTTACCCTGGAGCATTACCAGAAGAGCTGGCCTGCTCTACCAGAGGGCGGGTTGGTACCAAGAACGTCGTATGGAGCTAATGTCTGAGAGGTCGGGGCTGATCTGGAGCTCCTCATCTAAACCAGACCCTGCAGAAACACAGGCCTGCGGGTCAGCCTCACCTCAGCCAGGAGACTCCAGAGAGAGGGAGTGAAGATGCTGAGTCGTCTGTGAAGGCCTGTCGCATGGGCTCAGCCCTAAGGTTCCCCTGGAGGCTAGAAGGCACTTTTCTTGTGTGATTAAAACCTTTCTCACAATGGTCTCATGGGTGGTGGTTCTTTCTAAGAAGTGAGATGCTTCTTAGTGACCTTGGACTCTAGTCAGATGGAAGAGGCTTTGCTGTGTTTTGTGACTGCAGAGCCTTTCCTTACTGTGTCCCATTCGCATCTGAGACACCACCGTGTGTGTGTGTGTGTGTGTGTGTGTGTGTGTGTGTGTGTGATCAGAAGAGGCTGTTGTTCCGACCTGGGATCTCTTCACTCTTCTTCCAGAAAAGATGTCCTTACAGTACATTAGATATAGGGACAATACATTACAGTACATCAGATGTATGTATGTATGTTTGTATGTATGTATATATGTATGTATGTATGTTTGTATGTATGTGTGTTTGGCTGGGTTCTAAACACAGGATACTTACAGCGTGGGGAAGGGACAAAGCCCCCCCACCCAATAATAAAGTTTATGAGTTTATGGCCTTGTATTTATTCTGACAGTTGTAAAAATTCTTTTGAGTTGACCCATTTTTTCCTTTCTTAATTAAAAAAAAAAAAAGTCTGCCAGGCAAGAGTAAGAAATGTGAAACACGTGACTCAGCGCTTCTGCTCCTTCTCCTGGAGCCAAGGTCTTTACAATTATGACTTGGGCACGCTTGAGTTTTATAAAACAATTGCCCACAAAAGCCACCAAACATTTGTTCCTGAAGCTTGTAGATTTAGCTGGTATTTGTCTCCAGGAAGGAATCTTAGAGCGCAGCGTTTAGGAGTCACTGAACCGGAACTGTCTGCGGAGTGCTTGCCCGTGAGTTAGCTGAGTTAGCTCGCCCTGGGCCTTGACGGCACTGGCGGAGAGCCAGGTAGCCTTCGCCTCCTCTTCCCCTGGACGCTTCCAGCCTTGTTGGTAATCACACAGGACTTTTAAGGGCGCTGGGTTTAAAGATCTGCAAGTTCCTACTAGAGTACCAAGGACAGCCTGACCGGGACCGGGCCTCTGAATGGCTACCCATCAGAATCGTTCATTTGTCTGTTTACTTATTCCTCCAGATCGGAGCCTCCATAGGAGGGGCATATGATTTTGGAGGTTTTATCACAGTAGATTTGAAGACCACGAAGTTCCAGGGACCCTTTCTGGGGCAGCTTCCCCCTCTCTGCACACTCCACGCGGTAGCTGACTGGGCTGCTTCCCTGTCTTAGGGTCTAATCTCTGACGGCAGTGTCTGAGGATGGATTTCCCCTTTCTCACACCTCCCTCCGGCTGAATCCCACCGCACGCACACTGGCCCTCATGCCACTTTCCCCATAAAGCTGCGTCCATTTCCTAAAAGGCACTTAAATGTCCTTTCTCTGCACTCCAGAGCGCGCTGGACTGAGGGATAGTCCTTGTTATGTTCTAAGCCACGCCACATGCAGTCATCAGTTTTGTGTTAACAGTGGTCAAGTATTGGCGGTTTTCATTTAGTTCTGTCTAAAATTAGCTGTGTTGGGTATAGGACTTGAGATAGGTCTCTGTGAATGTGCTGCAGCCAAGCCATTTTTAGCATTCTTTGGTACCTTTTTAAAACTAGGAGTCATTGTTAAGTACCATTAAGCTATCTTAGTAGGCTTGTGTTTAGAGACTAGATGTTTTAACCATCTAACTATGGAAAATATTTACTTCCACTAAGTTTAATTTTCTTAGCCGTAGTCATGTTTTCCCTGTTCTCATCCTCTTTTTAAAGTCCCGATTCGGTTAAGCAGCGCCTCGGCTCTAGCTCTCAGTTCAGTTCACGGAGCCGCTGTTATCGCTCGGTAACCCTGCACCCCACCCGCAGGCTTCCCACGGGCTGGGACTCGGATCTAGCCAGCCCTCCCACTGTTCGGCTCTCACATCTCCGTCCTGGCTCCTGTGACCCGAGGGAGAGAGGGTGGCATGGTCCTGGTCTCTGAAGCCCGAGCAGGCAGCAGGGGTGCCAGTGTGGGTCAGCACCGAGGATCCTTAGTTCTGTCTGACTTGGTTTGTCTCATGACATTATTTGCAAAGCAGTCCTGGAGTTTGGCCCCGTCCTGGGAACAGCAGCCTGTCATTCGTGGTCTCGTTCATTCACTTGCATTTCCGTCCTTTGCTTGCTGCAGCGCTGAGACACCCCGTGGGCTCTGCCTCTCTTCCATTCATCAGTGTCGCGGGCCCTTCTGCCAAGGCTCTCAGTGCCTCCCATCGCTAGAGAAGCGAAATCGCTTACAGGGCTAAGTGCTGTTCCTCTCCATCTTCCTTTCCAGCTCAAAGGCCTTTCACTGATAAGGAAGATGGAAGCAGAGATAGGGTTGAACGGTTCCGCTTTCTTGCTTTATCAGTCCAAACGACCCCACCTATCAGCGGTGGGCCACACCCTTCCTTATTCTTGCCCTAGAATAGTTGAAGAAGCCCTTGAACTGGCCCTAGGCTTTCAGTGCTCATTATCTGTTAACACTGCGACTGTGAGTTTCTGTGTCTGGGGCGCACACTACTCTAAGCAAGACCTTCTTTCATTAATTTTTTTTTTTTTTTTTTGAGACAGGGTTTCCCTGTGTAGCCTTGACTGTCCTGGAACTTACTCTGTAGACCAGGCTGGTCTCGAACTCAGGAATCCACCTGTCTCTGCCTCCCAAGTGCTGGGATTACAGGCGTGCGCCACCACTGCCCGGCCTTCTTTCATTAATTTTAAAAAGCCTTTTAACTGAGTTAACTTATTTGGTGTGTTTGGGCATTACTTGCATGTTTGCCCGTGCACTATTTGTATGTACCTGGTGCCCAAGGAGCCAGAAGAGGACGTTGGATCTCCTGGAACAGAATTACAGGTGGCTGTGAGCCATCGTCTGGGTTCTGAGATTTCAGTCCTGGTCCTGGTTAAGAGCACTGGGTCTTTATATCTCTTCACAATCCCTTTTATCTCGAAATTTAGAAACCTGGATAATCACTGTATTAAGGTTTTGTTGTTTTTGTTTTTGTTTTAACTTAAAAAAACAAACAAACCTTTTTTACTCCAAAGAAACAATGAGAGCAGGTCAACTTCCTTTTTGTATTTATTTAGGCTTATAACATTTGTACTAACAAATTTTGGTCATCTATATTAATATGTGTTTATAGATATACATAATGTATTTTGGTCATGTTTACACACACACACACACACACACACACACACACACACACCCCTTACCATCTCTTGCCTCCTTCCCACTCATGCTAATCTACTTCTTTCCGACTGGCTCCTTTCAGGGCTCTATTTTATCGGTGCCTCACAGAGCATCTCTATAGCTGCTTACAGCAAGCATCACAGGACAGCACCATGGGACAGGCTTTTTTAAAGGAGCGTGGACTTATTACCTGGGGCTACACCACTGGGTAAAGTGTCTCTCCCTTATCAACCTTGATGCTTATAAATCCTCAAGGAGAGGCGGGGTCCTCCCTGCCTCCACCACAGCGCACTGCTGGGCCTGAATTATGGGCAGAGAAGAGTGGGCCGTTAACAGAGACAGAGATGTCACACAGGACGTCTTCACGCTGCTGGGATGCTAGTGACACCATTATTTGCATTTTAGACTTACTGTGCTGGACTGGTTTCCAGGTTAGAAGCACTCTGGGGTAGTGAAGCATGCTCATAGCTTTAAGTCTGTGAATGAAGGAACGACCTGAAAACATAGAAGGGGGCTGAGCTCGTACTGTCGCATTCAGAGGCCAGAGCATGAAGAACAGTTGGTACAAGAGTCACAAAGGGTGGAGTCAGGAAGATCACAGTCTACCTGGGTGGCCATAGTTTTAAGATGTTTAAAATCTTATGTGTCCTATAAAGATGAGGACCACCATTGGGCTTTTGGGTATTTCATTTTTTTCTTTAAAACACGCGCTCACACACGTATGTACTCAAACAAGCAAAAAAAAAAAAAAAAAAGCAAAAAACAAATAAAGTCTTGATGCTAATGCAAGGGTTTCTGGAATAGATATCTCAGAGGTTAAGCCAGGAGAGTAGCATTCTTGATGAGTTCCATGCCAGCTCTTACTATATAGCACAGGTGTGTGTGTGTGTGTGTGTGTGTGTGTGTGTGTCCAGAAGCAGCAAATCTGAGAAGAGTGGGTTTGGAGACTGACAATGCTCATAGCAACAGTTAGACATCCTAGGGGCAGGCTGTGGTCACATGTCCCGTTAGGGGCTTTCTCTGTCTACTCAGTCAAGGGCAGTCCTTCCTTCCCACCCTAGAGTCCTTTTACCCCCTTTGCCTCACTTTCCCCGAGAGCCATCACCAGTGCCTTCCCTTCTTCATTTGCTCGCCCACTCTCTATGGATTTTCATTCTCTTCCCCTGGACTCCACACTCCGGAGGTCATGGGCTTCGTTCCTTCCCTCACCCAGTGCTATAGGCGGTGGACGATGGGAGATAGGAGTATCTGTTGGATGAATGCATGCAAGGGAAAGATGATGGTTAAATTCTAGGGAAAATGAGAAAAGCATATGAGACTGTTTAGCTTTGGAATACGCACATTTATCTATGTCAGAGGCACATACCACAGCCCCGCTCACAATCGGTGGCCTACTGGGCTGTGAATGAAAGGCTAATACACTCAGTATATTCTACTTTTGAAGGCAGAAAAAGAACATAGTTTTGAAACATTTCCATCAGAAGAAATGAAACTTTTAAAACACTGGTGTTTGAAGGGCTCACCCCTTGGGAAAAGGCTGCTTACCGTACATTGAATTCTTCCCCCATTGCACAGGCCGCTTCTTTTTAACGTTGGTTTTGTTCCTCAGCCTTATTCACACCCAGAGCAACGTCTTCCCAGAGTTCCTTTTTAAGATATGCTCCCCCCTTCCCTCAGAGGCCTGTATCCCGAGGGCGAGGGCGGGAGTGGCTCTGAGCCGCAGGGCAGTGTGCGGAGCCCTGGGCTCCCTGGGCCCTGCTGTGTGATGGTACCGGCCCATTGTGCTTCTCCTGTCATTTTTGGAAGAAGGACTTGATAAGTGTTCCTAAGTGTCTGCAGAGGGTCTATCAAGTCACACAAGTAGATCTGGAAAACACTATGATTTCCTCAGTTAGGTCTTAGCTAGAAGCTTCGGTCCGTAGTGGCGGGTCTGGCCCGTCTGTGCCTGTTACCCGTGCGTGTAGTTGTCTCCTGAGCCTTAGAAATCCAACCTTTTTATTTTTTGTTCTTTCTTTTCCTGTTGCTCTTTACGTGGAGGCACAACTACTATGTCCACGATTTCCCTGGTTGAAATAATGTCAGCTTCATAACCTTAAACGCAAGGACGGCTTTTGAATGTGAAGGGCAGGCCTGGATTAGAGAGAGCCGTGTGCCTTTGGTAGCAGGCAGCCACACAGCTCCGTCGGTTGCATAATGGAATGGTCACTCAGCGCAGATACTGGAATCCATCACCCAGGGCCATTGTGTCCCCACAGAGACAGTGCCCTCTTTGTGCACAGCAAGTCAGCGACTGGCCTGCCGTTATTAGCTTAACTATTAAGTTAAATCGCATTCCTGGAAAGGAAAGGGCTGCAGCTTTCCTTTCCTCCCCTTTCCTTTCCTCCCCTTTCCTTTCCTTTCCTTTCCTTTCCTTTCCTTTCCTTTCCTTTCCTTTCCTTTCCTTTCCTTTCCTTTCCTTTCCTTTCCCTTCTCTCCTTCCTTCCTTCCTTCCTTCCTTCCTTCCTTCCTTCCTTCCTTCCTTCTCCACCTCCTCCTCCTCCTCTTCTCTCTCTCTCTCCTCTCCCCCCCTCTCTCTGGAGGGAGGGAGGATGCCTATTTGAAAATCCAAACATATAATTACTGCTGGCAACATGGCCATTACACTTCTTTGACAAGACAACTTGTGTTTTGTTAGATCTAGACAGTTATAATTTTCCACAGTCCCATGATCTCTGTCATGTTAATTTGATCTAAATATTTGAAGGGGCCCAGTGTGATTGAGGGGAAAATGAAAAGGTTATTGGGGTAAAACTTGGTCAAATATATTTTACACCTAAAGAATTAAAAACTTACCTTAAAATGTTAGTAACACAGGACAGGGATTTCACAGTTTGCCCGACAGTGGCACTTCGGTTTGGATAGGATTCTCCAGGGCTTGGTCTTAGGGTGCAGGTATTGGGAGGTGACATAGAGTCTTTAAGATGTATAGGTCATTGGAGGAGTGCCTCCCTCAGGGTTTAGGTCGTGGGATTCCCCAGGTTCTTATGTAAGTGAGTCACTGCACGAGCTATCCTGTCTCTCCGAGTCTCTCCTGTTTCCTATTTGGAGGTGATTCTTGCCTTCAAGGTCCTCACTAGAGCTGAGCTGATACCGTCACCTCAACCTACGTGAGCTAAATACAAATCTCTTCCTTCGGAGGTTAGCCTGCCTTTGCCATTTTGTTATGATAATAAAAAACTAGCAGCCGGCTGCAGATGGCGTGTGAGGTGGTGTGACTGTGGAGGGATGCCGGGATGCTGACCTGTGCAGACATTGCTTGTTTCAGGAGCCCGCGGACCTGCAGGGGAACCGAGTGGATGGCGTTGGTGGTGAATGGCAAAGGGATAGTTGGGATTGGCCTTGGGTGCTCCAGTAGGTTGGATGTTTCTAAGTGTCATGGAAAGCCAAAGGAGGTTTTAAGCAGGACAGTGACGTGACCTGAGGCTAAGAATGGGGTAAGAGGAATGAGCCTCCCAGTCATGAAGTTATAAAGAAGGCAAAGACTTGTGTGCTGGCTCTGCTGCGGCTGTTCCTGGTTCATGCTGTAAGCATTCTGATCTCCTGAGTGCAGTGAGGGCTCAGTCGGGATGGAAAGGGCGCTGCTCTGTGCAGTTCAGGGCTCTCCTAAGCTCCTGGCCTGCTCTGGAACACAGATTAGGGGAGCTGCCACCCCGATGAGTAATCTTTAATCTTATGATAAGTGGCGGATCCTGCAAACAGATAGTCTGATATGGAAACAGTGTGGCTCTTCTGAACAAACTCATGTCTTTATCTTCCGGTGGACAGACGCACTCAGTGCTGGGCATCCTTGGGACAGATTACTGAGATGTGGGATAAATTTAGATTCTGTAGACACTTGGGCTTTATTCGAATGCGGAACATGTACTTTAGGAGAATCTTTGTGGCTACAGGTCACAGGTTAAGGAGCGGTTGGAAGCAGGTGATGAGAGTAATGAGGTCATTACACATCCTCAGTTAAGGTGTGGGGTCTACATTAAGACAAGGCACTGGAGCTAAGGAGGTAGAGTGAACAGAGGGACATAAGGACAGTCTGAGGAACTAGTGGTGGGCCTGTGGATTTACATGATAGTACTGAGGCTAAGTCAAAGTCTGGTCCGGATCACTTGAATTTGAATCCTTGCTTTACCACTTAGCATGTGATACGGAACAAGCTATTTGGCCTCTGTGGGCTTCAGTTTCCTCAGCTTTGGAGAGGAGATAATAGATGTATATGCACAGTATTCTTAGGATCTTAATTGTTCTTGTCAGATTTTCTTAGAAGAACACAGATTGCTGAGTACCCTGCAAGGGCCGAGGAAGAACCAGAGTGCCATTTATAACCTATTGTTGTTCTTGAGCAAAAGGGTCAATGAGTTCCAGGAAGGCACGCACAGTGCCAGTTCTGTGGTCGCCACAGGAAGTAGGTTTTAAAACATTTCCACAGAGTGGACAACCAGCGGGAAGAGAAACGAAGGCAGAGGCCAACTCCATAGGCTGACTGAAATGCCTTCACTTCTCGTTGCAAAACCTGCTGGGTTCCATGACATAAACACTCAAGAAAGATCACCATGGTTTTCTCGAAAGTGTCTCTGGCCACTGACATGAGTGGCCAGGAAAGTCTTTACATACTGCACAGTGCTTTAATCTCAAATATTTGGAGTTTTATCCCACAGTTAGGAAAGCCATTTTCATAATGGCTAGGTGAGCGAGCGAAGAATCCGTGACAAGAAATCAGAGCGAGAGCGAAGCCAGGTGCCTTGTCCAAGCCTGTCCCCTCCCCAAGCCCTCTCTGTGCTTGTCTTCACGCTGTCACACTGTGTTTCTCAAATGGCACCCGGGGCACCAAAGCCACTGCCCATACTGGGGCTTTCCTTTAAGTGCTCTGGAGCACAGGGGCAGAAGTCCTTTGTCACCCAGCACCTGAGCTGATTTTTCTTGAAGACCCTAGCATTTGAGGGAGGAGACAAGCACATCTCCAAGTATGTCCCATTTCTTGGTAAAAAATGTAAAGTTAAACTAGTTTTAAATGTAGAAACCTATCTTTGCTATGACTGAATACTAGAACCCATTGGTAGGTCCCCTGGAGCTGCTAGTGACACGGCAGGGGACTGCTGTTGATCTGTGTCTGGCCAGGGGTCCCCGTCCGCTCAGCACTCAGTGACAGGAGGAACTGTGCTCGCTCTCTGTTCTGCTTTCCCTGTGCACGTGGCGAGAAGCAGGCCGCACCGCTCCGGCATTTTTAGCCTGCTCCATACGACCCACAGATGCAGGTCATGTGAAGATGTCTCTGTGGGGTTGGGGCCCCACAGGCCGGCGCTCAGCAGTCAGCCGTGGGCCCAGGACTCGCTTTCATCTTATTTAATTGCAGAGGAGTCCGTGCATCTGGTGATATCTGGATATCTTGTCTGTCTGGTTCTTTGTTGTGTCTGTGACTTCCAGCAGCCAAGTAGTAGAGACTCAACGAGCATTTGTTGAATGAATGAATCGACTTAAGAGCATTTAGTTAGGAGCAAGCAAAACCACAAATGAGAAGCTAGCCCACTGCTGAGGCGCAGAGGGAACACTAGCAAGTTCTCAGTGATCCGTCCGCCTAGAGTTAGAAATGAAATCTAGTTTCTTGTCATGTCTACTCTGTTACTTGTAAGTCTTACTAACGAGCCTCAGGGTTCTGTAGTTTCCCCTTAAGCTTTCCGTTATTCACATAGCATTTCTTTAATGTTGATTAATGTTAAGCTTTATCCCTTTGAGACATTAAGTGAGTTTGTATACACACTGTAATCTGTACCATTAGATTTTTGAACAGCAGATCCTCTCCTTTTCTTCATATACTAAGGTTTCTGCAGTAGCTCGTTTAAATCCCCTGCACAGTGGAGGCTGTGTTGACACTGTCTTCACTAAACAACCTCAGGAGTGAGTCAGTGGCCACGGGCATGGTGAGCGTGTTACCAGGCAGAGAGGCTCCGTGGAGCCCATCCTCTCCTGGCTTCTCTTGCACCCTTTGGTGAAGCTGTTCATCCTTCTTAGGCACGGTCCAGTTATCTAAGAACATGTGGTGATGAGGGAGACTTGGTTTTCCCCAAAGAAGGCCGGTGGCGCTAAGGTGATATTGCTTTTAAGTGTTAACAGTATCAGACTCTGTAAGGAGTTAGGAAGGCTGGAGATGACTCGAAGACCCAGCTTTTAGCAAAAGTCATATGGCTAGAGGAAAAATGAAAAGGATTTTAGTATTTCACATTCAGTATTTTATTTGTGGACAGCAAGTAACATGTTCTTTTGGGAATTATTTGAAGTGTGTGGGTTCTAGGCAATTCACTCATTCACCGGCCGTCTTAGTTTTTGTGAGCATGGAGACAGATTCTGTTAGATTGTCCCACGGATCTTACTTTCTCTACCTTCCGGTGCTAAGATAACAGACATGTGCTGAAGTACCCCCTTCGTTATGTGAGTAGTAGAGATCCTAACTTAGGTCCTCACTTTTTTTTTTAGATTTATTTATTTTTATTTTATGTGTATGTGTGTTCTGCCTGCATGTATATCTGTGAACATGTCTACAGTACCCATGGAGGAAAAGCGTTGTCTCCCCTGGAACTGGAGTAGCAGAGGTTTTGAGCTGTCCCATAGATGCTGTAATAGAACTTGAGTCCTCAGGAAGAACCATCAATGCTTTTATCTATTGAGCCATCTCTCCAGCCCTCAAACGGTGGGAAATATTTAGTTTGGTTAAAATTGATCTAATCCCATAGGAAGATGGGGAAGAGAGATTTCTCGATGTGATATACAGAAGAAGAATCAAACTATTGATTTTAAATTTGGGAATGTCAGACAATTCTGTCTGCACCCAGGAAATTAGAACTCTCAAGGAGATAAAGCCCCGGGGGGCTGTCTGAGGGCTCTCCAGGCTTGTGGGAGAGCTCAGGGCTGTGGAGAAGGCTTTCATTTCATAACTGGCTTCATTCATAAAGAATAGTAGGTCACACAGACGTTCCCTACATCTCGCCCACCTTTACAGATAGATATTGGTTGGCTTACACAGATGAGATGAATGTCCAGACAGGAAGGACACCATGGGCCTGGGGCCACAGCATTTGCTGACCTTGGGCATGGGAAGCTCTAGATGAGAGGATGGGGCAGGGTTGTGTTTTGGAAATTTTACTCTGGATGCTGTTCTCTGTGGGACAGCATGTGGTGTTTAGGAAGTGCAACAGAGGCGATGCTAATTCAAACACTTAACCTCTTGGACTTCTTGAGGTAGCGTAGCGGGTGATTTCTCCTTATAAGTAGATGACCAGAACATTTGGAACTTTAAGGCTTAGCTTTAGTTTCTATACTAAATTAACCTCAGATACAGAAGCAGAAACAGGGTGCAGTAGTCACAGGCACCTTAAGTCCGATGTGGGGGCGGGGATGGGGGCACTGAGGCAGGAGGATCACTGGAGTGCTAGGAGTTTGAGGCCAGTCTGGGTAATAAGACCTGCTTTCAAACAAAGAAAAAATAGAGAGAGGAGGCCATGCTGAGAGCATTCCCAGCAAACTCTGAACCCGTAGAAGATGACCGGAGATAGTGATTTGTGCTAGAAATATTAAAGTAGTCTGTTGTGGATAAAACAACTTCCTGTTATTTCAGTTCCTGGACTTCAGGGGCGATCTAGGAAACTTTGCTGAGACAGGATGGGGGGGGGGGATGGGATTTCTGTGTGATAATGGCTGGCTATTGTTCCATGGTAGGACTCCCTTAGCTTTTTCCTGAGGTTGAAGGACACTCATTTCAGAGGGCTGGCCATTGGGCTCCATTCTGACAGGTGACTTCATGCGAGGTCAGCGCCCAAGGGTTGTTTTGATTGAGTTCATTGTTGTGAACTCGCTCTAGTCTCCTCCTCCACACTTCTCCTTTTTTTTTTTTTATTTTATTTTATTTTTTTTTATCATATTCCAGAGGCAAATTCTCTTTCTTCTCTGAGGTCAAAGACCAGAGTGGCAACAAAATACATTGCTTGCAGTGAACACAAAGAGAAGACTCAGAGGGACCCTCGAGGGGTAGGATGCCGAGAACACAGCTTTCCAAGAGTCCTGCTTTGTTACAGTTGATGTGCATGCTCCCAGCAGAGTTGAATCCACACTAACACGATGCCACTGACTAGAGTCAAGAGAGGGTGTGCATGGTTGGCCGGTACATGCTGGCTTGGGCAGCGTGCGCTGCTGGCTGGGCAGCGTGGTGTATTTGCACGGTCAGATGGAAGGTGTGGGTACATGTGCTTACGAGTCCTCTGCCCGCAAACGGCACCGTGGAACCTGGCACGCGTGCGCGTGCTTCCTCCCGGCTTGCCGTCTCTCCTCTGGACGCATCTTTATTTTTAACGTTCGGTTGCCATCTTCAGTAAGTCACCCCCATTTTACATAACTTACTAGCAGAGTCAATCTTGTCTGGTGGTTAGAACGGATTTCCCTTTGGGACTCCTCTTCCCAGCTTTTAGATTTCTGGTTCCTGTTCTGGTTCCGTGGGCGCCTGAGTGTGGATGTGTGCACATGAGTGCGGGTGTCCGAGGGTCAAAGACCCCAGTGCCCAGGGTTTAGAGTTACAGAGAGTTGCGAGCCACCAGATGTGGGTGCTGGGGACTAAATGAGGGTCTTCTGGAAGAGCAGCAGGTGCTCTTACCCACCAAGCCATCTCCCTGGCCCACTTTTAGATTTTTTTTTTAAATGCCCCTTGGATACCCATTGGATGTCCTTAAGTTAATTCATACCAGTATAAGCATTCTCAGAGAATGGTCAAGTTGTACATTTTTACTTTTAATTAATTAATTTAATTTGTATGTGTAGTATATGTGTATTTGGGTTACAGACGTATTGTACACTGGGTTACAGACGTGTCATGCCCTGCTTTCCTATGCGAGTTAGGGATCCAGACTTCAGACTCTGGCCCTCAGGCTCGCTTCGTGGGCATTTTTAACAAGGAACCCCGTCCCCAGCTCCTCAAGTTGTGTAATTTCTAAACAGAATTCAGTCCTTCTCTAACCACACCCTTGCCCCCTCTCCATTTTCTTTGATTTGGTGACGCTGTCTGTGAAGTCAGCCATGCCAGAAATCAGGTAAGCATCCTGGACCCTTTGGCTTTATCTTTTACCTCTGCATATAATTTTATTGTCCTCTAGGTCTTCATGGTTTTCTTGCCTTCTGAACATCTCTCTCTAACCAGCTCTGTGCTTTGTACCAGTTAAGACCTTTCCCCAGGCTCCCCTGCAGTCCAGCAGTTCACCAGTTGGTTTCCCAGCTGTAAAGCACTCTTCACCAATCCTTTCCTCTGCACCAATTTTTCTGACCCCAGCTAGAGTCCGCCCTCACCATCAGCTTCCTTCCTAGAGGATGGAGCGTCTCCACCCCTTCGGGCATATCCCTGGAGACCTCTGTAGTCGCGCAGGACCCCGCTGACTGTCTAGCCAGGCCACTGCTCCCATTGTTCCATTACCTTTGCAACCATCTTCCCCCTCACCCTTTCATCTCCTTAATGGCTTTGTTTATGCTGGGCCCCGTGCCTGCTGTGCCCTGGCCAACAGTGTGCAGTCGGTTGTGTGGGCACCGCCTACTCAGAAAGGCTTTTCTGGCACTCCCAGCGGACCAGCCCCTCTTGGTGTTTCCAGGATTTGCTTGATGTCTGTCTCTCCACAGTTCACTCAGGTTGAGTTATGCTGGGGCTCAGAAAATGACACCTCCAAGGAGGTACTTTGGCATGTGGGTTATTTTGAACTGAAGGACAGGGGTGTAAAACCAAGATGTTTCTGACCTTTTGACTTCTCTTCCCCTTTTATCTCCTTGAACAGAAACTAAACCACCTCTTCCCCAAAGCTGTTGGAAGAACTAAAATGTTACTCAAAACCCACTCCACCTTTTTGTGTATAGTTTGCAATAAATAAATTAACCTGATTTTACATCATCTGGTAATAGCTGTTAGGACCCTCTTCCGAGAAAGGGTTCTGCTCTGCCCTCAGAGAAGGCAGATGTGGACTTTTGAGTGGGGTGTTGTCAATGATCTTGGGCATCTGAGTCCTAGGTCCCTAGTTGGTGGTGCTTCTGGGGTGATTTAGAAGATGTGCCCTTGCTAGGGGAAGTATGTCACTGGGTGTGGGCTTTGAGGTTCAAGAGCCACGCACTCTTTCCAGTTCTGTCCTTGTATGTCAGGTTATGGGCTGAGAGGTAAGCTCTCAGTTGCTGCTCCATCTACCATCGGTGTCTGTCTACTCTAGTGTCCCCCCAACCCCCATGATGATGGTCTCTTATTCCTCTGGAGCCATAAGCCTTCGTCCTACAAGTTACCTCCGCCATGGCATTTTATCCTAGGAGTAGAAACGTTGCTAATACACCCCACTGTGCAGAGAGAGTCCCAGCCGGCCGCGCTCGCTCCAGAGAGAGTCCCAGCCGGCCGCGCTCGCTCCACCCCTTGCTCTGTCGCTGAGATCAGATCCTGCTTTTGCCTGCTTCGGTCTCTCCGTGGCTCCATCCTGCACTGAGCAGAGGCACGGCAGTGTTTTCCCTGAGCCTCTTCTTTTCTGTAGACTCACAGGTCATGGAAAACCGCGGGTTATCATTTGCTGTAGGGGTTCTCTTGTTAACTTGTCTTCAGTTGTGGGGATGTAACCTGTGGCCTTGTGATGGGTGAACAGTAGCTCACCTGCTTCTGTGTTTCCATAGCTTCCTTCCATGAATCCTCTGTTGTGCCGGATGGCCTGGATGTTTAAACTGTAAGGCTTGGCTGGCTTGTGGTACTGTTGTGTTAATATGTGAGTCAGTAACTAGATGAACAGGTGGAAGAGGCATCTATTCCTGCCCCACTCACTGCATGCTGCTAGCGTAGGGCTGATGACCTCATTAAGAAGAATACAGGACACACTACCAGCATGGGAGCCGATATGGAACTGCCATCTAATCAAAGCAACCCCACTGCAGGAAACATCTCCAAAGGAGGTGCACCGATTTAATTACTTAGAGGAGAAACCTGAGCTTGCGTGTTCCTGCAGCACTGTTTACATTAGTTAAGGTGTGGGGTTAGTGGATGAGTGGGCTGTCCCAGCGCGGTGTATATGTGCACAGTGGAACGTTGCTCATCCTTAAAAGCATCCTGTTACTTGCAGTAACATAGACAGAGCTGGAGACACTATGTTAAAGGAAATAAGCCAGGCACCGAAAGGCAAATGCTTAAAAAGTTGATCATGTCAAAGAGAATAGAGGTTTCTTGACATTAGAAGGGAAAGAAAGAAGGTGGCTAGAAAGAGGGCAGTGATTAGGACCGTGTTAGCCATGCATTTCAGAACAGCTCCAGAGAAATATATAAGTCAGAAACACGTGGGGATAGGAATGTTTGCTGTGATAGAAATGCTAATTATCTCGATCACTTCAAATTATAAACCCATCTTGACTTTCCCTATCCATGAATAAGTACACACATGTTTATATACATGTGTATGATTTATGAGACTCACATTTACATTTAAAATAAGGAGTAGAGTTTTTCAGTTCTGTGGGTAGGTCCCAAATACCATGTGAGACACTTCTGTATGCTCCTAAATTATTAGGTTATTATCGTTTATCTGCAATTAAATTTTTGTTCAGCATCCTTTAACTGACACAGTTAGCCTTGCAGGAGAGTGAGTCCATACCTAAGCAGATAGTGGTGCTAAGCGCGTGGTCCTGGACCCAGGTGTGAGCCCGGGCAGCTGGGAACTTGTACACACAGCTCGGTTACTTGTAGAGTTGTAGCTATTGATGCCTCGGGCGGTGAGCACGATCTCCTGGAGAAAGCTGAGTTCTGGTAGCAAAGGACTTGACCAGAAAACACAGCCATGTAGCATTTTTGTGGCCTTGGTATCGTGGTATTGTCAGCAAAGTCATGGGTTCTGATTAAACCCAGATTGGGCTGTTTCCTGTTAGCGTGCTAACCCACAGGGCAGGCTCAGGCCTCCTTGTTGGCCTTTCCAAGTCTGACTTACTAAACACTGTCTGCCAAGCTCTCCACCCTTTTGTAAAAAAAAAAAAAAAAAAAAAAAAACCAAGCCCTTCAATTAGAAGTTATTCAGATACTACAAACAAGAATAAGTTCTGAACTTCCTTCAAAGGATCATGGGCCTATGAACTCTTTCTCTGCAAGAAATGAAACCTTTAACATTTTAGTTTATCCAGTCTGTCATATGATATTTAAATTTTTTCATTTACTTATTTACTTATTGTATGTGTGTGTGTGTGTGTGTGTGTGTGTGTGTGTGTGTGTAGGCGTGTGTGCATGAATGCATGTATGTATGTGTGTACCATGCATGTGCACGTGAGGGTTAGAAGACAGCTTCTGGGCATCAGGCAGTTCTCTCCTTCCACCACGTGGGTCTGTAGGATTGGTTTTAGGTGGTCAGTCTTGATCGTAAACACCTGTACCCACTGACCTATCTTGTTAGCCCAGTGGATATGTCGTTACAATTTATTTCTGTAAAACCTCACTTCAAAATAATTTCAGCAGTCAGCAGATAATTCAAAGTCTTTTGCTTGTTCATTTGCTTGCTTGTTTTGTGAAAATGTACTGTTTGAATATTGCTCAGTTAAAACTCACCTAAAAACCTAGCCAAACAACAAATCTGGTCTGCCACCTGACAGCAAGCAGCCTTTAGTGTACTCATTGAGACTCTAGAAGCGTCATAGAAAACACGGAGCAGGCGCGCTGGCCTGACCTTCCTCGTCGAGGTCTTGAGAGTGATTCCTGCCCACAGCACGCTTCTGTAGTGCACATACTGCTGTTTGCCCACTGCCTCACAATTAATCCTCCACATCTGAGCATCGAGCACAGCTTATGAGGGGATCTCTCAAGTCACCCGTGCTTCTTCCTGATGTACAGATACAAGCACTGAGGAGCAGGAATCAGGACACACAGAAGCATCCGGCATGCGGAGTGAGAGAGAGAGAGACTGGCTGGAACAGCCATCCCATTCCCCAGGGAGTGCCCTGGCCGCCTGCCAGATCCGCTTCTCTGGCAGGAAAAGGGACCCATGTGGTCAGGTCCTCCAACAAGCCCTTTTCTCTGTTTGAGTTCTTGGCCACGTCAATATCAGTGAAAAATCAGTTCTTTTGAGTCAGCATTAGTTTCTGTAAGAAAGGTCTAGTTTTCAAGTGGAGTTTGCACTTCAAAGTAAGGTGAGACTCATCACATTACAAAACTGCTCAGTAAGGGAGCCCTGACTTATCACAAAGTAAGGAAGTTTTATCTAAAATTAAACCCTGACCATTCCCACTAATGGACAAGCTATGCCTTGTGCCGGGAACACTTGGCATTAAATATTTTTTAATGACTTGTATATTAATGTGTAGGCAGATAATTATCTTGGCAGTCTTTTGAAGTACAAAGCAAAAACTACAAAACATCCTTATGTTTTTAGCATTACATTAAGAAAGATCAAAGAGATACAGGTATTTTTAGATAAATATTTTTATTGTATTAGTTCTTAATACTTTATTTATTTACTTGTTTGTTTATTGAAAAGGGTCTCACTTTGTATCCAAAGCTGGTCTGGAATTTGCAGTGTAGCTCAGGCTGGCCTTGAACTCACAGCAATCCTTTGTCGTCAGCCTGTGGATGGCTGTGCATATTCTAGGTGTGAGCCATTAGGCCTGGCTAATTAGCATTATATTTTATATTTCTTCGCTTAGATTTTCTCTCTAAGTATAAAGTGGTAAACATGAAGCATGTCTTCAGTGCATTGCAGTTCTCTACTGGGTTTTGTAAGATGCTCACAGGTAAAAGGGACGGAGCCAGAAAGGCTGGGTGTCATACCTACTTGCTAGAGTATAATGTCATGTGTGGACACATTGAAGGCTAAGAAAGTCAGCAGTAAAGAAATGTCTGAGTCTCTGAAGGTGATGCAGCACCTTCTCTTAAACAAAACAAAACAACCAAAACAGAACAGAACAAAACAACAGAGTGTTTTACAGTACCCACTCAAAGCGCTGCTGCGTGTAGTGTAATTACACATGTAATTAGAGTTTGAGACTATAGTCTTTCTCTCATTGTTTCTGCTTTAATTGGGACTTCTGGGGACAGATGGACACTGTGGCCCAGCTTGTGGTAAAGCTATCACAGAGAGAGAAGAGCACCTAGACCTCGCCCTGAGCCCGAGTCCTAGGAGCCCTGCGGAGACGCTCCTGTCTTTCCTGCCTCAGACCTATGTCCTCGGAAAATTTTTATAATTTTTAAGTTTTTATTTGTATGTATGTGTGTATGTATATATGTGTGTTTGATGTACACATGTGTGTCACATGTGTGTTTATGCCCGCAGAGGCCAGATGCCCTAGGTGTGTCCCAGGCGGTTGTGAGCTGCCTGACATGGGTTCTGGGAACTGAAATCGAGTCTTCCGAGAGAGCAGGAAGCATGAATGCTGAGCAGTCTCTCCAGCCTCATCCTTAGAAAATTAAAAAAGATTAAGTAAGAAACAAAGCCATGCACCTCACACACGGTGGTCCGTGCATCAGTTCCTATCGGCAGCTAGACATGATGACATTAAGCTATTCTAACCTAAAAGTGGTCGCCACCATGTGGGTCTTTTTCTTCTTGCAGTCTAACTTCTGACAAGCCCAGAACTCAGTAGTCATAGCTGTCATTATTAGAGATTCAGATGTTGTCACTCTGATTTCTGTGCGTATATATTTCAACTTAGAACTTTAGGCAGTCAATATTGAGTAATTCAATTTATAGTTCAGATGAACTGCCTGGTAGTTTTTTGCACCAATGAGAATCTTTGCACCAGGGAGACTAATTATTTGCTTTGGAAACAGATTTATTGCAGAGCTCTTCTTGGTAGGTCAGTTTCCTTAGCATCCATGAAGGAGTTCAGCTTGGAAAATTACATCTGCATGTAATTTGCTAGGCACAGATTTACTGAGAATGCGAGGCACACCCTTATTTTTCTGCAGTTTGATTCTCTTCCCTTAGCCTTAGTTTCCACATTTTATCACCAATCTTTCCACATTATGATTTACGTGTATCAATGTATAGTGATATCTACTGATAACTGTAGGTTTGCGTTTCTCATAAGTAGTTATCCTTTGGTGTGTGCAACTTCTGGAGAGCAGGACTGTGTACCCATCATGCTTTGCATTGCTTCCCTGGGATAAGCCCCGTGCTTTGCAGGGCAGGTGTTTCTCACCCAGATCCCTCGGTTGCGGGAGGCATGAAAGTAGACTGCACATCGCCGTCTGTGGCCTGAAGGCCGTCGGGTCATGCTTGGGTCTCCATAGGGCACCATGGGGAACAGAGCTCCTCCATTGTTCATTTTCCAGGCTGTGACCATAATGTCAGCTGACTCACATAACCCCTATGCTGTGTGTGTAATATATATTATATATGAATATGTGTGTATGCCTATGTTGCATATATAAATGTGTGTGTATATATAAATTTGGAACAGTCAGATTTCCAGAACTATTATGTATTGACTCTTCTGCCATACCATGGTAGACACTGTTTTTAAAAATGAGATTGAAGGCATATCTTTAGCAGTACAAAGAGCATCAGATGGTGGACAATTTGCTAAACTCCATCCGGTGACAGACAACATCTTTGATAAAGTATTGCCATCACCCTTGCTGTCACTAGGGATGTAAGAAGAAGAAACCATTGTATAGCTATGAAGCAAGACTCTCTCTCTCTCCAGGAAGAATGGGACGCTATCTCCACACATTTGCCCACCAGGTCTCCATTCTACCACGCTGTGCACAGGAGAGCACACAGCTCTACATGACTTTCAGAGAAGCTCTATGAGTATAGACTGAAATGCTGACTCTTCAGTGTTTTCAGTTTTTCATCAAGGAGTGATGCCATCTGATGCTAATAATGAATTTGTCCCGTAGGTTGAAGGGGACCAGCTGCCTCCAGGACACACGGTGAGTCAGTACGAGACCTGTAAGATCAGGACCATCAAAGCTGGAACCCTAGAGAAGCTTGTGGAGAACCTGCTGACGGCTTTTGGGGACAATGACTTTACCTATATCAGCATCTTCTTGTCGACATACAGAGGCTTTGCCTCGACTAAGGAAGTGCTGGAGTTGCTGCTGGACAGGTAAGATCTAAGGGGGATGTTGAGGAGAGCCTAAGGCCGTGCCCAGGGAACACAGTGAGGTTCTGAAGCAAAGGAGCTTGGGAGTCTGGGAATGAGGAGAAAGGAAAGAGTAACTGAGAAAGCCAGCCTTTGGAATGAGGGGCCTGCAGAGTCAACTGCATGGTCTGTTTCTAAGGTAAAGAAATCCCACTCAGAGCGTCCATAAAGGCTGGATATGGTGGTACGCGCTTCTAATCGGGGTACTTGAGGAGATGGACCAGCTTGGACCACATAGCAGGGCTTTGTCTCAGAAGCAAAAGCAAAAACAAAGAAAAACTAAGCAATAACCTATAAAAATAAACAAAAGAATTAAAAGTAGGTTTTGTAAACATAGATTCAACTATTTATAAATTTCACTATCTGTTTGCTACTCCTAATTTCAAATTTGACACAGATTAATTTTTAATTTCTATACAAGTACTCAACCAGCCAGGAATCTCGTTCTGGGGACAGACGGAGTGTGCTCATACCTAGGAAGTATGGGGCGCCGTCCTAGATCTGCAGGAAGAAGGTGATGAGTCAGTCGGGGCTTTAGCAGGGCAGGCAGGACTGTCAGCAGTCACTGTGCAGTCACTGGTTGTGGACGTGGATGTGGACGTGAGTGATGTCCACTCGTGTGGTAAGGAGCGTGTGCACCGCAGCTGCAGACACTGGCACTCACAGGACAATCTTTGTTTCCCCTTTACCTTTGTTTTATTTATAGTAAAACTTAGGCACTCTGTAAACATATCGTTATGTTGACTTAGTCCTGGGACAAAGAAAACTGTCATGCGAACCGTTGTTTTAGAATCATGAGACTCCTCATTCCGATCCTGGTAGTCTGGGATTTCCTGCCGAAGGAAGGAAGTGGGAGCCAATGCTTTTGTTAGGCTAGGCTAGGCTTGGTGTGCGTGTGCGTGTGCGTGTGCGTGTGCGTGTGCGTGTGTGTGTGTGTGTGTGTGTGTGTGTGTTGTGCTTGTCTGTCTGTCTGTCTGTCTGTCTGTGTTTAATTTTAAAGGAATACACAATCATGTTGAAAATGTTAAAAATTCCTTTATGATGGAAAGTATGAAAAGAAATATTAAAGTTTTCTCAAATTGCTGTCTTATTCAAGGAACACGTTAGATTCTGAAATACAAATGTCATATATACATGAAAAAGCTTCATATATTTGCATTCTTGATATACAGTGTATCATCTATATTGTCTTTATAGACTTATTCATTTGTCACAAGAGTATATTGAGCACATTGTAAGAGGCCCCAGGCTGGGCAGTAGTGACAGCCCTGCCTGCCTCTACAGACTCACAGCACATATATGTTACAACGAAATCAATCACAGTAACAAAGTATCCTACAATTTTTATTTTTACATATTTATCCATCTTGGTGATATTTGAGTTCATTTAGTGAATCAGCATTTGTAAAAGGCTTTTGTAAAAGGCTTATAACCGTGGCTACCATATTTAAAGTACAAGAGATGTGAGGTTTTTTCCCAAATAAGCACATATGGGTGGGTTTTCCAGCTTTTCTTTTAGTTGCTTTCTAGTACTTACTGAGAAAAAAAACTAAGCACTTTTTAGTTTTTAAAATTGTTTTGAAAATTTGTGAGAACAATACCACCAGGATCATCTTTATACATATGCATGCTTTCTTAATGCTTTTCACGATTCCTATAGTATAATTTCATGGGAGAGTAACTGCACCAGGATATAGGAATTTAGAAGCCTGCCACCTGGGCCTCCACAAAGTACCACCAGCCACACTGCTGTTCTGAGCACTCCCTCCCGCAGGCCACACACCCCAACCCCAGCGCCCCCAGTCCCCAGCTACTGATGTCCTGTCTCCTTCGCTGAGCTGTCTTTTCCTGAACTGCCCATTGAAAAATGGGTCCGGGACTCAAGCTTCTCATGTTTATGAGTAGCGTTTGGTGTTTCACAAACCACACCATTAGTTGGGTACAAACTCCTCCTATCCTATACTCTTTTTCTTTTGGACTGTTTTAATCTAATTATTAATCATCAAATTATAATTATTTGTGTATTAAAGAAATTTGATTTTTTTTTTTGCTTATAATTGTATTTGGAATATTTTTTTCCTAATTTGTTCTTGGATTTTAAAGTCTGTTCCTTAAGAATTGGTATATAATTATTTTATGTAATATTTCTGTCTGTCTTCAGAAAGGCTTTGAATAAACAACTTCCTATGCCAGCTTAAAGTTATTGACGAGAGGCGTGTTTGTTAGCTTCCTGCCCCTGTGACACACACCTGACATAATCGGCTTATGAAGGGGGAGGTTTGATTTTGAACCCAAAGTTATGGAAGTTTCAGTCTGTGACCAGCTGGCCCTGCTGCTTTTAGTCCTGTCACAAGTCAGGGTTTCTTTCTTTCTTTCTTTCTTTCTTTCTTTCTTTCTTTCTTTCTTTCTTTCTTTCTTTCTTTTTTTATTGGATATATTCTTTATTTACATTTCAAATGATTTCCCCTTTCCTGGATCCCCCCTCCCCTAAAGTCCCATAAGCCCTTCCCCTGTTCCCCTATCCACCCCTTCCCGCTTCCCTGTCCTGGTATGTCCCTACACTGCTGCACTGAGCTTTTCCAGAACCAGGGGCCATTCCTTCCTTCTTCTTGGGCATCATTTGATATGTGGATTGTGTCTTTAGTGTTCCAAGCTTCTAGGCTAATATCCGCTTATCAGTGAGTGCATGCCATGAGTGTTCTTTTGAGACCAGGTTACCTCACTTAGGATGATGTTCTCCAGCTCCATCTATTTGTCTAAGAATTTCATGACTTCATTGTTTCTAATGGCTGAATAGTACTCCATTGTGTATATATACCACATTTTTTTGTATCCATTCCTCAGTTGAGGGACATCTGGATTCTTTCCAGCTTCTGGCTATTATAAACAGGGCTTCTATGAACATAGTGGAGCATGTGTCCTTATTACATCTTGGGAATCCTCTGAGTGTATGCCTCATGGTGGGAATGTACTGTGGAGTAAAGCTGCTCGCCTCTGAGTACAGAGTGAAGAGAAGGAGAGCCGAGCTTTTGCTTTCTCCTCCTGAGGGGACTAAAGACTGCCAAGCAGGGAAGGCCATGTAAGAGTTTCACCCCCTCCTGCTAACCCCACCTTGAGCATCAGACTTCTAACACAGAGGCACTTTGGGGGCACAAGCTCCTAAGCATTGGATGTGTTTTTATGGGTGCACACACAGAGAAATTACTGGCTCAGTGTTTGTATTCAGGAACACTCTTGAAGCATGTATTCTTTACGGTACACTGATCTGCCCACAGTGTTCTGCTCTAAGGCATAAAGGTGTGTTATTTTCTACGTGACAGTACTTGACAAAATATTAAGCCTGGAATAAAATGTGAATTTGGAGGATCTTTTTTTTTTTTTAAATCATGGTTCTTATGTAATAATAGTTCATATGTGTAAGTGAAATTGGAGAATTATGTGAAATTTCTCTCTTCTGTACTTATAGCTTTAAAAAGATGGCCCCTGGTAACTGTTGGCAGTCAGAATGAGGAAAGGAAATTCTTTTACAAGTTTACTTTGAATCAGTGACCTCTTCTCCACAGGAGGTAACTTCACTGATAATAGTCCACAGATGTCCATAGTGTGTAAAGGAGTGCACATAAAGCGCCGGCTGTCTGTCTGTCTTAAAGACTGCACACATACACACACTAGGAAATAGAGTGTTTAGTCTATGACTTACTATTTGGTGATTTTTTTTAAACATCTTTTCTTTGTTCTATGGATAGAATCATTGGGATTTAAAAAAAAACACTAACTTGATAACAATGGTTAAATAGTGTATCTAATATGAATTCATTCGCATTGAATTCAAACTATCATTTGAAGTACAGCTGAATGAAGAATTAAGACTTAGTCTGTGCCATGTGAGCTGGCTTAAGGCTGGCTTTGAGTGTGATCTCAGAGTTCAATCCATCGCTTGTTTCTGCAGTGAGGGGATTAGGGGCGGAATACCTGTGTAATGTGGCACACAGGAAGCACTCCGCAAGACATCACACAGGGGGACTCAAGCGATTTAGTCTCTGCGCTGAGGTAGTTGAGAGATGGATTACTCTGAGCTGATGGGGCTCTTCACTCACTCGGGGCTCTTCACTCACTCGGGGCTCTTCCCCACGACTCTACCCTCTTCATTTCCTATTCCTTTCCCTGGGGGGAATCCCTCACATTGCAGAGGCCAGTTCCATCAGACTTAGACCCACCCCTCAGGACATTTTCCTGCAGAAGATAAGGCTGGCATGCTGTGCCAAGTCCTCCTACGAGGGTAGAGAGTTCTAACAGGTGCTGGGAGAGGAGTTCAGAGAAACAAATCCCATTTATTCTGCTTTCTCTGCAGAAATTTAACCTTGTCTGCATGTGTGCCAACCTCAATAGGAATGCTTCTTCCGCACCTCATTTTTTCCTCACGCTGAAATCTTGTGGCCCTGTTTCAGTCTCCACCGAAATCCAACTGTAGATTCTGTGAAATGCTATGCTCCTAAATTGGTTGTTAGGATCTTTATGACTGTAGTGAGGAGGCGATTTACTGTGCAAACTCACCTGTTCTGAAGATAACCATTGGAAACGCCGAGAGGGTGTCTGGCTTGTTTGTGAGCCTCCAACAGCATTTTTAAGGTATTTCTTCTGGTGTCTTCAGTGGCGTGTGAAGAAATGTTGAGAGCCGACTACAGTACGTGCTAATCTTGTAACAACCAGATGAGAATAGATTCATGCAGATGCTGCTGTGTTCATTCCCACTGGAGTCTGGCTTATGTGAAGTCAAGCTTTGATTTCCCCTAAGACTTCCAGTTGTGGCTTTTCATGTATGCAGCTGTTTACTTTCTGGGATTTCTTTTTAATCTGTTCATAGTTGTTGTTTTTTTTTTTTCCTCTTTCTAGTATGGGTCTGTGTGATTGACAAATAGACAGTGTTTTGAAGTCATGAATAGCTAATTCCATGTTTACTTTATCCTTTATTTACCCTTTATTGGGGTGGTCAGTAACTCGCAAGGGCTTCTGTTTTGCCGTGCTTTTTGCCCTGGTCCAGACTTAGGTTTTCTTTGCCTCCTTTTAACCCAAGAGGAAGTTATTTAATTGGGTGGTTGACTGTGTTGGGCTCTGAGATTTTATTTTCTCTAATGTCAAGCATACATTTCACTCAGAGAAGCCTGTGCAGAGCCCCACCCCACCATTTAAAGAAGCAGTGGAGTAGAGAGCACCGAACATGCCCAACCTCAGATGCTGGCAGAGGCCCCCCTTCAGCAAGCGGTCCTCAGGGAGAGCTGAGAAGGGCCCACAGAGGTGCAGACCCTGCTGTTTGCAGGCAGTCTTGCCTTCTCTGATGACTAAGTTAGCAAATGCCAACAGCATGCTGGACAGGGAGAGCCCGGTTTCCAGGAATCCTGGCCGAGCCATTCTCAGGCCTCGGGTCAGTGTGGTGAGCATTAAGTTCTCCTGCATTGCAAGTGAATTCCCTCAGAGGTCTCTTGGGAAGCTTGAAGGCGGAGGTCACCTATGAACCGATGCTTTAAGATGATAACTGTTTACGTCACAGAGACAAGGCGATCAGTAGGTCTTTGGATGAATTTCTTCTTCCTGTGTCTGCTTGCCATGTGTTTTCAAACTTCACCTCACACCACTTGTTTATTACAACTCTGTGCTCACAAATGAGAATCCAATGGCTCAAAAAACATACCGTGGGCAAACATCAGGGGAGGGATCAAAGCTCAGAGCTACCCCGTGTGACTCGGAACCTCTTTCCCAGTGCGCCCAGCACCTCCCATGCTAACTCATGAGTGGGGAAGCTTCCTTAGTCATCTTCCTGGCTGCTTTCCTTCCTTTTCCCTGGAAACGATATTTCACAAATTTGGGAAATCCACTACTGCAGTACTCTCGGTTGCCAACTCAAGTTACTTATCAGCTGTTTAATGCAAAGTGCCTGCACACACGGCCCTGTGTGAAAATGACGCCAGGCCTGCCACGGTTCCCACCGTCTTAAATATGTAACGTGGGCGGGTAGACAGGAACGCTCATCAAGACAACTTACAAAAAGATGCATATAATCAAAACTGCTTTGACTCTCATGCCGTAAGTCCAACACTTGGGAAAACTGAGGCAGGAGAATTGCTGTGAGTAGGAGGAGGTTGACCTAGGATACAGAGTGGGGCGCTATCTCAGCCTCATCTTTTTTTTTTTTTTTTTTTTTTGAGACAGGGTTTCTCTGTGTAGCCCTGGCTGTCCTGGAACTCACTCTGTAGACCAGTCTAGCCTTAAACTCAGAAATCCGCCTGCCTCTGCCTCCCAAGTGCTGGGATTAAAGGCGTGTGCCACCATGCCTGGCTATCTCAGCCTCATCTTACCAAGATGCTTTAATGTACCTGGCCGGCGTTTCCTTAGGCCAGAAATGCTTCCTGCTCTTAGAGTTGTAGGCTGTTTTATGGAGAAAGCAACTTTTCTCTCTCTCAGTCACGAGCCTTGTGTGTTAGGCAGGTACAGTGCTTGAGTGGAACATAGGAATTTAAAAGATTATATTTATTAACAGTTTGTGCTCTGCAATACTTTTAAATGTCACCCAGAGTCTGTGTGATAGGGGCTTAGATCCTAGTGAGATACGGTGGCGAGGGGGGCACTAGAGACGGGCCACAGTGACAGGTCTCCAGATCATTTGGGACACGCCTTCACAGAGGGCAGGGAGCCTCAGCCCCTCCCGCTTCGCTCTTTCACTTCTAGGCTATGGAGGAAGCAGGCTTGCTCTTCCATGCCGCCCACTGCGAGGTGCGCCTTGGCTCAGACAGGCAGGAACCACAGGGCTAGCCAAGCATGGGTCAGAATTGAATTTTATTCTCTTTGTAAATTGAACCAACGCGCTGGCTAATACACATTCCTTCCTGGTTTTTAGTCCACTCGGCCGGGGTTCTGCAGGCATGCAGTGGTGATATACAATAACACGTTTGTTCTGGGGTCCTGGGTCTTGTTCCTCCACACAGTGGTACTATAAGGTGACACTTTGGTTGTAGGGCCCTCTGTGCTTTGACTTGATAGTGCGGGAACATTTACAACTGGAGAAGGTGACTGATGTTCCTTTCTCTGTGGCGTTTGTGATGATCCGAAATTCCCACATTTACTTTGCATATCCTTGGACTGCCCCACCTCTGAGAGAAATGATGCGCGTGGCAGGGGTGGGGTGTTAGGAGCTGTTCATGTCTGTTGGAGGGTTCTGGAAGACATCGCTGTGGGTGCCACACAGACTGTGCTCATCTCTACTGGGAAGGTCTAACCTGCCTGCTGAGTGCACTGTCCCATCAAGACAGCGAGGACTAAGACATGCTCTTAGTAAGAAAGAAAAGAAAAAGCTGTGCCCTTGGCAGCTAGGAACCGGTAGTAGTAAATTTTGTAAGAAGTCCACCAGACAAACCCACTCAGTGCTCCAACGCCTCCATAGAAGCAGCTGGCTACGGACGTCTGAAATGCATGCAGTGTGTCCAAAATGACTTCACCTCACTGACAAACAACCCAGTCTTCATTTAGTCCCGAAGTTAAACTGTGCACATGACAAGTAGTCTTCGAGGTCCATGCTAGTGTGTGTCGCCCAGAGAAGACAGGGGCTCCTTTGCCGTGTGCTCCTTCCGGAGCTGGAGGCGGCGAGGGGTCTCGTACCCTGTCTCTGTTCTTCCAGGTCAAGGGAAGAGGCTCTCATGGGGACCGCTGTAGGAAGCAGGTCCTGGACTGGCTCAGGGTTAACCTTCTGAGTACCAGTCACGGCTTTTCTAACCTGCTTGTCCTAAGAGTACTAAAGTTCAGCTTTCATCCCTGACGTGGGAAGCTTTTTAGAAGGATGGTGTTGGCTTTAGTGACTGTTCAGCCGAGCTCCCACGGGGCCAGGTGGAAGGGAGGAGACTCGAGTGCTTCTTCCTCTGATGCCTGAGGCCCCAGGAGAGTTAATGGCCTGTGGCTTCTGGGCACTCTCTCTGCGGGTTCAGGGCAAACCTTTCAGGAAATCTCAACGTCGCTTTGATTCTTTGTTTCTTGTTCAGCTTAAAATACAGACATCCTGGGCATCCTGATAGGGATGGCAGTTTCTTAGTAAACGATGAACATTTCATTTTTTAACTTTTCTTTTTCATTATAGATAAGTTTAAATATCTAGGTCTGGGTTTTGATAACTCCTTGGGCAAAGTTAAAAGCCTTTGGTTGTCTTTTGTCTTAGAAAAAAAGAGAAAAAAATGACAAGTTGAAGGAGTTTGGCCCTGTGTCTGTGAGAGAGGTGAGGTTATTGACAGTGATGGCGAAGAGGACCAGGGGAAGCCGAGGACCAGGGGAAGCCGAGGACATCAAAAGAAATGCCTATTGCATAAAAAGAAGGAATTTGAAAAAGCTGAAGGTCCATCTTTTTTATAAAGTTCATTTTCTTGCTCTTTTGTGTCTTCTTGGATTGAGAACTATTTAGCTCGCAGAACTATAGAAGAGAAACCTTTGTACTAATTTACACACCCGTCTGTGGCAGGCAGAGAGATGGAGGATGGCAGAGAGAAGGAGGCCGTGAGTCCTCGTGAAAGGCAGTGAAGTGATTTTTTAGAGCACGTAGAAAGGAACGTGGTCCAGCCAACAGGTTGCTTTTCGGTTCCCGGAGGCCGGAGTCGGACTTCGGACCAATGCGCCTACTAAACCGTCAGGCTGGAAGCTACCGAATCGGAGGCAGTTTGTTGTAGCAGCAATAACAGAAACAAGGACATCTTCTTGGGGAGATTGTCTCCTAAAATCTCATGTTCCTGGACACAGGGGCGCCACGGGTCAGATGTGTACCCTCTGCCTTTGTTTTTTAGGGCTCTGTGCCCTGATCATCTGTGGTCTCACGGCTCAGAAACCACTGCCAGAAGCCTGCGCCTCAGCAGACAGGCACTGGCACTGTTTTCTCCTGTAACTATGCCAGTTCCCGTGGGTTAACCAGGAAACTTTAATCTGATACCGTTTTAGAATTAATCTAACCATAATCACATAAGGGAAACTGGAAATAAGTTCTCTCCCTGGCTACTTTGATTTGGCAATTAAATTGATTTTTTTTTTTAAAGTGGACCTGCATCCCACTCAGCTGAACCATGGGAACACAGGAGACAGCAGAGTCCCGATCTGTGGGACGGTGGTGACGCTCTGCTAACACAGGCACTGAAGGAATGCAGCCAAGGCCTTGGTCTCCCTTTATAGCCAGGCTTTTCTTCCTGGTTTGCAAGACCCGAGAGACACAAAGCCTTCCCGCTTGCCTTCCCCACTTAGCAACAGTGGCAGAGCATGCAGGGTACAGGATACGTTTGCATTTATTTATTTATTTATTTATTTATTGCCTTTATTTTTAATCTGAGAAGAATATTGAATTACTTTGAAAGATTCTTTTAAAAGTATGTGTATATTTGCAAGTTAGAAAACTGACAAGAACTAGAAAAACAATGTGGATATTCTGAGCGGTAACTGGAAAGTTTTAACTTTAGCTCATAAGCTGAAGCAGTAGTTTCTGACCATTTCTCTAGCAATTGATTTAAAAGAAAAAATAGATCACAAACTCCTTTAAGAGTCTGCTCAGGGTCCTCAGGGACAGCCTGGTGGGTCAGAGCACACATGAGCCTAGGGCCTAAGTGTGAATTCTAAACATCCACCTAAAACATCAGAGTGGCCACCCCGCCTATAACCCCAGGGCTATCGGAGAGGCAGGAGAATTGCTGGTACTGGTGCCATCCTCTCTCCAGATTCAGTGAGAATCCCTGGCTCAGAGAGTGGTAGAGGATGACGGCCCACCCCCCATGACCCCTCATTCTTTCTGGCCTCTGCATATATGCAGGAGTATATGCACCTGTGTGTATGTATGCACAGAGTGCGTACACTACATGTATACACCTCACTCACACATATGTGTATACACCTCACTCACACTCACATACATGCCCCACCCCCACAAGAGTCTACCTGTTAACACCAGAATCTTTCTTTAGAAAAAAATGGTTAATAATAATAAATTTACTCAAGGATCATGCCTTCTGTTTCTCCAGGCAGAGGGTGCCTAGAATTTGTTCTCTGCCCCCGCCCCCCCCCCCGCGCCCGCCCGTGACTTATCCTTTTCCCCTTCAGTAACCAACTTCACAGTGGGAACTGGATTTTTCCAAGATAGACTAAGTGACCATGACCCAGTTCTTTGTCAGACCTGGTGGGAGAGCCTTCCGCCCGCCCGAGGGCGTTATTCAGGGTGCTTCAAAACAAGCCTGTCTGCTCTGTGGGAAGCGGGGCAAAGCCTTCCTAGGCTCCTCGGAAGTTCCAGACAACTGCTGGCCGCTGCAAGCCTGGCGTTCTCCCGAGTGAAGGTTCTGGACGTTTCTTTCATGCCTCACAACTTGAGATCTTGTGGGTCAGTGAAAGCATGCCCAAGTGTTCTAAAGCTGGGATTCATTCAGAGACTCCCAGAGGGCTTTAAGTCAGCAGCTCCCTGTGTGGTCTCCTCCTCCACTGCCCCCTCTGTCGCTCACTGTTCCCACCAAGTGTGCCCACCCCCACCCCACCCCCGCCCTTCCCAGGCTTCCTTCAGCCATAGCAGGAGAAGGTAAGCTAACCCTGGATTGTGTTGGCTGTCTGCTACACCAGGCCCAGGGCTGTAGTAGGAGGCAGGAGTAGCATGCACACCTTTAATCCCAGCACTTGGGAGGCAGAGGCAGGTGGATTTCTGAGTTTGAGGCCAGCCTGGTCTACGAAGTGAATTCCAGGACAGCCAGGACTACACAGAGAAACCATGTCTCGGGGGTGGGGGGCGGGGCGGGGCGGGGGGGGCGGGGCGGGGGGGGGGGAGGGAACCCAAAAATTTCGCCATGATGTGCCAGGCCATCCTGATCTGCATGTTTGCCCCAGGCCTCACCTCCTGTCTGCTCTGCTCTTCACTCTCTGCCGATGTTCAGGGGTGTGTGTGTGTGTGTGTGTGTATGTGTGTGTGTATCCTCTATATAACAGAGGAGACTGTTAGGAGGCCTTTTCTACCTGCTTCCTCCCCTTGAGACAGTGTCTGTGGCTGAGCCTGCTGTAGTCAGTCCTTCTGTCTCCAGCCTCCACTGGAGTTTTAATTGCACGCAGCCATGCCCAGCTTTTTTTTTTTTTTTTCCCTGAGACAGGGTTTCTCTGTGTAGTTCGGGCTGTCCTGGAACTCACTCTGTAGACCAGGCTGGCCTCGAACTCAGAAATCCGCCTGCCTCTGCCTCCCAAGTGCTGGGATTAAAGGCGTGCGCCACTACCGCCGCCCGGCCATGCCCAGCTTTTTAACATGGCTACTAGGGATTGGACCTGAGGTCACCATGCTTATTTAGGAAGCACTTGTGCCCCCTGAGCCATTTCCTTAGCCTCAGTGATTTTTTTTTTTTTTTTTTTTTGTTTTTGTTTTTCGAGACAGGGTTTCTCTGTGTAGTCCTGGCTGTCCTGGAACTCACTCTGTAGACCAGGCTGGCCTCGAACTCAGAAATCCACCTGCCTCTGCCTCCCAAGTGCTGGGATTACAGGCGTGTGCCACCACGCCCGGCTTCAGTGATTTATTCTTAATGTCTAGAATAGTAAGTACCTGGGCACAGTCCTTAGTAAACACTTCTCATCCAACGATGCCTAAAGCAGTCCAAGAGTGCGCTCATGAATGAGTGGACAGGGTCCTGAGCAAGTAGACAGGGCCTTCTAGCATGTGTGGGAGGGCAGTGACCTAGTGCTGGGCCCAAGACCTGCCTGCTAAGGTTCAAATCCCTATCCCACCTGCCAGTGACGCCGTTTATTACATTATTACATAAGCTTTCTGGGTCACACTTTACCTCTCTGTGAAATTGGAAGAGTGATAGCACCCTGTGGGGTTATTCTGGGAATCGAGTGAATCGATCCACCAAAAGCAGTTGGCACAGCTCCTGGCATGTAACAGGTTACCCGTAACTACCAGTGGCTCACCTGCCAGCGTCAAGTAGGGCTCTCTCCCAGAGTCCTTCAGGATGACTGCACCCCGGTCTGCTTCTACTGAGACTATGCTCTTGGGGCACAGATATGCGATGGTTCTCTCTATGGAGAGATGGTGTTTGTGGACAACTTAGGACCTCTCTGAACTACCAATGGCTGCTCATCCCTCACTTCTGATACATAGTGAATACTTTGCTCAGATGGGTTTCAGATAAACTCCTTGCAAGGGGCTCTTCCGTATCTAAGCATCATGTTTTTTCTTTCTCTTATTCAACTCAAGTGATTTTAATAATTGCTTACAGCTACACTGCAGAAGGCATTTATTTGTAAGCCTTTCTTTCTGCCTGATGACAACACGAGAGACCCATGTCAAAAGTCATCTGGCAGTGTGGGTTGTGATGTAAATTGTATGAAGAAGGGCGCTTGCTCCTTGGTCCGCCCAAGGGGGCTGAGCTTTGATCTCCAGTCCGAAAGAGGCTTGGCGGAAATTGGAGATGACATCGTTGACGGGGCTGTCTGTAGCTTTTCTGTTGCCACTAATTAAGCACACACGTGTACATGTTCTCTTTACCCCCTTGGAGCAAAAGTGAACTTGACTTTGATTTTTGATGGGAAGCAGTGAGCAGGTTCAGGGAAACATCAAAGAGGCATTATTCCTCATCTGGTAAAACCAACTCTGACGTGAACATTGAAGAGCTCTCCATTCCAAGACTGCATGCATTTTGTTTTTCCCATAGAGCACGGCCTGTCCGTAATGATAAGAAAAGGGCAAAGGCAGACAGTCACTCCTGACTAGTGCCTTCAGTTGTAGAAGGTTCTCCCACCCTTTGTCTTTATAACAAACAGTATGTATACCTGGACTTTCATACAGCTAATACCTCCAGGATCTCTTTAAAAGAAAAACAAAACAAAACAAAACAAAAACAAACAAAAAACCCCCTCTTAAGCCATTTTTCATGTTAATTTTTGGATGGTTTGAATAACCACAGCCAAAGCTCAAAATAAACTTTTTATGCCCTTAAGCCAGTGGTTCTCAATCTGAGGCTCACAACCCCTTTGGCAAACCTTTATCTCCAAAACATTTACATTTCGATTTGTAACAGTAGCACAACAGTTATGCTGTAGCCATGAAAGTGATTTTATGTCTGGGAGTCACCAGGACATGAGGAGCTTGTATTAAAGGGTCACGGCGTTAGGAAGGTTGAGAGCCTCGAAAAACCAAAAAAAAAAAAAAAAAAAAAAAAAGGAAAAAAAAAGAAGCTCAGAAAGGAAGATTGAGAGCCACTGTTATAAGCCCTTAAAGGACAGGTTAAGGCCTTGTGTGTGCAGGGGGCAGACGGTGCTTTTGCAGTCTCTGAAGCAAGCATTAGAGCAGTCGGTTGGCATGTCTGCCCTGGCCTCACTGGGTACAGCATTGTTGTAAACTTGAAAGAGCAGTGCGCACAGAGTCAGAAATACCTCTCTCCGAAAATTTACAATGCTATCCCTACTTCATGTCGGGAGATATTGAAAGCTGTAGAGAGTACAGTGGCGAAGGGGTGGGGTTAGACTTGGGTTGCAGTTTAAACCGGATGTCCAGGGAAGTTCTCACTGATAAGGCTGCACTTCAGCAAAGATATAAGGGACCCCGGGAACCTGCCATGGGGAGCAGCAGAAGCAGGAGACATCTGTGAGGCCCAAGGGGGTGGGGTATGGGGGATGATTGACAGGCTGGTGAGGCAGGTGGAGATCATGGTCCTGAGTGAGTGAGGGGAACGTGGAAGTTATGGACAGAGCACAGTGAGCAGAAGGTGTTGTAGTCCAGGAGAGGTGAGACTGGTCTTTTCTCAGACTGGAATCATGGGAGTGGTCTAAAGAGAGAAGGGCCAGGCCCTGACTTCGTTGAACAGAATTGTTGTGATGGGTGGGTGGACACCCAGAGATCAGATTAGTTAAGTGGCTGTGAGTTGCTTTGGCCACTGTTGGAGGCAGAATAAAAACAGAAGTGTTTGGACTCTGCAGTGAATGCCGAGCGGTTGGTTTTCCGCACACCGTGGATGGAGCAAGATTTGAGCAATGGGACCTTGTGCCCTTCCTACTCTTGCCTGATGATTGACAGCTCCTGGAGGAGTTATTTTCAAACTGTCACCTTGATCCCAGTGGCGAACTGGGGGCAGGCATGCTGGCAGCAGAGAAAAGGAATGGCTTCATCCTCTTAGCCATTGTTAGTGGTAACAGGCCAGTTAACACACAAGAAGGCTCAGTCTCTCCTGGCACCAGTGGACAGTGCGCTGTGGCACCCGATTCTTTGGGAGGAACTAAGATAGGTGCTAGTGTCACCCAGCCTAGTGTCACTTCTGCTCCAAAAAGAACCGCAAAAGAGCAGGAGAGCTGGAGAAACTAGAGATAAAATAAAATAAAATAAAATAAAATAAAATAAAATAAAATAAAATAAAATAAAATAAAATTAGGAAGATCTTGGAAGCTTCGAGTGAAAGCATCTGAAAGAAAGCTATCAGTAAAATGTACATCTTTTCCTTGAAGGAGCACTGGATCACCCTTGTCTATTTTTATCTCTCACCTTTCCAAGCTGGAAGATAAAAGACTTACTAGAGAGAAGGCTAACAGATAAATTAACATAACAAAACAGAGATCAGGAATCCTATTAGTAACTGGTGAGGGCTTTGGGAGAGTTGGGAGAACTTGGTAGCATTGCAAATGCCCCCTCCCCCCAAGTTCCTGAACCCTCCCCAGACTCTCCTACTTCTGCAAACCACAAAATCCTCTTCGAGGCAACATGAGGACACAGTTCACTACGATGGTGGCCAAAGGAAAGAGCCAAAAAAAATCCCACTCTGTTTATTTACTGGGAGCTTCATTTCCCAGCCCTGCCTGGCTCTTGTGGGGCTGAGGAAATCTTAATCTGATTGAGCTCCTGCCTCCGGAAGAGCAGAGGGCGGCCTTGAAAGCTGTCACCAAGCAGGTGCTGCCCAGGGTGAAGAGGGCAGGAAAATACCATTGTGAGGCCGAGACCAATGGGGCTGATGAGCTGGAGAAAGGAGGTGTGTGTGTGTGTGTGTGTGTGTGTGTGTGTGTGTGTGTGTTTGAGAGTGTCTGTGTGTAGTGCCTAAAGACACAACCTGGGATGTGTCAGGATGGGGTGATTGGGACAGCAGATGGACTGACAGTGAGTTAAAGCAGGCTTTTCTTTTGTAAGGAATTTGTAAATCTTAAGAACAAGGAGCAATTGGGCACTAGAGCTTTTAATCCCATTATATAAGACAAAGTGTGCTCTTTAAAACTATAAACCCACCAAATAGAATTTCTAGTATCAAAAACCTTGGGGCGACAAACAGCTTTTCAAACTCCAGGGACTCGGAATTCTTTCTTCTTGGGAGGAAAAACTGCAGAAATAGTCCAGCCCTTTCGAGTTAATGGGATGATCCTTAAGGATTGAGTGTCAGTTACTAAATACATATTCTCTTAGGTGGCTTGCAGAGCTGTGGATTGAAGCCAGGGCCTTGGGCATGCCAGGCAAAGCACTTTACCACTGAGCCATCTCTCCAGCCCCTAGATACACATCCTCTGCAAAACAAAACATGACGTATTAGTACAAAATGAACCTTCTCGCATAGAGAGTTAAAATAAAAGCATGTCGTATACTTGAGAACTGGTCAACTTATTTAGTAAAAATTTAAATCTGTGACAAGCAAAATTTCCAATTCTAAACACTGACTGCTTTCTCCAAAACAGAACCTTGTTCTCATCAGCCTGCGTCTAGATCAGCCTGGCTTAGGGTAGGTGGAGTCACAGTTACAGCTGTTACCTGCAGCAGAAGACTCTGTTCTTCCGCCCTTGACTCCATCCGGGCCTCTGAGACCCTCCAACACTGATGTGTTCTAAAGGAGACCACACTCCCAGGTGTCTCGTGGACGCAGCACTTTCGTGCCCATATAGGGCCTACATTTCACAAGTGTGCCCACACAGCTGTGTGCCCATGGCGTAGATAGTGGAAGACAGGCTTATATAAGAGTTCATGAGGAATCTGCTTTCTTTAGAGTGTGTGATATCTGATCCTCTTCCTGAGATGAAACCCTGATGTGTAGAAGAAACTCCGGGAACTGTGGATTATTATGCGAACATTCTAAAGAAGTGTCATAGTTAAATCCTGATTCTGTTTGGAGTATACTTACCTATTCTTTGGTTTTGTTGTTGTTGTTGTTAACGCTGCTGCTTTATTTTGGTGCTATTTCCATATATGTTTATTTCCTTAATTATTCCTGACATGCTATTTTATGCCTGAAGTGGTGTAGAGCAACCTTCTGAAAAGTTTTGTTTGCCCGTTTTTGTCTTTAAAGGTATGGAAACCTGACAGGCCCAAATTGTGAAGACGTTGGAAGCCAAAGTTCCCCCGAGTCCAAGGCTGTGATCCGGAAGTGAGTGCATCTTCCTTCTCATTAGCACCATTACTAGCTCTCAGTCAGGACAGCATCTTGGCCAAGCTCAGGCTTGGTGGTGAGCATGGTGGTGTGTCCCTGCAACCCCCAGAACTTGCGAAAGCAAGGCAGCAGAAGCGTGAGTTTGAGACCAGCCTGTTTCAAATAAAAACAAAGTAGGTTAGCAGACTGTTTGACTCCTTTGGAAGGGGTGCCGCTGTGCCGCCATGATTTCCCCCCTTAGTCCCTTTGCTAGGGCTGGAGGGAGGGCTCAGCAGTTAAGAGCACTTGTCACTTTTGCAGAGGACTGAGGTTTAGTTCCCAGCATGCACATGGTGGCTCACAACCATCTGTAACTCTAGTTCCGGGGATCTGAGTCCCTCTTCTGACTTATGAGAGCACCATATGTACATGCGATACACAGTCAAAGTACAACTGTCATACAAAGAAGATTAAATATATCTAAAAAATGATCTAACAGTACTCACCCAGCTCCCCAGCAGTGACTCAATTCATCTCCAGCTTACCAGGCGCTATTTGAAGGGCTATGAAAGAAACCACGAGTAGAACAAGTGACCAGCAGTAACTTGTCTTGGCCGTTGCAGAGTTTGTGTGTTAGCAGAGGGAGACAAAGAATAAACCCGAGTGAAGTATGCAGCAAAGAAGTGTCTGCCCCATGGAGCGTGGCTTTCGTACAGGGTGACGACAGAAAGAGGCTCTCTGATCTGGTGACAGTGGAACATAGTGGTCTGAGGTGTGAGCCAAGCCATGTGGCATCCAGGCAGAGAGGAAATGGCAGAGGCTGAGGCTGGGACAGCACCTGAGAGCCAGCAGGAGGAGACAGGGAATGGCGTGGCACATGCGCAGGACAAAACTCATGAGTTGGAGGTGCAAAAGCGAGGATGTGAGGCGCTTGGGGTGGAACATTGACAAAGATTCTGAGGAACGTAGGAAGCACTTGGAAGCCACTGAGAACAGCACAGCAGCCTAGGCTACCAGACTGGCTGTGGTTAGCATGGGGATGGAGGCCTGGTTAGCACCTTTACGAGGATCCAGGCAAGGGGTGATGGGAGTCTGGGCTCAAGCAAGGGCTAGGGGTGCGCTGCTTGTGCAGATACTGAAACAGAAAGCTTCAGTAGTAACTGGAAGACCAAGTGTGGGCTTAGGACACTCAAACGGCTGTAACAGAACCCTGGCTTTCTGAGTCAGGACTGGGAATAGGGATCAAGTTTGATGGGCATGTGTGTCAGCAGGTGAGTCTTAGATGTTAATTTTTGAGGTAATCAGTGAGTCTGGTCACTTAATGAACTCTCTGGATGGTGGTGTTCCCTGGGTGGTATTTAAAGCCACACTGCCTCTGCTCTCCTGGGAACTAGAGGGGGAGACAGAGAGGAGCTCAGGCCCAAAGGCTGGCCTTCTTTCCCTTCTCCGTTTTGAGTTCCTGAAGTAGAAGGTCTGGCGAAGGAGACTAGAACAGCCGTCAGGGTGAGCACAGTAGGGTGGAAGATAGAGGGCAGTTGGATCCCAGCTGGGTGAAGCAGAGTTCCGGGTGGGCTACCCACAGGGTCCAGTGCTGCCGTATGTCCTGCCGTATACCCTGTGAAGAGGCTTCTGAGAGGTGACTTCCTGCTCAGCAGGCCACAGGGTTCCAGTGATGGATGAGGCCAGTGGTTTTAGCGGATGGAGGTGTGCTGATGTAGAGATGGAGGATTCCTTCCGATCTTACAGCACGCGGTCTGGGTGTTAGGAAGAAGGCCTTTTAGTTTATGTACCAGGTATGGTCTGTTTTAATGGGCAATTGTTTACATTGAAGAGAACGATCTAGAAAATACTGAAGAAATAGCCATAGTGTGGAGCTAGAGGCTACGGTGGGGCTGTGTTCTGGAACAGATTGGATGGATATTCTGGGATCCAAAAATAATCTCTAGTGTCAAATACTCATTTGGGGCCAAAATCAGAGAGTCGGAACATACTTGGACTTCTTTGTTTAGGTTTTAACTCTCCAAAAGATTTCCTTAGAGACTGTAGGTGTGGAAGTAAGAGACTCTTCTTTTTTTTTTTTTTTTTTTTTTTTAAATAATTTTATTGCATCGCTTCTCGGCCTTTTGGCTAAGATCAAGTGTAATAATTTTATTGCAGAAAAATAGACACACTAATACACATATTTAAAAGCCAAGGACAAAATGTGGTACTAGAAAACCATTACATTGTTACTTCAGGAGATGGGCTTTGGGAGGAGTGACATTTGAAAGATGGTCAAACCTTGGACAGTGGGACTGGCCAGGCAGAGGGGCCAGCAGGGCCAGGCCAAGGAAATTCAGAATATGTGGAATTTTGAAAAGCAACAGAGAGTTATTGGGGCTACTTTGTGGTGTTGCCTGTGGGTCAGGAGAGTCTGTGAGCTGAAGCTAGTCTGAGGTTACACTGTGAAAGAATTTAGTGGTGCACATAAGATTTGGATGTCCCCTAGCGAGCCGTGGGCCAGCAGATGTTAAGGTTTGTGTTGATGGAGAACATTTTAAGATAGATCATCAGGATAGAACACCGACAGCTCAGCTTTAGAAATGAAGCCAATCTGCTTCGAGGCCCGTGGATCTTAATCTGTGGGTCACAACCCCCTTGGGGTCACATACCAGATATCCTAGATATCAGATATTTATATTACAGTTCATAACAGTAGCAAAACTACAGTTATAAAGCAACAAAATAATTTTATGTGGGTGTCACCACAGTGCCTGGAACTTTATTAAAGGGTCAGAGCATCACCAGGAAGGTGAGACCCACTGGTCTTGACCTAGTGGACTAGAATCTGCAGGTTCAGACCCTTGAGTGAGTCCTTTAGGGTTTGGAAATCGCAAGATTAGAGTGTTTAAAATTGATTTTGTTCATCCATGAAAAGTCACTAAAATATGATTTTAGTGGGAGTCTGTGGATATCCAGAAGAGAGAGCACAAGACTCCAGTGGCTGGCGGGACCTAGTGCCGAGCTGTGAGCACATTGTCACCCACACTTGTCGCAAGGCAATCAATCTGGAATTTTACCATTTGATTAGCCACAGGAAGAACCCAGAAGAGTACAGTCTGAAACATACCCAGAGCCTTTCTGCTTCCCAGAGGGTGTTCTAAGATTAAATAGGATTGGGGGAAGTAGCAGTTAGGAAAATTGATTGTACCCTGAATGTGAAAAGCCGTGTTCATTATTTTAAAGTCCCACTGAAATTCATTGTACACTCAGAACACTAATGTGGGTGAGACTCCAGGCTAAGCTGTTTTAAAGGGCTTTAGAGTTTTAAGCACATGAGACCTTAACAAAGCGCTTCACACAGTATTCCCCTGAGGGGTCCGTCATCTGGGGACAATGGTCCTTTCCCAAAGCCTCACAGTGACTTGGTGGAAAGTTCTTGACCCCTTTGCTCAAGCTGAGTTGCCTTTTTAAAAGAATTGTGCCTGATGAACGCACAGCACTTTATTTTATAATAGGTCGCTCTGTCCCCCAGACTCCGGAATGTTAAAACCCCGTCTCTTGGTGACCTCTTTCTTTCTTCCACTCCCTTTTCTTCCAGTTTTTTCTCCTTTTATTAATTTGTATCCCATGTCCCCATTACCATCTTACACTGCCTTTTCTGTTGACTGTCCTTCTGACAGTGTCCATCTCTACATGACCACTGCCTTGTTTTCCTGAGAAGAAACCAGGGGAGCACCTCCCCCAATCTGTATGTAACACTGCAGATCCCTCGGCGCACCCCCCACCCCCCCCCCACACACACAGAGCAACGAGTCTCACCTTCCTCCTTGCTATGGCTGCAGAGAAGGCATGGTTTTGTGGCACTGTTCTCACGGGGTGACTTTGTCTCCCAGAGGACAGTGACTAGCATTTGGAGACACTGGTTGTGCCTGAGTTGGGTGTGTGTCACTGGCATCTAGTAGGCAGAGGACAAGCATGACAATAGACGACATCCCACAATGCACAGGACAGGGCTGGTCCCTCCCATTCGGTGATATGACATTAAATAGCACCAGTGCCTTGGTAGGAAACCCTGCCTGCTGCACAGTCTTTGAAGGGAATCCACTTGTGTTCCATATCGTAATCAGGCGAGTTAAATCCTGCCGTGGTCCAGGCAGCCACGTGGAAGGCGAGGCACCCGGCCGGCGCCTGTGCCACCACTCTGTGCCCCTTACCAGCCAGAATGGCCTCTGTGTAGTCACCTTATGGCTCTGGGTTTCAGGGTTTTCACCTGAAAATTGAGCTCTTGGAGCATACAAGCTCCAGGTCCTTTCCAATTCAGTGATAACTAATACAAATGTATTTAGTTTCCCTAAAAAAGACCAGAAATGTGGTCTAAGTACTAAGTAGGCTTTTGAGAAAATTCCCTGACTGTGTTTTCCTCTGAGAAAGCACACGTAACAGACAAGAAACTGTCAGGAAAGGGAGCCGGGCTCTGATTTGCTTAGTGTTCAGCTGTGGTGTCCCAGCTGCTTCCTGCCATCATAAATAAAGAGCAAAGCTGAAACACTGCCGTGGGGCAGAACCAGGAGCGGCACATGGCAACCGGAATCTAGGGACTGTCTGGAAACCAGACACCCACGTCAGGGCAGTTGCCTTTAGTCTTGTGGACCCGCTGGGAACTGGGAACAGGGACTGGGAGTCACTATTGGATTTACCCACCACCTCCAAAGTGCCCAAAATGGTTTGATTTTTTTTTTCAGTCTTTGTTGTAAATTGTAGCAGGATCCATATACTTTATATAAGCTTCCATGCACCCAAGTTGCCAGTCATTTCTGATATTTTAAAGTGGACATAATAAAGCCAACAAAGAACTATAAAGATGGAAAATATGGAAATGGATGAAGCGTGGTTCCTGGTGTCTGGAGTTATCAGGTTGCTCAGGGTGGCTCTGGCCTTTGCAGAGCCCTGGTCCCGCTCCCGGCAGTATCCAGAAAGTATCAGCCGGCTCAACGAGTCTCAAGTTGCCCAGAATTCTGTATCCATGCTCTGTTTTGAAGACCATTGCCTCACAGTGGCTTCTGGTGTTGGGTCTAGATGACTAGAGCTGTGCAGAGAATGAATCGGGCCGTGTTCCCCCACCTCTCACCCCCACGTCCCCCCACCCCTCACCCCCACTCCTGACTCCTAGAAATGACCATTATTTGGGAATCAGGAAACCCACTTCCTGTTACGGAAGCAAACAAGGCATCTCACTTTCATTTCACCTGTGCCTCTCCACCTTCCACCAACTTTTTACACGATAAAGCGCTGGTTTTTTCCAGTCACAGAACTTCAACGGGAAAGGAAGAAGAAACTGTTCCTAGGAAATGTATTGCAGCCTTTGCACTCGGAAGCGAACAGATGTAGGGAGGGGGGGTAACCCCCCAGCTTTCACACATGAGTCCTTTGGAAAGTATGAGAGGGCTGTGGGGTTGGGGGGTGGAGGCAGGGTGCTAACTTTATAGAGTTACTCCCCCTCCCCAGGCAACGAGGCTTCATTACTTTCCTTTAATCAGTACTCTGTAAGGTAGAAATGGCTTCTGTTTCTTTTTCTTGAATTGAGTCCCACCCCTCCCCTTCTGGAATACCAAGTCTTGTTTTCTCAAACCCTTTGCTGTCACCCTGCTTCAGATGGTTGAAGCCGGCTTATTTTCCTTACCCCATGTGCACAAGATACAATGTGGTTCTTGTAATCTTTCGAAGAGGCTGGGGGTGCCGACCCCAGGGCTCAGGCTGGTAAGAATGCTAGTAAAAAGTATTAACCCAAGATGTCAGGCATCTTTAAAGAGAAGCGGAGACCCGGAGTTATTAGTGCCTGGGGAAATTACATGGAAAAGCATTTGAAAACTCTCTCCTGGAATGTTTTCAGTCAGCAGTCATTCCAGAAAGTCCAAATGCCCTAAGAAGGCAATTGAAATGCAATGATTGTAAGGAAGATGGGGAAAGGGAGAGATTTGAGGGGTGCGGAGGTGGGGAACCCATCAAAAATGAGACATAAAGCTGGGCGTGGTGACGCACACCTTTAATCCCAGTACTCGGAGGGCAGAGGCAGGCAGATTTCTGAGTTCGAGGCCAGCCTGGTCTACAGAGTGAGTTTTGGGACAGCCAGGTCTACACAGAGAAACCCTGTCTCAAAAACCAGAACAAAACAAAAATGAGATGTGACACACCAGGCTCAGGCATGGAGGTGCACACCGGAAATGGCAGCACGCTTACGTCCGAGTCCAGCCCTGGGTAAAGTTAGAGTCAGCCTCAATCAGAACAAATGCATCACTAGAACTGCGCCGTTAGGAATGCCGCACAGGGCGGGAGCTAAAGGTTATAATGTGAGAAATATGTATTTATCCTTTAAGTAAAACAGAAGAAATAAAGTGATGTGTCACATTAAAGAGAAAGCCATTGCCTTTTAAATGTCTATACAGGGCAGAAAAGGAAAAGGAAAACCATAATTAAAAGCTAGCTTCTTTTTGTGTGCTGTAGATGGAAATCCTTAGAGAGAAAACTGGTGCTCTGACCAAAGAAGAGGCCATCAGTGACTTAAGCTGGATTTAAAGCAGTTTTCTTTAAAAAGATAAAAATCAGAGATGACAGTATTTTATTTTTAAGATTTATTATTTGGATGTTTATGTGTGCCTTGCCTACATATATGTCTGTGCACCATGTGTGTGGCAATGCCCTAAGAGGCCAGAAGAGGTGTCGTCCTCTGGAACCATATTGACAGGCATTTGTGAGCCTCCATGTGGGTTCTAGGAATCGAACCTGGGACCTCTGTAAGAATTCTTAATGAACCGTCTCTCTCCAGCCCCGTGACGGAATTTTTCTACCTGCTGAAAACAGTTTAACAGACATCCTAACCAGTTCTGTTTCTATGGCTTCTTATCTCAGTAGAAGACAGCGGTTTTCCCTGGGACTCTAGCCTCTACCTTTGTGCCTGTCTGTGGTGTTCTTGCTGTAGATGCTCTTTTAGTTACTGTGTTTGTGTTTGTGTTTTTGTTTTTGTTTTGGCCAGCACAAATGTGTTGAGATCCTGCCCTCACTTCATAGGCCCATTAACTGAAGTTTAATCAAACTTGTATGCTTTGGCCAAGATAAGGCAGTTAGTTCAGGGCCAAGCATTTAGAATAAAGTTCAGCTGGGCTTCACACATTGGTCTTTTGTTCTCAGACCTGCCACTGAGGGACAAGCATGGGGTTTGCTAGCAATAAGACCACGTCAGTGTAAGACTCAGGGGAGTCCTGACTTACCGGAGAGACCCCCTGAGTGGATCACGTGGAGACAGGAATCGATGCAAAAAGCAAGAGGATTTTTATTCAATCTAGCATGCTGGGGTCGTCCTGCACATGGGGAGAGAATGACCACTCGCAGTGGGCTACATGGGCCTTTATATAACCCTCAGGGCAGCCGCCATTAGGCACAACGTAATTGGCAGAACAGTGTGACCTTTAAACTAATTGGTTGTTAGGAGATAGGTAGGTGGTCAATGGTCTCTGGAGTAACTCTGGGCCTCCCCTAGCCGCAGGGACCTCCCTGTGGTCTGAGGAATGTAATTTAGCCTCTCTCTTCTGGGAGGGGCAAGTGTTCTATGACCTTTCCAAAGTTCCTGAGTTAACCCTTTCATCAGTGCCCTCAACCCCCAGTGGGGTCCCCAAACAGATCTTGTGAGATGTGGAAGCCTGACACGATTCCCTTGGAAGGAGATGGTTTGAAGGAGTGGGGGAGAGATGAAGGGAGACCAGCTCAGTCCCGTCAAAGGAGGGCTCGCTTCCTGTCTGTGGTACCTGATAGCACCTGACACTTCCTAGAGAATCGCCACCCAGGGTGGAACCTGCAGGCAGGTTGTAAGCAGAAGCACCCAGTTTATAATGCACAAACTCTCTCCTCAGTCCAGGGAATTGGGGAAGGAATTAGCGAGGTCCTGAACTTAGAATTTTGATGAGTGCCTGATGCGCTTTTCTAATAATAGTTAGAAGTTATTGATTTGCTGAGTAAGAATAGTGCACTGTGTGTGCTTTAAAAATTCTCTTAATGACCTTCTGTATGGTTGTTCCATCTACCAGAGAGTAGCCTGGGCGGTGGGAGAACATGTCCAGGGTCATACAGTGGATGAAAGAGTGCTCGGAGTTAACCAAGGCCGTGCTCTTACAGCATAGATCCTTTCATTCTAACCCCGTGATAAGAATGAAAGTATTTCCTGTAAGTGTGGGAATGAAAGACAGATGTGTGAGTAACCTTGACTCTGAGTAATAGGGTCCAGGCGCGGCTCCTCTGGCCTCGAAGTACACAGCTTTTGTCTCCGGGTGCCTTCCTCTGCCTGTCTAGCCTTGGGCATGTCCTTAATTCCCCGCCCCATCCCTGCCTCCTTGTACCTGTATCTTGATTCTGGCTTTGTTTCTGTTTATTTCCTCTGGCCCTATCACAGCCCTCCCTCCGTCCCCACCCCAGTGTTTCAATCCTTACTTACCACAAACACCGAAGTGTGACAATGGAAAGTACTGGAAGCTGAGCAGATGACCCTGACAAGTCCAGATAGCATTGCGTCTATTCAGGGAGGAGGGGAGGAGAAGAGCAAAAGAAACTTGGCCCTGTCCTTTGTTCTTTCCAGCAAGGAAACCATCTTGCTGATAGCCTCTGCCTGGCACTGTTCCCTAAGACTCAGGAAAAGCTTGTGGTGACTTGGAGAACAAGGTAGGGCCCATCTCTGTGAGGGTCAAGGCTGACAGAGTGCATTACCGCCCACCGGCATGGCTTGGCAGAGGCGCGGCCATGTTCCCCAGACACGCGTGGTGCTCTCAGGCCGCACTTTCTCCCTGTTCGCTCCAGGACGTGATCAAGTTTGTAGAGCATGTCCTAGAAGAAGGAAACATTCTGTCTTTCCAAAAGTTTCCGTGTCTTATCTTCTGGCAGTGATTAAATATGAGCTATCATGTCAAATAGGCTCTAGGGCAGGAAAAACATACCGATAAGTAGACAGAATTATTCTGTTTGTGTTGTGATAATCTTATTAATTCTAGAGTGTGTAGGCACCATTGGAATTTTAGGATAATTTGATATATGGACTCATAGTCTCTGGGTTTGCCACATCTGTGTTTGGAGGGCAGCTGCTGCTTTGGTGGCCTGTCAGTCCTTTCGCCATACTCCATGAGCCCAAAGGCCTACTGGTGACCAGGAAGTGTGGGAAGTGTGGGCCATTTTCCTGTGCTCGCCCCTTTAGCAAGGCACCCTGCTAACCAGGTGTTACCAAGTACCACTTGGGCTGGTCAAACAGTCAGTGAGCATAGCATAGCATGTGTCACCCAGGAATAGCATGTGTCACCCGGGCATAGCATGTGTCTTCTCAAGCCTACTCAATGTTTGGGTTTGGCTCTCTTACCTAGAGACCCTTGCTTACAGTGCTGCTCCAGTTCCCTTGCTACCAATTCCAATTCCTCCTCCTCCTCCTCTTCCTCCTCCTCTTCCTCCTCCTCCTCCTCCTCTTCTCCCTCCTCCTTTTCCTTTTAAGATTTATTTTTTATTCATACGAATACACTGCAGCTGTCTTCAGACACACTAGAAGAGGGCATCATATCTCATTACAGATGGTTGTGAACTGGGAATTGAACTCAGGGCCTCTGGAAGAGCAGGCAGTGCTCTTAACCGCTGAGCCATCTCCCCAACCCTTCTGATTCCTTCTTGTCCTTAAGGTCTCAGTTCCTAGGGGGGGGACCCTCCTGAAGCCTTGGCCAGGTTCCCTATAAAGGACAGTAATTTTGTGGGTCCCTGAACCCTCTCCTGTGACATTTACCACATAATTAGTGACTGGGTCTGGAAAACAAAGAGTGCTCAGTGATGTTAGTTTAGTTAGTCTCGTAGATTCTCCCTGAGGTCTCTCCTGGAAGGAAGAGCCTCAGACTCGACCCTAGCAGGCTCCACACGTGGGCCCGTGACCACGTGTTTCTTTCCCATAGGCTTTTGCAATAGGTGGAAGGTGGTACTTGCCAAGAATGCCCTAGGTAGAACACTGTATGCCGGTCATCCCCTCTGCCACCAGGCTTGGCCGCTGCAGCTGCCACCCATCTGGCATGTCCCTTAGACTCACACCTCCATTTAGGACGGAGGAGTTCTGCTCTGTGACCCGTCAAAGAGTTGCTTTGGGGAAGAAGGTTGTACATCAGTGTTTCTCCTTAATGCAGATTGTGTATAATCTTAATTTTTCCATCTGGTACTCCTCCGGTCTACATAGGCTTCCTGACTTCTGGTGAATACTCTAGCATGATGTCTTTGAATTGCTTTGCCTTAGTGTGACCCTCAGTGTGCACGTGTGCATGTTTGTGTGTGCATGCATGGTTCTGCCCACATGTGCAGTATTTGTTCAAAGCTATGACCTTCTTCTGGCAGGTGTGGGGTCACAAATGTGGGGGCACAATTTGTCTCAATGATTGGTGGTAAATTCATTGAGTTGGTTTCACCAAGCCTTTAATCCTTCCTTTTGGAAGTGGCCTTTGGTAGGTCACTGTAAGCACATCACGGATTATGCCTCTCTTGATATGTCTCAGAAGGTCCCACTGACATTATGCCATTTTAAATCACCACCGGTCAGTGTTGGATAGATGCAGGCAGGTGTCTTCTGGCCCTTCTCCAGGTACGGGTAGTGGGACTGTGTGAACAAACTCTTGAGGTTGATAGATGATGAGAAGTTGGGTCTTCCTTCTCCCAGCCCCTTCTTGTTCTGCGCACAGGGGCAGGTGGCTTCTCCAGTGGGGTAGGCTCACTTTGCCTGTGCATTTGTGACTGCAGCCAGCATCTCCCTGGCTGGTAAGGTTCCCTAATCCTCCCATTCAGTCCTGGAGAGGAGCAGAGCCAGGGCCAGGGAAATGGAAAGCTGCTGTCCCCTTTCCTCCGTCATATTTGCAGTGTCGCTTTCCTTCTTAGAATCTTAACAGCCCAGCGTTTGTATCTGCTGCTTGTTCTATTGAGAATGGAAAGTTTCTTCCCAGGCCTGGCAAACATAAGGCTACTGTGAACTTTGGGCAAGGGTCCAGGCCTTTCCAGAAACCCTCCGTTCCTGGCAAGCCGAGGAGTTCGGCTGGACGGAGGGCAAGGGTCTGCTCCTTTGCTTAGACTATCTCTGTTTTTCTCCTCTCTGATTTCTTCCTTCTCCCTATTTATTCCGTGTGTGTGTGTGTGTGTGTGTGTGTGTGTGTGTGTGTGTATTCATTAGTATCCCCGGCAGGCTGTATTCTCTTTGAAATGGGAAGGGAGTAGTGATCACCCACCTCTATTTTAAGAATTATAAAAGAGTTCCTTCGTAAGACTCTAACTTATATATTTAAGTGCAGGTTTTCTGTGTTCTGGTATACCAACTATGCACCTCTAATGATTCTGTGCTTACCAAAGGAAGGAAAATTACTTGCAAATTATATTTGTTATAAAAAATAAACTATTTGCATGATAAGCTAATTTTTTATTTTATTTATTTATTCTTTGACATTTTATACATATGCACTATGTATGTTTATCAGATTTACCCTTACCTCTCCCTTCTACCCTTGCCAAATTCTCCCAACCCATCCTCTCTGGCCTTGTGTCGTCGTCGTCGTCTTCTTCTTCTTCTCCTCCTCCTCCTCCTCCTCCTCCTCCTCCTCCTCCTTCTTCTTCTTCTTCTTCTTCTTCTTCTCCTCCTCCTCTTCCTCCTCCTCCTCCTCCTCCTTCTCCTCGTCCTCCTCGTCCTCCTCGTCCTCCTCGTCCTCCTCGTCGTCCTCCTCCTCCTCCTCCTCCTCCAAAGGCCAGTTAGTGGAATTATGGAATATTAACTGTTAATAAATATTTAAAATTGTAATATTTAAGTTTGTAACTGAAAGGCGTGAGGGCTCCAAATAGAAAGCCCTTGACGTCATTGTACTCATGTTTCAAGTGTTTGTTTGTTTTCTTCTGAGAGCAGAACTCACAGGGATTCACCTGCCTCTGCCTCCTGAGCGCCGGGATTAAAGGTGTGCAACCCACTGCCCCACTCATGTTTTCAACTTTAATCCAAAGCCCAGGTTACTTTCTTTTAGCTTTCTGGAAGGAACTAATGCTCTGGTTAATTTTATTTAATTTACAGATTTAGATTATTAAATTTCTTCTATTATGATGGTAGTTTAATGTCATTTGTTTCATGTAGATAATTAAATCGTGTAGCTGCCGTATAGTCCACAGAAGCAAAACAGAGATGTACTAGAGAAATAGTCACCATGTAACATTCCTGCTCTCTGTCCTTGAACTCCAAAAGCTGAGTGAGTTCTCAGTGGACTTGGTGGCAGCCGTCCCTATAAAAGGTATAAAAGGAGAGCGTGGAAGTTAAGATGCTGTGATGGGCTGCTGTACCCCTGCACTGGATTATCGCTTCTACTCTAGCTCTTAACTGCGTGAGCCACTTGTTTAAGTATAGTAGGTAATTATAATTTTCATTTGTTTGATTCTGACTCCGTAGGCCAAACCCAAAGAACCGTGCTCATTAGACAAATGCCGTGCCACTGCTGTAGTCCAACCCCTTAAAAAAAAAAAAAAAAAAAAAGCATTTTGTGGTTCTGGGGAGGGGTGATGGCTCAGTCTGTAAGATGCTTGCTGCCCAAGATTTAAGACCCAGGTGGATCCCCAGTGCTGTTGGACATGGTGACATGTGTTTACCACCCCCACTGCTGGGAAAGTAGAGACGAGGAGTATTTCTAGAGCCTGCTGGCCAGCGCTCCCAGCCTAATGGTGACGCCCAGGTGCCAGTGAGAGACCCATCTCAACAAATAAGGCAGATGGCTCCTAGGGAGTGTCACGGGAGGCTAACCTCTGACCTACACACATGTACTCTTGGGTGGGTGAAAGGTTTGTCACTGTGGCAAAGACAAAGTATGGTTTCTTTGCGTTGGGATGCACAGGGGTTTATTGATTCTCCCTCATATCTTCTCCAGCAAGCATCAGTGAACACCCCCTGTGAGGAAGTTGTGTTGTTAGGGACGCAGGGTATCTGTGTTTGGAAAAGGGACCCAGCCTGGCATGGATCTGACTCTGAAGTGTCTTTGAAGTCTTCTGACTATGAAGCGTGACATGATGGTACTGCAGAGTTTGCCCAGAGTCATTGCTGACTCTGCTCTGCTGCAGGGGAGGAGCTAGCCCTGACTTACAGGCAGCACCCTGTGATACTCACAGTGTGTCTGTAGTGCAGCTCGCCAAGCACCCAGAATGAACCTGGCTATCTTTGTGCCTTGCCACCTGGGGGACCTTGTGACTCCATCACCCGTGGTTCCCGACACGAGGTCTCATTATAATTTGAGAAACAAAGGAAAAACTTTATAAGGGAAGCTCTGGTCCTTGTGCTGAAGCCCTAGTGATGTTCGTAAGATTAAACTGAGGCATCCCGTGTAACCAGACACTTCTTACTCCAGATGGATTTCTGGCCTAATGGTAGCCAGTTATGTCCTAAGTTATCAGTGTGGCTAGTTTTAGGGTCCCTCTCTGTTTTATCACATTTGTTCATCTATTTGTGTGTGAGTCTGAAGGGCTGGCTCGAGCGGGCTACAGCACGGGTTGTCAGAGGACAACTTGTTCCCGTTGTTTTCCTCTTTCCACTGTGTGGGACCCAGGCGCCACCTAACTCAGTTGTCAGGCTTGGTAGAACGTTTCTTCCTCCCTGCATCATCTCGATAGCCTGACTTTCAGGTCTTTAATTTGAGCAAACACACAATTAGTGGCTTGTGCTTGGATTGTTTAGAACTCAGAAAAATCCTCTTCTCGTCTTTCATCTGCCTTGGTTGGATTTTTCTAACAACTCAACATTATCATCCCCGCCCCCGCCCCCTCCAGCCAGCAGCTGCGGTGTCCAGAGCCTGTCTGGAGTCCCACGAGCATCAAGCATCGGGCTCAGTGGGTCTCTATCTCTCCTCCCCAGTGCCATCGCTTCCATCCTGAGGGCCTGGCTTGACCAGTGTGCCGAAGACTTCCGGGAGCCCCCCGACTTCCCTTGCCTGCAGAAGCTGCTGGAGTATCTGAAGCAGATGATGCCTGGCTCCGACCCAGAGAGGAGAGCACAGAACCTTCTTGAACAGTTTCAAAAGCAGGACGTGGATTCCGACAGTGAGTGCCTGTTGGGTCCCAGGGAAACCTCTACTGGGACTCTGCAATGGGGGTTCCCCATTTATTGGCTCAATAAGAAACCCTGGTACCCTCAGAAAGTTGGGATGGGTGTAAAAGTTATTGAACTGTTAGCTTCAGGCCCTTAAAGTTTCAGAGTGAAAAGAGGGATTTTTCAAGACTGTATTTATGATTTTAAAGATTAAATTGCAAAACCAGCTCAGAGAAGCTAAGTAAAGGTCCAGGGTGCCTATCATTACCAGGAACAGAGTTTCCTTGATTTTTTTTTTTTTTTAACTTTCCCTTGTCAGCATGGACTGGCTTCTTCTCTGCCTAACATGCTCTGTCAGACATAAACCTGTGACAACCAACCAATCCTGTGTGGCTGGCAAGGATTCAAGGCCACTTCCCTCTTAAAAGCCTGGAGGAGGTATCTCTCCTTTGCCCTAAAAAAGCATTACTGTCATGTCCCCTGGCAGCCTCGATTACTGTCCTCTGCTGTCTCTAATGACCGAATCACAGGAAGTCTCGAGGATGCTTTTCCTATTGGAGGCTGACCTCTAGTCCCCAAGGACAAATGCAGGGTCCCCAGTGGTGGCCAGAGTGTGCCAGCCAAGCTCTGAAGAAACGAGTCAGGAGGTTCCATCGGGCTCCGGCGCGATGGTATGTCCTTTCACCGAGGTGCTGGGTAACAGTTTCCATGGCAGCTGACCCACTTGGAACTTCTGATGGGCATTTCCTTGAAGTAATATCCGATATCCTCAGTGAGGGAAAGGAAATGGCTCCTAACACAGATAAGGGACGCTATCCCAGAGCCAAAGCAAATACAGCGACTTTGAATTCCAGCCGGTACCTGTTGAGTGGTTTGTATGTGCTGGGGACCAGAGAAGGGGACTGCAATTGCATCATTTGGCTCAGATTGCTGAAGGCTTTGTATCTCGGATGACTTCATCTGCCGGGAATGCTTGAGGCCCCGGGAAGCTCCAGCTGCCAGACCTCAGCTCCCTTCAGGGCCTCCCTCACTCCCGCCGGCCCGCCCAGCTTTGTGCTGGGGTAGAAAATGCTGCTGCTGCAACACTGGAGCCCAGCTCTCCCCACTGGGGCCGCCTCTGGCCCCTCGCCTAATTGGGGACCCGGTGGGACCGGTCATTGGTTGTATCCAGCTCAGGGACCAGAGGGCGGAGCTCTTCTGGCAGGCAGAGGCAGGGACTAGGGAGGTGGCCCGACTTGACAAAAACTTTTAGGCAATACCCAAGAATGAATCTTTTTCTAAGTACAGGCAATTGTTACCAAGAATGCTCCAGGCCCTGCTTGCCAAGTACAGGCCCCATTCCTGAAGAGGAGTGTTGGGAGCTTGGTTCCCTGTGTCCCTCACCCCGCCCCATGTCACACTAGGGAAAGCAGTGAGCTGTCCCGCGAGTTTGCAAAAGTAAAACTGTGCATAGAGATTTTTACACAACCCCTGTAGAGTCAGGCAGGAGCAGTGAAAGCACAGACCAGGTCCCAGAGAAAAAGGATCATGGTTTTCACACGCTGTAACATTCTAGGTGCATGCCAGATTTACAAGTACTTGAATGAATGAATGAATGAATGAATGAATGAGTGAGTGAGTGAATGAGTGAATTAATGAGCATGAGAGTGAATGGTGGTAGTCCTTACCCTGTACTCTTCTTTGGCGTAAGCCGGACGGCTTCTGCATGGTTTTACAGGTAATAAAGTACATTGTAGCTGTCAGGAGAGGTAGCTAGAAGGGTCTCTGAACCTTTGGTTGGCACATCAGATTTCTTTTTCTTCACCGAATGAGAAAGTGCCAGAGTTGAATGGAGAAGTAATGAATCAGACCCTACCATCCTCCACGGGGTGGGATTTCGACTCTTTAATGGGTGTTTTTGCTTGTATCTAGGATAATGGATAGATAGTGGCGCTCTCCTACCTCTCCCAGTTATAACCCAATCCCATTCACATCGGAACGTTCAGCTCTGAGGTCCAGAGCCAGTCCTGTAATCACAGCCCTGCCACCGGAGTGGGCAGGTCGCGCGTGGTACTGGACAGTAAAGGTCTCACTTTGGGCATTTCCATTTCTCACAGGAAGCTTTGAAGAAGGTGCATCAATTCAATACAAGGTGCCTAACAATGTCCCCCATAAAGAGAAGAAAAGGGGTAGAAATGTACCCATGCTGGGGGGGGCGCGGTAGTAACACAGAACTGAATTTCTGCCTGGATATTGCTGTGCACAGCCAGGCTCCCCCGGCCCCAGAGGAAGTGCAGTTGTGACAGGAAGAGAGCAAGGCGTGTGATGAGAATGAGACTGGGGGAAGACTTCAGTAAGGGACTTCAAAGAGGAGGCTGGTGGCCCCTGCAGCTGGGCCTGTCAGTGTTTCAGATGGGCTCCTGGGGAGTGATTTTCCCTGACTTCTTCAGGTTCTGACCTGTGTAACTTTCAGATGGACAGCCAGCATTTACTTCCTATCTGTTCACACCTTTACGCTCTCTCTATGAAAGCAGGCGGCAACCCTTTGATTGAGCAGCATTTGCGTCTACTCAGTATTGTTGAAAGTTCTATAGGGCTCACCACATCTCTGAAATCCAAATGACCCATCATCCTACCTTACCAAACCCTGGCAGGCCACCCAGCTCAGTCTTTTAGGACGCGGGTTCTCGGTGGCTCAACAATCGAGAATTGCAGGGCTGTGGTGTAGGTATTAGCTGGATCAGTCCCGGAAGTGATGATGGAGTTGGTGTGGGCTTAGACGAGGTCTGTGCTCAGCGTTGCCTCTCTAGTCTTTGCCTAGGCTAGCTTCTGAATGATTTCCCCGGGGATCGCTCAAGGCCTCTCTGAGCTTAATAAGAACATTAGAACACACAGAATTGGACCTCCATTTTGTTTGAATATCTTGTTCTTGTTCGTCTCTACCTATGGTTTTTCTGAAGAGTTAGCCCTCTTCTTCTTGAATGTAAGAAGTGTGGCTTGACTCTATGAACCAGGCCTTCTGCGGCACCCATGCCTGTACTGATTGTCTCTCCACTGTGGACAGATGGACTTCTCAACACCAGCTCCTTCAGCATGGAGGAGGACGAGGAACTGGAGAGCGGAGGGTCAGCAGAATTCACCAGCTTCTCGGAAGATCTCGTGGCGGAGCAGCTGACCTACATGGACGCGGTAGGTCCTCTTGCTATATCTCAGATCTATCTCCACTTAAAACGTGGGGTGGTGACAGTACTGTTGGCCCAGAGGGCGCTGGGCAGCACGGGAGCGTGCTACAGGTCCTGTTGAGTCATTGAGAGAGTCTGTGCCTGTAAAAGGAGAGTTAAGGCTCTGTGCGAATCATCCATGTGAATAATTCAAGCCCGGCTCTTCTTGCAGTCCTGGGTGAAAGTGCATTTCCCTCGGAGCTCCGGTCACAGAGGGAAGTAAGAATTCTAATCCTAGCGAAACAGAATCTACCCTGTGCTGTGGGTATTTCGCTCCCTTTGGACTCATAAATAGTTCAAGAGCTGAACTGTTTATTTGGAGGACCGTAAAGGGGTGAGAGCCGAAGTTAGGATGAAGTAAGCTCCCTGAGTCCACATGTGGCCGCATTTGGCAGGCTGTCTCCACGTGTGCCTTCTGCATGTTTGAATTTTGCCGGTTTCTGTGTGCTGTGCACATTTGATTGTGCTAGCCACATTGCATAGCTTGGAGATTGCTGGAGAACATAGTCAAAGAACTAGCAATTATCACGATGGTTTTACTCTTCGGCACTTAACTTTTGCAGCATATGAACTGGCCAAAGATTCCATCCAGTGGGAATGCAAATAGAGCATGGAAAGTAGATTACATGGTCCATATGGAATACATGCTGGCCATCTTTTATACATTATATTATAATTATATTATATAATACATATAATAATTACATAATATAATACATTATATTATACACTGAATACCTTATATTCAGTTGTACAAATGAGAATCTGATCTATTCTACCATTTGTTGTTATGATAGAATAAGGAAAAGATTAAAACTATTTTTATTGCTTTAATGAAAAGACCTGAAAGCAATGCTATTGGTCCCCCATTCTTCTGTGAGTATGTGAGGTTGATTTTCCCCCCATATTAGTTTCTTTCTCTGCTTTGAAAATGGGGCTCAGTTGTGCTGTAAGAGGTGGCATGTGTAATAGCCTATGTGAACTTTTTTCAAGGTGGCCCCAGAGCATCTGTTAGCATGGTAGACAGTTGGTGTCCCCGAGTGTCCAGGATTTTGAGGATATTCCTGAAGGACCATTCCCACTTTCCTTTTTTTGATTAGTAGCACCTATCTTACTAGAGTTACTTGATTTGGGGGGCAAAGTAGATAGATAAAAATGACTTTGATGATTTAAATTTTCTTTTGGTAATTTTTTCCCTCTGTTAAGCAAATTTAAAAGATCACGTGGGAGTCGAGCTGTGATGGCTCACACCTTAAATTCCAGCACTGGGGAGGCTGACACTGGCAGATCTCTATGACTTCAAGGCCAGTCTGGTATACATAGTGACTTCTAGGACGGCCGGGACTACACAGAGCGCTTCTGTTTCAAAAAACGAAAACAAACTAGCAACAAATCACGTGGGCCTTTCTGACCCATTCGTCCTTTCCCTTGAGTGTTAAGATGGACACCATGTGGAAGTCCAGCAGAGAGAGATGGCTCGTACAAGCCACCGATTTCCGCTTGTCCCAGCTGACACGTCGTGTAAAGCACCTGTGTGTTCCTAATGTCAATCCCTCTTTTGTTTCAGCAATTGTTCAAGAAAGTGGTGCCTCACCACTGCCTGGGCTGCATCTGGTCTCAGCGGGATAAAAAAGAAAACAAGCATTTGGCTCCCACGATCCGCGCCACCATCTCTCAGTTTAATTCCCTCACCAAGTGTGTCGTCAGCACCATCCTGGGGAGCAGAGAACTCAAAACTCAGCAGCGAGCCAGAGTCATCGAGAAGTGGATCAACATCGCCCACGTGAGTGCCTTTTAAGGTCCTGTCGTTGTGTTTGGTAGATGGCCTTCCTGACATCAGGCATGACGTATGTTCTGCTGAGTCTCGGACTCTAGTCTGTCGGAGCCGTCATCCCGCCATCCTGACCCGTTACATGTGTCTGACACTGTGTGGAGAAAGGCAGTCTCTAACTTGTCCATCATCTATTTTGTAGGTTACCAGTGTGTGCAAGTTAGAACATTAATCTTTAGGGCTATAATAATATAGACCACAACTGATTTAGCTGTACAGGAGCCAGACTCACTGAAACAACCCCACCCTATGCAGGACAGAGGTCAGCAATAGAAATGGTGTAGAAGTGGAGGAGGAAAAGTTATCTCTGAGTTGAGTGATTAAAAAAAAAAAAAAGACAGTAGTGAGGCTGGAGAAACAGCTTAGTGGTTAAGAGCACTGACTGTTCTTCCAGAGGTCTTGAGTTCAATTCCCAGCAACCACATGGTGGCTCACAACCATCTGTAATGAGATCCGACACACTCTTCTGGTGTGTCTGAAGACAGCAACAGTGTACTCATAAACATAAAATAAATAAATTTTAAAAAAAAGAAAGCAAGAATGGACTTCACTTTATCAAAGAATAGGATTTTAGGTTATTGAAGAAGGCATCTTGCCTCAGTGAGAAGGATCATGAAATTAGCTGATGTATTAATTCACCATTAGTCTCTGTTCTGGGCCATCCCTAACCTCAGCCAGAACACATTTAGCTCCATGTCCCATTAAATGTATTTTCAACCACGCCTCGTTTATAGGACATAACACCTAAGTCGTTCACATTTGCTTTTATTGTTTTTGACCAAAGAGCAAAATCACAATAGTTCCAGAGAATTTGCTGTTTTGAGTCTTTAAGATGGCCTATTTATTACCGGACATGTGCCAGTATCTGGACAAAAACAAAACAAAACAGAAAAACAGGAAGCAAAGCATAGACATTGTAAAGAACGCACTTACTGTTTCACAAAAACAACTGCGAATGTTTTGAGGGAGCGTGGTACTGGCCTGGGGTGTCTTTTTCTTCTTAGAAATATAAGCAAATATTTTTTGTCCAACATTTATGTTTCAAAAGCAAATGGTCTTTTTGCCTCGAATTCACTGAACTCCTTAGGTAGCCTGAATGCAGTATCCCCATGTGGGGTACTCACTATAGTGACTGAGATCATGACCTTGAGTTGTTAAATGTAGGTTGTGTGTTTACATGATAAGGACACTCTGAATAATGCCAAGTGTATTCCACATCCCACAGCATGTGCAAAGCCAAGGGCCCTTAGCCTTGCTGTGGCGATGGTTTTCCCCCAGTGTTGAGTGTTTTGTCTCTTGAAATTGTGGAGAATAACTTCATAAAATGCTAAAACTTGCAGGTGGTTTCCTGCCAAGATTTATTTTATTCTTCCTTCATTAGTCATAGTTGACTTCTGCTGAAAAAAAAAAGTTTGAAAAATGATATTAATTTTACTTGTAGACCCTATTTCTGACCTAATATGGGTGTGTACCCTTGGCCTGGCCTCTGCTGCAGTTTTGGATTTACACTGCATCTTTTGGAATATGCCTCCTTTTCTAGAAACAGGACTGGATGCCTCATGAGTCCCTGGAAACCCTTAGCCTCAGCCTGTTACTGAATAATGTGTTCCATATGTTTATTACGATAGACATGATATATTGGGGCCTGGGTGTCTTTATTTATTGCAAGTTTCCTGATTTTAGAACATAATTCTGGGATGCTGAACCTTTGTTGAACCATGCTGTCAGAGAGCGGTTTCCAGACAGCAGCAGGGCTACGGCCCCCTCTCCCCGCTGTCTCTTCCCTCTCCTTTCCTCCCTGTCTCCCCTCTCCTTCCCTCTCCTTTCCTCCTTGTCTCCCCTCTCCTTCCCTCTCCTCTCCTCCCTGTCTTCCCCCTCTCCTTCCCCCTCCTTTCCTCCCTCTCCCCCTCTCCTTCCCTCTCCTCCCTCCTCCTCCTCCCTCTCCTCCTTCACCTCGCCCTCCTTTCTTCCCTGTCTCCCCTTCTCTTTCCCTCTCCTTTCCTCCCTGTCTCCCCTCTCTTTCCCTCTCCTCTCCTCCCTGTCTCCCCCTCTCCTTCCCTCTCCTTTCCACCCTGTCTCCCCCCTCTCCTTCCCTCTCCTCTCCTCCCTGTCTCCCCTCTCTTTCCCTCTCCTCTCCTCCCTGTCTCCCCCTCTCTTTCCCTCTCCTCTCCTCCCTGTCTCCCCCTCTCCTTCCCTCTCCTTTCCACCCTGTCTCCCCTTCTCTTTCCCTCTCCTTTCCACCCTGTCTCCCTCTCCTTCCCTCTCCTTTCCTCCCTGTCTCCCCCTCTCCTTCCCTCTCCTTTCCACCCTGTCTCCCTCTCCTTCCCTCTCCTTTCCACCCTGTCTCCCCCCTCTCCTTCCCTCTCCTTTCCTCCCTGTCTCCCCCTCTCTTTCCCTCCCCCTCCCTTCCTTTCTCATAGTCTTCCCCACCATTGCCCCCTTCCCTTCTTTTTTCTTCCTCCCTCCCCTTTTCTGTCTTTTGTGTCTTTCTCCATCACTTCTTACATCTCACCTTCCTCCTTCTCCCCCTTCCCACTCCCTCCCTCTTTGCCTCCTTCCTCACCCTCCTCCTCGGTTTTCTTTTTAAATAAAGGGGGCACCAGAACATTTTAAAAGACTGGGCATGACTTTTATGAAGTACATTGAAATTTACTCTGAAGAAAACATTTGAGGTTTGGTTAGCGTGCAAAATTTTGTCATGACAAATTGGAGACTTCATAGTCGTGATCAGCATTACTTAGGAAAATGGTTGCTGAAGCCAGTTGCTTTGTGCCCAGCCGCCCTGGCACCTCTTGCCTGAGATGTCCAGCATGAGGCCAAACATGTGTGCGTGCAATGTAGTCAGCTGTGAAACCTCACTCCTGCTTACCCCTAAAGCACCCCCCTGACCTAGACAGACTCAGCACATTCATGGACATGGCCACACCCCCAGGCCAGCCAACTCTGGGACGGATTTCTTTCCCTGTTTTACTGGCCCTGCTCTGTAGGGTTCTGCCTCCAGGGCCACCGACTACCCACCCTCTGGGCCTGGCCCCCAAGGGGAGGGTTCCTTTAAGTAAGGAGCCTTTCTTCTTACCCAGAAAAAAGACACCCCAAATCTTTCCTGTTCTTTCTCTGTTTTGTTTTAAAACACTGCCAAAATGAATCTTATTTTTAAAAGCCCAAGTTATTTTGAAAGCCTTGAAGTACCAAGGTGTTTCTGAATGTTTGCGATTGTGGGACAAGCCAATTTGAAACCAAATGAATGTGTATAAAAATATTCCCCCCTTGGCTAAGACCATGAAAGCTGAAGGTCAGCTTGTGGTGAATTTTTATTGCTGAGTTATATACACCTCGCAGGCCCGCGGCATTTTGTACCATCTGAACTTACACGGCTGCCTCCCTGCCCCCTCGGAAGGCCTGCAGGGCACGGTGGCCCTCTGCATGGAGTTGAAGGCGTGCTCAGGCTCTCTGTACTGCTACGCATGCTCACCTCCTCGCGTTGTTTTTACTGGGAAAGCTGGAAACCATAAAACTCTAACAACAACGCAAAAATATATTAGCGGGGAAAACAAGCCTACGGTGCCAAGATCTATAAAGTGTTTTGGTGACTGGGGCGGGAGGAAGGAGCCACTTTTTGATGTGCAGTATTTATACAGCTGCCTATTTAGTGGTAAGAATTCATAGCAGCTGTAATACCTCTAACACAGGAAACCAGCAACTCACTGCAATACTGATATTTAAATGCCTTTTATGTCTCCGTCACTCCCCACACAGGAATGTAGAATCCTGAAGAATTTTTCCTCCTTGAGGGCCATCGTTTCCGCACTGCAGTCTAATTCCATTTATCGGTTGAAAAAGGCTTGGGCTGCCGTCCCGAAGTAAGTTCTCCAGTGCCTGCTCTGTTGTTCTGGCCCGGGTGATCGGTCGCTGCTTCTGTACCGTGGGTCTTTACCATCAGAGCACATATTATATGACAAGAGAAACATGGTTGAACCCCCCTGTGTGTTCCAGGAAGACGCATTAATGAGTTTCGAGGGCGGGCAGCTACAGAAGCCACACCATCTCCACGTGTGCCAGAGCCTGGTCACCAGGCTTGCGAGGAGGACTTGGAGGGTGTGCTTGTCATCCGGTGCTCGAGGGCTGAGGCTGTGGAGTGATGAAGTTGGGCAGTTTGCATGACTTCTGGTTATTTTTTTCATCCTCATTCCAAGGCCCCGAGCTGCGCCAGCATGTGAGGGATGACGTGAGCCATTCGGATCTCAGCCTTTGAGCTTTAGTTGGAGGAGATTGGGTCCATTTCCGCTTCAGCGTATTAAAATGTCTTAGTGAGGGGAGACCCAGGGCTCCTCTCATGGCCTCTGACTGAGATTATTAACTACTAACATTTTGTGCTGTTTTCTTTTCATACTTCTCGGTCCCACCTCTGGAATCATCAGCAACACAGAGATCTGACTCTGTCATTACTGTATTCCTTCCACTTCCAGAAGTTTGCTTCTGGAAAGACCAGAGGCTTGTTCCTCCCCACCCCGCAGAGGAAGGGACAGTGTGTTCCCACATAATCAAATTTAGAAGGTCTCTTAGGTAGAGTCTCTACTGCTGTGATAAAACACCCTGACCAAAGCAACCTAAGGAAGAAAGGGTCCGTTTTGGTTTACAATTCTAGGAGCTGTAGAAGGGGTGGCAGTGGGGGCCGGAAGTGGCTGGTCGCATTGTTTCTACAGTCAGAAAGCAGAGAGCATTGAATGCTTGTGCTGACCTTGGTTTTGCTCAGCTCAGGGCTCCAGCCTATGGGATGGGATGATCCACATTTAGGATCGGCCTTAGTCACTGCCCTCTTGCTGTGATAAACACCATGATCAGTTTCTAAAGGAAGGCATTTGATTGGGTACTGCTTACAGTTTCATAGGTTGGTGACCATCATAGCTGGGAGCATGGTGTCAAGCTGGCATGGGAGCGGTAGCTCAGAGATGACCTCTTGACCTCGTGACCTACAGTCGGGGCCGAGGGAAGGAGAGAGAGGCGGGGGTGGGGTGGGGGTGGGGAGAGATGCTGGATTTACCGTGGGCTTTGAAACCTCCAAGCCCCAGTCCTAGTGACATACCTGCTGCAACAAGGCCACACTCCTAATCCTTCCCAACAGTTCTGCAAACAGGGAACCAACCACTCCGATAAATGAGCTTCTGGGGACATTTTGGTTTGAACCGCCACAGATGGGCTTTTCCACCTCAACCAAATCTAGATTTTCTTTTTTTTATAGACGCAATCAGAGATATATTTCCATGGTGATTCTAACATGGAAACCATGCTATTAATCCTGTAAGAGGCCAACCAGACAGAGTTTTGTAGTTTATGCTGAAAACTGGGTGCCAGAGGAGATGAGATGCTTACAGAGGAGATGAGAAGTCACCTCACTGGTTAGGTTATTCTTTGATGCTTTTAAAAAGAAGGAGTTAAGATAAGTGATGCTAATCCTATCACACAGAAAGCTGAGCAGGTAGGCCTCTGTGGTTGGAGGCCAGCCTGATCTACATAGGAAATTCCAGGCGAGCCAGGGATATAATGAGACTCTCTCCTCTTTTTTAAATCGCAATATGCTTCATGTGACAGAGCCATGGAAGCCACGCCCCATGGGCGACAGAGGTGGGGCACAGGCCCTGCAGATGCAGTGCAGTGCACTCTCTTGAGTCCCACTCTCGTTTCTCTCCCTCTCCTCTTTTTGTATGAATTTCAATAGTGCGTGTTAGTCTGTACAAGAGAGATGAGTTGATTAATTTTCCTCTGAACATGCATTTAATGAAAGATGTAGGTCCTAACGAGTCATTGGTTGGTATCACCCTCATTACAGTTTCCCATCAGCGAAGGAATGGTCAGATGGTGAAATTCGTCTGACTCAGGGAAAACCAAGCATGGCTTTTTTGGGTGGTTGACGAGTACAGTTGACTAGTTTAGAAAGTCACCTCGCTGGCCCAGGATTTCCTCTCCAGCAAGTCTGAGTCTTAAACTACAACTTCAAAAACTAGTGCACTAGAGGCTGGAGGGATGGCCGAATGGTTAAGAGCACGCCATGTTCCAGGCTATACCTTTGCTCAGCAGGCCAGTCAGGAGCCAGCACTTACCCGGTGCTCCATAAACACTGCTGACTGAAAAGCATGTGGACTTGCAGGCTGGCCTCTGACATCCTAAGTGCGGTTTCCCGTAGAGGACCTGAGTTCCGCTCCCAGTGCCACATCCCATTTGTGACTTCAATTCTAGTAGACCAGATGTTTCTCATCTCTGGATAACTGAGGGCATCACACTAATACACCTCATGCACACAAACACACATAATGGAAAGTAATAATAAGTCTTTAAAATACCAGTCCACGATATGCGAGTTTTAGTTTCTTGGGTTGCCGGAGAGAAGATCCGTCCTTCCAGGTGTCTTTAAAACAACATTTTAAACACCAAAGAACAAAACAGTTCTCAAAACTCAATCCTGTGGACATATGTGATCTGCTGCTTGGCTGGTTTACCCTTTAGGAAGGGTGCTATAGAGCGGCACGGACCCTTTGCACATCAGTTTTATGTGCCCTCCATGACTGAATTTAGGAGGCGTGGAGTCAAGGGACCTTATTCACTGCTTTAATCAGAATCTTTTACATTTCTAGCTTTCAGCAGACAGAGGTTACCTACTTACTTCTTTCTATTGACTATTGAAATACTTATATAATTAAATTCCTTATTATTTTCTCCAAAACAGTTTTCATGGTTTTATTATACAAGTAATATTATACTTATTAAAATGCAGATAAGTCTTAACAATGGCCTTTATGATATTTTATGGTAATGAAGATGTTATACACTTGGAGACTTGGCTGCCTTCAGAATCATCATCCATTCAGTGGCTGTGGAGAGAGGTGTGTACAGGCAGACAAGCGGGGTGCTCTGGCTCCTGAGGGGCCTGAACCCCACGGGGGATCCACTGTGCAGCCCTGCAGTAAGTTTCCTATGTTCAGAGAAAATTGAAGCTGGAAAGCTAAGCAGCTTGTCCAGGATCACTAGTGAAGTGGTGAGGTGCCGTTCGATAGGCGGGGTTTGCACCCATCCGCCATGGCGCTTAGAACCACGATGAGGCCACCCAGGATGCTGAACATTTTGGCTCTGTATCTGCAGCTCTTAACAATTAACAGTGAAAACTAGGGCACGCTCCTAGCCATGACATCTTTCTTTCTGCACTTGGGTGTCTGGCCAAGGTGATCTCCACAGGACTCTATGTGTATTACTAGGATAAAAGCTTTTTAAAATTACTCAAGAGAACATCTCTCTAGAACTTGATGCCCCCAATTGAATCATCATTTGTTTTATTAATTAAATATGTTTGATTGGAAAATTACCTCCTATCATTCTGGTAACCATGCTCATCTTTCCAAAGGCTATGTACGTGAAGACACTCATTAGCTTCGTTTGTGTAGCATTATCCCAAATCCTGAGGTCCAAACAAGTCTTTCCAGGCAATAAGGGCTGAAGACAGCTAAGCTTAGGTGTTGGATTTCCTGAATCTCTGTTGCTTATTTTTTCTTCATCTTTCTTCGTAGGGACAGGATGCTGATGTTTGAAGAACTTTCAGATATCTTCTCTGACCATAATAACCATCTAACCAGCCGGGAACTGCTAATGAAGGTGAGGATTCCGGGCAGCCCCTGGCAACTGAGAAAAGTGGCCCGAAAGCTACTTAAGTGCCATTGGCCTCCAGGGAAGTGGAAATCTTATCTTAGACCTAATCTGGGAAACTTGGGAGTGAGAAAAATTCCAAGCCCAGTTGAGCTTTGCTCCTTCTGTCTTTCCTCCCTCCCACCCACACAACTGACATCAAAACCTGGCTTCAAACGTGGAGGTGTCTAACAAGCAGACACTCAGTGCTGTTGGTTGCGTGGATGAGAGGCCTTGGAGTATCCCTCCTTAGCAACACAACTCAACAATGACAGAGGCCAGCCTGCAAGTCCATGTCCTTTTTTTGGACCCAATTGCACAATACTGTTTCAGTCAGCAATGTTTATTGAGCTCCAGATAAGTGAGGCCCCCTGAGCCTGCCGGGCAAAGGTATAGCCGGACTCGGGCAAAGGTATAGCCGGACTCGGTCCACTTCTTTAGAAATGTGTTGAGTGTTTATAAAACATTGAACTTGTCTCTAGAGATAGGAAGACTGATAGCAGCCTCTGCGTCCAGGAGTTCACTCATAGTTGATGACTGTGGGCACTATATAGTAATCACTTAATAATGACAAATCACTTCACACACAATCAATGGTTAGTTAAGATAGGCCAGTTACTATTGTCACAGTTTTCTACCATCTACATTTTGTCATCTTTATTTTATAGATAACTAAGGCCCATAGGTAGATGTAGCATTCCTGAAATTCCTAAGGTCCACACCTAACATATAGTTTAGCTGAATTGTGACTTCAACTTAGGGGCAAGCGAAGGCCCATCCTTTGTTTTCCCAGTGCCTGCTACAGTGCCTTGCATGAACTATACATCCAGAAGCCACTGTTTGACTGCATGGATTAAGGGGCTTGCTGTTCACATAACTGTCTTTTTCCTCCTCTGGTTCCTTCTAGAAGCAGCTAATAATGGGATGGGCAGTTTATGCTGATGTCCAATAAACTGCACACTAACCCAACGATTCCTGGGATTAGGTTACTCCTTGTTTCACATCTTTCTGTATTTGCAGACTTTAAATGGAAACCCATCTGGCTGGAAGGACAGGGCTTAGTGGCCTCCCAGTCTGCAACACAGAGCTAGACTAACTGGAGCCTCACACTGAAATCCCAATAGCCCTGAATCATCCTTCCCAAGGCAGATAAATTGAATTGTGTGTAGCTCATTGCCTGGTGACAGTCTTCTGGCTGAAACCTTAGAGGCGAGGCTATATCAAGACATTAAAGATCCCATAAACCTTTCTCAAATGGAGACATCTACCTCAGTACTCTACGTTAGATGTCATATAAGGCTCAGATCCCAATGAACTGAAAAACTTGGCCACGAGAGGAGGTGGCCTGGACATTGTCACAGTGCTGGTGGAATGCTTCAGGCATCTACGTGTGCATGCAGATCCCCTTCCTGTCATCTCTGTTGATCATCATTCATGTGAACTGTATAGCTCTGGGTGTAACTTCTCAGCACAGTTGTAAATAATGAGATCAGAGTACTTAAGTTCTCAAAATAAGCACTAAGAAAAACTACTGGGCCCTGTTTCTAATGTGTTACTCCTAGACTGATTTATAGTTGGGTAATCTTGGTTTAAAATGACCTGTGTTCTACTTGTGGGTGAATGGAATGTGCCACTTCTCAACTTCTATGTCCCAGACAACAGAATAATTAGCAAACATTGTGGTTTTCCTTCTAACTGTTGAGAAAAGATTTTTTTTTTAATTTCTCTTCAAAGTCTGTCTTAAATTTATTATAACCTTATGATTTCTGAAACTTGGAATAATTACAAGGATACCACCAAATCTTGGTTCTTCTACCTCTTGGTAGATGACAGTTAGCTAGCCCTTGTTGCAATCATGTAAACAATCTCTAAACACCTGCAAGAGTCTGGCTGTGGTGGAAAGGAATGGTCAGTGTGCCTCAGCAGCATGTTAATATCAAGGTTGGAACAAGAGGCCATTCACACTGTGAAGACCCATCCAAACACAAGTTTCCAGTACCTTCCGAGCTGCAATTTAACCATCATTTCTTTTTTGTTTTGTTTTGTTTTTTTTGGGGGGGGGGATTGGTTTTTTCGAGACAGGGTTTCTCTGTGTAGTCCTGGCTGTCCTGGAACTCACTCTGTAGACCAGGCTGGCCTCGAACTCAGAAATCTGCCTGCCTCTGCCTCCCAAGTGCTGGGATTACAGGAGTGCGCCACCACGCCCGGCTTTAACCATCATTTCTTAAAATGGAGCCAGCACCCAGCAACAGTCATCTGAGACCTAGTATAAGTCTTCCAGGCACAGGATCAGCGGAGGGCAGCTGGATTCTGCAAAAGCAGAGATGAAGGAAAAGTGAGACAAAGGGAGACCCTTGCCTGGGGAGAAGGCTGGAGGTTAGAGAGCGCGGGAGGAACAGGGATCTGTGTGAGAGGTTGGAGGAAGCTCCGGAGAATGTGAAATTCGTCAACACAGAGGAGGCTGAAGTCACTTCCAGTGATAAGTCTGCGGGAAAACAACATGACTTGGGGAGCCGGAAGAGGAAGCAGAAAAGCAGCCTGAAGTGTGAGCAGCAGAGGAGACAGGAGGAAAGAGCCAGGGCGGTGCATTGCAGGAGGCCCCAGAAGCTCGGGAAAGCTCTGGACTGTGGTGGGGCAGCGATGTAAAGAGTTTCAGGCCAGCAGAGGAAATGAATGCGAATTTTGGATATGTCAAGTGGATGGATTTTCAGTTGACATTACATTGGGAAGAGCTAGCAGCAAGCAGTCACCTCTTCTTTGTCCTTTTCCTTTTCTTTGGACAGCATTTTACTGTGTGGATAACCTTGAATTCATGGTATATCCCAGACTGGCCTTGAACTCATGATCCCCCTGCCTTGACCCCCCCAAGTGTTGAGATTACAGGGCTGTGCTATGCATGGTTGACTTGTCAGATTTGTGTGAGTCCTGCAGCCAGGGATGGAATCTCATTCTCGTGAAACTACAATCATGAAATCAACAAATCCTGCTCCTTGTCTCTGGTCTTTTACTCCAGTGCTCCTAGGATGGAGTCTTCAGTGCTCCTTAAGATCCCTCTGTTGCTTTATGATTCTTAGGCTTTAACTTTTTAGAAGTCCCTTCTAAGAATTTTAGATAAACCTGGCATAGTGGAAACCACCTTTAGTCCCAACACTTGGGAGGCAGAGGTGACCCTCTCTGTGTAGCTTGGTGTACATAGCGAGTTCTAGGCTAGCCAGAGCTACACTGTTAAACTCTCTAGAAAAAGAAGGAGAAGGAGGAAGAGGAAGAGGAGAAGAAGAAATGGGAGGAGGAGGAAGAGGAGGAGGAGGAGGAGGAGGAGGAGGAGGAGGAGGAGGAGGAAAAAGAATTATTTTAGATAAATCCAAAATAGTTTCTAGTACTTTCCCTCTACCCATAGTTGAGGTTCTAGAAGTTATACATTAGGAAGAGGTGGGTGCTTGTCTTCATGTCAGACAGAATTGATTTTTCACTCCAAACTAAATCCTAAGGACCTGGGGGCTCTGGCGACTACCTGGTATGGGAAGTGGCACATACTAGATTCCTGTTATGTGTCCCCAAGAAAACTGTGTGGAATGTCATTAGATGATAACTCTCTCTTATCATCTGTGATAGAGACTTCTGAGATGGACTCTGTCCCCAGTGGCATGCACAGCCAGGATCACAGCTGGTTACCAACAGAATGCTTTTATGCCCTGATATCCTTAGTCAGGCCCTGACACCCAGAAGGATTCCTTTTGTGATTGTACGGTGATGTAAGGTCACATGCTAAGGTCATGTGATAAACCCTGGAGAACCTGACTAAGGAAAAACTAATATAGATGTTACACTGAATTGTGAAATTGCCATCCATTCAAGCAGTTCCTGGAAAATGAGAACTAAACAAGACCCTGAAACCACAAAACTGAAACATTTTATGTTCAGTCAGCAAGCCCATGATTAGTTGTTAGGTGGAAGCTGGGTTCAGTCCCAGGCGGCAGGCAGGGAGCTTGGGTGGCCACGCTGTCCTCAGGCCTTCAAGAGGAAGGGTAGACTTGTCAGAGTTCCAAACCAGGGAGGCATCTTAGGAGGACTAAGGGAAACCCACAAACGGCTCACCTTTCATTGGTCAAGATGTATTCCAACTCTGGACTTCTCAAGACCTTGCTGGGTAAAGGTTTGGTCTGGCTAAGTCATGCCACACAGTGCCCTTCCTTCACAGAGTGCTGGCACGTTCACTGCAGGCCAAGACAAAGAAGTCATAAAATGTGCAGGAAGAAAGCTTAATTTTTAAGATAGAAGATTACTTTGTGTGAAACTCGAGATGTACAAAAGAACATCATCTTCCATTTTTGGGAATCGCTGACCTTATGGTGATGATTGATTTTCTAGTCAAATTAGGGACTCTGCTTTTACAGATTTGGGGGTGGGCTAGTATAACCCCCAACCACCACACGCAGAGACTTGTCTGTAGCAAGGCCCCAGAGCACAGCCTTAACAACCCGAGGGCCTGCAGGAGGCCTGCATGGCTTCTTGGCACACAGGAAGAGATTGTATCATAGAACCCAGATGACCCTTTCCTCTCTAGATTGACATCTTCCATGACCTTCCTCTATGCCCTGTTTCTTAGGAAGGAACCTCAAAATTTGCAAACCTGGACAGCAGTGTGAAAGAAAACCAGAAGCGGACCCAGAGGCGCCTGCAGCTGCAGAAAGATATGGTATGTCTGACCCCGCTGTCCAGGAGCCAGTGGGAGAGGCAGCGGCACACGGCATCAGCGTATTGCTTCTGCAGGGTGCCCACACCTCTCAGAAGGCTCTACCATTTGGTGCCTAATGTGTTCTTAACCTGGGAGGTCTTTAGTGAAAGTGTTAGGCCCAGAGAAAAATGAACACCAAGAGGTAAAAACTCCACAAACACTCATGCAAATGCACACTCAAACCAGAAGTTGATGACGGGAAGTGTGCAGTGGGGTAGCTCCATCCTGCTGACATCTTGCTTGCTGCTGCCATTTTTGTAAGAAGCCTCCTAGGCTTGTATCTACATCAGCTTTGGGAATGTAATGGCCAAGGAAACCACGTTGTCTCCCGTTAGGAAGATTTGGTCTTTGTCTTGGAGAACATCATTCCCTTTGCTTCCACGTTCTTTAATCACTGCTCGGTCTCCTTACTGTTCTGGGTTCTAACCGGATCTTCTTGTCCACGTCTCAGAGAATACCATGCGTTCTTTCTGAAAGCAGAAGAATAGTTATTATCATCTTTGCCCCTGTCCTTAAGTCCCCAACTTTTAGCATAGGGTATGGGGACAGAAGAGCACATTAGAGTCTAGACAAATGAATATTTTCATCCTTGCCTGGAGAGAACTTTCCTTGAGGGTGGATATAACATAGCAATGTTTTTGAGAGCTAGAACTCTCCTGTAACCTAAAGCTAATCTAACTCAAAGTGTTTTAAACTTTTTGGTTGTTCAAAGACAGTTAAAAATAGCTGCTGCTGAGGGAGGGGTAGAGATTATTTTAGTTCAGGATCAGACCTTGCACACACAACAGGGAAGGACAAGGTAACTGTAGCTGACAGTGAGTTTCTGAAGGACAAAGTCCTGTGTGGTGTGGGCTGACTGAGGACACGGCCCACCTTGTGCCAAGAGACCTGGTCTTGACCTGGTTCAGATTTTGTGTGTTCCTGCCAGTTTCCCTAAGTACCTGCATATATGAGGAGGTGTCTGTAAGCCACTCCATCCCCCCACCCCCAATTTATTTTCTCTAAAGAATGCTTGTGCCTCAGTGGTCTTGTGAGAACAGAAACTCAAAGGAGACTTGGTGAGATGAAAGTTAGAAAATCTACTAATTTCTCCTGCTTTTAACATCATCTAAAGTGGTGGCATAACAGACAATCCTAAGAAATGCACACAGACAGAATCCTGCCAGGTACAATCCAGACTTCACCTGGAGTCCACCTGCCTTGCACACAGACAGAATCCTGCCAGGTAAAATCCAGACTTCGCCTGGAGCCCACCTGCCTTGCACACAGACAGAATCCTGCCAGGTAAAATCCAGACTTCACCTGGAGTCCACCTGCCTTGCACACAGACAGAATCCTGCCAGGTACAATCCAGACCTCACCTGGAGCCCACCTGCCTGTGCACACAGACAGAATCCTGCCAGGTACAATCCAGACCTCACCTGGAGCCCACCTGCCTGTGCACACAGACAGAATCCTGCCAGGTACAATCCAGACCTCACCTGGAGCCCACCTGCCTGTGCACACAGACAGAATCCTGCCAGGTACAATCCAGACCTCACCTGGAGCCCACCTGCCTGTGCACACAGACAGAATCCTGCCAGGTACAATCCAGACCTCACCTGGAGCCCACCTGCCTTGCACACAGACAGAATCCTGCCAGGTACAATCCAGACCTCACCTGGAGCCCACCTGCCTGTGCACACAGACAGAATCCTGCCAGGTAAAATCCAGACCTCACCTGGAGCCCACCTGCCTGTGCTAGGACTCGGGCGTCCCAGCGGTCCTCAGCTGTCACGGTGTGCTCATCACTTCTGGTCCATGGCAGCTCAGAGTCTTGTTTGTCATGACCTCCAGACTCATCCGGTCACCTCGGTGTCCTGTAGAGCATCCTACAGTCTGGATTTGTGTTTGTTTGTCTAGTGATTAAACTGAGGTCATACCTGTTTGGAAAGAATTTCATAGAGATGAGATACCCCTCTGCTCACAGTCTTTGAAGGAGTTCTGTGGTGTCAGTGCGTCATCTGCTGTCACATTGATGGTGATGAGATCGCCCACCATTAACAACACGGTTAAAGTGAAGTCTGCCAGAAAGACCTGTCTAAAGTCAGTGTTCTCTCTGTCTTTCTGATTGTCACTCACTCACAGTGATGCCCCACACTCTTAGCAGCCCGCACTCCTTCCTTCATCAGGAAATAGTGTTCTCCTCTGAGAGACGCTGAGGCCATGGCTATCTGAGGTATTCCAGACAGCTGGAGGTCTACACACTGAAGAGAGCAGCCCACGCAGACCAGAGCCTGAGCACAGAAGACCCCACTGTGGACACACTGCATGAATGTGTGTGATCCCCTGGCTGGAGGCTTGCTTTTCCTGAATGAAAGTTAGATATTAGGTTCTGCAGTTCCTGTCCTGTTTGTCTAGGCTTTAAAACAATTTCACCCCAGACACTAGAGATTCAAAATTAGACTCATCCAGGTGCATTTTCTCTGGTGTGTGGGTTGTGAAGCCTTTGACATGTCAGTGACAGTAAAGGCAGCCCTGCTCTTTCTCCTCTTCAGGGTGTGATGCAGGGTACCGTGCCCTACCTGGGCACCTTCCTGACTGACCTGACCATGCTGGACACTGCCCTGCAGGACTACATCGAGGTGGGTTCTCTGCAGCTAGTGCAGCCGGGCCTCCAGCTTTCTTCCTGGCTGCATGGGGGAAGTCTGCTTCTCTCAGGATCTATTTAGAGCCCACAATACACATGGCTAGGTAGTAACAAAACGAAACAAAACAAACACCAAAAGACGCCAGAGACGCCACAAAGCCCATCGAAAGAGATCATGGCTTGTCCAAACGGTAGAAATGGCTAGGAATGGCATCAGTGTGGGCAGGAATGTAGAGAAGGTAAGGGTGTGAGGGGTGCGAGATGACAGAGTGCACGGTTACTCCAGCCACACAGACATGGCCGCACTGCCTTTTGAGGGTTGAGCATCATCGGCGCTACAGATGGATTCGAAGGGATGACCCACACCGACACTCTGCCTGGATATGTTGAGATGAGACAGATTAGTGAACTTTCAAGTATTCATTCCTCATTCCTTTCTGTAATGATTATGCCACTGCTGCCTGTTCTGCAGTATATGCTTGGATCTGTGTCCTGTCTTACTCTTGCAGTGAAGGAAGACTCGAACAAGCAGACTGTTGGTAGCAGTAATAAAATGGTAATTAGAAAAGGACTTGATACTTGAAAGGAGATTTAAAGGTCATTTTTAGGGCTCGACTTCTAACTCAGAGCACTTGCCTCTGATGTCCTGGTGCAGTTACTATAGATGATAAACAAGCATAGATCACAGAACAAATACAACACAGCACGCTGCAAAACAAAGCAGCCCGCCTGTCCCCATCCCGGCTCTCCTGTGAAACCTGCTGGGCGCGCTGTGCTACACAGGGAAGCCGCTGTACTTCCACAGAGTCTTTAAGTGGTGTAGACTTGCTCGTTCATTTGCATTTCCCAAGCCCAGATCTCTTCGCACCCTCTGCCTCAGCTCATCTCAGGAAACTCTCTGACTCAGGGTTGAGTAAGTGCAGGGAGAGCAGATCCTGAGGAATTACGTTTATCCTCCTGAGAACAGGGACGGTGGCGATGAAGAATTGAAACTTCATTTCCACGACGCTGTGGAGAAGTGACTTCCCTTATGATAAATCACGGACAGTTTGGCTCCCAGCGTGAGTCGGTGTCCGTCTGTCTCCGTCGGCCGGCCGAGGGGGCCGTGGAGTGGATGGTCTGCTCCTCACTAGCTTGGTGAATGTGCTGGATGCCGACTTGGTGCTTTCTCACTGCCGTTGTTGTTGGTTTCAGACATTTTAGGAGATGCTCCATCCTACATAAAGGGACATTTTTCTCCAAGGAAAGGATGGTTGCCTTGCTCTGTCGCCGCCATGTTTATACAAACATTGATAGTTAAAACCCTCCCATCTCTCTAACTTGCTCACTGTGGCCTCGAACAGCCCAGGGCCCCGCAGTTCGCTTGCTTACCTTCTTCCAAACATTTCTTTCAGGGTGGACTGATCAACTTCGAGAAAAGGAGAAGGGTAAGTCCCGCCCTCGCCTGCGCTTTGCCATTTTACTTCACGTGGGCATGAAAAGCTGAAAGAAGTGGAGAGAGATTGTGTTCTTTTGTTTGGTTTTGGAGAGGCGGAAAAATAATAATCGTTGAACATTTATAAATATACCATTATGTAGGCGTGTTCCTACACGTTACACCACAAGGGCCCCGAGAGCTCTCTCCACATCTTCAGTGAAAGGGGAGGGTGGAAGAGATTACGGACTGGGCCCCAGGAAGCTGGTAGTGAGCTGGAGTTCACTCTTGTCCTGCTGCAAATCTCATTGATAAAGGAAAGGTGGTGTAGATCTGGGGACACCACAGCGGCGGGCACATGGGCAGCTCGCATGAGGTCTTGTATTTGATCCCTAATACAGAGTCAGAGAGATTTTGAGATTTCCTTCCTACCATCACCTTCTTCACAGCTACGTTTAGAAATACAGGCTTACTCTATAGTTAGTAACAGTGTATGAACTGTAACGTTCATATGTAGGAACACATGAAAATCATTGCGGAGGTATATGTGAAATTCTTCTACAAAAAAGTATGTGAAACAATAAATACGTTAGCTTGTTTTAGTCATTTCATAGCAAATACACATTCCAAAATATCATGTTGTATATACCTGTGTGTGTGTTAGTGCTTAAATAAAAAAAAAAAAAAACCAAACAAACAAGTTTACTTAAGAAGTTTCTAAAAGTGAATGACATTATCAAACATGACTACTCTGGTGGGTCTGTCTGGGAGAGGAAAGGATAGTGTCTTTATAAGAAGTAGGTGATTATCTCGAAGGGTTTTCTATATCAAACTTGATCTTTCTGTGGATAGAGTAGTTCTGCATTATGTTTGTTTTAGAATTTATTTTTATTTTATGTACATTGGTGCTTGGCCTACATGTGTGTGTGAAGTTAGACAGCTGTGAGCCACCATGTGGTTGCTGGGAACTGAACTAGGGACCTCTGGAAGAGCAGCCAGTACTCTCAACCACTGAGCCATCTCTCCACCTCCTGTACTGTGGCTTTGAGATAGGCATTGGGTGTTGGGAAGGAAAGCGAGTGAGTGCGGTAACTCCCTGTAGGGCCTCACCGACCGTTACTCTTCTGTTCATCCACCCACCTACTGCACTGGTTGTATGGTTGTGTACCAACCAGGAAGTTTGGGAACATGTGCAGTGGGGAACCACAGCCCTGCCCTCAGGAAGTCTGTAAACCAGGAGGGAGACAGGCAGAGGAGCAGGCCGCCATATTTATCTGTCCAAGCTCAAAGCAGGGGTGGAGGGTCCTTCTTAGAGAAGCGAACAGGAGGCCGAGTCTGGTCTCAGCTTGTGAGGCCAGAGAACTGCACAGGGACAGAGAACATCATACAAACACAGGGCAGAGAAGCTGGCTGGGCTGGGCTCCAAAGCAACAAGACCCAGCATGAACCAGCCGGAGCGTTGGGTCCCTCGTCCACTGAGCTTCCTGTGGCATGGTGGGAAATATTCAGTGAGAGAGAGCACTGGACCAAGGGAAGAGACCCCTTGAGGCCCGAAGGCTGGGCCCGCTCTCAGCTGCCTCTGTCCTGTCCTGTTATGCCTCCACAGTGCATCATGCGTGGTTCTTAACTTCAGCATGAGCCTGGATGCTACCTTCTTTCCCTTTAAGACTAAGAAGCTAAACGTTTACAAAGTTTAAGTATGAAACCTAAAGCTACAGTTTGTGCTGACTGCCGTAGGGACCTTGGAGGGCTGGAGAGATGGCCCAGCGGTTAAGAGCACTCACTGCTCGTCCGAAGGTCCTGAGTTCAAATTCCAACAACCACACGGTGGCTCACAACCATCTGTAATGAGGTCTGATGCCCTCGTCTGGTGTGTCTGGAGACAGCTACAGTGTACTGAGATATAATAATAAATAAATCTTAGGGACTGAGCGAGCAGGGTTGACCAGAGTGAGCAGAGGTCCTAAATTCAATTCCCAGCAACCATATGAAGGCTCACACCATCTGTATAGCTACAGTGTACTCATTACATAAAATAAATAAACAAATGTTCAAAAAAAAAAAAAAAAAGATAAGGGAACTTGAAGCAAGCCAAAAGATGTAAGTGATTGGGGCATAATTATATACTTGCTTCTTGTGAGCTTTAGAAGGTTTAGTTAGATGATTTACTGGAGTAGTGAAAACCCAAGGATCTGGAAAACCTAAGCCTTCAGCTTGCCGAGACCCTGGATCGTTTAGACGGCCAGCCCCACCGGTGTGCGTTTATTGAGGGGGAAGAGTTGGAGAAGCTACGATGGGAACTGCGGGCTTCTTGAATCATTTCTCTTCTTTTTAAAATAAGAAATAGAAGTGAAAAAACTTTTTTTTTACATATTTCATAATCTTATATTTAAAAGAAAAAATCCCAAGAATGGAAACAGGAAGGAAGGTGCCATTATGAATTGAGTTGGTGACTAGCCGGCTCCTTCGGATGGCTTGTTTTGTCCATGAGTTTCTTTGTCAAGAAGAGAGGATTAAGAAACGAAGCATATGAGGACTGAGGAGTTTTATTTTAAAATTTACTTTTGTTTGTACTGGAGATTAAAACCAAGGCATCATGCATATACCAGGCATGCACTCTACCCCTGAACTGGATCCCACCCCTGGCCCCTCAGTTAGAACTGTTATGATTTATTCATTGACTCTCTAAGGGAGCCGGATTGCAGAGTCTTCATCATTGGCTTTCTCCATACGTCCCCCTTAGATATTACAGTTCCATGTGGAAAAGATTTATATTTGTTTGAACGTATTACTCAGCCTCCTGGTTTTCTGTCTACTTCAGGAGTTTGAAGTGATTGCCCAGATCAAGCTCCTACAGTCTGCTTGCAACAGCTACTGCATGAGCCCAGACCAGAAGTTTATCCAGTGGTTCCGGAGGCAGCAGCTTCTAACAGAGGAGGAGAGGTGGGCTGACCTGTCTGTTACCTGTGGGCAGGGTATGGTGGTCCTGGCAAGAGGCATGTGGCCAGGACCTTGCTGGATCATCTGTTGGATGGCTCTTGCGTGGCTGTTGTAGGTTCTGGTCCTTGCTTTTCAAAGGGAAGCTGGTCTGGCCCCGCCCCTTACCTTGGAAGCCTAGAGCGAATCTTTTATCCCTACCTGTCTGCAGGATGCGGGATTGTAGCATGTTTGCTCTAAAGTATAAAGTCCTATTCTGGAAAGCCCTAGAATGATAACCGTGCTGCTCCTCATCTCTGCCCTGCAGTTGTTCCAGAGGTCATGGTGTGAGCTGTCAGGGAGAGAGGAGCAGGGATGGGGAGGGGTGGAGGAAGAGGAAGAGGGAAAAAGAGATCTCCTGAGAGATGAAATAGAGTAATGTCCTAGTTACTATCGACCTATGGGCAGGAGCAGATCCCTGGCCAGGAAGTGGTGGGGCATGGGGAAGATTGACAGAAACTACCAAGTAGGCAGGGCAGTGGAGGTAGATCTCACCAGAAGAGCTGGAGAACATTCCAGACAGGGCAAGATAGGAACATGAGTAAAGGCCTGGGGTCCTGCCAGCCTGGGTGTTTGGAGGCCAGTGATGCCACTGGTGTGGGTGGGGCCCAGGACACAGCTTTGAAAACACTGGCTGATGTACAAAGAAAGGCACCCCGACTCTAGTGCTTTGACTACTGGCCCTGTGGTTTCCGACCTTTTCTCTCCTCTGGTGGTTGTCAGATTCGTCTGTAGGCCATATGTGGCCTGCTGCCTGTTTCCACATTGTTAAGTGGCAGAAGGAAAAAAATAAAAGAATGTGGCATGGAAAGTAGTTGTTTGAAATTCAAATTTCAGGATTCATAAATAACGCTTTAATGGAATGTAGCCCATTCCTTTACATCTGTGGTTGCTCTCATGCGTTAAAGACAGACCATATGGCCCACAGCCTAAAATACTTACTATCTGGTCTGATTCAGAGAAAGTTTGCTGATCCCTGAGGTAGACCTGAGATTTTCTTTGAAGATTATCATTAGGGAGAGTAGAATGAATAGTCAGTAAGTATTTGTGAGACTTGGGGCTTTGAGGGGCACTGCAGTCATGACAGGCTGACCTGGCCACTCCCAGCTTTGAGGTGGTGGAATGAAGGACGTCCTGACCATCCTCCCCTGTACCTACACTACCCTCCTCCCCTGTACCTACGCCACCCTCCTCCCCTGTACCTACGCCACCCTCCTCCCCTGTACCTACGCCACCCTCCTCCCCTGTACCTATGCCACCCTCCTCCCCTGTACCTACGCCACCCTCCTCCCCTGTACCTACGCTAGCTGTAGCCTCAGACTCACAAGAAACATTCCAAAGCAGAAACTCCTCAGTTAGCATTTTCCTAGCATATCAATATCTAAAGCGGAGGCATTTTTAATTGAGGCATTTTTTTGGCCATTAAAGATAATGTCTGTAATTATATTTATATATTTTTATAACTAATGTAATTCATATGTCTATTCACCGAAGGTTAGATAGTTTATGAAAATACCTTCTTTCGTTTCTCTAACAATGTTAGAAAACAACATAATGTGTATGTAGACACAGTCGCATAGGAAGGAGGAAGCAGAAAGGAAGGGCAGGGTGATTCATAGAGAGAAGGCGATCCCTCCCCTCCCCCTCCAGGCACCCCTCCCCCCCAGCCTTGGGGTTAGATGAGGATGATCAAGGGGCAGGCTGCTGTCAGCCTCAGCTCTTGCCAGTGTGACACAGCCTTGAGTTGAAGCCTGCAGACCAGGATGGGCTCTATCCACCTGCCTGTGAAAGGGGTAGGGGAGGAGGAGAGGCGTGCAGTGTAAAGTTATCACAGCACACGTGGCCATCAGCAAGCCCCGCTGATGCTCATGCCGGGACACCACAGTCCATGGCTTCAGTTTGGCTGTGCAGAACCTTCCTCTAAATCCAGTATTCCAATGAATCACATGAGTTTGGGACTCTGTTCCGTGCTTAGATGTTGACCTCAGACCTTCCCTGTCTTTCTCAGCTATGCCCTTTCCTGTGAGATCGAAGCCGCTGCGGACGCCAGCACCACTTCCCCTAAGCCTCGGAAGAGCATGGTGAAGAGGCTGAGCCTGTGAGTCCCCAACGGGATGGGTCCTGTCACAGAGGGGAGGCCACTGTGCATTCAGCAGCCCCGAATGCTCACTCGAAGGGCGCATTGTCTGTCCTGAACTCAAACAGTTCATTAGGTCCGTCCACCCCTCTCCCAGACACCCCAGCAACAGCTTTGCAGTCATCTGACTGTCCTCTTGTCCCAACAATTCATTCTCCGCTCAATAGCCTGGTGATCCTTTGAACAGTAAATTATGTCACTTTTTAAGAACTCCCAATGGTTTTATTTTGAAATGAAGTCTCAACTGTAGGTCCTGGTGTACTAGGCCTTGTGGGATCTACGCCCACCTCCCCTCGCTTCCAACAGTTGCTCTGGTTCACCAAGATTCACCACGCCAACCTTAAGACACCCCAGGCTGTTGCCTGCTCAGGCCCTTCAGACTAGCCTTTCCTACGGCTAGAAACGGTCTTTATCTTCCTCAGATGTTGGCCAGAATGCTCTCTCCTAAGAGACCTTCCGATGGCGAGGTCTCCTCTGGTCATCCTCATTCCTGTGGCAGTTTCCACAGCCTAGAGTAAGCAGTGTTAGAGTAGGGACAGTGCTCATCATGTGTGGTGGATGAGGAGGCCTCCCACGGTCAGCTTCGAGAGACCTCACTCCGTTCGGATAGAATGCAGGGGCCTGAGACTGTCTACAGGACGCCATTGCCCTCAGCATCAGCACCACCACCCTGTGGGCTGTCTCCATCTGCCTGCCCCTTCCTTCTTGTTCCCTCCACCCTTTGCACTTCAGCTACCTCAGGACCCCCCACCCCCAACACACACACACACATACACACACACACACACACACACACACACCCCAAACAGTCATTTTCGGTCGCCTTTGTTCTACTAACTTTTCTCCCAAAGAGCCACTTGGCTCACTTTCTCACTTCCATCTGGTGTTTGTAGAAATGTCATCTTGACAAGCGTGTTGGACACTCTAGCCCTTCATCTTACCTGTCCTTGGGGCCCTCCCTTGGTTGCCTTTGGTCTTTGTTTTTTTTTTGTTTGTTTGTTTGTTTTTCTTTTCTTTTTTCCATTAACTTCTTCCACCACACTGTATACTGTATGTGTCTGTATAGAACTTAAAGTCCATGGAGAGACGCCTCGGCTGTATTTGTTGCTCTGTTCACAGGGTCTAAATGCTGCCTCCCCCACCCACAGTGATTAGCGAGTATGTTTAGCATAGATAAGTTGAGCCAAAAGCTAGGGCTGTTATAAGAGTAATGTACATGTTTATAAAATCTACAACATGATCTAGGGAACAGTTTCTATAATTAGCTCCAATCACAGAGCCCAGGAAACCAAAGTATGGAAAAGGTGGCTCATGTGCTTATAATGGGAGGACCAGAACGCATGCTCAGATTCAGCTCAGAGTGAAGTTTATAGAAGTTTTACCATATGGTGAAATTACATTCTGAAGGCAGAGGTGGGGGGAGGGAGGGAGGGAGGGAAGGAGAGAGAGAGAGAGGGAGGGAGGGAGGGAGGGAGAGGGAGGGAGGGAGGATAAGGGAGAGGAGAGAGCACCATAGGGGAGGAGAAAGGGATTAAAAAGGTGTTCACTTGGTCCAGGCCTTGATTGCACAAGGCAGCTTCTGCAGCAGGAGCTTGAGAAGACCGGCTCTGCTCCAGAAAGCTGACCTTCAGAATTTGAGGGGTCAGAGAAGGCAGGTGTTACTTCTAGGACGCTTCTCTCTCGCACAGATCCTGTCACTTACAAACCTTAAGACCGGACTTTTGGGTGACGTTACCTGCATTGACTAGGGGCACACAAGAACAGTCCTTAGGGGACATTGGCCCGTTCTCCCTGGCCAAGCAGTTTACCTCGACACTTCCCAAGCCCGCCAGCTGCCTGCAGACATCATGGTTGTCTCTGTGACATGAGGGTGCAGTGCTTTCTGGGTCAGTGGGCTGCTGTGGCTCAGCGGGTCCGGGATCGTCTCAGGCACTGCATCTGTCCGTTTCCTTTTCTAGACTCAGGGTCTCCTGGCTCTGCTCTTAAGCGTGTGCAGGACTCCCTGTGTTCTCATCATACCCCGTCACTTTGTTTCTATAGCTTCACGTCCGTCAGAGCCACCGTGCATAGAGACATTATTTCTTCTGTATTCATTGAGGCCAGGACAGGTAGACTTCCCTGTTGGCGCCGGTGCCTGTGGGAAGATACTTTTCTAGCCTATCTCCTTACTGAGGGTAAAGCCCTTTGAGTGCCTGGCTTTATATATGAGTTTAGGTTCTATCTACCTTACTTTAGTAAGCAGAACCCTCATTTCACAGTACTGTGTATGTGTTAAATTCATACACATGAATCAGTTCATACTGTACACATGTATGGAAATATCAATGGAACCCCATTATTATGTATAATTAAATTGTGCTAGTGTTTTGTTTTTAAACAATGACTGTCTTGGCAACAGTCATATCTTTCATTTCCCAACCAGAACAGCTGCAGAAATAGCTCACCAGCTTCCGATTTTCAGTTCCCTTTTTCTGTAAGGCCTGGCCTGTAGGGATTTCCCTTACATCTTACCAGCTCAGCTCAAAAGGGGTTTTAATATTTCTTACGTAGTTATTTCATGGAGAAGGGTGTGGGTTATTTTAGCTTGCCAGATGGCTCGAAGCAGAAGTGTTCTTCCTTGGCCATTTATTCCGAGCACACCCACCCTTCCCAGATTCACAAAGTTTAAAGTTCATTTTAGGCTAGGAAGCAATAAGGGGCGGGGTGCTGATAGTGGACCCTGTCACAGAGGTGCATGTAAAGGATGGAGGACCAGTGACTTAGAAAGACTCTGGCTGCATCAGTTAAACAGCCTCTGCGTCGTTTGAACCTGGACTTAATCAATTGGGACAAGATAGTCACTACTGTTTGTTAGAAACATTACAGTATTTTTTAAAACAATATTTATAATAGAACACACATGATTGGAAAACCACTAAGGGCTTAATCAGCGCACATTATCCAGTCAGTCCTGGGTTCTAGGCTTGTAACTGCTCGGGTGTTGGCATTCTGTCTCCTGCAGACTGTTTCTGGGGTCTGACATCATCCCCGGGAGCACTCCCACCAAAGAGCAGCCCAAGTCCGCAGCCAGCGGGAGCTCTGGGGAGAGCATGGACTCGGTCAGCGTGTCGTCCTGTGAGTCAAACCACTCTGAGGCCGAGGAGGGCTCCATCACACCCATGGACACACCAGATGAGCCTCAAAAGAAGGTACCTGCTAAGCTTTCCCATAATTCTCTCCCGTTGCAGCCCCCCAGCGTGCCGCTTGCCGCGTGAAGAATGTCTGTGTCCAGGTTTTCCAGTGCACCAGAAACAGAGAAAAAGACACAAAGTACTAAGGAGGTTGCATATTCATTTGTCCCTGCAAACATTTCTCTGCCCGTATCTAAGTGCACCGAAGGATTATGGCCCATAACACAAATGTACTTTATACAACAGACGCAGGATTGCCCGAGCAGGGACAAAACCCGAGAAATGGATGCATGCCAGCTTTTTGTGCCACGTGCTATCTTACCCACACTTGTCCCCTAGCACACCGCACAGGAAAGTACTCTAAGACTCTGACGTAGAACAGCCGCCATGTGTCTTGGAACTGGCTTCTTTGGGCTCGGTCCTACACTGCAGTTTAAACCCAAGCCTGGTTCAGTTATCTGTCATCTATTTATATAGAATAATTGGTTTTCCAGAACATCTTCTTACCATGCTGAGACATATGAAGAGGGGAAGAAACCCCGCCCTGTAAAGACACACAGGGAGAGCCTTTTCTTGGTCATACCTACCAATATTCCATTGCACAACTCAGCCATGTGGTCCAATACAACATAAATAACTGAATCAGGGAGATATGATCGGGCTTCAGTGGGAGGGACCGTGAAACAAATCACAGGGCAGAGGGCGCAGTTTGCAGCAGGGTGAGGATTTGATAATGGTGGTACAGTGTATCACGGTGGAAATAGATTTCAAACTGTCTGCCCTGATAGTGGGCTCCTCACCCAGGCCGTTCCTCATGGCTGCACAAGGAAACATCTCCTTCAGCCTCCTCACTGGCCAGGGAGCTGCCTCCGAGAGGTCAGCGCTGCCATGACTGGAACCCACAGCACTTTGGGGAGAGTTTTGGCCACCGGACTTGTTCTGTCATTTCTTCTGGCCTCTTGGTTTGGGTTCACACCAGTGAGGAGAACAGGTGACAGGCCCTATGTCTTCTGCCCTGTAAGGGGCAGGCTGTCCTCAGCAGGACCGCCAGCCTGAAACCCTTCAAGTGTCCCCAGGTGGTAATTTGAGAGGTATTTTAGGACTGAGCAGCTGGAGGTGACCCAACCGCTCTCACATTCCTCACCTTTTTCCACGGATGGAGCAGATACAGTCCTCCATGTTCCTGGTGTTGAAGGAAAAAGGCTGCAGATAGCTAACATCTGGCTGTTGTCTCAAAAATCATGTTTCCTAAGCCCGGAATATTGTCATTCTCCGTAACTTGACATCAGCTGGATCTTAATCCAGAGGGCAATGGCTCAGTGACAAAGCACTTGTCACACAAATACAAGTCCCTGCGTTGAGATTCCTCTGAAGTACAAACAAACAAACAAACAAACAAAACAAAACAAACAAACGAAACCAGACTCGTATGTCCCCCTGGAACCCCAGAACTACTGCAGTAAGACGGGAGACAGGAGCTCCAGGATTCCCTCTCCCCAGCGGCCTCCACACCCTCTCCTGCTCTCCCATGTGAGGTTGTTTTCTTTAAAAGTAAAGAGTAATTGGCATTCCTCTCTCTTCATGCGCCTTATCATCACGTATACACAGGTATTTCTGTGCTTGTCCTTATCACTTAAATCCCTGCGAGGATGCTCTCTAACTCACGTGAGCTCGCCATCCCAACGAGTTACCCCCTCAGTTATAAATGTCATCAGGATCACGGAAAGCCCAAGGGTAAAAGGAAGGTGAAAATGAAAAAATTCAGGCAGCATTTGGAGAGCTGACCCTCCTGGCTAAGAGACTTGCGGGCAAGATAATGCTGTTAAAATTATCCACTCCGAGTAAGCGCTCAGGCTGAGTCACCTGGGAACCGAAGAATTCCAAACAGCAGCAGCAAATGGCCCAACGATATCATGGCAGTCCCACTGTAGACACGACATGTTAGCACTGGCTCTGCAGTTTGCTGGCCATCATAGGACACCCGTGCTGTGGAATAGTCCTTAACAGAGGGCGACATAGGAAGAAGCAACCCTGAGAAATTACAGATAACATCGTCCCTACTATTTTTAGAAGCCACATTATCAGAAAGCTAAATTCTTTAATCTCTTTCTGTGAAACGGTGTGTTTGTGTGTGTGTATGTGTGTGTATGTATATATGAAGCTAATAATGAGTTTCATTTTATAGGCTTATTATAAGATAATCTAGCTTAACTCACTCTGAATATGACACACACACATACACACACACATACACTTTTCTATAACAATTGATTTTTTAAATGGTTCAGTTTAGTGGTTTTATGTCAGGAAACCACGCTGGTGAGTTTAAAGCATCTCTTTGTCTGGTAATTAATATCAGTTGAATCTTAAACATTCAGTCACTCAGAGAAGCACATTACTGCAGCCTTATATCTCTCCATGGCCTTGATGTAGACTGTGAAAGGGTGTGTCACTGGTCCTACCAGCAAATGTGAAAAGTGGCGGAGATCCTTCAAGGCTGTGTCTTCAAGGCAAGTGACTTGTTTTGCTGAACCATGCTCTTGGCATTATGATGCTGTTTTGGGGTGTCCCCTCCCTCCCCCCTGCAAGACAGCTGACCTAAGTGAGAAAGAAGAATGATAGCTCATTAACAGTCTCACAGCACTAAAGGTATCAAAACTCCAACACAAATTAGCTAACTCATCATAACTGTGCATGGCTCGGCGCTTGCTGTGCGAACACCACAGCAAGGGGGCGATGGTGAGCTCTGGTCCTGGTGGTCGTGAGACTGGGGAGATGGACCTGGGGCCCAGTGTTGTCTCTGTGCCTCCAGCTTCTCTATCTGGCAAAGGGGTCAGGTGATCTCTGAGGCCTTCCCAGCAGAACTACACAAGCAGTAGTCTTTATCTTAGATGCTTCTAAACATGAAGACATGTATCTCCTACTACAGAATCTGGACGTGAAGTAGTCAGGACGGAATGTTCTCCATGGCCACAGTGAGAACTGTTGGTGGAGAGAATCAGTGAGCTCCTACAAGGAAGGCTTCCCAGCGCCGCTGTAAACAGCCTATACGGCCTGTATAGTCTGGTATCTGCTGCCATCTCCTGGTTGGCTTTCGTAGGGACAACTAAAAACAGGCCATCAAAGGACCACGGTGCCTTTCTCGGATTCAGAGTGACTAGCTCACACAGAGTCACTGATAGTCACATGAACCCATGGTGTGTGTGTGTGTGTGTGTGTGTGTGTGTGTGTGTGTGTGTGTCAGAGATAAGAGACCCATGTGATATTGAGGAAATAACCAGACCTGATCAATCTCTGTGTCTACTTCTGTTTTGGAAAGCAATGCGTGTTTGGTCCATGTTCTAATGGTTTTCTTCTCTCTGGGAATGTGCTAATTCTTCCAGCTCTCCGAGTCGTCCTCCTCCTGTTCCTCCATCCATTCCATGGACACAAATTCCTCAGGGATGTCATCCCTAATCAACCCCCTGTCCTCCCCTCCAACCTGCAACAACAACCCTAAAATCCACAAGCGCTCCGTCTCCGTGACGTCCATTACCTCCACAGTACTGCCTCCTGTTTACAATCAGCAGAACGAAGACACCTGCATCATCCGCATCAGTATAGAAGACAACAACGGCAACATGTACAAGAGCATCATGGTAAGGGGCTGGCCTCCCTGGGAGGTCTGTAAACTGTGCGGACCCACACCCTTGAATTCGCACATTTATCAGACCTGTCTGCACGTGTACACAAAACCAGCATGAAAAAACGTCTTCCTGGGCCCAGATTAGTGGTGTGTTTAATCTAAGGTACAGGTGCATAAAGGATATAGTTTCGACATCTTAAGAATTGTTTAAGCCCATTCATGCAGGTTGGGGTCCTGTTCATGGTACACAGTGTGGGTAACAGTGGGACAGAGTCCAGGGCGGGTGCGCCTGCTTCACACGCCTTCTTGGAGCTCTTCCTACGATGGCACTGACTCCTAAGTTAACACGCCTTCTCGGTGGTGTAGTCCCTGGTGACTCAGCTCTCTCCCTCAGCCATCTGGACCAAGCCGAGCTCCTGACGTGGGTGATTATGGCGGAGGTGCAGTTTGGGTAGGCAAGTAACTACACTTCAGCAGTAAATGGAATTGAGATTTATGTGCTTCTTCCACAAATGGCATTAGACAAGGGAAATTCCAAAGCTACTTTTGATGATGGTGGTCTTTCTGGAATGCGTACTCGGCCTCTCGTGGTCACAGCCATAACTGTGTAAAGTCTTGTGGTAGGTGATTAAATTCCTTAGTCAGCAGGGCCTATCATATACTAAAAAGAAGAGAAAAAAGAAAATAAAAGAAAAATCTTCTCTGTAGTAAAATCTACAATAAATTCCATGTCTTCATTTGCCTCCAAGCTGAGCCTAGGTGTGCCGTAGGTGGGGCGGAGTCATCGTCTCTTAACCTTTGCTGAACCACTCACTGAATACAGTCATTATTGAGGATGTGTTGTCACTAGTTATTGCCCTGAGCTGTGAGGAGAGGGAGATGAGTAAGACTCACTGATCTTTGAAGAACTTAGAACAGAAGAGAGAGGTCATAAACTAAATGATACTCTAACAGAAGCCAGACCAGATTGGAAGTGGTCTAGTGTCCTCAGGGGACTTTGTGTTAATGTTCAGGCCGTAAGGTCCCACTGAAGGCATCCTGTTAAGATATGGTCAGGTTTGTTCCTGAGAAGCGTGACAAGCCTTGTGGAGACTTGCTGCTTGAGGTGGGAGGGAGCACTGTGGGCCGGAAGCAGGCGAAGGAAGCTGCTCCCATCTTCCGAGGGGATGATAGGGGCTTGAATGAGGCCATTCATCCATTATCAGCCTTTTGATAACTATTGTGGAGGGTAAGGAAGAGGGAGGATTTCTGTGGAAGAGGGAGGACCGGAAGCCATCTGGTGGCAGGTAGCTTGTGAAACTACTAAAGGAGGAGGTCTCAGGGTCTTTAGATTGGGACATTCAAATGACATTGTTTAATAGATCGCCACAGACACGGGTGATGCAGACTTGGTGTGGGAGTCCAATAGTGTGTGTCTTGCAGGCCCATTGAGTAGGAATGAGTGTGGGGTAAGGCCCTGTTCAGTGTCTTAAGGGAGTGGCTGACGAAGACACACTAGAGGGACAGCGCCCCAGGGAGCCCAGGTCGTCAGGAGTAGTTGTGGTCTTGGCACACTCTAGTCATATGCTTCTGTTACATATGCCAACCAGAGAGATAGGGCCACCTACAGGACCACAGTGCCTGGAACCAGAGTACAAATGTATGCACCCAGAGGTTAACGCTGTGTGTCATGGCCACAGCCATGTGCTCTGCTCTGTCAGGAGAAAACCTGCTATGTAGGGGACATCCTGCATTGAATGCGCTGTCCTGCTCTTGGGGTCCAGAGTATTTCTTCCTTGTACTAGGGCCTGCCCTTGGGAGAACAGGCCCTGTCACTGTCCCTTCCTGGGATCCTTTATGTTGCACAGGGTGTGAAGTCTGGAGCCTTCTCTGCTGTTAATGCTATTTTTAACTATTAGTTCTCTATAGCATTTGTGCTGCAAAATAATAAGGACCCAAGGAAAGCTCTTGGCCACCACCAGTATTTTGTAACTTGGTTTTCTCGCTGAAGAGGAAGCCTTGATTTCTAAACTGAAACCTTCTCTATCTTAGCCTAATGTTTACCCCACACGTGGCTTTCCCCTCAGCATTACACTACCGGTAGACTTTGATTCTGTTTGGGGATAATTTCCTTTATATTATCAAAAGAAATATATTCCTCCTTTAAAATTTGTGTTCACCAATTCTTTCCTTGTAAGCATATAAGTCAGGTGTTTTAATGTTTTAGTATTAGGCACGTCTATGAAGTCTTTATTGCTGTTTATTGAACCACAGACACCAGCTGCCGTGAGGGTCAGAGGGAGGCACGTAGGCCCAGAGGAAGTCAGTCTCTCTCTCTCTCTCTCTCTCTCTCTCTCTCTCTCTCTCTCTCTCTCTCTCTCTCTCCCCCCCCCCGTGTGTGTGTGTGTGTGTGTGTGTGTGTGTGTGTGTGTGTACGTGCACATGTACATGCCAAGCTCCAGCAATCTGCTCCTGGTAAGAACAGATTTTCTTTTAAAATATGCATAAAACCTGGGTTTCCTTTCACGTCTTCAGCCTTTAAAGCTGTCACTGAAGATGTGGCATTCGGATGTCCCTCTTTCATGCCACCTGAGCTTCTGTTGGAATCATCCAGCAGACCAAGATAAAGAAAAGGGAAGTCAGCCGGGCGTGGTGGCGCACGCCTGTAATCCCAGCACTTGGGAGGCAGAGGCAGGTGGATTTCTGAGTTCGAGGCCAGCCTGGTCTACAGAGTGAGTTCCAGGACAGCCAGGACTACACAGAGAAACCCTGTCTCGAAAAACAAACAAACAAAAAAAAAAAAGAAAAGGGAAGTCAGATTTGAGGATGAACAGAACATTTGTGCTTTAATTAGAAGCTGGTTTTGATTGACGGGGGATTTACATACAGTTAGCGATCTCACTGTTCAGTTCTTTGAGTTTTAAAAGTCTGTATATATCTGTCCGTCTGCCACACCAAGACTCCCTACAGCCTTCCACCAGCCAGTCCCCTGTAAACTCGAGGCTGGTTTCCTAATGCCGCAGAGACAGGCTTCGTGGCTAATGCCACCGTTGCGGCTCGTTTCTTTTCCTCCGCGTGCGCTTGTAAGAGTCTTCTCCACTGTTGGAGGTGTCATTTCTTAGTCTGCTCTCCTTTAGTGGCCCAGAAGGCCTTTGTGGACAGAGGCTTTCATTTCTTTTAGCAAATGGTTTGCTGGGTCAGAGTTTCTTGCCCCTCCCCCCCCCTCCGCCTTTTTTTGCAGTGGGCAGTGGGCAGAGTTAGAGCCATTTTTTTCTCTTGGTTGTCAGCTAATGTTAGCATTAGGCTGACACATGAAGATCGCGTTGGCCCAGGGCTCATAATGCTGTACCTCATAGTTCCCTCGTGTATGTTCCTTTATTTGGGAACTTAACTAGGGTGGGGTGATAGGCAGTACGTGTTTCCCCCATTTTTGTGGGGGTTGGGGGGGCCTGTGGCCACCACCTGCCTTCCTTCACCTGCTCAGACAGAAGCTAGCACTAGCACTCAGGAGGCCTGGCTCTTCGTCCTGTACATACGACACCTACTCCATCCATCACGACAGCAAAGGTCAGAGGTCAGGAGCTTAGGAACCGTGAGCTAAGTTCACTACAGATGTGTTTGTTGTCTTTGCAGTTGACAAGCCAAGATAAGACCCCCGCCGTGATCCAGAGAGCGATGTCAAAGCACAATCTGGAGTCGGACCCAGCCGAGGAGTATGAGCTGGTCCAGGTCATCTCGGAGGACAAAGGTAGGTGCGCTCTGCTCTGCTCTGTCTGCAGCGGAGCCAGCCGCCCACGGCAGAAAGGGCGTGTGATGTCTTTCTTTTCATTGGATGCTAGTGATGGCAGGGCATGCGCACATGTTTGTATGAGTGTACAGATGTGTGCGCGCATGCGCGTGTACGTGACCAGAACAGCACAAAATGTGTTCTGTTCTCTCTGAACCTGGAGCAGGGCTGGTAGCCAGCAAGCCGGGCTCTCGCGCTCACAGCGGCAAGTGCCCTTATCCAATGATCTGCCTCTCATGCCCCCTGGTGGTGCTTTTTAGGTGTGCCAGGCTGACAAGCTACATATCACCTTGTAGAATCAAGCCTCAAGCTGCTACCCCATCCCCGACTCCTGATTCTCAGTTGTAATGCCTAAATGCAGTTGCAGTTAAAATGACAATTCCCCAAGTGGTCTGTTGGATTGTAGCCTGTGGCTGCAGAGTCGGGCAAAGGGAGAAGCGGGTGGATCTGCAGACCCAGCGGCTCAGCCCTGCCCCCAGCTGAGTGGGCTCACAAATGCCTGGCTGGCCATCGTCCTTAACCAGCTCCCTGGAGACAAGAGCCCTCTCTGGTCGAGGCAATTATGAAATCACCATAAATAATGTACCGGAAAGGGCTTTGCAGCAACGCTAACTGCTGTGTAGATGGGATCGCCAGTATCCTGGCCCCCAAATAGGTGAGCGGAAGTAAGAGGACTCTGGAGTGTTAGTCCTTGGGACACACTTGGACATCATGGACTGGTCTCGGGGAGCCTGTTCATCTCGGGCTAGCTGAGGGGTCCTGGTGTGAGGAATGCACCGGACGCTCACCTCATGCAGAACTGGAGACAGAAGCCCCGCCGTGTTCTTTTCTGACCTCACTTCCACAAAGCCCAGTGTGCAGCAGGTGAGCCCACACCTGCCCACTTTATCCTGTGGTTTTCAAACCAGAATAAAACAACTTTGTGTTGGCCCAATTTAGTATTCCACTGGTAATGACAACCCTTGTTTATACATTACAGGTATTTAGTTGGGTATCACTGAATTTGAATAAAATTCATAAAAATGAGTGGCATACACTGTCTTATGTGAATGTTGTTTAGTTGAAAGGCAAACTCTGGTCAAAAAGAATAAATGACTGGTTTGATTTGGAATTATGTCAAAAGTATCTTAATTTAATCCAAGCAAAGATGCCTGACCATTGCTGTGGGGCGTTCATGCGTTGGACACCCTCGGGCTGTGGGAGTGTGTGTGTGTGTGTGTGTGTGTGTGTGTGTGTGTGTGTGCGTGCCGCGCGTGCTTGCAGGAGCCAGGAAGCCTGGGCTCTCATTCCAGCGCTGGGGTCCTCGGACCATCCTGCTGTCGGTGTCCCTGCCCTGCGCCTTCTTCAAGCTCTGTCATCCTGTGTTTGAGCAGCCAGTTCTCAGGAGGAATTCTGACACCTTGTGCTCAGTTTCAGATAGGGATTAAGTGTTTGGGGACCAGTCCTGAGGAAGTATCCACACTGCTCGGTCTAGGTTATAGTCAAGAAACAGAGACTCCATGCAGGCCGTGTGGCTTTTGCCAGTCAGGCATGGGCTGCCCTACACACGCTGACCAGCTGCCGTTTCCTTCTCTTTCCTAGAACTGGTGATCCCAGACTCCGCAAACGTCTTTTATGCCATGAATAGCCAAGTGAACTTTGATTTCATTTTACGCAAAAAGAACTCGGTGGAAGAGCAGGTGACGCTGCGCACTCGGACCAGCCTGACGCTGCCCAGGACAGCTAAGCGGGGCTGCTGGAGCAACAGGCACAGCAAGATCACCCTCTGAAAGGGACGGCACGCCCCTGCTTGCCAGAGGCAGCGTGACGCCGAGCACAGCCATGGTGACTGACGCCGAGCACAGCCATGGTGATGCCAAGCACCACCCGGTGTTGGGGATCATTGGTGAAAGCGACAGATATTTATAGAGTTCATCTGTGGAGAGCGCACTGTGCGGGGGAGAGTGGAAGTGAATTTGACATTAAAAGGATAAATGGCTCACTGATGCTCTTAGACCAGAGTGAATACGAAACAGTCCATATTTTAAAGAATATATATATACACACACACATATCGTGTGTGTGTGTGTGTGTGTGTGTGTGTGTGTGTGTGTGTGTGTGTGTGTGTGTAGATATGTAGATATACCAGAGGGGACTATACAGGAGATTCTGGACTATGGAAAAACCAATTTGCACAATGGCCTGGGAAGTTGAGGTCACTTTTTACAGGGAAACAGAAGGGACCAAGAACCTGGTCTCATACCTTCCACGTACATAGAACTAGACCTACCAGTGCAGAGTGTTCTTCATGCCAGTATTACAAGGCCAGGCTCCCTTTGTAAAGGGAGAGGATCATTTTCTCCATCACGTGCCACCAGATGCCCAAACCCGCAGAGCTTGGCGTGGCGAGGGCTGCATGAAGGGGCCCTGGAGAGGTTCGGACGAGTCAGTGGTCGCTGCCCTCTGCTGCCCTCTGCTGGCGTCTGCTGGAGCGTCAGAGGCCTGTGTGCCTTGCAGGTCCCCATCACAGTGCCCCTGGGGTCAACACAAACTTGTTTCAATTCCCGGAACCCCTGTTGTATTTCTGCGTTCTCTCCTAAAGAACAAGCCACAATCATTACCGCACAAGTAGCTTCGGTCTTCCGTAACTTTTCAGCCAGAGAAGAAAGCACAGAAGACCAGCGACTCCTCTGGACTCTTCTCGGCCTTGGACCCTCCACCCTCTGACTGCCCTCTGCATGTCAAAGTGTACGCCCGGTCCTTTGCCATCTGGAGTCGTGGGCCTCTATCTTATGTGCAATCTTTCCTCAGGTGTAGACATTTCTGCTGCAATTGACTACACGCAATCATTTCAAGCCTGTGAAAGATTTCTGAGCAGCGACCCCACTCCCTCCCCTTAATAACCCCTCAGAAAATGTCCCCCGCTGACTAACAGCTACTCGCTTCCTTCCTTAGTTTTGTAGCATTCCTGTGCTCAAGTCACAGGGAGAGAAAGGGACTGCAGATGCCCTCTCCGCCCTTTCTCGCAGGGGTGCGCCCTTGTAGATGGGAACAATAGAGCTCCTTTCTCGCCTCACACTCTCCAGAGCGGCACTGGTAAGTGATGTTTTTGTCTGTAGTAAGAGCAGCACCACACTCCTGCTTCCGATCGGAGCTGTGCTGGGATCTGAATGAAAAAGCCATACGTGAGGGGGCTGACATGCATAAGAAGCACTTTCAGATGATTATCCCTTTTTAATTTTTTCTCCAAATACCAGTTTTTATTCCAAAAATAAAGAGAATGAACCCAGAATATGATGTCCAGATTATAACAGGGATTTTTTTTTCTAACCCTGTACTATAGCTCCCAGAGGTTATGTAGGGTTTGTGTTATGTAAATAGCCATATGAACTCAACAAGAAACACCGGGAAAAGCTCAGAGATTTGTGACAGTGGACCAAAGAGAGCCAGGAAGTCATCAGATTCCCTTGTCTTGTACATTCCGACACCAGATGTACCCTGGCGTTTCCAGGAGCCTGGACTGGGACGTGGAGACCAGTTAGCTTTCAACCAGTCGTCAGAAGGCACTTTCTCCTTTTGTTTGTGAGCCTTTTTTTTTTTTTTTTTGGTTAATGCTTCTGTTTGGGGAGGGGCAAGGATTACAGCCATCGTGAAGACTGAGGGAAACCTAGCCTCAGCCTGGCCTTCTCAGTGTCAAGGTCAAAAAGTCAATGCAGAGCTCTTGGCCGGGTTTAGGGTGTGGCTCACAAGACATACATGTCACGACTGTACGCACACCCTGTGTAATTATACTGTATATGTAGAGCCTAGATTTATATACTGCAATGTAAAAAATATATATATATTTACCTTTTTAAAAAAAAGACAATGGAAATCCCAAGTGGGTAAAACATGGCCTCGTTTATTTAATGCCACTCTAGTTATTTTGACTCTGCTTCTGGGTAAACAGCTGGATTTTGTTTCCAGCTGCCCGCACGCTCGCCTTCCTGCATCCCCAGCATCTGTTTACCTTTTGGTTAAACTAATAAACTGGTTTGGGACTCGGTTGGCATGTGCTGCCAGGCCCAAAGGGCGTGTATCTGGAGTGTTATCGTGGGTTCCGGGCCCCAGGTGTGCCAGGGTTCAGAGGCCCTTTCTGAATCAGCTGGACAGGGTGGGGACAGCAAGCGGCAGAGGGCTATCCACACTGGTGAGGGTTGTGAGCTTAGAGGGAAGGCACATCCTCAGGACAGACCAGGGCTGTGTGCCGCCTAAGGACGGTGCAGTGGGGCGGCCTTTTGTGTGACCCTGGGGTGAGATGTCAAGGCAGTCCTTGCTAGCTCCCTGGGAGCCTTTCTCAGGCGCAGTGGTGGCACCGTGATGGTCCCCGAGCAGGGAAAACATCCCTGGAAGTTCTCAGAAGGCGTTCCCCACTCAGTTGACTTTACACAACACACAGTCACATAATTTTCATCTTGTTACCCAGAATTATTAAGTATGTGTTTTGAAAGGGAATTAATAATGTGGCCTGACCTCTGAGACTATGTGACTAATTTTCAAGGCCATTCTAGAAAACGAGCGCCTGCCTCCCCCTCTATATGTTGAAACTGATCTTGGAGCCTTTTTTGCCTGAAGTCCTGTCTTCAGATTCCCCTCTCTGACCCCTTTCAAGGTCACACAGTGTAAAGACCACAGGAGGCTGCTGTGCGCCACAGCGCTCTGACCTCAGTAGCACTGGGGGGTTTCCCGAAACTGTCTTTCTCTTCAGGTGCCTACACCTCCAGTCTAAGTTACATTGCTGTCCTCATCGGTGATTTCCTCCAGAAATGTCTAAAGTTGAAATGCCACCGGAAGTGTGTATTAGGCTACCCCAGACCAGACTGAAGTAACCAAAACATCCCAGTAACTTAAACCAGAGATTTTCTTTTGCAGCTAAGGGAACCCAGCAGACGCCAGGCAAGTCCCTTAACCAGTGACCCGGGACCCAGCTCCGTCCTGCCTTACAATTCTACCTTCTCGATGGTTTTTTCCTTCAAGTCGCAGTGACAAAGGCTTTTAGTCTTAGCTGTTCTGACTGGCTTGGGCTACATAGAGTCTCTGTGCAGGAGACACAAAGGCCTGGATGTTCCACACGCCCTCCAGACACAGAGTTTAGATAGACGGTGAGGACCTAAGAAGCGGCTACACAGAGCAAAGGAGAGACTGACGATGAGATGTGAAAAGGAAGAGAAAATACCAGAAAGACGGGTTGAAATTTGTCTAGAAGGCAGAAAAATTCAACAAGAGCCAGTATTTTAGATCGTAGTTTGCCAGTTACTATTGAGTAACCTGTGTAGAAGTATTCTGTTTTCGTTGGCAGTTTGGGGAGTCTAAATCACACCCACTCTTCTTTCTTTCCCTTCTCCTTCCCCCCTTGCCCGTTTGGGAGGGAAATCAGCGTGAAGGATCTCACTGTGAAGCTAAGGCTAGCATCGCTGGGAGAGCCAGTCCTAGACCCTCCCAGACCCTTGACCTCTAGGCTCGGTGGCTGGCACCCCAGCCCCTTCTCACACCTTCCCAGGAGGAGGAGAGGCATCATGCCCCTACATCCCTACTTAGCAGAACACCGTGCTGCGTCATAGCAGGCTTGTACCCACGCTTCTGACTGAGTGCCAGGACATCATCTTACACAAGAGATGACCGAAGGGATTTCCAAACTGCTCCCATGGCTTCTTTAAAAAAAAAAAAAAAAAAAAAAAATCAAGACACCAGACTTGAAATGGAAGCCATCTTCTAAATGATAGTTTTCTCTCAGTCATCCACGATCCTCATTTATATAACAGCAAACAGCCAACAGAACCTAACCTGAGAATGTACACTATGGAATGTATAATTGATACCTTTTTGAATAAGTATAACATATATCAGAGAGAGGGAGGGAGAGCTAGAACTATCAGACATTTTGTTGGGGCTGTAGTTTGCAGTTTGTGTTGTGTGGAGAGGGGGAGAGAGATCCAGTTTCTGGGAAGACAGGCTCCCTGGCCACTTACCACCTGAGGCAAGTTATATTATTCAGCATTGTCTTAGCTGAAAAGCGGTAACCAACCGGCATTCCTACCCCCTAAGGTCTGTTCAGTATCCAGGGAGAGCGCATGCACAGAAAGCTCTTCATTTGAGTGCAGTCTGCTGGCTGCTGTCTTCCTCTAGGCCTAGGGCTGGGGAAAGCCGACATACTTGGCTGGGGGAGCATCCCACACTCCAGGTGTGAGATGGGAAAATCACCGGGGCAGGCTTCCATGCGTGGAAAAGCATCCTGGGAACATCTCAGCCTGCTGCTGCCGCCTTGGGAAAGTCTGACTCATGGAGTTGGAGCACGCCGGGGCTCCTGCAGCTTGCTTCTTGGCTGTGACCCAGACAGACTCATGAAGACCATCACGTGGGCTCTGCACAGCTCCCCCCTGGCCTCAGGCCTTGCAGTGAGGGAGCCTTTGGCAGGCGAGCTGAGCCCTGTGCTGGAGTGTCCCTCGAAGGGCCCCCACCTCACTCCTGGGTCCTCTGCAGTGAGAGTCCAACTTCCGCCTCTGTCCTGTAGGAAGGAGCTTCGGCGCCACAGGCCCAAGCGGAGGCACTCACATGCCGGAATCCAGGCTACTCCTGTCCCACCGTTTCATCGCAGGCCTAAGGATAAAGTGGTCACTTTAAGGATTGGCTACTACCACGTCCGTGAAACCTGCCTCCTGCCGCTGGTTTCCACTTGGTTTCTTCCCAGTCTAGTCGCTGCCCCCAAATCACTACCTCCACACATGGCCTGGCATTCTCTCTTCTCCCCTTGTCCTGTACTTCTGTCCCAGCAGTCCCCTGGGCATCAGGACTTTGCTCTGCAGGCTCCTCCCACTTTCCTCTCCACTCGTGGGTAGCCCCTCCCCTCAAGTCTGCTCGGTTTCGTCCTGCATGGCCAGGTTGTACCATCGTGCAATCCTCTTCAAGTCTTCACACCACCATGCCGGTGTAGAATAGCGGTTCGAACCGTTCTGCTCACACCACGGGCGCCCTGGCAAGTGAGCTGTGGCCTGTGCGCATGCCTGTCCCACACGTCCGGTTCCCCCTTCTCACCAACAACTTAGAAGAAACCGAAAGCTGTCCCCTGCATCCTGAAGGGTACCGTTCTTCCAGGATCGAGATTCCGGTCAGCCCTGTGTTGGGAACTGCTCAGAGGAACTCTCGTGGTCCCCGGGAGCCTCTAAGCAGATGCCTGTCAGACTTAGGAAGTGGGCTTTGACTTGCACACCCATTTCAAGGGAAACTAGACTGAAGAAACTAGGGCAGGGCCTAAGAGCAAATGTAGTTCATTCAGAAGTCAAGAGCATTAATTCTTAGGTGGTTCTTCAACCCGCCCTCCCGCCCTTCTCAGATCGGGTGTCGGGTGTGGCGGAGGCAGCCCAAGGGAAGCCATTTTAATTATGACCACGTGCAGTGAAGGAAGAAAGCAAACACACGCCCATGTGCACACATATAGGCGTGCGCGGGCGCGCGCGCGCGCACACACACACACATACACACACACACAGACACACACGGGTGGGGGAGGGGGAGAGCACAAGAGGGCAGGAGAGAGAATTTTCAGCGACATCATAGGGCAGAGAGGAAGTCAGCCTCCCATCTCCCCAATTTTGATGGCGCTGCTCCCCATTGACCAACCCATCGTCTCATACTTCCATCAACATTTCTTCCTGAACACTAAAGCAAGTTCATCTTTTCCAGCCCTTGTCATGAGAGGAGGCGCCATTTTCTATGCAGTCTTTGGTACTAAAGCCACCACTGTTCTCCAAGCAGGCAAACAGAAAACCCCAGGCTTTTCTTCCTTGCCTCTGCTGCCCTGTGCTGAGGGGTCTGTCATCCGAGGCTCTCAGGGGACACCACGAGTCCTTTCTCCTTCCTGCTTAATCCCTCAGCCACATTTATGAGAATGTCTCTGAGGCCGCAGGTTGTCTCTGAAGAAAAGAAACCTACGAAACTCAACATGGCCATACTGACCGCGTCCAGGGCTGCTTGTCCCGGGGGTGTCATACCATCCCGTTCTCTCGGACGCCTGCCTCATTTCAGCCTTATTCTGTTATGACTTAACTCCATAGTGAACTAATAGCAGTCAAGGCCATCACTCCAGTCCCTGCCCCTCCTTGGTTGGAAAGAGTATCTCAAACACACTGTGGTGTCCTTAACGTGTCCTGCCCCTGCTGGGGTGTGTGGGCACAGCTGGCATGCCACTCAGAGGAGGCAGAACCAGGTCCGGATGGTGGTCCACGGCCCATATTTTCCCAGAAGGAGAAACAGCAGAGTCTGGGATGAAATGTTGCCGTTCCCGGTCTCATGTGTACCAGGCGTCACCTGCGTACCACTAGGAGTCAGGAGCCGGGGTCCTGGTCCACAGAAAGGGAAAACATGGAGCCCTGGGTGGGTTGAACTCATAGTGGGTGATTCAGAGTCTGATTCAGAGCAGGTGTCAAGAGAACATGGAGGAGTTGGAAGAGAAAATGCCTCTCTTGGTGATTTAGGCATGGCTTCCTACGATGAAGGCCTCCCCCCTCCCCCCAGCAATCCTTGATAAAGAGACGAGCCGTGCTTATCGATTCTGCTTTATTTGATGGAGGATGTGAAGGCACACGCTGTGGGATGTCACCTTTACTCACTTGTTCCAACTGCAGATGAGAAACAGTAAGATCAACAGGTTGGTGCCTGAATGGGAACCTTTCTGGCTTCAGGTACCAACTTTATCCCAGAAGCGTCTCCACTGTCTGTCAGGAAAGGAACCAAACCTAGAATCCTAGACTTCCTCCCCAAACGGCAGCCTCTGTCTGCACGATCAGGCTGTAAGCAAGTTGGCCTGTGGGCACTACCTATGTCCTGTTCTATTACTGGGCCCTCCCCTCCCACCGATCCTCCTGTTAACTCTGGATGGCCTTCTTTCCCAGGCTTACTTCTGCCGTGCTGAAAAAGTTGCTCTAACTTCCACATCCAGCCTCGTCCTCGTCGGCTGTAGACTTCCTCAGCAGAACCAAATCCTCTAGGACCCTAAAATCCACTTTTCCCCCTTTTAGTCTCTAAAATACAGCTACCGCCTGTGCAGTTCTCATATTGACTGGACTCCCACAAAGGTGGGGACTTGCCCTTGCCCTCTGAGTCTTTCCATTCCCCAAACAAGGCCTGAAACCAGGCCATCCCCACACATGGGTCTGGAGACTTGGGGGAGATTTGATTTGAAATACTAGAGTCACTCTCCCTACCATTTTATCTTTGAATGGCTGACTAGACCACATGTTAGCACAACAATGAACAGTGGGCACCCTCAGTTTCCTCTAGGGGGAGACTTCTGCCTTGAGCATATATACCATACCTTCAATTTCCTCTAGGGGGAGACGTCTGCCTTGAGTATATGCCATACCCTCAATTTCCTCTAGGGGGAGCATATGCCATAGTCTCAATTTTCTCCAGGGGGAGACTTCTGCCTTGAACATAGGGCATACTCCACACCAGTTTGCACAATACTACTGGTCTGCCCACAGCAGCTTCCCACAGCATGGGCAGGGCATCCCATGACAGTTCCTGATGCTCTCTGGTTTTCAACACTGATGCAGACCCAGTAGTGTTGGTCACTGGCTGGGGTTGGAAGAGCCAAGCAGCAAGCATAGTTTAGAAGTAAGGTTCTTTGTTTTTATTTTTATGGAGCGCTCCAGAAGGCAACTGGCCACTTCTCCGCCCTGGAACAGCACAGCAAGACAGACCAGGGTGTGTGGATGCCCGCTCCTTCCAGTCTCCAAAGGATCTCAAGGATGAGTCTTCTGCAGAGCGCAGGGGCCAGCCCACAGGGCATCGCTTACGCTATCAGGGTCAGGCTTGTCTGGCAGAAGATCCCAGTTTGGATCCTGAGAGGAATCCACATGGGGTTCAGCCTATCAGGCACCAAGAACAGGCTCCAGGGCCAGAGACAGAGCTGTACCGAAGGCCTCAAGTGTCACTCACCACAGTGGCCAGATGTGTACGTTGAAGACCAGAAGGGAGGCTTAGCAAGCTATCTGGGTTGCCAAAACGATGGCTTTTTAAAGTACGTGATCTGCAATTTATAATAGTGCATGAATACATTCCAAGGGACTCCGTCTGAGCAGGCAGAACTAACACAGGCTGGACTAAACTAACAGAACCAGAACTTTATTCACAGTTAGAAAAGTCCTAATCTAAAATTCAAAAATTGAAATCCAATGTCTTTTAAGAATGAAAATTCTTAAATCCGTCAGACCAGCTGACAGGGCGAATGGGGGAAAGTTCCCCATTAAGACAGCGACAACAACAACAACAACAACAACAACAAACAACACCACAAAACACAGCTCAGTCTCCCTCCACTCCCAGCACCCCAGCTCCCTTCCACCCCTATACAATACACAGTTAAAAGCCAGCCATACTTACACACATTCAAATTACAAACAAAACACCAGACACCCAAGGAGACCTTAGGAATCACTTAGGGAGCACCCCCCACCCCCCAGCTCCCCAGTGCTCATCTGTTTTTCTAGATGAGAAGGGGCAAGCCAGAGCTGGATAAGGCTGGCTTCTCGGCTTCAGTGGAGAAGACTGAACCACAACCAGGAAGGGAGGGAGGGCGGCCGAGGAAGCACCGCAAGACACTCTCAGACGGCTGGCTGGGAACCTGGACGCCGTGACTCAGCCCAGCACCGCACCTGACGTAAAATTAGCCTCTGAAGAATCAGGAAGGAGTTTTAGGGACTTTTTTTTTTTTTTTTTTTTTTTGAGAAAGGTGTCTATTTAGGATTTTTGGCTCTGAGAGCTGTGACTTTGGTCGACTTAAATCTACTATCTAGATCAATGTCTCAAGCATCCACTGGAGAGTAACTTACTCCTGATTGGTTAACCTGTCCCCAGAGGTCTTCCCTGCAAAAAGCCAAGCTGGGAAATTCAGGCAACTCGGATGGTCAGACCCATGTGTCTACACTGATACTCCCCAGTATGCAATGAGAGTCTGAGACACCTGTTTCTCTGCTTCACCCTATAGATGATGTTTTTTCCACATTTGTAAAATAAATAATTCAGAATATAACAAAAAAATCCAAGGCAAGGACAATTGTGAGGCCGAAATGTGTTTGGCCTCTCAACAGTGACATATTAAACTCATACCTGAAGTTCATCCCCAGGTGAAGGGGTGACGTATAAGGTGTGAGGTTCTGGGTCACCCCATCTCTCACAACCTGTATATATTACAGTTTTCTTTATAAATAGACATATTGGACTTAAACCACAATACAAATGCCAAGGGTTGAGATCTTTTCCCCATAAATATCTAAATATTATAGCCACACGGCACCTAGACATTTTAATGTAAGATCTAGCTGCCATGGGGGTCAAGAGCCAGGTCTCAGCCCAAGCCACTTACGTACTCCATTGGATAATAAAGCCAAGAACAAAGCATCCATTTTGCAAAAGCTCAGGTCAGAGCTCCCTTGAATAAAAGCCCGATTAATGGTTTGATTTCCCCACCCCCAGACACTTGTTACATAGTACAGTTTTCAAGGTCACATCAAACACGAATAAATGTAGTCTAGATGGCTTCATGGTTTCAGGGTCACATCGGCCACATAAAATGGACCACTTAGGTTAGTAAACAAGGTCCCCTGGCTTGTCTGTGTTGACTGTCCACTTGCTGATGTGACAGCTTGGGGAGCCATTTCTTGCATGAGACCATGAGCCACGTCACCACATCAGTGTGGCTAGCAGCAGTCTATGGCTACTGAGCAGAACTGGGCATTTGGACTGAAATTTAACTTAGCCATTCCAGTAATGGTTTCCTAGGGAATTTGGTTTTTAATTTCTCTGTTGTTCACTATTCGAATTGTAGAATTTTGGTGAATGACATCAAACCACTTGATTAGATGACTGCCCTCTCTATAAAAAAAAAAATCCAAACTGGAGCAAACAGATGAGTAGCCCTTTAGAGAAACCAGTGGTGAACCATGAAGACCACACTCCCAGGAAGCCCTCAGAGTTCATCCCTTGAAGGCACAGTGTCCAGAGAAGTTGGCGGTGGTAGTGCGTCTGTATTCTTGGCATTGCTGTGGATATGTCCTTGCTTCCGGGACTTCCAGGAGTGTGTTCTGTCCCAGTCAGTGGCCACTGTCTCATTGTCCCAGATGGTTGATGTTTCTGTGTCACTCAGATAGCCTGGCTGGCCTGTGTAGTGCGTGGGGTAGATGAGTAGAGGTTCTGCAGAGAAGGCTTTCAAGTCCCTGGACTCGTAATACTCCTTGTACTCGGCCCTGTGAACAAGAGGTGCACATCCACGTGAGGGGCAGAAGCCTCAGGGGATGGGGAAGGCAGAGGGCCCTGCTCGTCACCTCTGAAACTGCCTGGGTTCATTTCTTGCGTTTGTAAAGTTGTATTAATTGTGGAGAACCTTAGACTACAAACACAAAAAGGATTTCTTTAAAGTGTTCAGAAGATTTGTACAGACAAGCGAGAGGGTCAGCCAGACCCAACCTGTTGTAGTTGGGTAGAACAGTTTAGTGAATGAGCTTCAAGTCTTACTCTGAAAGGTTAAAAAAAAAATCAACTCTATTGGACTCACAGCGATAGATAAACATGATCGATTCCTAATCAGTGTCCCATTCCTGTTTCCACTGATAAAGACATGAGGACATCTGAGACCTGGATAGCAGCAGCGGGGTGAGGGGTACGGAGAAGGTCTGGAGGCGTGCTAGCTGGCCACTGCACCCCAGTTCTTGCTCGCTGCCCTGGCTCTATGCAGTTGTAGAGTTAGAAGGACATCTTTGCTTTCCTCCAACGGTTCCTTGAAAGTCAGTCACATGGAGGCTATCTATACAGTATCTTTGTCCATGGGAAGAATTAAGTACTATTTTCCTTTCTGCTTCAGGAGATAGTGACTTGAGTCTATGTTTCTGTCAGGATACAGAGGAAAGCATGTTGCATAAAAGATGGCAGAAAGCTCCATCTTCCACTCGTGAGTTTAGAACACACTGCTTGAGCAGCTATTACATGTACTCTAAGGACCCAGAGAGGTGTGGCTCTTCCTGCTTCCAAGGGCCACTGTCACTTACTAGACCTCTGGGAAGTGTCAGGCCAGTCAGCTGGGCCTCTGGGATTTGAGCACTGTGCTCCTCCCTTTGATATCTGGCTCAGATGCCATCTCCTCATCCCCTGAATTTCTTGCCACCTCCATGACCCTAAGCATCACGATGCATCATGATGATTTGTTCGTGGGTCCATGTTATCTCCCAGAGTGTGAGTCCTGAGAGGATGTGCACACACACAGGGCGAGCAGAGGGAACCTAGGACAGAGCTAGGGAGGCTTAAGAAAAACGACCTTTAGAGCCGGGCGTGGTGGCGCACGCCTGTAATCCCAGCACTTGGGAGGCAGAGGCAGGCGGATTTCTGAGTTCAAGGCCAGCCTGGTCTACAGAGTGAGTTCCAGGACAGCCAGGGCTATACAGAGAAACCCTGTCTCAAAAAACCAAAAAAAAAAAAAAAACGGAAAAAAAAAACAAAAAAACAAAAAACAAAACGACCTTTAGCTTCAGGTACGGGAAGTTACAAAGTCAGAAGAACACAGATGAGAAGATTCTGAACAGACCATTATCCTGCGCACTGAGTATTGAAGAGGAATTAGGCAAGACAGTCACCCCCTCAGACTCATACTGTCTGTTCAAAGATCTACTCAACTTTTCCAGGCTACGATTATAAAAGGATTCTTTAGGAAAGCCGTACAACTATAAAAACACCAAGTTCTACCCAGGAAGCTTAATTTATAAACACTATGTGACCACCAACGAGTAGGTGACTGTGGCAGGAGACTTACACAGGATGCTTGTTGTACATGATTGGCAGAAATTCATCCACTGGCAACATCTTCCCAAAGGGATCAGCTCCAACGAGCTTCTGAGCCCCTGCCAGGGAGATGGCGTAGCCCAGGGTCCAGTAGGAATAATCAGCTTCAACCAGATTGACCACATTGGGCACCGCCTTCTCTGGCTCTTTGACTTGCATTCTTTTTCGACCGATGTAACTGTAAGGAGATGGGAAGAGGAGAAAAGTTCCAATTTGAATATTAGATTTTTTTGTTTGTTTGTTTTTTTGTTTTTTGAGACAGGGTTTCTCTGTATAGCCCTGGCTGTCCTGGAACTCACTCTGTAGACCAGGCTGGCCTCGAACTCAGAAATCTGCCTGCCCCTGCCTCCGAAGTGCTGGGATTACAGGCGTGTACCACCACTCCCGGCTTGAATATTAGAATATTGAATATTACAAGAATAGAGCACATATTCAGTTTTAAAAGATGTTTCAAAGCCCGGACTCTCATGTCTTTTCCTAATGTATACCACCACAGGAATCATTCTATCGGAATCCACAATTGTTATTGATCTTCGTAAAGTCAGTTTCCAACTCCACTTATCAGCACCCCAACTATTCAGGCCTACTGGTCTGCCTTTAAGCCAGAAATGGAAGATGCAAAGAGATGAAAAAGTTGCTTGGATGATTTCCCCGGGATGATATTTCCAGCTGTGTTTAGAGAGGCTGGAAATGAACAAAAGAAGCCAGATGTGAGAATCTTGGGTTTGTTGTTTTCGTGTCCTCGGAGCTTCTGCCTCGGATGCTTCCCGTTCCACTTTCCAAGTGCACACAGAAAAAGCCGGGGGTGAGAAAGAGTCCTCAGCAGAGGACCTAGAGACCCAAGAGGAGCCCCAGAGGAATCCGAATGACAGCTCTGAAAGTCTTTCCCCTTTACACTCTGCTCATGTGCTGAAGAAGACGCCAAGGCCCGAGGAATAAGAACATATTCTGCTTTCAGCTCTTCTAGGGACCTCAAGCAGATGTCCTCGGAGTCTGACTTTCTCAAGTGCGGTAGAGAACTAACTCCTAGTGAGCACCTGAAATGGGGCTACAAGGGCTGAGGAACTAACTTTATAATCTTACTAATTTAAATTCCAACTTAGGTGGTGCCTAGCCCCATCCGACCCATCTCTAATACAACTCCTACATGTTAAGCTTAGGAGACATCAAGGGAGAAAGGGTGGAGAGATTGTAAGAGCCTGAGGTATGGGATATCTGCTGAGACTGCATCTCCTAGGAGGGTCAGGAAAGCCACACCCACGAAGTCTCAACAACATGGCTACCTAAACAAGACCTGACTAAGTAACACCAATAGACACAGAGGGGGGAAATCTCATGGGGTTTCAGCCCTAGATAAAGAACTACAGGAAACTAAGGAATACTGAGAGCAGAAGTCTACCCAACCCTGGGAAGAACCCCCTGTCTTAGTTAGGGTTTTACTGCTGTGAACAGACACCATGACCAAGACAACTCTTATAAGGACAACATTCAATCGGGAAGGCTTACAGATTCAGAGGTTCAGTCCATTATTGTCAAGGTAGAAGCATTGCAGCATCCAGGCAGGCCTGGTGCAGGAGGAGTTGAGAGTTCTACATCTTCATCTGAAGGCTGCTAGCAGAAGACTGACTTCCAGGCAGCTAGGACTAGGGTATTAAAGTCCACACCTACTCCAACAAGGCCACGCCTACTCCAACAAGGCCACAGCTTCTAATAGTGCCTCTCCCTGGGCTGAGCATATACAAATCATCACACCCCCAAATTTGGATATCTAATACCAAGTGGTCAGCCCTGAAATCATATATGTACCCTAACATTCTATAGACTAAACAAGTAATACTTATTATTTAGTATATATGTTATATATATTATGCATATATGTAACAACAATAAAGAGGCCAGAGGGCATGGATTTGAGAAGGAACAAGGAGAGCTACATGGGAAGGATTGGAGGGAGGAAAGGGAAGGGGAAGTGACGAAAAGTATATTATAATTTCACAAGCTTAACAAAAGAATTTTTAAAATAAATTAAAAATTAAACATTTTAGCTATGTAAAATGTGTTTTCCCCATGCAAAGCAAGATTATTATCTGGTAGGATTATTGTTTAACTGTTGATATTTTATTTTCTGGGTTTAAATGTGTTCTGAATGTAAGCATACACAGGCCTTTGAAAACGGCACAAAACCCACAAACTATCTCATTCATGCTTAAAAATAGTATTTACATGCTAAAATAGTGTTACTTAGATATATTTAGTTAAATAAAACATATTAAATAGAACTAATTTTACCTTACTTATTTTTTTAACCTTTCAATGTGGTCAGAAAATTTGAAATAACGTATATGGCCCACACTGCATTTTCTACTGAATAAAACTTCCCCAGGTAAGTCCAGTGACTGTTTAGAGTGTCCTGATGTATTATTTGTCTGGTTTCTTTTGGAAACAACACAGCTAACACTTCTGTGTTTGGCTTGAGTAGCACGTCTTCATTAAAGTAGTTAGTTAATGGTTCTTTCAAAGATGAATCTGTGGCATTTTAGGATACGTTTGGCTCTCTCTTGTCAGGACAGCTGTCCTTCCTTCTTGCCTCTGACGATGCTCTGTCCTGAGAATGCACCAACCGTGCTACCCAAGAGCGGGTCTCTGCTTTAGGTGTCCCGGATGGTGTTTTCTGTGATGATTGAGGGTCAGTCAGCGTCGCCTTTGAGTGTGTCACACAAGCACAGAGCTTCCAGTCTGCAGGGCTGTGCGATGTTTTACCACAGGCTATCTAGCCCCAGAGGCAGAAGGGCTGAAGAGCGGTGACTTCTGGAGGCAAGAGCTGTGATCCTAACACTGGTCAGAATACAGATCATGTGACTCAACTCTGACAGCGGAAGGACTCTTTTTTATTACATCGTATGACTTTCGAGGTCTATTTCCTAGTTAATCAGACCATTGCTGGGTTTCTTTTTAAGTCCTTTTTAAGTTCGAAAGAGGAGTTTCATCAGGGTCCAAATCAGTTTTCCCTGCTGAGGACGGAAGGGCAGGGAAAGATGGGCTGTTTCAAATGAGCAGGCTCTAACCTGGCGAGATTACCTTAGATACACTATTGGAAAACTTGGGATCTGCCTCATTGGAACAGGGAACAGAAAGTGTTGCTTATTTTACAAAGAAAAGAGGAAGAAAGGGGGAAAAGGAAGAGAGGAAGGGAAGAAGGAAGGGAGGAAAATGAAAGTATGCCAGCTCAGAGGCGAGAGCCCAAGCACCAGCTAGTACCAGGTCTGAGGCAGCGCTCCCTGAGCGAGCCTGGCACCCCGGCCCGGCAGTCAGTGCCTTCCCTTGTTAGACAAGCCCACCCCCATGGAGGAGCTTCCTTCAGATCCTTCCACATCCTATCCCATGAGGGACTGCAGAGGCAACCCTTGTCCTGGGAACTGGCGTTCAAATACACATTAGCTCTTAAATGAATGCCTGCTCCTCCTCCTCACATCCGGCCCACAGGCCACTTTGCTTTTGGAGGTGAAATATCCATTATTCTCTCCAGTGGTCCTCAGGGTGTTTCCTCTGCTGTCAAGATGCTCCTGATCAGGTGGGTGACTCCAATCTCATAAAACAAACAAACGAACAAACAAAAAGAAAGAATAAAAAGGCCCACCCCCCCAAATAAAACAAAACAAAAACACAAACAAATGAAAGAAAACTTCCCATAGTTTCTAACATTGTAGATGGAGGCAGAAACAGCCACCTAACCTTTCCCTTCGTCTTATTTCTGGGGACATCTGTGGTGTAAAAATCAGGTAAATAGAAGGCAGCTTGACTGCGTCTCCCACCCGCTGGGGATGTAGGCTTTCTGAACCCCGGGAAAGACTGCCCTTCAGCGCTCCCCATCTTTGAGACTCACATCAGTTCCCAGTCCAGCCGAGCCTTGTCGATGTCATCCATCAGCTTCATCAGCTTCCTCTTGAACTGATGCTCAAAACGCACATCATCCTCGATGACGAGCGTCTTCTCCAGCTCCCGGTCGATAACCTGCAAAGGCCATCGGTGGGGAATGCTGAATGAAAACATTGAGACCCTTTTTTATTTTTAAAAGCTCATAACTTGGATCCAAAAAAAATGTCCATTGATAGCAGGTCGCGTAGATGATTGTGCCACATTCGTGGCAACGAGACCATATGATCTCCAACTATCTTAATGGTACAGTGGCAGCAACCTTGCAGGTTAAGATCTCTCAAACCCAATACTGAGAGGTTGTATGCATTGTGTTGTTCAAAGACAGGTTATGTCACGCTGTCACATGTCAGGATGGAGGTTACCCTTGGGAAAGGGTGACCACAAGGCTGTACAGAGGGGGTACCTCAGGGCATGCCTGCCACCTGTCTCTTGATCTCAGTATTGCTTGACATTGGTGTCTTGTTCTATGTGTGCCATTTTGTTGACTGTACCTTATAATCTATGTACTTCTATATATTTCTATAATACTTTATTTAAAGCATAGAAAACAAAGAGACAAGTCAAAACTGGATCATTAGAGGAGAGAAGGCACCAAGAGGTCCTTATTTAGTTTATTTTCGCCTTCTTTATGTTCTTCTCCGGAAGTGACCCTTATTCATGTACTCTGAGGTCCAATGCCTCCTCCAATAGTACCTTGATGTATAAGACATGGGGTTCAGTTACAGCTCTGCCTCTTCTTACCTGAAAACAGTTAATACTTTCTGCCTGCTGTGAGAAGAATCCATCCTGTCTAACCCTGCCCCACATGCCTTCTGTGTGATTCTTGCATGAATTCATTTGATAAATGATAACATGATAGCCATACAAAAATCATTCCTGTTTATGAGGAAGGGGAACCCAGGAAAACAAAGTTCCTACAATGTGAAAGCCATCACCCATTGTCCCACGTGGCACTGAGGCCACCGTCCTGGTGCCTTTGCTGCTGGCCTTGGGCGGGTTCGATGCACAAAGCAAGAGCAATTTCAAGCCTACTTCCAGGACAATCACGGGCTTCTCTCGCATCTGACTCTAATTCACCTGGGAAGTTCCAGCCTCCCTTTCCCTCATTACCAGAGTGTTCCTCTAAGGAATATTTACCTCTTTCCAGACAGAGAAGTGACTAAGGAAGCAGCCAATTTCACCTCTGGTTAAAGGCCTGGAGGAGTAGGGGTCCCGGTAACCTGGTAGCATTTCAATGTTCCAGGCCTTCAGCTGGCTTGTGTTGAGTGCCCTGAATAACAAAGAATATGCATGAAGGTCACTAGGTCACTAGGTCAGTGAGCCCCCACTCCAGATCAGGGAGGGAAAGAAAGGGATAAGGGGAAAGAGAGAGAAAGAGACTACATGTTTCCTCAGAGCCTCTCTATACATGAAGAAAGACTTCTTAGTTTCCAGTAATTCTGCAATCACCATCAGGTTAATATACTACAATAGAATTATGAGGAAGGCAAAAAAAAAAGGCCTCTTTTATGTGTGTACATCCCTCACACAGTGCCCAACATGATTTCTTCCTCCAAAAGGTTTTCTAAAACCTTTGGAAAAGTACTCTTGTAATGAAGAAAAAGCAATGTGTAAGCACATCACATTCTGAAAGGGCTGAGGAGAGGAAGGAATGAGGGGACAGGCTGTGCGCAGGTGGCCTCCCTTTGGACCTTAAACTAAAACAAGGCCAAAAATAGAAATAATACAGATGCATTTCTCAAATGGTGGAGGGAAGGTCTCATGATCAGAACAATGAGGCACTGGAGAAAATGGCCACTGTCAGCTTTCTAAAACTCTGGAAACCAACCAAGCTCTCACAATGACTATAGGGAACAGTGGAGCCTCTAAAACCACCATCAGTTTGATGGGTTTTATGTTTACCCATTTGGATTCTTATCTCCATGGCCCAACAGCATCCTTGAAAAACAGTCACCTCACAAAACCATGAGTAGTTGTGAAAACTGGGCTCAAGTAGCCACCGAAAGTGACAGGGTGGACAGGCACTCCCTGAGGACCTGCTTCTAGGACACCATTCTTATCCAAGCCAACAGTCTTATAGAAATGCATTATAGAACACAAAACAACACAGTACACACACACACACACACACACACACACACACACACACACACGTCTACTTGAAAAACCCAACAAAACCAACAATCTTTTACCTAGACCCACAAATAAACAGAGCAACTATACTCATTAACTTATTATTAAATTACTAAAATCAAGAATGAAAGAGCAAGTCTCCTATTGGTCTTATAGAAGTAAAAACAATTATAATACAAATGTTTATTTGCCAAAATTAAAACAACTGATATTAAATGGCCAAATTTATACAAAGGTAAAACTACTGAAATTACTTAAACTTAAGAAATTCTGTTAAGAAAACAAGTAAAATAGGTTGAGTTAGCAATCTGAAATCCACAAATCCACAAAGACAAGCCTAGAGCCAAATGTTTAAAGAAGAATTAGTACAAATTCCTAATAGCCTTTAAAAAAGAGAAAGAGGAGGAAACCAATCCCAAGGATTCTATGAAGCCAGTGTTATCTGAAACAAAACCAGAAAACTACAGGCCAATATTCCTATTAATATAGATACAGAATTTTAAAGAAAATACTAGTGGATAGAATCTAGCAACAGAGGAATTATACAGCAGGACTAGGTGAATTTGCTCTCCAGGATTACGACTGTAGTTTGACCCATTTGATCAACACTATGTTGATGGACCAGAAGCTATGTGGTCATCCCAATGGCAGGTGCATTTGATGAACTTTCATGTTGAAAAATGATAAGAAAACAGTAATAAAAGGTCTATGCTGCCAGCTTGATAAAACTGAACCTTGTATACAGTACTTAACAGAGAAAACCTAAACGCTTTCTCTGTGAGATCAGGAATAAGACAAACATCTCCGCTTTCATCATATCCTTTGAATGCTGTGTTCAAGGCAATAGCCAGGCAGGGCTGTAAGGCAAGACAAGGAAATAAGCACTCTAGACTGCAAAAGGGGAAACAATGCTTCCTCTGATTATAAATGACAAAATTTTGCCTACAGAAGAACCAAAACAATGAGTGTACACACACACACACACACACACACACACACACACACACACAATTAGAATTGATAACTAAGGCTGCAGAATACGTGACCGGTATTCAACAACCTACTGTGTCTTTATACATTTGGCAATAAATACTAAAAACAATAAATTAAGGAAATAATTCTATTACCACGGCACCAACAAATGCCAAAGAATAAATTTAACGATGCAAACGAAAGACTGACAAAGCCTCATTCAAACAATTGACATATATCGGATAGATGAAGCGACTTGTTAGGATTCTTGGCACTTCTTCAACTGACTTGTAGGTCAGTGCAGCTCCTCCCTATCAACACCCAAGCTGGTGTGTGTGTGTGTGTGTGTGTGTGTGTGTGTGTGTGTCTGTGTGTAAATCTATGTGTAAACTGACAAGATAACAGTAAAGCTCACAGAACGCCAAGCACCTTTGCTAGGCAGAACAGCCTTCCAACCAAGTAAGAAAGGTGCAGGACTCATGGTTCCTTCCAAAGAAAGCCACTGCCGTTCAGTCAGTATGCTACTGTCCTCAGGATGGAGCTACAAACTAACGTAATGAAAGAAGACGCCACAGGCATTCTCTTACATTTATGGTCAACTGATTTTTGACAAAGGGCCCCAGAATTCAGAGGGCAAAGTGTAGTTTTCAAATAAGCGGTTCAGGGAAGGCCAGATGACCATATGGAAACAAGAAGCAATCCCTACTTCGTACCGCACATAAAAACACTTAGCTCAACACAGATCAAAGGCTCAAATGTAGGAGATAAAATTGACCCGTACCTGTCAACCCCAGCCCTCTGGAGGCTGAGGCAGGAGAATCACAAGTTTAAGGCTAGCCTAGGTTATAGTCAGTTCTGGGTATGTGTGATTTCCTGTCACATCTCCAGGAAAAAATGGCCACTGTGGTCAGACCAGGAGGACTCTAGATGTCTCACACAACAGGACACATAGACCTTTATCTATCTTTTGTTTGTTTGTTTTCTTCAGACCTGAGCATGGCTTCAGACACATTCCCTCTATTACAGGAGAGGAAGCTGGAAAAGGCCACAGCTCTGAGAAAGGGCCAGAGGCTGGGTGATCACATCTCGCGGTGTGAGGGTCAGGGGTCACGGGGTGGTGGGTGGGTCCCAGGCCCACGATCCAGGCTGAAATGTCACTGCTCCTGTGTGCCTCTCTCACAGGTCTGTCCTCCACGGGAAGAGCCTCAGAGGCCCCTCCCTCCAGGACTCCTTTTCAGTCAGACCAGGCACCACCTTGCTCCAACCACACCTGGGGGGGGGGTGGGAGTGGGGGAGAGGACTCACTTCCCATCCACGGCCTCGACGATCTTGACCTCAATCTCCTGTTCGTAGAGCGTTCGCAGCATCCTGTCCCGCCTGTCCTTCCTGCGTTTGAGGTTGATCATGAAAATCTAAAGCGGGATACAAAAGGGCAAAGAAACACGCTGGTGGAAAAGCTTAGGAAACCGGATGTGAGGACCAGAGGGGTTTGCAGGGTAAGGGGTGGGAAGAAAGCTGTGGGACTACTTTGTCGTCCTTCTTGGGCTCATGAGTGGGGATGGGGGCAAATGCTATTCATCCAAACGGAGCTGCTTTCTAAATGCAACCGTCAGCAATGGCCTAACCTGCTGTTTCCCTGACAGTCACTGACGAACATGTTCTTCTTGTCTTGAGAAAATAAAGTTCAAAAAAAAAAAAAAAATCTCAAAGGTCAAAGGTGAGCTAAACTGCACACACAGTTCAGAAGGGGAGAAGTGGTTGCAAATGGCTAAATCAAGCCAATGACTAAATGCATCCATGTACTTCAGGTTTAATACTGCGGCTTGCTGTCTGCCTGAGGCCTGTTGTTTCCGTGCCTCGGTCTCCTCATCCAGGAATGGGGTCCACAGGGGCTCTACTCCACAAGACCTATGCTTGGTATCGCCACAATTCACATCCACTAGGTAAGCTTTGCAGCTTTCAAGAACTGAGAAAGATCCGAGTCTTTATGCTTTCAGTCTCCAAACATCCAGAACGATGTCAAGATCTCAGTTTCACAAGCTCTTTTGTTTTTTTTGAGGGGGTTGGAGCAGGATGATTCTTCAACTCCCTAGGTCTAAAAGGATAAACACATGGAAGGGCCCGTTCCCCTTGGTTGCTACCCTTGACAGAGGAAAGAATAGTCCAGAACATGACTCGGGCATGGGTTTTTGTAGGGTGCTCAGCAGAGGGCCCCTGCTGGCTTCTGAATAAGGAAGAGCGGGCACTCAGGCTTTCAGAGTGACGGCCAAGTCCGCCCCGTACCCTTCACCTGGGCCTGAGATGCCCGGGTGACAGCAGTTCTAATACACAGACATCAGAAGGTGACTGAAGTCTCATGAAGACTGCTGGGGGAAGCTGGCATTTTATTTATTCATTTATTCATTTATTTAGTGTGTAGAGGGGAACTGTGTAGCTATGGGTGCTGTGAAGGGTCAGAGGACAATTGGCAATCTTCGAGCTTGGCAGCAAGCGCTTTCGGCCACCAGACTGTCTGTCTTACCAGTGTATAAGTTAGCGTTTGAATAAGGGCCTCTGTCTGCACGCACTGAAGAACTGATTTTGACTATTAAACTATTCAAGATAGGGAGACATGACCAGCAAGCACTGGGAATCTACATCCCAGTGAAGGAGAAACCTATAGGAACAGGGTAGGGGACACTCCTGACTGTCGGGGTGGCTCTGGGGACAGCATTTAATGCTTCTGTGAAATTAGCTCTGATCTAGAAAAGGAGAGGTTCGAGCAAACCCACCCCTCAAGCTCTTTACATATGAAAATTTGTGTGTATTGGTTTATAATAAAGTTGGTTTCGTGTTATGAGACTCGTGAAGAAATTCTACTGTGTAATCAGGCTGAGGCCCAGACTATACTGCACTGAGCTTTGGCTCAATGGTCACTCTGAATATAATTTTAAATGTGTGCTTTACCAGGATCAGGAGTTACACTAAGCTTTCAACTCTCCCCTGCAAGTAATTCTTGTCTCTGTTCACATATCGAGTTCTGGGAACACCAGAATGCTCTCTGCAATATCTCTGGAGATGCTGGGCAGGGCGGGCACTCAGCAGGATTTGATAACCTCTTAGTTTACTTCACTGGGTAGTTATTAATAAACCAACAAAAAAATCCACCATCATTTCTGTGTGTTGTATATTTGGGACTTTTTGTTTTGTTTGTTTTGGTTTGGGTTGGGTTGGGTTGGTTTTTTTGAGACAGGGTTTCTCTGTATAGCCCTGGCTGTCCTGGAACTCACTCTGTAGACCAGGCTGGCCTCGAACTCGGAAATCCGCCTGCCTGTGCCTCCCAGAGTGCTGGGATTACAGGCGTGCGCTGCCGCTGCCACCACCACCACCCGGCTTATTTGGGACTTTATAGCTTAAAGTGTGTGCTGTCAACTTTGACGCCTCATTTTCTCCATCTTTAGAATCTTAACACCAAGGGCTATGTTCCATGCCCCGGTTTTACAGACATAGGAAGGAAACGGCATATCCCCCGAGCGCATCCACAGAGCCATCTGAGGTCACCCAAGGAGACAAAGCAAAACAAAACAAATAAACAGAGAAGCATCCAAAAGGTCCCCTGCAAACCCGAGGCCTCCAGTTGAGGAAGCTTTTAGTAAATAATAGTCCGGTCCCCGGCCCTGCCAGGGGAAGGGCAATAAACTCAGTAGCCATGAAGGGAAAACACAGACGTCTCGCTCATACTTAGTAAACAGGGCAGAGAACCCAGTGCCAAACACAGCCAGACGCTAGCAACCAGGTCACACAGGATTGGAGGGCGGAAAAGACCTCTGACACCTCTTTTCCACAGCCCATGTCTGCTGCAGACAGAGAGATGATTATCCTGGGCTGTGGAAAGCAGAGGCCCGGCCTGCCTCACTTTCTAGGGCTGGCTACATTCTGCCCTGCCCTCCCCTGCCGGAGGCGCAGGTCCTGGCTTTGTTTCATTTGCTGTGATCTGGTCCTCACAGAAATGTGATGCCAGGAGGAAAAAAGGAAGATACTGAAAGACCCTTGGGCTCTCTTTCCTAGAAAATGAAGAGAGCCAGAGCCTCCAGGCAAGAGAACTGTACTTGGCGAGGGGCAGCTGTGTGGGAGCCCCCCTCCCCCGCAGCAAGGACCACCATTGTGGTGCTGGAGAGCCCACCCTTGTAGCACTGGTCAGTTTTGAAACTATTTCCTATTTTTAGCAAAGGGTCTATTTATATGTCGCCACATTTAAATTCATCTCTCTCCTTTCTGCCTTCTGTGGAAATGGCACAATCACTGTTTGGTATTCATGAAGTACCCATTTCCTACGTTTGGAAGTCTAGCTTCAAGTCAGTTTCGTAGCAGAGATCCCAGTTCCTAGTTCCGTTGGCTCCTTGGGATGAACATGATCTGGGGGGCCCAGATGTTAATGTTCCAATGCGATAAGGCCTTCTCTTCCAAAAAGCAGACTGAGCTCAAAGCACAATGCTCGGCTTACATCCAGAACCCCTGGAAGAATTCTGTCTCAGTTTGTGGACTCCTGGCAGGTCACCGCTCTAGACCACAAAACTCCTCAGCACTGACCAGCAGCCACATAAGGGGCCGTGAAGGCCTCATGGCACAGACTCACAGTTCTGGTCCTGGCAACCCTCTGTTTTACACACAACCAAGAAAAGCACCTCTTTATATTACTTTCTTCCCTTCCTTCCTCTCTTCCTTCCTCTCTTCTTTTCTCTTTTCTTAACTCCTTCCCTTCTTCCTTCCCTCCCTTTCCCCCTCCTTCTGCCTCCTCCCTTCCCTTCCTTCCTTCCTTCCTTCCTCCCTTCTCTCTCTCTCTCTCTTTTCTCCGCTTTTCATTGTGGTGCTAGGAATTGACCCCAGGGCTTCACATATCCTAAGAAAGTGCTCTACCACTGAGCTAAAAGCCCACCTCTGCTTAGTTCATTACTTACATACTTACAACTGCGCAGTGGATATGGCCCTGGGGAACCTGCTCTAAAGTTCCTGCCTGCCAAAAGACAACATTTTAGAGCGTGTTTTTCTCTTCATTAGTCCTTTCAACTCTGCCCTCCAACCTTTTTCCATGGAAGAAAAGCAGAAAGTAAACAAAACATAGAATATTCTAGAATAGTTTCCATCCACTCAACTCTAGCAGAATAAAGCTAATGTCCTCCAGAACTTAAAATGTATATTCTCCTTACCTTACCCTTGAACCTCAATTAAAAAGTTTGGTAAAATATGTAGCAAATTTACATTCATTGCCAAATAGTTCTCTCTGATTCAATTTTCTATGATTCTCCTTTGTAAAAACCAGAAAAGAGAATGACAACCAACCCAAGTCCTCAGGGTCTTTCCAGTTGCCAAGCTTGCCTGCTTGCTCGCAGACAGATGTTCTGTCTTCTGTTCCAACATAAACACAGAAGTCTCCGTACACACGTGCACATTAGTGCACACATGCAGACATACAGGCAAGAGCACACACAGAGAGACAGAGGGATAGAGACAGAGACAGAGAGAAACAGAGAGAGCACACAGAGAGGCTAAGGAAAGGAGAGAGAGAGAGAGAGAGAGAGAGAGAGAGAGAGAGAGAGAGAGAGAGAGAGAGAGAGAGACTTTCCTACCTCATCAAATCCCATCTTGTCTGGATACTTAGGGACAACTGACACAAACCGGGAAGGCTCCATTGGAGGACGGTCAACTGGGAAACAGAAGAAACAGAGAGCTTTATCAGAGAAAGGGTCAGGAATAGAGTTCTGCCACCACTCCAGTCTTTAGGGCTGAGAGCCATGCTTGACAACCAGATCAGGGGACCACCGTTCTGAAGTTCCTCAGGACTGAGCAGCGTCTCGGGGGCCCTAATCATCAGGGCAATGGCTTCGGAGCTCCTGTCCATTTGCACATGGAGATACTTGCTCCATTTTCATTAACACTCATTCTAAGAACACGATGGGGACGGAGTAGGGTGATGGTTGAAAACTGCTCAGGAGTCAGACCCGTGAACCCGACCCTCTACCTAGAGGGCCTTGGACATCTGTTTCTTTATACCTAAGTCTGGGATAATACCTGTATCTCTCTGTACTATAAGATTTGGGTGAGACCTGCACACAAATCCATTCAGTATATTAACAGAGGAAGTACTTATAGCTGTTTCCTACCATGATCCATGGGGAAAGAACTACAAAACATAATCTTTTTCCTTGAAGAATAGTATTTTCTACTCTTTTAAAACTTCCAGAGTCTGGACCACTTTTATCCTATCTAAATAGGCTATAGCTGTGTGAAATTCCTGTTTTAACCCCAGCTTAGCTCTAAGAGCTGGTTCACATCTCAGGACTTGGTACAAGAACAATAAAAGATTTCAGGTGGGAGGGACATTCTATCAAGTATAACATTTTTAAAAGTTACTTCAATGCCTAAAAAAAGCAATCTTTATATACTACATGTACTCTCATACTTGCAAATACTTTTAGTAAAGAACCTGAGAAGGCCTTGAAGGTTTGTTAGTCTTATATAAATTCAAGTATCAATTTGTTTTCCCTTCATATGATAAGATGACAAAACTTTTAAGTAAGAACTGGTTGCTGAAGCGCTCAGAAAACTATGAGGCCAGAGAGATTTGTTAGTACTGTGCTTGGCACACAAACATGGAGCCCTAAATTCACCCATGCAAAATCCAGGTGCGGTTGTTGTGCACATCTGTAACTCCTGAGGCAGAGTGGGAGAGACAGACAGATGCCCAGAACTCATTGGCTAGGCAGTTCAGCTAATCAGCAAGCTCTGATTTTAGTATGAGATGCTGTGGACACACGTAGTCGACACACAGTATCAACTTCTGGCTTCCACATGCAGGCGCACACATATGCATGTGATCCATATACCACATGTAGGTGCACACATAACCATGTGTATCCATATAGCACATATACACAGAAACACCCACAGTCACACAAACAGAACTAATAGTGATTGTTGTGCGGCACTTTCCTCTGAATGAAAACATTCTATCCAGGATTCTATCTTGGGACTCAGGAAGTAAATCACTCACAAGTCTCAGGAAGTTCCTGAAACTAACAATCTCCTTAACAAGATTTGTAAATTGCCTTGCCAATCTTCTCTCACAGGAAGCACATGTCCAAATTCTCCATATACCTCAGTGCACTCACGGAGTTAGGACCTTATTGTTATGACTCGTGTCTACTCTGCTCAAACGCCTTACCTTGATTACTACCCTACCCATTCCCTTGTAAACGTTCTTAAATTTTCTACCACTGATATTCATTTTATAAGACCCTAATGTTGGTTATACCCAACTGAGTACTAACTCAGCATCCAAAAGACCAGGGCAGGAGACACACCATACAAATTCACTGTGTGAGTCACTTCAAAGTGACAAATCATAATGCCAAATCGGCAAGTGACCCCATCAGACATGGCACCAACAGTAAATTTACTTCCCAGTGTTTTAGAGATTTGTTTTATGCCCTGATTTTTCTGGAAGCTCCAACTAATTTCCCAAATCCAAGAAAATATGCAGAATCCAATTAGATTTGTTTGCTCTCCCCAAACACATGAAGCCAGCCACACGCACATCTCTGCTTTGTGCTTTTCTACTTGTAAAGGAAGATGATTCTTATTTCTTCTGAACACAACCGTTAGAGAAGTGCTTCTCAACCTTCCTAATGCTGAAACCCAGCTTTATGGTCAAGGATCATGCTGTGATGAGCCCCAACCATAGAATTATTCCATTGCTACTTCATAACTATAGTTTTCTACTCTTATGAATCTTAATGTAAACATCGAATAAGCAAGATATCTGATATGTAACCACCCCAACAGGTCACAACCCACAGGTTGAGAGCCACTGTCTTACACTATTGTCCTAGGCTATGGCAACTACTGTTTTCCCAAGAATTTCAATCTTACAGATACCTTCCGATACCTTCCGTTCCAAACTATCGTTCCCCTTTATCTGGGATCCTTCCTATCAGTACACAGACATACTGCAGGACTCTTACCTTAAACAAACAGACAGCGCTAAGAAACCAAGTCAAACCAAATCAAATGAAGCAAATCACCCCCAGCAGCTTTGCCTATTTCCTTGTTCCACACTCCATCAAAATTCCATCTTCTCACTTTCCTCTTCTCTTTGGTCCATTCTTCTTTTTTTTTTTTTAATTTTCTATATTTTTTGTTTACATTCCAAACACTTTCCCCTTTCCCAGTTCCCCCCTCACCGTTTGTCCCATAAGTCCTCTTCCCTCCTCCCATTCCCCAATCACCACCCCCATTTCTCTGTTCTGGTACTCCCCTACAATACTGGATCAAGTCTTTTCAGGACCAGGGCCCTCTCCTTCCTTCTTCTTAGGAATCTTTTGATTAGCTAATTGTGTCTTGAGTATTTAGGGCTTCTGGGCTCATTAATATCCACTTATCAGTGATTGCATTTCATGTGTATTCTTTTGTGATTGGGTTGGCTCACTTAGGATGATATTTTCCAGTTCCAACCATTTGCCTACAAATTTCATGAATTCATTGTTTTTAATTGCTGAATAGTACTCCATTGTGTATATATATACTACATTTTCTGTATCCATTCCTCCATTGAGGGACATCTGGGTTCTTTCCAGCTTCTGGCTATTATAAACAAGGCTGCTATGAACATAGTGGAGCATGTGTCTTTGTTGCATGCAGGGGAATCCTCTGGGTATATGCCCAGGAGTGGTATGGCAGGGTCCTCTGGAAGTGTCATGCCCAATTTTCTGAGGAACTGCCAGACAGATTTCCAGAGTGGTTGTACCATCTTGCAGTCCCACCAACAGTGGAGGAGTGTTCCTCTTCTAACCAGCTTGTGTCCCCATCAGAGCTCTCTTTCTCTTCCCTCCCCCCCATCCTCTCTTGACAGGGTCTCACTCTGTACTCTAGATTACTCTGGAACTTTCTCTGTAGCTCAGGCTGGCCTGAAACCCTCGAGGCTGCCCCCTCAGCCTCCTAAGGGATAGGAGTGCAGGCACGAGCCAGCGTAGCTGGTGCAGAGTTCTAGCCTGACCTCACTGGGCATCACTTCTTCACCTTCATTTTCCTGGCTTCCCAACATTATTTGGCTTTTTTCTCAAAACATAACTCCGGCTTCCTTCCCAGCTTTCTGGCTGTTAGTCTACTCTGGGGATCTGTCCTCTTTTGCTTTACTACATGAGGTCACATTGTTCCTTGACTTCAAATATCCTTTTGATGTTATGAGTCTTAAATGTCTTTCTCTGTGGAATCTCTTCCCTAAACCCATAGATTCATATATCCACGTATCTCCTGGCCTCTCTATTCAGACTTGAAATAAATACTTCAAGCATACATGATGGACTCAAGAAGTTGAATGGCCTTCAATGCTAGAGACATTCTTAATTTCCCCTTTGCTTCACGGTCTGCCTCCAAGCTCCTATAAGCACAGTGGGCTCTGCCATTCAAATGTACCCCAAGCCTGTCTGCTGCTCATTACCTTCTTGCTACAGCTCAACTCTCAGCCACTACCCTCTCCAAACATGAGCTATGCATTGATTCCTTATACTCTAATACCCATACCGCAGCTTGAATGATCTTTTAAAACACATAAACCACACCACACCACTTTATGGATTCACACTGCTCTTAGGATAAAATCCAAATTCCTTGCCATGGCTAGTGTGTTCTGCAGTCATCCATGGCTGCATCTCCTTCGATCTAGCTCCTTGTTCCTCACCACGTTGGCCTCTGGCCCTGGATCACTCCCAAGGGTTGTCCTCTCTAGTGGTCTTTATATGTATTGTTTTTTATGCTTGGAATTCATTCCTCAAAGATTCATGCACCATTTGTTGAAAAGGCTATCTTTATTCCATCGGATGGTTGTGGCTCCTTTATCAAAGATCAAGTGACCATAAGTCTGTGGGTTAATTTCTGGGTCTTCAATCCTGTTCCATTGATCTGCTTGCCTGTTGCTATACCAATACCATGCAGTTTTTAACACAATTGCTCTGTAGTACTGCTTGAGGTCAGGGATATTGATTCCCCCAGAAGTCCTTTTATTGTTGAGAATAGTTTTAGCTATCCTGGGTTTTTTGTTGCTCCAGATGAATTTGAGAATTGCTCTTTCTAGATCTATGAAGAATTGAGTTGGGATTTTGATGGGGATTGCATTGAATCTGTATATTGCTTTTGGCAAGATGGCCATTTTTACTATATTGATCCTGCCAATCCAGGAGCAAGAAATATTTTTCCATCTTCTGAGGTCTTCTTCGATTTCTTTCTTCAAGGACTTGAAGTTCCTGTTGTACAGATCTTTCGCTTGTTTGGTTAGAGTTACGCCAAGATACTTTATGTTGTTTGTGGCTATTGTGAAGGGTGTTATTTCCCTAATTTCTTTCTCAGCCTGCTTGTCCTTTGAGTACAAGAAGGCCACTGACTTGCTTGAGTTAATTTTATAACCTGCCACTTTGCTGAAGTTGTTTATCAGCTGTAGAAGTTCTCTGGTGGAGTTTTTTGGGTCGCTTAGGTAAACTATCATATCGTCTGCAAATAATGATAGTTTCACTTCTTCCTTTCCAATTTGTATCCCTTTGACTTCCTTATGTTGTCTAATTGCTCTTGCTAGAACTTCAAGTACTATATTGAAAAGATATGGAGAGAGAGGGCAGCCTTGTCTAGTCCCTGATTTTAGTGGGAATGCTTCAAGTTTCTCTCCATTTATTTTGATGTTGGCTACTGGTTTGCTATAGATTGCTTTTACTATGTTTAGGTATGGGCCTTGAATTCCTGCTCTTTCCAAGACTTTTAGCATGAAAGGATGCTGAATTTTGTCGAATGCTTTTTCAGCATCTAATGAGATGACCATGTGGTTTTTTTCTTTCAGTTTGTTTATGTAGTAGATTACATTGATGGATTTCCGTATATTGAACCATCCCTGCATCCCTGGGATGAAGCCTACTTGATCATGGTGGATGATCGTTTTGATGTGCTCTTGGATTCGGTTAGCAAGAATTTTATTTAGTATTTTTGCATCTATATTCATAAGAGAAATTGGCCTGAAGTTCTCTTTCTTGTGCTGGTTCAACTGGAGGTCAACATGCAGAAGAATGCGAATTGACCCACTCTTATCTCTTTGCACTAAGATCAACTCCAAGTGGATCAAGGACCTCCACATAAAACCAGACACACTGAAACTATTAGAAAAGAAACTTGGGAAGACCCTGGAGGACTTGGGCACAGGGGAAAAGTTCCTGAACAGAACACCAATAGCTTACGCACTAAGATCAAGAATCGACAAATGGGACCTCATAAAATTACAAAGTTTCTGCAAAGCAAAGGACACTGTCAGAAGGACAAAACGGCAACCAACAAAGTGGGAAAAGATCTTCACCAACCCCACATCCGACAGAGGGCTAATATCCAATATATACAAAGAACTCAAGAAGTTAGACCCCAAAGAACCAAATAACCCTATCAAAAAATGGGGCACAGAGCTAAACAAAGAATTTTCACCAGAAGAAATTCGGATGGCTGAGAAACACCTTAAAAGATGTTCAACATCATTAGTCATCAGGGAAATGCAAATCAAAACAACCCTGAGATTCCACCTCACACCAGTCAGAATGGCTAAGATTAAAAACTCAAGAGACAACAAGTGCTGGCGAGGATGTGGAGAAAGAGGAACACTCCTCCACTGTTGGTGGGATTGCAAAATGGTAAAACCGCTCTGGAAATCAGTGTGGCGGATCCTCAGAAAATTGGGCATGTCACTCCCAGAGGACCCTGGCATACCACTCCTGGGCATATACCCAGAGGATTCCCCTGCATGCAATAAAGACACATGCTCCACTATGTTTATAGCAGCCTTGTTTATAATAGCCAGAAATTGGAAGGAGCCCAAATATCCCTCAAAGGAGGAATTGATACAGAAATTGTGGTATATTTATACAATGGAATACTACTCAGCAATTAAAAATAATGAATTCATGCAATTTGTAGGTAAATGGTTAGATCTGGAAAATATCATCCTGAGTGAGCTAACCCAATCACAAAAGAATGCACATGAAATGCAATCACTGATAAGTGGATATTAATGAGCCCAGAAGCACTAAATACTCAAGATACAAATAGCAAGTCAAATGATTCCCAAGAAGAAGAAAGGAGAGGACCCTGGGCATGTAAAGATTGCATCCAGTTTAGTAAAGAAACTGAGGGGGGAGGGGAAATGATTGGGGAATAGTTGGGGGGGAGAGGAACTATGGGAACTATGGTGGGTGGGAACTGGGAAAGGGGAAAGCCTTTGGAATGTAAACATAGAATATAGAAAATAAAAAAAATGCAATCAAAAAAAAAGATTCATGCAACTGTTTCCTTAATAGATTACTTTTATCTCTGTTAAAATATAAATTTGTGGTGGCACGGCTTTGCTTGACTTCTCCATTGATGTAATTCATTATTATGGGAAGTTAAGCACCATGCATGTACTGAGTTTATATAGCCTGATCCTTTTCCATTAAAACCTTCATTGTTTCCTTAGGATAGATAGTCATCTACTTCATGTGGACTGTCCAATTAAAGACCACTTCTTTCAAGCCCCTTCAACCTCAGGACGGAAGTCATTTGTCTGCTTGTCTCCTTCCTCACCCTGTGGTGTCCTGACTGTATCAGTTCTCTCCTTTGAGCTTCTCATGCTTATCCAACACCAGCTGAAGAAGCCTCAGGGCTGGGTGTGAACACACAGGCCACAGTAACCTCTCTCTGTTCTAAATCCCTGTTGCTTTGCACCTGCTCAGTCCACAGTGCACTGTATAGTTAGTGTCAGTGAATATCAGTCCCGACTCCTCGGTTAAACTGTGATCCTCTGCAAACTGAGGGTTGGCTATAAAATGTTTTGACTCCCTAATACCTTTGTGAAGTGGCTTATACCACAGGTATGCACCCCACATCTCCTCATTAAAAATGGCACCTTCTAATGCCTTCAATCATTATTTCCCAACAACACTGTCAGTAGCTAATTTCTACTGCTTATGGGAATACAGATCTTGGGTAGTTTAATAGCTCATCCAGCTCTATTTAGAAAGTTTACAGCTCTGATTTCATCATTACCAGAGAGTTATACTTTCTACATGGGACTTCAGTTCACATTTCTTTTTTGCATTATAACCATCAATCTTTTTTCTTTAATGGAACAAATCATTGAGACTAAAGGAGAGGTCTCTGTGAAAGACCTGTGAGCTTATTTTTAGACTCACTGAGTGGCCTGTGAGTTTCCAATTGGTTTAGTATTTCAACTGTGTCCTGGGCTGTAAAGTTGAAGATGGGAATGCTTAACAGAGTTATTAAACAATAAGCACAAGGATTAAATGAAATGCCATACATACATTGCTTGGGTGGCCGTGTGCTGGGAGAGCAGAGTACAAGGCAGAAGTCACCGGCTTTCCTCGGATGAAGTCTACCTGGCTAGAAAAGGCGCTGTGCATATTTGTAAATTATGATCATTAAGATCTCTATCGACCACATGTAGGAGAACTTTTCCCATGCTCAGGCATGTGGAAGAGAACAAGCGAGCACAAGGTCTAGTGGGTCACTCCGTGAGCTGCCATCTGCATGGGAGTCGAGGCTGTAAGCCACGAGATGGTAATCATAAGGGTCAGCGTTTTCATGAAGAGCTAGATGGAGTTATAATAACTGTCACTCCTTAGTTCATATTCTATAAAGCTGGTTGTATATATGTATTGTCACACTATTATTTTATGAAGTTTATTATATATGCAATATATAGTTGTCACACCTCTTTATGTATGTGCATATGCAATTTTCACACTTTGTTATTTTATGAAGCTGATTGTATATCATTCTTTACTCTCGGTTCTTCAAAGTTAGTTATCTTCACTTTACAAAGAAAGAACAAAAAACAAAACTGAGGTGATTCTCTCCTTATAGGTGACAAAGCCTGGGTTCAGGACGACTCTTCAGGCTCCGGGTTCAGTACCCCTGTCAACACAGTCTCCACTCACTTATTAATTCATTCAAACGTCTGATCATACATCCAGGAAACATTTCTTTGCCCCCAACCATATGCCAGAGCACCCTGTGAGGTGTTTGAGATACAAGGCAACAAAATAACAACCTTGTCCCTAGGGCCTGAGGCAGAAACCACACACATGCACTGCGGGGGCGATGGCTCAGTGGGCAAAGGGCTCACAATGCCAGCGTGAGAGCCTGAGTGCAGATCCCAGAACCCGGGTAAAAGCCGGGCATGAGAGTGCATGCTTATAACGCAGGGCTGGTGGGGAGGGCTGCAGAGACCAGTCGATTCCCTGAGCCACTCACTCACTGGTCGGGCAGCTCAGCCAATCAGTGAACTCCAGCTTCAATAAGGTGGAGAGAGATGGAGGAAGATAGCGTTTGGTCTTCTCCCTCCACATATGCACAGTCAGCCACATCTGTGTACACGTGTGCACACATTCATAAACATACACACATATACATACACACAAAGAGAGAAGGGGGAGGGAGGGAGGGAGGGAGGGAGAGAGAGACAGAGAGAGAGAGAGAGAGAGAGAGAGAGAGAGAGAGAGAGAGAGAGAGAGATTTATAAAATGGATTCCTAAGGGCTGGTCCAAGAAGTGCTGTCAGTGGTTAACCCTCTTCTGTCCTCAGCTCATCTGTCATTCCACTCAATCATGAGCCAGTAACTACGGGAGGCAGTGGGATGCATTCTGTGTCCCGCAGTGGGATGCATTCTGTGCCCTGCAGTGGGATGTATTCTGTGTCCCACCGTGGGATGCATTCTGTGCCCTGCGGTGGGATGTATTCTGTGTCCCGCAGTGGGATGGGATGTATTCTGTGTCCCGCAGTGGGATGTATTCTGTGTCCTGCAGTGGGATGTATTCTGTGTCCCGCAGTGGGATGGGATGTATTCTGTGTCTCGCAGTGGGATGCATTCTGTGTCCTGCAGTGGGATGTAGCCTGTGTCCCGCAGTGGGATGGGATGTATTCTGTGTCCCACAGTGGGATGTATTCTGTGTCCCGAGACTAACATGGTGCAAGGAAAATTTATAGGTGGAGAGAATGGGAAACAGCTACTCACAGACAACTTTGTGGGTCTAAAATAAAGTTGTGTGCTTCTCTTTAAAACTTGCTTTTAAAGCCTTAGTCCATTTACAACTCCTAAGGTCACGTAGACACTGGAGAATTTTCCATACCTCTCTTGTTACCCATTCACCTGTGGCCACCTCTGGTTTCATCTTCTTACATTTACATCCTGATTTCCATTATTTCATTTTAAAAGCTTTTCTTCCATTTCTGTGACCACTGCTTTAGTTCAGACTCTAAGCATCCTCTGCCTGATGTGCCATGCAGCGTCCAAAGGGTCCCTTTCAGCTCTGGTGTAGGCCAGCGCCCACTGGCTCATGACCCATTCTTTTATTCTTCTTCATAGAGCGACCTCCCTAAATCTGAATTTCAACCTAACTTCATGACTTCGCTCAAATTCCTTCACAACTCCCTCCCTTCAAAAAAAAATGTCCACTGTCCTCTACTTCTAGTGGTCCTGTGCTCCTGGCCATGGTCCAGCCTCACTTTCTACTGCCCCCAACCCACCTCCACTGTGATGAGACACAGAAAAGATTCCTTGTGGGAAGCCACCACCAGTACTCTCTCCAGAACTGATGGGTCAGTTAGCTTTTCTTCTTTGGCCACCAGTAAGTTTAGTTACTGATGATTAAACATATCAATTCCAAAACTGTGCCAGACTCAGTGGCAATGACAACACAGTGGTCACTGACGCCACGGGATTTGGAGGTACCACGTTTGATTCAAAACTTAATCTGCCACTGGTAGAATGACAGACTCACCTATACTTGAATTTCTTCAGCTTTGTTTGGGGGAATAATAGTTGCCCTTCATGGAGTTATCGTGATGATTATTGAGAGAGTGTACAAAAGGTATTCAGCATTGTATATATTACATCATAAACGATTGTTAAGTTAAAGTTATAATTGCTGTTCTCATGTTAGTACACACACATACATACACAGATACACACACACACACACACACACACACACACGCACACACGCACACGCACACGCACACGCACACGCACACGCACACGCACACATACATGGCATACTTCCCACAGGCCCAAAGTCATATAATTAGAAAGTAGCAAAGATAAGATTTAAATTCATTTTCACAGCACTATTACAGCATGTATTGCATCATGGAAGAAATACTCATGGATCTAGCTATGCACCAAAATAGGAAGCTCCCTGAGAACAATGACCTTATCGTATTTGGGGTTGTTGCTCTTTGGTTGTCTTTGAAATAGGGTTTCTATCCAAAGCCCTGGCTGTTCTGGAACTTGCTCTGTAGACCAGGCTGGCCTTGAACTCAGAGCTTCCCTGCCTCTGCCTCTGCCTCCTGAGGGCTGGGATTAAAGGTGTGCACCACCACTGTCCAGCTGATCTTGTCATATCTTTATCTCATAGAAAAAAATTTAAGAACTCAAGGGCAGATGAATGTCTGTGCCTCAGCCTAGACAGGATTACAACCAAGAAATGTCAGACTGAGAAGCAGAGATCCAAGGCTGGCCAAGGCTGGCCAAGGCTGGCCATGGCTGGTCACAGTTGGCTATGGCTGGCTATGGCTGGTCACAGTTGGCTATGGCTGGCCTGGTTACTATGATAACAAGCAAGGCACTACTGCCCTGGCTCTCTGGTCACTCACTCATTGCTTCTATCTGCACATGGATGAGGTTCTCGATGTCTTCCTGTAGCGTCTGGTGGGGCTTCAGAGGGATGGGCAGGTAGCCATAGTGTTCTTTGTTGCATAGGTACATCTGGATGCCTGAAGAGGTGAGAGAAGAGAGTCAACCAACCAAAAACCACACTAGGTAAGAGGGCAAGCTGGGGCTGACATGAATTCAATGCTGAAGCTTATCAAGGGGCTTATTTGGGGAGCTGTCTATAGAGCTTCACAGTATTTTTTATTAAAAAGTTGAAACTGTTAGCATTCTGTCTAAGCTCCACCCCACAGTTACCTGGCAACAGCCAGGCAGGCTTGGTCCACAAAAAAGGGACTGTTTTCCCTCCTCCCTCTCATGCTCTCTTGATCTCTTGCTTTTGCTCTCTGTGATAATTTGTTTATGATTGGCCCAGGAAGTGAACCTATTAGGAGGTGTGGCCTTGTTGGAGTAGGTGTGTCACTGTGGGTGTGGGCTTAAAACCCTCACCCTAGTTGCCTGGAAGTCAGTCTTCTACTAGCAGCCTTCAGATGAAGATGTAGAACTCTCAGCTTCTCCTGCACCATGCCTGCCTGGATGCTGCCATGTTTCTGCCTTGATGACAATGGACTGAACCCCTGAGCCTGTAAGCCAACCCCAATTAAATGTTGTCTTTTATAAAACTTGCATTGGTCATGGTGTCTTTTCACAGCAGTAAAACCCCAACTAAGACACTTTCCCCTTCCCTTCCCTTCCCTGTCTTTCTGCATGCTCACCGCCATGGCTGGCCTCTACTTCTCTACTCTCTCCCTCTCTCTGCCTTTCTCTGCCTCTACTACCCTCTTAACTCCCCTCCCCATGCCCTGAATAAACTCTTCTATACTATACCATCATGTGGCTGGTCCCTCAGGAGGAAGGGATGCCTTGGCATGGGCCCACCGAGGCACCCCCTTCTCCCACACCTCACCACACCCCCATAGAACATATTCTTTCTGTCTTTGTCTTTTTATAAACACATCAGAAATTGAATTGGGGTGCTGAGCCATTCTTCAGTCCAGAGGAAATTGGTTTTTCTTTCTGAAGAAAAAAAGCACATTTGTGGCTTGAAATGGACATGAAGCAATCAGACAGGAAGAAGGAATTCCTGTTCCAGAGAGCAGAATGGAACACTCTAATCCACGTGCAGGAAATAAGAAGAGGACAAGGAATGAAATCCATATTTGATATGAAAGCATGCAGAAAGATCCCGTAGAGATGACAGATTATTGAAGCTAAAGCCAAGCCCATGAAAAACAAAACATTTAAAAGATACAGAGGAAATTTATAATTTCCCATGATTCCTCTTGGTTTTATTTTTTTTCCTGAACTGGGATGGATTTAGAATGATTAGTCAACAAAATTTTCAAGAATAAGATAATAATAACAAAAAGAGCATCCCCCTCAAAACTTATTAAGCACTTCCAGTGAGGCAGAGCCAGTGATGTCTTAGTTCTGTTATATTCAGTTTTAATATCCACAGTTCCACCAGCAAGCAGGGAGAACTATAAAGCATCCCTGTTCAGCCAGACATCTAAAAAAGAAGACTCAAGATGGCTTCATACAGTCCCAGCCATGGACCCAGCTTCCTTGGTTGCAAGGACAAACCTGCCAACCTCTGGGCGGTGCACTAAAGTCTCTGGTTTGCTAATTGCTACAATTATCAGTGTTTTCCTGAGGAAATAATCTACATAGTGACATCTTTATTTGGGGCAGATGAAATTTCCAGCAGTCAGCTCTAACACCTGCCAAGCCAAGTGAAGCTGTCTTGGGGCATTAGCAAAGAAGAACAAGGAGAGAAAAGGGCCTTTGTCCTCCATTTTACTGATCCTGGTTGGTCTCCCTGGGTGCTGTCACCTCCTCTGACTTGTTTAAGGGAATTCACTAGCTGTACTATTAGCTCATGTGACTACTTCTGGGGATACAAACCAGAATGTGACTTTTTACAAAGTTATAATGAACTAAGAACATGGAAGAATAAGACAGTGTTTGCATTGCCTCTCTAAGGCACTGAGACAACCCTCCCCCTTTTACCGGCTAGCTTCTGAAGGCTTCCATTAAAAGGTGATATGATACTTAGCCAAACTATTCATCAGGTGAGCAGGTACAAGGAAGGCATTTCCAGATGTGAAATGCAAATCCATGGAACATTTATCTCCCATCACACTTTCTCAGGAAGTTACTACATGATGAAGAGATGACAAGGAGGAGGAGAAGGAGAAAGATCTCCATGCACAAGAAAGACTCAAGACACAAGAAAGGTGGTGTATGAGAGAGGCAAACTTAGTCCCAAGTTGATGGCTGTGAAGCTCAGAGATTAGAGTTCCTCAGAAGATTTCAAGAGAGACATCTCGGAATCGTCTAATATGCAAAAGTGGAAAGCTGATAATTCTGAATACTCTAAGAGGATTTAAGAAAATGAGTAATTAACTTTCAATTGTATTAGTGATCTCCATTTCATACACACAGTCACATAATACATACATACACACACAGAATGACTAAGTTTGATAAAGGAAAAATTTATAGTATATGAAAAATGACTCCCTTGGTGTGTTATGATCATGTAATTATAATAAAAACCTAAAAGTCTTTTAAAATATTTAATTATTCTTATTTGTGTGTGCTTGTGAGTGCCCATGTGTATGTCCATGTACTGCATGGGTGCCTGACACTCAAGGAGGACCAAAGAGGACATCAGACCTCTCAGAATTAAAAGAACACAGTTGGAGTCACCATGTGGGTGCTGGGAACCAATCCCAAGCCCTGTGCAGAAACACCACATGCTCTTAATTACTGAACTATTCATCCACCCCTAACACCCAGCATATTAAATAAGAATGAAGGCCAGGGGAAGGGAACTAACTTACTATCTTCCATAATGAAGAGCTGATTTTGAAGGGGAAATATAAGGCAGAAGAAAAGAAAGCAAGCAAGAAAAGAGGAATGAATGCTACTTAGAAACAAGGATACTAATACTATGCCTCTGTACCCATCTTCAGGAGTGATACATTGAGAGTGTTTTAATAAATCTTAGGTCACTGGAGACTTTCAACGATGTGAATGGATAATATGATAAAATGGGGAGATGCACTGATAACTGTATCAAGTCTCTGGGAATGTCTTGTAGTAAGTTTCTGATAAATCTCTGGGAAGGAGAGGCGAGTGTTACAGGGAAGTGCTTTGTTTTCCTAATGAAGGAACCAGATGCTTTCCTGAGCTCACATACATGTGAATCACAAAGACGGATAGATAATCCCTGGGATGAGACATCAGACACGGGCTGTGACTGGTTCAGGGCCACAGAGTAACTCATCAGTACCAAATCTCTGTCCCTGAGGACCCGTTCCAACTTCTCTCTCTGCCTGGAGCTTACAGCAGAGTCTCAAGGCCATTGGTTCCTGAGACTGCCATCTCTACCCCTGGAGGCACTGAGGACCAGGACAGGACAGAAGCAGATTTGCCCGCCCATCACTCACAGTTCTTATTTGGTTCCCAGTGGATGAATCACTTGGAAGAGTCTTGGCTAGTACAGAAGAGGGCTCCGTGGCTACGACACAGAACCGTGATCACTAGTTACACGGGAGGTGAATTCTTGTCCTCATTATTGCCACAGACTCTCCTGTGACCATCTGCTCCCTGCTCCGGTTAGACAGCTCACCCAAACCCTTGCCATGTGTTATTTTATCATTCACGTTTGCCAAAGTCTATAATCTGAGATGTTGGATTTATGTTGTCCCAAGGTCCTGCCTCATATAGACAACTTGATTCTTTTGGTATGTTTTAAAAACCGATGTTCTGATGAATAACCCACATCCAGAGATCTTTGGAATCCTGAAAACAAAAGATTTACAGCTATTTTTCACCCAAGACTGTCAGGGAAAAGGAATGTGCTTTTCTTTTTCTTTTTTTTTTTTAAGATTTATTTATTTGTTATATGTGAGTACACTGTAGCTGTCTTCAGACACAGCAGAAGAGGGCATCAGATCCCATTACAGATGGTTGTGAGCCACCATGTGGTTGTTGGGATTTGAACTCAGGACCTCTGGAAGAACAGTCAGTGCTCTTAACTGCTGAGCCATCTCTCCAGCCCAACAGGTGCTTTTCTTTGGACCCAAGGAAGAAAGAAACAGCCTTGAGATGTGCCCTGGGCTAGGTGGTTCCTGGGTCCATTTATACCTCTTTTGAAAACATCAATGAGCTACAACCTCAGAACACGCAGGTGTCGGCAGTAGCCTTAAGCTATTCTCTCTTGCCCTGTTTGTAGTCAGCACGACTACTCTGGCCCTCAGTGTTCATAGCTCTCAAAAGTGTATTGTTTCCATGGCAAAGGATCTGAACTTCCCAATGAATATAGACTCTGCAATGCTGGGCACAATTACAGCGCCTCTTTCCTTTTCTGCCTCTTGTTTCCCTCGGATGATTTGCTAACAGCCTTGGGGATCTATATCTGCTTTTAATGTCTCATAAATATGTCTGGGAAGCCTGACAGATAATGCATGAATTTGTGGTGAACAGACAATGCGAACAGCAAAGATGAACTGTTCCAGCATAGCCTGCCTCTGTCTTCCAGGCCTAACCTATGTGTGTTAGTTTAAAATAGATACATCATCGTTTAATTCCTGGGTCACAAAGATGCCGTGTGCCCTGGGTATGAAGGATTTCTCTGTTAGGCACTGACCATCACCATAATCATCAGCAGCCTAGCTTCTTAAAACATCCCTTTTTCAGAATTCAAAGCAAAGGCTTGGCAGAACTTGCTGGAACAGGAAGGCCCGGCTTCTGTTTCTGGCCCTGGAGATGTCACAGCAAATTACACATTAAGAAGCAGCTCCTATTAATATGGACACAAGGACCTTCGTGCAAACTTCCAGACCATATGGGAGTGCCCGCCCTTCCCTTAACATAAGGCCTCTAAATGCCTATGTCTGGCCAAAGAGTCTAAATGATTCTACCAAACATGGAAACCTGCCTTACCATTTCTACAAAATATCCCCCTTCTTTTCAAATGTACACACACAAGTGAGTGGGACATCTATGACTTTATGTGAATGTCACAGCTTAGATTTGGTATCAATATTCTCGCCTTCTAGAAAGCTATCAGGAAGCTTTGGAAAATCATTTTCACCATAACTTAGACAGCCATTTTTCACCATCTTCTTGGTTTTGTTGGCCCATTTTGTTAGAATCTAAATGATACATTGCTAATAGGCCCAAGGGCTGTCAGGAGGGCCTGAGGTACTTAAGAGAGTTTGCCTTAGTAAACCCATGAATCTTCCTGACCTGTTTTTGGTGAATTAGTCCTCCCTGAGGGAATGGGAGGAAGAAAAGAGAGAAAAAAGAAAAAAACAAACTAAAACCTCGTTCCTTCCTATTGATGTGGATTTGTCAAGAAGCTCACAAAATCCAGTGCCAATGGTTTTCTAGTGACTCGGCAGGTACCTAAGTCTGGCTTTGCCTCCCCTTCCACAGAAATGGAGGCTGAGACCACTGATTGCCCCTGATATCCGTTCTCAAGAGGGAGAGAGTTGGGTTCTATGACTGCACCGAATACCGATGACATCCCGAGCCCTCCCAGTTAGGAAGACAGCTTGCTAAATTCTGGCTAAGGAGACAAGCGTAGACGTGCTGAGTTCAACTTCTGCACTGGCCTGGACTCTGACAGGGACAGAGTCCTACAACCCAGCGTCTGCCTAGATGGGTGGTGAGGTATCTCGGATCCTACAACTAAGGGTAATGCCTCCTGAGTTATGGAAAGGCGATGTGGAAAGAATCTGGGCTGTTAAGAACTGTGGGACAGGGCCACCACAGCGGCACAGATTATCTCTGAGAAGAAACAGTTCCATTTGTGACTCCTGGAGACTTTACCAGTGTTGTTCTAGGTTCCAATTTGATAATAGAATTCTTGTAATTAGCAACAACAATACCAATTAGCTCTAGAGAGTCAGTGAGATTTTCAAGGCCCCTATTATCTTTGTCTTTTTCATCCACTTAGATCCTCACTAAACAGGACTGGAGTCCTGCGTGGCTGCTAGCCTCGCTCTTGAGATCTTCGGTGCTTGGGGACAGCAACACAGAGGATTCTGGCATGGTTACTACAAACAACTCATTGCCTCTAACAGACTTCAAACTGAGATAGGTGTTTTTAAATATGGGTGTCGTTTGCAGTGTGTCTCTGGCAGCCCACACCCGAGCACAAACGGTACCTGCTTGCCTGCTGGAGAAGGCGAAGACGATGATGTCATCAAAGGTCCAGGTGTAGTCCTGGTGTGGGGGGTAGAAAGCCAGCTTGTCCGAGGCCTCTTTCCTGAGGTCGACCAGGAAGGTGGAATGAACCATGGGGACGGGGAAGCAGCCCATTCTCTTCCACTCTCTAATCTGCAGGTAGTCTGGGGTCCGCTTATAGAAGCCCTGGAAAAGAGCAAGTAGAGAGAGTGTGTCCTCTCACCTGAGGGCGTCGTGATGCAGACATCTGGACCCTCTAAGCCATCCCAGGGCAATAGAAATCTCCAGGGTTGCCATTTTTATTGTTATGAGCTAAAAATTTCTAAATGAGCTCAAGAAATTAATCTGCACTTAAAATATAGAGGGGTTTTAAAACCATTTTATTTCATTTCTGTTGATTTAATACTTTTGAAAAAATGTAGCAGATACTGGCTTATGGTTAAATACAACGGACTAGTATTAACAAGGAGGGGCCAGAGCAGGCAGGTATGGATGAGTGTTCTGGTCCAGGCCCTCTGAGTTCAAGCCTTGTGGTTTATAGGTGTCTCACCTGACCTGACCTTGCTAAGTCGCTTTCCTGAGCTCTGAAACAGGAACAGACAATATTATCTACCCCAGAGGTTTCTCTCGTATAATTAAGTAAGGTACCATGAAGTACTTAGAGCAATGTCCAGCACCAAGAAAGCATCAACCAGTATTGGCTAGCATTGAAATGACTATTACACTTGGCTAACATTTTTTGAAACATACATTATTTCCAGGTATACATCCTGGTCTTTTTTTTTTTCAGTGATCTTTTTGGGGACCCCTAACCCTTGCTTTAACTCTTCCTCCGGCGTGAGAGCACAGTTTAATCTATCCTCTCTTTTTTGTGGTTCTCAATGGTGTTGCTATGACTCTTACTCGTTTTCCATCCAAACTGCGTTGCCCATTCAACAAATACTCCCGGAGCCTCTGCTGCTACTGAGACGAATGGTGGAGAGTTAATAAATGATATGGCACAGGCTTAGCCCAGGTGCTGTGTAGGAACTTGTAGAGGACCTCTACCCTAGAGGTACCAGTCATAAAGACCATGGCAAAAATTCCAATATACTTTAAGGTATGTAGAAGCTTTGAAAGGCATTTAAAAAACCATACCATAGGAGATGCAGGCTCAGGGGATGACTGGAAAGTTGGACAAGACTACTGTGAGGCTCACAATGCTCACTGGATACTGAAGGTTCTAAATATCTAGGCATGCCTACTCTCTTATGGTGCAGTTTTGGTCGTGATGTAGGCACCATGCATCAGACACTGCCCCTTTTTCTACTTCTATGATGGACCTTTCAGGGTATGGAGCAGTTCATCTGACTTTACCCAACTCCAAAACCCCCTGTGATAAGGACCACAAACTGGGACTTGGAAGATTTGAGTCTGCGATGGATTGTATATACTCAGCCCAGGGAGTGGCACTATTAGAAGGTGTGGCCCCGTTGGAGTAGGTGTGACCTTCTTGGAGTAGGTGTGTCACTGTAGATGTAGGCTTTAAGATCCTCATGCTAGCTGCCTGGAAGTCAGTATTTTGCTAGCAGCCTTCAGATGAAGATGTAGAACTCTCCCTCTTTGCACCATGCCTGCCTGGATGCCGCCATGCTCCCATCTTGATGATTATGGACTGAACCTCTGACCCTGTAAGGCAGCCCCAATTAAATGTTGTCCTTGTAAGAGTTGCCTTGGCCATGGTGTGTCTGTTCACAGCAGTAAAACCCTAACTAAGACAGTGTCCTAGATTCATCTTAATTCACCTTAGATTCACCATCTGCGAGTTATGGGCTCTTAGAACATTGGTTTCTGTTAATGCTTCAGCCTATGAGAGTTCTTTAATGGATGTGGGGTGGGTGTGGTTGTTCAAGAGGCTCCCTGCAGACTCAAGTCAATACTGTTACGAGTAATAGTCTCAGGATGAGAAACTTGGAAAATTTAGGCGGATGATGAATCATTTAGTGTCCTGGGAGAGAGAGTGGTCAAAGGAAGCAGAGAGCAAGAGAATCAACATGCTTCACAAAGAGAGGTGGACACCATAGTAGTTGTTTCATTCTTCCAGAAGAACTAAAGCTTATTGGTAATAAGTCCTGTTCATTAGCCACACCATGCCAAGATCGTTTTGTTTTGGATGTCTTTAAACGATTTGGAAAGTAGGCCTGCCCTGAGCTTATGAAGTCACTGGCCATTTCTGTTCCTGTCCAAGTTGAAAATGGACTGGTGTGGAAGAACGCCAAAACCAGATGAGGAAGGTTATAATTGGCCCAAGTTGCACAGAATTGAGTTTTGCTCTGCAAAATAAGTGAGCACATTTCTCCTACTTGCTTTTAATAAGGAACTAACAGAAACTTGAAGGCTGCAGTCTCCAGGATAACCTCTCCCCACCCCTGCTGCTGGTGGCAGAGAAGAACTTACCAGCAACAAGCCTCAAGTGGCCCTGCCTAGTAGATCATTGCAGATGGTTAGTGTAGAGTTTATTCTAACTTAATATAATGTTTTCTCTCAAGAAATGGAATAAACTTTCTACATATCAACGTGTCACCTCCTCAAAGTCAGGTAGATGGTAGTAAGAGTCATTCGAAAGCTCTTAGGTCCAAGAAATATAATCACAATCAGAAATCTCTGGTCTCATGCTATGTAGGGGCCACTCATGACTGCGTTCTCAGGAGCTTGGCAAGCTATTTGAGATGTTGGTAGATTCAAATGTGTAAAAGCAAAAGTCATGTTAACACTGTTCTGATGAAAACTTGGTTTTGGGGACAAAGGTTTAATACATAGTTTAAACTAGCCTGTTTCTGTTCTGATTAAGACAAATTTCATGTAACCTGTGCTCTGACTTCCTTAAGCAGATGGGAATGACCATGAGTTATTGACCCTCTTCCTCTACTTCCCAAATTCTGGGTTTTATAAACATGCACCATTGTGTTCACTGGCCTTGAATCTCACTCTTCTCTCTCTCTCTCTCTCTCTCTCTCTCTCTCTCTCTCTCTCTCTCTCTCTGTGTGTGTGTGTGTGTGTGTGTGTGTGTGTGTATGTGTGTGTGTGTATTAGTTTCCCTGAGACTGAAACATTCTATACTGCAAGGAAGTGTCTTAAGTTGGAAGGTAAAAAACCCAAAATATCTTCAGGAAGTCCCTGAAACTGATCAGATTCACTAGGTACCCCCATGCCAGAGTAAGCAATAATCCTGCTAGGAGTCATTCTCAGAATAGCCGAGCTGCAGAGAATCGTCTCAGAAGAGAAGGCAAACTGCAAAGAGGATTTTGAGACCAAACCAGTTGCCTAGGAGAAGCAGAAACTAACCCCCTACCCCGAAGCTGCCTGAAAGAGTCAGTTTAGATCAACTGAATCATTTGGACGGGACACTCTCTAATCTGTTCAGCTGCTTGCAGGCTGCGCAGAGTGCTAGAGGTTCCCAGCTTTTATGAGTTGCCACCCATGTTAGGATAGGTTTTGGTGATAAAGTAGTCTTTGAGTGACCTCTGTTCCTGTAACTAACCCCTCACCTAAATTCCTATAAGAAATCCTGGTAAAACTTAGGTTCACCACGTTGGGCTTTGGTGGTATTTGCACATTGTTCTGTCATGTACTCCGTATCTGGGGTGAATAGATCTATGTGTAGCATCTCCTCAGGAAAAGTCTTGTCATGCAACATGTGTCAGGTTATGTGTATGATATATATGTGGATGGTGTATGCACATGTGTTTGGGGAAAGTGCATGCACCCATGAACGCACATGGAGGACAGCAGGACATTAAGTACTGAAGGGACTCTGGCCAGCTCAAGTGTGGTGGGTGTGGCTCTGGCAGGCCTTGCCTCCCCCCGACCCTTCTGCCTTGATAAAAACCCTTTGATTACACTCCTAAAACTTGCCACCAAGGCCTATTCCCTTATCTGGCCATTTCCTCCTCCCGAGGCTGACGGCCAAGGTCCATCTGTTAAAGTATGAAAGTCCAACAGTCAAAATCTCCCTTTGGTTCACCTAATTTACATGCCCAATTAAAAAGTAAACATCTCATCCTAATTCAGAGATTTCCATTTTACTGTCATTTATAGACCGTGTCTGTCTCTCTCTAGCCAGAGACAGTTCTTTGTCCTCTAGGTCACACACCCCTCCCCCTCTCCCTTGTTCATTTCTCCTTCTCCCTCATCCTCCATCTCCTGTCTTTGTCTCTTTTTCCCTGCCCTCCATCCCTCTGAGGCGAATACATCTCATTTGTTCTGAGAACTTGGCCTTGGAGGGTCTGAGCCAATACTTTCCCCAACAGGCATCACGCTCAGTCATTCTCCTCCTTATTCTTTTCAGACAGGTTATCCCAATGATCCAGAGCTGGGCTGGCAACCGGCACTCTGCAGTGATCCTCCACCCCCAGTAGCACTGGAGTCATAGGCACACATGGGACCATCCATGCCTGGCTCTTTTTACATGGGCAGGTCCTGTGCACATACAGAAAACATGAAGCCACTTCCCCAGCCCTATACTCTGGACCTCTCATCCTCTTGCCTCAGTTATGGATCACCATGCCTGCCTCACTGTGCACTTTTAGTAACCATCTCATCGCTCTCTTGCCTTATTGTTCCCTTTCTGTCCACATCCTTCTGCCCCCTCTCTTTCCATGAGTTCATGGCCAGCCTCTCCTCTACACACACACTCTCTCTCTGACTGTCTCTACTACCCTCTCCCCTCCCCTCCCCATGCCCTGAATAAAACTATTCTACACTAAAAAGATAATCATTTCATCAAGTGGCTGCATTGCAGATCTTTGTAGAAAAATATTTATCTGCATCATAAAAATTAGAACATCATATTAATTAAGGTTCCCTTTGCAAAAGCCAGTTATTAAGTATCCATCATACACTGGCCTCATTCCTCATCAAAAGCCTAACCAAACACAGAGAGACAGAATTTAGCTTGCTAGCCATCAGAACACATTTCCCCTTTATTACATTTTTGCCTTATGGGGATATATTATATTGGTCAGTTTAATTTATGTGTCTAATTCACTAAGAAGTGAAATGAAACAGTCATTGGCATTTACTGCAACAGATATCTAAAATTTAAGATTTCACTACAGAAAAGGAAGTGGTAGAAATTCACATTTTTTAACTTTAGTTTTTGAAAAGCAAGCTTCTGTGTCCATTTCAACCATCAGAACTCTACGGAAATAAATCTGTTGTTTATCTAAGACCATCAGAATACATGCTGATGCAGTGATGCCACTTCTCTGGTGGTTTGAATAAGAATGGCCTCCATAAGCTCATTTTAGGATGTTGGGTCCCCAGTGAGTGGAACTGTTCGGGAAGAGTTAGGAGGCGTGGCCTTTTTGGAGAAGGTGTGTCACTAGAGGTGGGCTTTGAGATTTCAAAAGCCTAAGCCAAACCTAGCCTGTCTGTCTGTGTGTCTCTGTCTCTGTTTCTCTGTCCGTCTGTCTCTCTGTCTCTCTCCTCTCCTCTCTTCTCTCTCCTTTTGCTCTGCCTTCACTGTGTGGATTATATAAACTCTCAGCTACTGTTCCAGCCCATGCCTGGCAGGCACCATGTTCCCTCCCATGATACTAACCCTTTGAAACTATAAGCAAGCCCTTAATGAAAAAGTTTCTTCTTTAAAAAGTTGCCTTGGTCATGGTGTCCACTTATATCAGTAGAACAGTAACTAAGACTAATAACTAATAACTAGTAACTAATCCATCCATAATATGGTAATTATAATTGTTAAAAATGGTTGCAAACAACTTGAATGTTCAAAGTAAGAGGAAGTTTGAGTAAATTACAGATAGCCTTTGATGATAACACAATCATTAAAGAAATGCAAGTTTCTGTCTATGGCTTTGGTATAGTGGTAGGATGCATATTTTTGACTGTTCAACTTTTTAAAGATTTTTTTTTGTACTTTTTTTTCTAATGTGTTCTTATGTTGATATTTGAGTGGCAAAAAATTTTAATTAATCCCTGAACTGGATAAAAGGGATAGAAATTCTGTTATACTTTAGTGGTTAATTGAAACTTCTAAGCTCTTTAGAATGTTTTGTTGATAATAATGCCTACTGGGCTATGGTCTTTGATGTGGACTTACCTCCTTTCTTGAAAGTGCTTGCTTCAGTGACACACATATGTCTAAAGAGGATATGAGAAAGAGAAGGCTACTGCTCACATGGTCCTGCCCTCTCAAACTCACAGCCTCCACTGGTTAATCAAAAGACTTGCCTGAGGTGTGATCCCACACCAGAAGTTGGAGTATAGACCCCGGGACTCCAGCATGGGCGCCACGATGGTTTTGTTTTCTACAATCATCAGGTTCAGGGTCTGTGGATTAGTCAGGAAGTTGTCGACATCTATGAACTAGGAAAAGAGAAGGACAAGGTCAGGGGAAAGGTGAGGGTTTAATGACTCAGCACAGCTAAAGGGTCACGAACTATGGGGCCAATTCTTCTCTTCTCCCTCCTCAGCAGCCATTACAGCTGGGAAGCCTTCAGTCAGTCAGACATATTGAATCTAACTTCCGAGTTCAGCTCTAAGCTGTGAACCAGTACTGCCCCAGTGGGTACGTAGAAAATCAACAGGACACAAGTTACTCATTGGTAAATGGTTTGGGTTCAAGATGTCAGTGGTCCCTAAGTTCCTATAGACTCATGCAAACACATACCCAGTGCCCACTCTCAGAATCCATCAGGAGACCTATTTAGGTTTTTGACAGTAATGCCAAAATGGCCCATACCAGATCCCTAGTGCTAATGCAGCATCACACATAGGAATTTTGTTTAAATGTCATTTTATTAACTCATGCTAGCCAGTTATCATGTTTCTTAGCATCATGCCATCACGCCAGCACTGATTCATTTATAGAGATAGAATCAGATCCTATCACAGAGGAATGTTTGCTTTAATAACGCTCAAACAATAGATTTTGCATTTTATGCGATTATAACTTACAAGTAATCAGAAACGTCGTTAGTCAATTTGTTTGTGAAAAATTTATAATTTAGAATTTATAGATTTTACTAACATTTTACTGGTTGCACGTAACACTAAATACTGTAGTGCAGTTTTAAACTTTCGGTGAAGTTGGATGTGTTGACAATGTTTCTAAAACATTTTAAGCCGACTTTTTCTGAGTGCTCAGGGGACCAGGGAGTGGCATTAGATTAGAAGTATCCACTTCCACCGGGCGTGGTGGTGCACGCCTGTAATCCCTGCACTTGGGAGGAAGAGGCAGGTGGATTTCTGAGTTCAAGGCCAGCCTGGTCTACAGAGTGAGTTCCAGGACAGCCAGGACTACACAGAGAAACCCTGTCTCAGAAAACAAACAAACAAACAAACAAACAAACAAACAAAAAAAAAGTATCCACTTCCTACAGGACTCAGAGGCTGTGAAATCAGATGCCCATAAATGTAATACGGTAATATCAGCTTCATTTCTTCTGTCACGTGGAAAACATTTGCTCAACAAACCCATGGAGAAAAGGCTTCTGCAACAAGGACTGGTGGCCCCTTTCTCCTCAGGCAGGAGACATACTACTTTCTGAGGAGTTCATAGGGGATGAGGATACATGGACTCCTAGTTCTCAAGCCCCTCATTTGTTTGAAGCACTCTCTGTAAGCTCTCATGACTTGAGGGATCCTACTCAGGGAGAGAAATTCTGTGAGAACCAGGTGGTGTCCAGGATGACAAACAGAAGATTCCATTTCCCAGATCACCCAAGAGATAAAGAGGCAGCGTGTCAAATGTGCTCGTTTTTGATCTCATGTTATATAATCCTTTTCTTATGTCTTTAAAATTCTTACAAAAACCATTAAGCCATTTACTCTTGCTTCACCTACAAAACTGATTCAGACGCCTTATGCCTGCGGTATGAAACATACCTCACCATCTACACCACTCACTGCAAACGCATTCCAAGCATCTGAGACGAGGGGCAGGTATTACACTATCACAAGAGTTTTCCCTTGAACCTTTCATGGGAAAAGTCAGGCCTAAACAAAATCTTGTTTTGACAGTTGCCTGGGTACCACTTCTGGATACATTTTTGAAAACAGTTGTCAAGGAATCAAGCATCTGTTTTTACCAGGATGTAGTCTGACCATTTTTCCCTCGCAGTTCGAAGGGCTGCCTGTCGCAGTTTCATGACGTGAGCAAAACGGGAGCTGGGCCAGTGCTTTGGTCCAATTTCATCAGGGTAAGACCTGAAAGAGGAATTCACAGTCACTGAGCGCCTGCACGGAGGTGGCCCGGCCTTCGGTGTTTGTATGCAGTGATTCCTCCACCACTATAGGGACCAGCACAAGAGACCAGGAAGCATCATCTCTATATCATAGATAAGCAAACTGGAACAATGAGAGATTAAGAAATGTATTTCCCATTAAACAGACAGTTTTTATATAAAGTATATCAGCAGGGCTTCCTTCTCTTCCTCTCTGACTTCCTCCTCTTCCTTCTTTGAGATGAGGGAGGTCTCACTATGTTGCTGAGGCTGATCTTGAGTTCCTAAAGTATCCTCCTGCCAAGCCTCCTAATTATAAAGCATATAATACCTGCTGTGCCTGGCTTTTCTTCATTCAGCAACCTCTAATAAGTGTCTTATGAAGTAATCCTACTATTTTCTCCATTTCAAAGGCGACAATACTAGTATAGAGTGATTAATGTTACAGTAAATGATAACACCAGAATTTGTATCCAGGCAGATACTCCCCAAAGCTTATATTTTTAGATGCTTAATAATGTATCTTATTAAATATATTTGAAAGTACGGGGTAAAGGCATGAGTGTCTCATGAAAGTCAAAGGTTTAGCTTACTTGTTGAAATCTCAGTAAACGATTTTATAAAGTTTAACACATTGACCTGTCTTGTGAGGCGATGGAGTAGACACGTAACGTTCTGCTTTCTTTTGACATTCGTGAGATGACCAGACTAAGACTCGTAAATGGCACAGAGGCACATGATTCAGTGCATGCTCTAGGTCCTTCTGAGAGCGCTCAGCTGAGGTGGATATAAACGCCACTCCAGCTGGCTGGCATTTCACGGTCTTGGAGGTGCGTAGGCAGTGTGTTTGCCTTAACAAGTGAACACTGAGACTGCAACTCTACAAATAAAATACATACAACCCAGGAATTCTCTGGAATGTCTTCCTCAATTACTGTTTCAGTGGAAATTACTGGAACTCCTGTTTTTTTTTCTGACTATATCGCCAAATATTAATGCCTTATGAAATATTTTTCACACTGACCTTGGCATATAATATATGAAGTAAAAATTTGGCTAGAGAACGTATCTGGGAAGCAAAGCATGGACACAAAGTCTTCCTGTGTAACATTCTTAAGAGTAGGCTAACTTTCATCCAAGAAATACCCAAGGGCTATTTACAATCTTTTATAGTAGTGTTCAAACTCAATTGATAACTTTGCTTAATATGCAGACCATAGACTTGGACTTTAGACATTATATATACACATATGTATTCAACTACTATGTGTGTTTATATGCATATGACAGAGTCTAGAAGAATGTATTTGTTCTGTGATGACATTTGTTGACATTATTACTCTATACCTTTGGCTTTTAATAAATGGCTTTTTTTTGTGTGCAGAAACCCATGCTACTTATCCACTCAGCTTCTATAAATCCTAAAACTCGAATCATATTTGCCTGGGGAACAAAATACATGTATTCTTTATTTTATCCACTCATTTGCTCATCCAGCAAGTTTTGGTTTGTTGCCCTCTAAAAACACAGAGATGGGGGAGGTGGAGAGTGTTTGTATAGTGTACCCCTTGCAGAAAGCTCACAGTTAAATTCAAAACGCTTGAATAAATCACAGCTAATTAAGGCTAGCTCAATGGATTGGGTCAAGAGGACAGCATAGAAAATAAGCCATCGAAGGAAACAGTTCTTTACACATGAATAAAGTGTCTGTAACCTAGGATGATAGCTGGTTACAATGAAGAGAAACACTTCCTGGATGTGCCTCAGACTTGGGCGTTGGAAATAAACTTGATATTCTGGAAAAAGTATATTTTTTGGGGAAAGAGCAGGAAATATGGGAAGCTTGGATATATGTCTCGGGGGTTTGGACTTTGTTCTGTGTGCACGTGAGATCTATTTGAGTCTTTGTAATATAAAGAAATGAAGTTTGTATCTTAGGAAGACTTCACTTGATAGTATGACACTGTGATTGTTGATCTTGATGATCAACAATTGGCTTGAGAGACACCAAGGGGATTAATAAATTGCATGTGTGTCTGTGTGTGCATTTCCAGAGATGATTGGCACGGGGAACCAACAGTGACAGGGAAGACCCACCCTATACGTGGATGGCACTGTTCTAGATGGGGGCCTAGGTACAAAGGTAGAAAGAAGAGAAGACCAGACAGCACAAGCAGGCTCGCCGACTGAGCATGCGCTGATTCCCGTCACCACGCCTTTGGCTCCTTCAACCTTCCAATGGAGCTACAAACAAATAACCCTCCAGGTGTTCCCAGACCTTCAGCCGGGACTGTGAGCTCATTTTTCTTGTCTTAAGGCATACAGCTTCGTGGATTGAGAAGCTTCTGGTTTCTCTGGCTATCTAGCATACAGAGAGATGTTGTTAGATTATCTCTTCTCCCATCCATAAACCAGTCTGAAAAAATCACCGATATATAATATATAATATTTTCTGTATATTCTACTATATACTTCCTAGTGGTCTTTCTCAAGAGAATCAAGAGTAATATAAATATGCGGGCTGACTTGAAGCTGGAAATGACTAAGAAATTTCTATGTCAGGAGTGAAATTGCCTATATATTCACCACTAGATTAATACTGACTAAATAATCACAGTATATGACAGATACTAAGCAGTTCAAAGTGAGTTAGCACCTTGAATGATTGCTTTGTGATAACCTTCAAGACATAACCTAAAAGTAAGGCATGTGGGGAAGATTTGTAAACTTTCACCCTGATTTCTTGAAAACAGACCAGTTCATCCTAAAATAAAAGCAATAAACAGAATCAACATTTAAAACATATACCACCATTATAATTTATAAGCTGTTGAAAACAGCTTGGCTGGCAGCCCAGGAACACAGAGGAACAGGGAGTTGTGCGAATCTATGAATAGAAGAAAGGGCTGCATGTGCAACCCAGACGCAGAAGGGATAGCAAGGAAAATCCGCGCGCACCCCCCTCCGGATGGGGAGCTCAGATGGCTGGAGAAGGAGCAAAGGACGAAGAAGAGTCTCTGCGTCTCTCTCTGTTCTCAGCATCCCTCTCCCTGCTACTCTGCATCTCTCCTGTTACTCTGCATCTCTCTCTCTCTCTCTCTCTCTCTCTCTCTGTGTGTGTGTGTGTGTGTGTGTGTGTGTGTGTGTGTGTGTTACTCACTCTGGCTCATCCATAGGCCTCCACTCCACGTAGTGATACAGGCGCTGCACACTTTTCAGCCACTCCCTGAGTACTTCCGTTGTATTGTCCACATTGTGATCAGTGGCTGCCCTGTGCAGGTAGAAAACACAACATGATTCAGTCACATCTTCAAAAAAAAAAAAAAAAACCCAAACAATAATTATATTCATGATAATAATAATAATAATTAAATAAAATTAACTAAAAGGAGACATCCCAGCTCTGGATGGGTGGAATGGGAGGAACTATATATAAAGTAATTCTCCCATGGACCACACTGGGGGACATCTGAAGTGAGAGCTTTGGCTTCTCATCATTTTCATGATATGAAAACACAAAGCAAGGCTCAGCCGACGGTTGAATCCACACGTGGTTCTATCAATAAACACATGGAAATGCTAAGCCCCAATAAGTACAAAATGAATTAACCTAGAGAAAGTAAGATTGCTGTCTAAGATAAAACCTCTACTCTCTAATAATTATAAAATTGGAGGGCTTTTTCTTTCTTTCTTTTTTCTCCCAACATATTTTATTAATTACTTAGAAGTTCCATACATTATTTTCATTTCAAATCAAATTTCAAATCACACCAAAATATGTAGTCAGGACTGCTTGAGTCATTTATCTGAAGGAGAAGTAACAATGATATTTTCAAATAGAAAAACCCGAAATCCAAGGTGGCTTGGCCTGTTTGGAATTAGCTTTTCCATCACTTACACAAAGTAGAGTATTTGAAAAATCCTTCAAATACTATACGCAAATGCATGTCTGTTCCACTTAGAAACTAACATAAATACACTTAAAGAGGGGTGTGTAGGGCCTAGAGAGATGGCTCCTCTCTTCACAGGACTTGGTGCACAATCAGAATGACCAGAGTTCAGATCCCAGGACCCATATAATAAGACAAGCCTTCCGCAAGCACCTGTAACTTTGACTCCAAAAGGTCTGAGAGCTTCTTCTGGCCTCCATGCAAGCACAAGTGCATACAGACCTGTGGCCATACACGCAGACAGACAGACAGACAAACAGACACATATAAATGGATTTTTTTTTAAAGGGAGCAGAAGTAGCTTCTAAAACCAAAACTATTTTCAAGTTATATCACAAAATAAAACCTAGCTTTGTAGGGTAGATGAGATTTGCAACTTGATAGAGATTGATTTGCAACTTATCGGCACAAGTTCGGCATTTAATAAAACTAAAAGAGGAAAGAAGGAATTGGGAGGGAGAGGAAAGGAAGACTGAAAAGTGAGGGATGGAGAAAAAAACAAGTCGTGGGCAGACAGGCATGGCTGACACCCTTCAAAGGTGACAACTGTCTTAATAGCAGTTCAGCCGCTCCTCCACAGGGGAGAGAGGCTGACCCTGTCAACAGCTGGCCCCTGGACAGCGCAGCCTTGACAGGAGCAGATCTGAACCAAGGCACTTCGCCATATATGGCAATGCTGAGCCTGGGCTGGTCCAGAGTGGATTTCTTCTTATATTCACGGGGGCTTTGTTCCAAGAGTAACAGAAAAAAAAATCTTTAAGATACAGAATGTCCAGGAACGTTCAGGAATGAAATAAATTCTAGTTAAAAACACAGCGGAAAGGGAATACATTTCTGTTGACTATTAACTAACTGGAGGCTGTGTGACTTTAAGTCCTAGGTATGGAAAGTGGAGGCCTACAATCAATATTTGAAAAAAAAACTTATCGTTTGAAATTGATAATTCGAAAACATTTAATTTAAGACTAGCTTTATTGATTTATTGTATACACGGCTTGTGAAATTCTGGTTGAGTATTAACAAGGTTAATAACCAGAAGTTTCTTATAATTTTATAGTGTGAGAAAAGGGATATCAAATTTTTACTCTTTTTTTTTTTTTTTTTTTTGCAAAACAAAGTAGATATACTAAAAATTGTAAAAATTAACTACCTTGGAACAGAAATTCTGTTAAGCCTGCAAAGTCTAACCATGTTTATCAATGTAAGTTTTAGAATATTTTCTGACTTCTCTCTTGATAAAAATCCTGATACTGAAACTGGAATAAGTATTATAATCCCAGGGTATTTCTTCAATTATGGTTAGCGTAAGAGCTCACAAAGGCAAGCTAGTATAATTCAAAGTCAGAGATATTAAGTATAATGCATCACTCCAATAAAACAAGATCAACTTAGAAAAGGCGAAATTATGGAGTTAAACCAGGGGTCCTCAACCTTCCTAATACTGCAACCTTTTAATACAGTTCCTCATGTGGTGGCCCCTAAGCAAAAAATTATTTTCATTGCTACTTTAATTTTGCTACTGTTATGAATCATGATGTAATTATCTGATATGCAAGATATCTGATATGTGACCCCCTAAAGGAATCATGACCCACAATTTGAGAACAGCTACAGACAGATGTACATGCCAGCATCTGGATAAACGGCACAGGTGTATTTTATAAAGCTAATTGATTTTTTAGATCTAATTGTGTCACGGAATTTCAGTATTAGTGGCGAATAAATGTATAAAATGTATTAGGAAGTGAAAAGTTTAACCTCCGGTGTGAAGCTTCACGGCCTCATAACAGATATTTTAACTGATTTAAAAGTTCATTGACATACATAGACTTTGGGTCTGGTTACTCTTGGTGTGTGATGTTTTCTAGTTGCAAGGGGTTTTTTTTTCCCCCTCTTAATTATGAAGTTCATCAAAATAGATACTTGAATTAAAAGCAGCCTTTAAAAATATCACTCGAGGTAAGAGTTTCAGGGACCCACTGTGGAGTACTTTCAAGTATCTTCTGGAGAGCGGACCGGAAGCAGCTCCTTTTCTCATGAGGTCAAGGTGCAGATACCCACAGTGCCCCTGGGCATTATGCTGCCTGGAGAGGGAGAGGAGCGGTGTGATGAGGAGTAGCGTGGGACACAGAGTAGTGTGGGATGCCAGGAGTATCTGAGAACAAAGACCGGGTTATAGGAGGCAGCAGACAACTGAGGAGGTAGGAAGTCGTTCCAAGGGAGGGACGGAACTGCTTGTGTTTGTGCCAAGAACTGAGACATGGCCACGGCAGTCCTCTCCACCGGGCCCCAGGGCCCCAGGCTAGCACTTCCGTGTGGGACGGGAAGCCACACGGAGTGCTGGGAGCATCGAGCCACTCTTTCAAGAATTAGATTTACAGCATAGCATTCTTAAGTAAAATTCCATCTTTAATTGTTTTTTTTTTTTTTAAATAATGTGGAATAACTTATTCATTTTTCTTAGTGGTTGTTTCTTTGCCACACCTTCCCTTTGTCCTCTTTGCATATGGAAGCGTTTCCCAGTTCCCTTTAAAAATACCGTTATTAGAGGAATAAAGGTTTCTGGTTTGCAGATGAAACCATCCCCGAATCTGCCTAAATATCCACGGCTGTTCTGGGAAGGTGGGTGCATGGACTCTGCAGAGATGCTCATGTGTAACTAAAAATAGAAGCACAGAGTTAAAGCAGGCCCATGTTCCTTCCTTCGCAGTGGGTGGGGTTTCCTTTGTTCTCGGCTTCCAACTTCCGCAGAAAAGGACAACTTCCTGGCCGCAGCCTAGGGAGAAGCTTTCCCTCTGCCCTCTGATGTTCTGGGCCCATCTCTCCAACAGCAGGTCCCAGAGGGAGAAGATTGCCGTTGGCCCAGCCCAGCCCACGGAGGAAGCCTTTCATCTCCCACTAAGACCTCCCTAGCCCCTTGGAAATAGCCAAATACACAGAAACCCAGGCAGACAGGTCTGACTACAGCTTTTCTGTTTCTGTACAAAGAAGTGTTCCTGTGTATTCAGAATAGTGAAAGCATGTGGGCTCAGGGATATTCAGACAGGCTGAAGCAGGAGAGAGACACCACAGGCTCAGACGCAGATATCCTGGAAGAAACATGAGGCTTACAGTGATGGGTCTATTTTCATAGTCCTGGAGAATTATGTGCCAGTGAGGGGCATGTTCCGCCTTGAGAAGAATACAAAGACATCCAACTGAGCACAGCACATCCCCTTAGGAGAAGCCGAGGCCCTCTGGTTCTCTGCTGAGCTTGTGACCTCCATCAGATCCAAATGGGAAGTGAGAATTCTCTAGAGTCTTTTATCCTTTTGTCGGACAGACCAGGAAAGGTACCCAGAGGAGTGTTGGGGCATCCCTCACACACTGATAACCTGATAACCAGTGATGTGGGTTGGGATGTGGCTCAATGGTAGAGCACCTCCATAGCATTACACGGCTCTGGATTGAATCCCCAGCACCAAGAAAATAAATGTGTACGACACAAACCCACCATGATGCGACACCTGATCACCTGGACAGGGATGCCACAAATAATCTGTGGCCACTAAACCAGACACTGTCCACGAAAACACAAAACATGCTACTATGGTCCAAACTGTTCCTCTGGAATTCAGTCAGAAGGTGGGACTTGGGGCCAGTGTGACCGCATAAGACTCTGGGCCTTTGGAAGGCCGTTCACTCAAGAGGGCGAGCAAGCCTTAGAAGGAAGGCGGCCTTTGGGCGCCTCCTGCTCTGTGAGGAGCAGCAACAAGCCACCAGCTATGAGGCAGAGGTGGAGCCCTTATCGGACGCCAGCTCTACCAGCACCTCCATCTTGTCCTCTCCAGGCTCCAAAACTAAGTCTTTTGCCTACACATGGTGTAATCTAAGATATTGTGTTACAGTAGCTCAAATTAAGATGCGTGTGCTTGCTGGGAAAGCAGGTTCTTGATAATGTGTCTTTGTCCCACAATCTCTCCGAACTACAGTAGCGAGAAAGGGGAGCTCAGACATTTCTGAACTTTAACACTGGAAAAATAAGCTTCAGCCTTACTAATTTTTTTTTTAAGATTAGAGTCTTAGTTCTGAAGGTCATGGTCTTACGTTTCTATTGTTATAGTAAATACCATGACTAAAAGCAACTCGGGGAGGAGAAGGCTTAGTTCAGCTTGTACTATTCAAGTGACACTTCATTCCTGAGGCCAGTCAGATCAGGAACTGAAGAAAAGACCATGGTGAGACGCAGCTCACCGAGTTGCCTCTGACTTGTTCAGCTGCGTTCTTAAACAGCGCAGGACCACTCACTGTCCAGGGTGACCACTCCCTCCACAGGCTGGGCTCTCCCACTTAAATCAAAACGCCCTACAGACTTTCCTACAGAAAGTCTAATGGAGGTATTTTCTCAACTGTGGTTCCTCTTCCCCGATCACTCTAGCTTGTGTCGAATTGACAAACATGCAGGCAGGATGGTAGGGTGGGGTCGGGGTTTCTCTTTGCCTCTGGGGAGCACTTAGACCCTGCAGCACTGAGGGGTGCCCCTCTTTTGCTCTTGGGGGAACTATGGCTGGGGATGTTTTCAGAACTCATGGTTAGGCCCTCTCTGTCCATTAGTTCCTCTTTGTGTATTTTTTCAGTGTTAAAAAATATCTTAATTTTGTAAAATGCATTTAAAATATAACTTTATAAAGCAGTAATTATAAGAATGAGTGAACGAACACCATGACATCACATATGATTTGTGACTTTAAAAAGAGCATAAAAAGGAGAGTGAAAGCTATAGAGAACCACTACACTATTAAAACTATATTAGCTACCGATCTGATCTCTAATTATAAACCCAGTTGTTAGTTGTACTACCCAGAGAAACCATGAAGAGAACAACCAAACACTATACACTGAAATAAATGAAAAAGGAATCAAAATATTACTGTAGACACAGCCATCTAATACAAAGGAATGACATCGCGGACCCCCAAGAAATTAAAAAAGAAAGCAGAAAAATAGCATCATCATAGAAAACAAAAAGGAAGTAGATAGGATTGCCTCCTTCCACACAGAGATGGCAGGGCTGACAGACACTCACATGGTTCACATGGCTCCAAGGGACACACAGGCCACAGCTAAAGCTTTCCATGTACCCAATCTTCCTCACCTCTAGCTTTGAAAGTCAGTAAAGGTTCAGATATCAATAAAGGTCAAAAGCAAACACAGGGGAATTGTGGCTGATGGCAAATGTAGGGTTGTATCAACTGAGAAAGGCCTTGGGCTGATGGGCGGGCACAGTGCCACTGGTTGGTGGAAGACAGTCCATGGGCCACCGAGGAAGCCTGTCCTGTAGGCTGCCAGGGTTTCAGCGATGACACGGGTGGGGCCAGGACTCTGATTTACCTGGGGATATCTAAAACCAGCAAAGCTAAGCCTGCCATCTCTCCTTGTTCCAGAAAGTCGTTTTTTTTATTTCTAAATCTTGGCTCTTAAATGATAACCAGCTTGAAATAATTAGAACCGTCTCATTTACTTTAACCACATGTCCTTCGGAGGCTGTTAGGACTAAACTCACGTTGGTAAGCTGGGGAGGAGGGGCACTGGAACCCTATCGAAGCTAGACTGTATTTCTCCGCTATTGAAGGCATGCACTCTCGATCACTTCCACACGCACTGGGTCCCGTGGACCGTTCTTGGCTTCTCTGGCACCTGGAATGTCTAGGCCTTCGGCATATGGAGTAACAGGACTCCAGCTGATGTCAGAAAAACAGCATCACCCAACAGCAGTCATGCAGGGGACAGTGGTGGAATGAGCATTGCTAGTCAGGGCCTGGACAATTCTCAACCCTGAGTAGTAATTGGCAAAAAAAAGAATTTTCCACCTTGAGATTTTAAAAACTGAAGGGCCCACTTCAGTGGCTATTTTCACAATAAAGGCTTATTGGTGAAGATTAAAAAAAATTACACCTAAAAAATAAAATCCCACTTTTGGAAATAACTAATGAAATTAATATCCAGTTAAGTTAGTTCATAAAGCACCCCATCTTTATTCTGATCCCAGGAAGATCCTCCCCAGCAGGAAACTTACCAAAGGGAGGCACACACTTCGCCACTGCAAAATATACTTACTGTTTCTTGCTTCCTGGTCACCCAGTAGGGCTTCAAATATCCAGAGCCCATTTTGGTGGGTGGAAACTACATATAGACTACACACACACACACACACACACACACACACACACACACACGACTAAGTATACAAGTATAGACTAGGGAACTGGGGAGTTCTCCCAACAAAACCCTTTTCCTAGGTCTTAATAAACTAGATGAGATAAAATCATTTCTCATGAAACTCTCCTTGTGAACAAAATAAATGTCTGTGCTCTAACCACTCCCCCAGTGCACCCCTTCACTCCAGAAACAACCAGAGACATGGCACTGAAGACTGGGTAAGTGCTACAGAAGACATGCAACCCACGTGGGAGTCCCAACCAATGTCTGATCTGACTTCAGGCCCACTGCGTGAGGTGGAGCCCATATCTTATGCTGCTTGGGTGACCAAAAACCTGAGAGTAGGTGGTAGCCCAGGAACCTAAAGTAAAACCAAATAAAACTGTGCCACTAACGGAACGTAGCAATAAGGTCGCTCCTGATGACATTCTGTTATGCTCATAGATCAGTGCCTTCCCCAGCCATGGTCATAGATGCTTCCTCCTGCAGCAGATGGGACAAAATAGAGCAAACAGCCGGGCATTATCCAGAGAGGGAGAAACCGTGGAACACTCAGCTGTAAGCAAGAGGTCTCCATCAAATCCCGCTCCTCCGGGCTCAGGGAACCCCGTGAAAGGGAAGGCAGAATCAGAGCCAGGGAGGGTGGAAGATGCCAGGAAACAAGGCCTTTTAACACAGCAGGACCAAGGCACATATGCACGCGCAGAGACTGAGGCAGCATGCGCAGGGCCTGCACAGGTCGGAGTCCTGGAGCTGAAAGGAGAAGTGGACACATGCCCCGCCTCTAACACAGAAGCAACCTTCCATCGATAGCCACTGAAACGTGAAAATCTCGTTTTCTCTAAGGGAGTCTCAGTGGGGAAACAAGTCATTCCTAAGGGTAGGCTGCATGCCCCACACTAGAGGCCAACCCAAAGCAAACTCAGTGGTGTCTTTGGAGGTGTCTTATCCCATAATGTCATGTCAGGGATCTTTCTTTCTTTCTTTCTTTCTTTCTTTCTTTCTTTCTTTCTTTCTTTCTTTTTCTCTTTAATTGTACCCTACACGTTCTTACTGCTTTTCTTTCTGGCCTTCTAAGTCCCCAGCTCAACTTCCCATCACACTGTCCCAACAGCAAGTAGATGCACACGAGACACCTGTCAGACCACCAGGATCTCAGTCCACACAAACAATATGATCTCTTCAGGAGGAGAGGATGGAAATTTCCCAACAGGAAACAAGAAAAATGGGCAGACCCATCTATCTGCTACAAGCTCTGCTTGGGCTAATTCATCACAGTTTCCCTTTGAGTCAAAACCCTACAAGTCTATGAAAATATCAAGTGCATTTATCTGAGACAGGACCAATCTGTTCTGCATTTGTCTTAAGTACCTCCTTTTCCTGTTTTTACAATCCTTTGTTCCTCATTTATTCTTTTCCCCCACCCGTTTCACCCACTCTTCATTTCCTTTTTTTTTTCCTGACCGTCACTACTAAGTCCTTTCTTGTGTACAAGTACTCTGAAGACAGTGACATGCTTTCCCCTTTGAAGCAAGGCTACTGGGTTGTCTCCGGGAGTCTGATGCCACCCCCTCCCATGTCAGCCGTCTCCGCCTGGCTTAGATGCCTGAATCTCTCATTAATTCTCCACTGCTGCATTTGCTCATATGTTATGGCCCACTGGGTTGATTTCTTTGTTATCAGACCCGTCCCTGAGGATAAGGATTATCCCGTCCTTATCAGGGCCTGTTGTATAAAGTAACTACCGGGTGTGGACTTGAAGATTGAATGAAAATTCTCAAGGGGACGTATCCCACACAAAGCCTTTAAAAGTCGGGCACAAATAGGAATGGGCCTCGAGAAGGGACTGTTAGTGAGAGGCACACGTAGGCTACATCTGATTGTTGCCATGAGAGACTATGTTCAGAAACACTAGGCTTTTCAATTGTTTAAAAGAAGCCAGGTATGCAGGTTTTAGAGATAAAAGTCTGGGTTTTTTATTTCTTTCTCTCTCTCTCTCTCTCTCTCTCTCTCTCTCTCTCTCTCTCTCTTCCTTCCTTCCTTCCTTCCTTCCCCCCCTCTCTCTCTTTCTTTCTTTCTTTTTTTTTTAACCTATGAGAGCTCTCAGGCTGAAATGCCATGAAAATATTCCAGCCTGGCAGGACCTCTCAGGAAACCATGAACCCAACACAAAGACGACATTATTTCAGCTCTTGGTAGCCAAGGCCCATCCATCTCCTGCTCAAGGCACATAGTTTAGTAATTAAATATTTCAAATATGCCTAGGAGGATAGAACAAAAATATCACTTCTCTGTTTGCATCAACACAGAAAGCATCTCCAGTGTGAGCGGAAAGTTACTCACAGGTGGAGTGTTCTTGGTTGTTCCTGTTGCTGTTATAAAACACTTTGATGAAAAGCAGCTCAGGGGAGAAATGTTTGTTGGTTACAGATCCAGGTCATAGTCGATCACTGGGGGAAGTCTGGGCCAGAGCTCAAGCAGGAACCAAAGCAGAAACCATGAAGAACACTGTTTGCCTGCCCACTCTCAGAAACTTGCTTAGCAAGGCTTCTTCCAGGACTACCCACTCAGGGAACGTGCTGTGCCAGAGGCTGGACCCTCCTACACCAATAACAATCCACACACACACACACACACACACACACACACACACACACACACACCAGACACACCTACAGGCCAATCTAAGCTAGGCAGTTTCTCAATGGAAGCTTTCCCATCAAGCTATGTCAAAATTGACCATTAAAGCTAAACAGGACATAGAGCCATTAATGGAGAGAGGGTGTCAGTGTGGATTTGATCAAAGCATTGTATACATGTATAAAGTTCTCAAATAAACAAACAAATGGAACCAGCACCGTGGAGAAAGCCCACGCCCCAGCAGCATGCCTTCGCCTGTGGATTAGCAACTGAGACATCACAACTGCTTCGCGACTTTTATGTTGCAGTTCTATCCAGATGTCTTTAGATGTTTAACACTTAACTTTTGAAGTACACGGTTCAGTGATTTTAAATATGTTAATAAAGCTTTACAGCCATCACCGTGGGCTCATCGAAACCCTGTGTCTGTGAGCCCTCCCTCCTTCCCAGTCCCTTATGGCCACAATTGCACTTTCGCTCTCTCTGGCTTTGTCAGCCCAGGATAGTTCGTACAGACTGAACCGTACAACGATGGTCTTTTGTGTGAGCTCTTTCATTTTACATGTCCCCAAGGTCGTTCCACGCTGTGACACACACCAGCACTTCATTTTCTTCTACGGCCAAATACAATCCCACTGCATGGGCATATCACGGTCTCATCCCTTCTCTTTATCCCATCCTTAGCTAATGGACATTGGGATAGTTTTGTTTCCCAGTTGTTAGAGAGAATGCTGCTTTGGAGAACATGCACAAGCTTTTTAGGTGGGTCTGTTTTCATTTTCCGTGGGTATTCATGGAAAGAGAATAAACATATCTACTGCCACTTATGGAGAGCCTACTGCATTTCAGACATAAAGCTGCATAGTTTATATACACAACTCTAATCTTGAAGGATATTCTATACCGACATTATTATATGCTAGTCTTTATGCTATACTGATATTATTATTTCCATCTTACATTGTGTTATATACATTTATGCATGTATGTACACACTTGCACATGTAGGTGCATGCCTTCTCCACCTTATATGCTTATATTTTGAGACAAGTTCTCTCATCGTTTCAGCCTGACTGGCTGGCCAACAAACCACGGGCACCCACCTGTCCCTGGCTCTCAGGGCTGGCGTTATAGATATTCATGCTCATTCTTTGTTTTTAAGTGAGTGGTGGGGATCTGAACTCAGGTCCTGTGTTTATGGCATGAGCACTTTACTGACTGAGACATCTCCCCAGCTCTTATTGTCCCATCTTACAGATGAGAGCCTCACTTCTAATCAACCCTCGATACATATTTTCTTAACTTTTGAAATGTCCAGTTGTCTGTGTTGAGGTATAGGACACTCCCTGTACTTCACAGCATGTCGACGCCATGACGTGAGCAGATGCAGGAACTCAGTCTCAAGGACAGCTGTTGGTATGCAGGGAGTGTCAGGTCTTGGTGGAGGAGCCGAGTGGAGAGGCTGGAACAGGATGTGATGATTAAACCCCAGCAGGATGGAGGCCAGCACTGCCCAATGGTGAGGCTGGGTAAACGTTCCCGATGTCAACAGGGAGCCCTAAGTCCTGGCAGGGCAATGTCACAGCAAAACATGGAACATGTGAAACATGAAGTCACGGTAAGCCAGAGCCAGGGTGACCACAGAGAAAGCCACAGCCCACAGCCTGGGCTTGACTCCAGCACCAAGCACTGCTTTGGATCATCTATGTTCACAGTGTAAGGGCCACCTAGTTCCTGGGATGACGAATCAGGAGGAGGCTGAACAGGAAGATCAGCTTTGATTCTTTCCTCTTTGGAAACAATTGCAGTTAAATGTGATGGTAAATGTTTTGGATTACCCGTGGAACTGGGCTACTCAACTATTTCACAAATCATATCCCTAACGGAAACAAACAAACAAAAACCTGCGGAGATTGGGGATATGATTCAACCATCTGTCTACGTCTTGTTTTTCCTGTCTGTAAAATGAGCTAACAATGTGTGATATATGTAAATAGTTTAGGGGACGATCACAAAACTTCTTTGAAAATTGGCCTTTTTTTCTGATGACTATTTCTACCATACGTGCATGTTACTACACATTTAAGTATACATACCTACATACATACTCACACATGTAGGAAATAGGCATCTTGCTAAATCAGTTTTAAGGTACATGTAAACAATATTCAACATAAGCAGTTGAAGTGAAGAATTCAGAGTTATTATAATTTACTATTGCTACACAGGTCATAGGCTGTAAGAGAGCTACTACTATGATTATTTTGCTAAATGGATGAAATATTAAACTTACTGCCTGTGACTTATCATTATATCTACAGATCAGTGCAGACCTCCGGCCTTATCCGAGAAGCTTCCGTTTGCAGTAGACATTGATTAACACAGAGAGTCACAAGGGGCCAAGGTGCAGAGGACAAGAGACTGCAGGGTGCCCAGTCCCGAATGGAGTATGACACTCCTCCCTCGCCCCCCCCCCCGAGTCTCAGGGATCATTGAGAAGAGTGTAAGAGCCAGAGACCAGAGACGGTGGATAACTACAAGGACACAGTGTCCTTGGGACACAGCAGGGAAGTTGTACAGAACTCACAGTGGATGCAAAAATGTACACAAAATCCGTGCATGGAGGTAAGAGGTGCAGCTCTGGGAGAGGGAGAGACACTTTCCTCTAGGTGTGGTCTCTGGTAAGTTGACTGTATTCCAGTGGAAGATCACATATCCAAGAATACTTGGGCAGCACAAATTGGTCTTTATAGGTTGATATAAAAGCACACAATGTTTGGTGACTAGGGGAGAGGGGGGGTAGATCTTGGAAGAGTTGGGTGAATGTGACCAAAACACGTTGTATGATATCCTCAAAGAACTAATAGAACTAATAAAAATTATACATGCCTATTTAAACACAGAAGGGAAAAAGAATGAACTCAAGTATTCACAACCATTTTTCTCTTCTTCCCAGTAGAATTTAACTTTGCCTCTGGCCATTTGAGTTAGAGTGTAGAGTATGTGCTGTGGAGATATTGGTATGTGTTCTGATCACTCTTCATCTTTACTTTAAGCCCATTTCTGGATATGTTCCATAGGACTTGCTTAAAAATACTTATTGAGTGATTCCCTTCTTACCAAACGCTTAACCTAACAGGAACTTACAATAGCACTGTGCCATCCCCCTCCCCTCCCGGTTCGACACACGCCTCCACACCTCTCCTTTGTGCCAGCTGCCAGGATCATAGCAGCTGTTGAGAAATCCTAGCTTGTCACCTAAGCCAAGGTAAGGAGACTCCCTCGCAGTCCAATAGGAAATAAAGGTGCATACGTATTTATAACTCTGTGTGTCAGTTCCTGGTGCTTGGGGGGAGGGAATGCCTGGAGAGGTGAGGGATAGGCCATGGAAAACTTTAAAAAATGGGGAGCCTGGAGGAAACATGAGGAAGGTGGGAATGATAGAGGAATTTTCCAGAAAGAAGAAAATGTGTGGAGCAGTTCAAGATGGTTTCTGGGAAGTAAATATCAATCTGCTGGGCCAGGACTTCTCAGTCGAGGAGGAGAGACAGAGCAGAAGTTTGGGGTGTCAGAATGTCACAGAGGACATGGGTTTAGAAAGCAGTGGTGCTGTGTGCCCCGTGTCTCTGGGTCCTCAGCATCTTGTCCTGCTTGAAAACAACGAGCCAGGAAGTTAGTCCATGAAATAACACTTTGTTTCAGAGTGTGATGTGGTCTTGGGCATGCATTTGTTCTTTGAATTCTTCAAGTGCGAAGGATGTGACCACCAGACTCTCAGCTGCCTTGGGTCCTCCGTGTCCTTAGCGGCCGCATCGGTGGAATCAAGCACTGAAGGTGCAAACTGCTTCTATAAACTGTGCCTGTATTGACTATATGCATACTATTATTACCTATGCAACACCACACAGAAACACTTACAGGGCATACACCTTGTATTGAACATTACAAGTAATTTAGATGCAACTCCAGTGAGTGAGGTGATAGCATAGGTTATGTGCAGAGGCGAGGCCACGGTACATGAGCACCCATGTATTTCAGTATCTGCCAGGGCCTAGATTCAATCTCTTGTATACCAAAGGAGTGAGTGTTTTCAACTTTCATACTCAGATTCAGTAGTCACAGAGGGTGGGAAGGATATGAGGTCTGACATTCTGGACCTTTTTTCTTCATAACTTCATTTCTACCTCCCAGGTTAAATATCTGATGCTTTCATTCAAAAACTGTTCCTGACAAACAATAAATGCTTACCGTGTGCATGTGTGTGTGCAGGTGTATTTGTTGCTGGGTGACTTCTAAATGGACAAGCAAATGTTCCGATAAGTCAATAACAAAGTGAGACGTGCTGGCCAAGGTTCTGCACTTAATCAAAGGAAACATCAAAAGTCTAACAGGGTCACAGCAGCCCTGTGCAAGACATTTCGGGTTTGTGTTTAAGCCCCTGAACTCATTCCTGCCACAGACCTTGGTTCCCCACTGATAGAATTAGGCCGGAAACAAGAACCAAGGGAAGAAGAACCCAGTTTGCAAACTAAACTTTAAGCCATTTTCCGATTAGACAAAACTTTGGTTCAACTGACACAAAGCTGCAGTCCGGCTTGTCTCAGCTGTCTAATACCTATTGTCACCATTTCGGGGGACGACACACCAGCCAGCCCACAGGGGAGAGAAAATGTTTGCCTTGGATTTACCTTCTTTAAAAGTCTGGTCTTCCCATGTCACCCCACTTGTGGTTTCCATCTGCGGAGGGGTCCCCCCACAGACTACCATTGCCTGGCACTTCATATGTGTCCATTTTCTTTACCCATAGTCACTCATAAGTTGGGGAGTCCCAAGAGCTGTTTTCTGAAGAGTTTCAAGTTAGTGGCGGTGTCAGAGAAAAACAGGCTATGTTAATGATATTTTCCCTCCATCCCTATTATGGAAAATTCATGTCAGAGGAAAAGAACACTGTGTACTCCTAGAAGTTCTCATGGGTTGGGTGTCTGTGTAAAGTGTGTGTGTGTGTGTGTGTGTGTGTGTGTGTGTTTGCACAAACACACAGTTCATAAATTCTTTGACTGTCATTAGAACTTGCTGTCTTCTGCAGAGGAAAAGAGAGAAGATCAGTCTGAACATTCTTCATCTGTCAGACCCAGACCCAGAATTCTTACCGCATCTCTCGTATTCCTCCTCACTGCATTCTAGTGGAGTGTTCTCTTTAGCTCCATGATACAGATGAGAAAAGTCAGGGCCACAGAGGCCTGAAGCTTCAGAGACAGTAAGAGTTGGAGCCAGTCTTTTGTCAGGCAGCTGGCCTCAGAAAATGATCATCTCATCCAATACTCCATGGCTTACCTAGAAATTGTACTTAGGAGGGAAGCAATAATCAGAAGGAAATACTTTGAAATGTGTAGAAGGAGAGCTGTAACTGTTCCCTCAGAGTGCTCGGCCCGACAGCACAGTCTGCAGAGCCAATCAAACTGCCTGGGCTGCAGAGAGCGTAGTGTGTTTGGGGCCTTCACTAGCCGTCCTCATTATACCGGGATGAGTGAAGTGTTTACGGTTTTGAATGGGATCTTGAAGAGTCCACAGGGAGTGTTAGGGAAGAGCTGGTCGATGGCTCTTCTTTATGCTTCTCAGACCATTAGCTTTGTCCTCCTCCAACAGGGAGGAGGTTAAAGATCTTCACCCATTTGTTGTTTGGGGTGTCCTGTTTCGTTTTAGTCAGAGTCTTGCTGTGTGGCCTAAGCTAGCCTCAAACTTAAAATCCTTTTGTCTCAATGTGCCAAGAGCTGAGATTACAGATCTTCACCACCAGGCCCAGATTTTGCTGTCGCTTTGAGTAGAGATTTATGTTAAGGACTAATAAAACATTCGCCCTTTGAAAGCTTGTTCCAGATTCCATTTGGTGACTCTGGAAGTTAGGTTCCTGATTCTGTATCCTAAACTTCTAGTTTAGTAAAGACTTTCCTGACCTCCCAAGTGGGTCAAATCCCTGACTTAATGTTTTTGATACCAACTTCCCCCTTTCTTGTTCTGAGACTGAATGATTTATTCTCCCCCAAACCCCGCCAGTATATAGTGTCCACAAGGACAAAGACACAAAATGTGGCCACCATTTTTTCTATCACTGTGTCCTTGAGCTCAGGCGAGTGTCTACCAGCACTGAGTAGAGAGCTGTTAAACAAGTTATTGAATGTAAAAGTGCCATTCTTTCCCTCTCTCAATGCATAGTATGCAAAGATTTCATCCACAGAAATAAAAAGTCTCAGGTAAAGATGGTGAAGTCTTCGGGGCACGTTCTTTCTGTTGAATCAACTCTATCTGGACAATCTGACTTTGAGACAGGCCCTGACAGGAGGCTGGGGTGCGATGCTGCTCGGTGCAGAGCTGTTGACAGGTAGTGGAGAATGTGCTCCGTTGCTTTGAAGGCAGCACCCCAGAAGACACTAGGCCCAGGCAGAGTTGAAGCAAATGGGACTGGATGGTGGTAAGTATGGCAAGAGATGAGTCATTCTTCTTCCCAACTCTCAGAGGTGTGTGTCCTCTGAGCCAAATTAGAAATCCAGCAGAAGGGCTTGGCACTCACCATTGTAAACAGAGTCCAGCTGAACTGCTTCAGGAGACAGCAATTTCCCTTGCAAGCTGCCCTAGGACCAAGCAAGCTAGTGGTAGCCCTTCCTTGCCCATCCCAGGCTAGCCCATGCTGAAGGAGTGCTTTAGAGACACAAGGAAAGGATAGCCAGTTGGTGTCCAGTCACCAAAATTCATTGCCCTGGGACTTCCCAGTCAAGCTTTCAATTGTCTGTCTCTAAATTCCGTTCTTTTGGGATGTTGTGGAAAGGTTTACTTTTGTTCCCATGTGCTGATGTGTAGAAGAGGAGAGAACATCCATCACCAGAGCCACATTCAAACCTACCGACCCAACTTTCTTCAGTGGAGAAAAAGAGGAGCCCCCATTTTAGAAGACTGCTAACTGAATACTGGGCATGGTAGAAGCTCTTTGGTGCAGAACTCAGATTCTGATAAACGAGTCACATGCACTCTTACAAAGCCCAGAAAACAAGTCACGTGCATTTTTCTTTTAATTCTTACCATTTCTAGGAATTAGGTGTCTTCTAATTTCTGGATGAAAAAAAAAAAAACAGTCACAAAGCAGATACAGACTGAGCACTATAGTCTGAGAAAGCCCAAATGCTCCAAAATCTGAAAGATTTAAAATAAAAAAAAAAATAAAGAAGGCTTGGAGCATTTGGATTTGGGGATTAAGAATAAAATTTATTCAAATATTCCAATATCCCAAAGACTCTGAATCTAAACTATCCTATCCCAATTGGCCTGTAACTGATAACCCAGCCTAATTAATCTGTAAATAAAGAGGAATTTTCAAAAGAAATAGACAATGAAGACATTTTGTTTGAAGTCTCAAGGGCAGTAACAACAAAGCACCAAACATAAAATCAAATGTCTTACACTTGCCAGATACCTCAGAGTCACCTGGGGCTGACTTTATCCTATCGATAGAGTCCATCCTTGACTCAGGACTGAATCCTCCGGGTTTTCAGTCCTGATCAGGTCATACCATGCCATAAATATCAGTGTCCCCACTCATCATTAAATTTACCACAAAGGAACAATATAGAAGAAGAAGAAGAAAAAACCCAAGAGAAGCAACAGTGCGTGTGCTGTTGTTGTTGAGAAGATTTGCTATGTAGCCCCCAGGCTGGCCTTGAATTCATGATCCTTCTGTCTTTACCTCCATCCCGAGTGTTGGGATTATGATCATATGCCACCATACCCCATTAACAGGCATTTTTATGCATAAAATGTCTAAAACCTTGTAACAATAACTTGCAAGCATAAGTAATTCATTAATAAGATATGTATACGTCAAAATCCAATAAAAGACATTTGGTCTCGATTCAGTAGGTATAAAATCCCCCAATAAGCAAAGTTTTTAAAAACCTCACTCACTTGCAAAATGGCACATAAAGAAATGAACCGTTCCCAATGCATATAGTCATGTCTAAACAGAGGGGAACAACAAACTCCTAGTAAATATTCTAGACCCAGCGAGAGAGGTACGCATCCCAGTTAGCTGGGGGTTGGGGAAAGGACAGATCTTAGGATTCCTCATGGCATTTTTTCCAGCTAGAATTTTTTTTTTTTTTTTTTTTTTTTGCAAGTGAAGTCTCAGCCTTGAGAAGTCACACCACACCGGCTAGCCAGAGCTTGAGGGCTTCCCATAGTGCTTTGCTGTGTGTTGTGATTGTGTCCAGGCAGTGCATGTGTGTGTTTTCTTTGTCTGTTTGCCCATTTGTTTTTCTGTGAACCATTCTGAATTTTCTTCATATTTTTTTAAAAAACGTCAACACCTGAATTACTTGAAATAGTCTAATTACGTTAATGTTTATAAACATAACATGCTCATCTTCAGGTATCCTGTTGAGAAATTATTTTTAGTTGCAGCAAGTTTACATATTTATAAAATACAGTGCAACACTTTAATGCACGCATACTGTGTGTGTGTGTGTGTGTGTGTGTGTGTGTGTGTGTGGTGTGTAGTGATTGGATCGGAGGCTTAGCAAGCCCATCACTTCAGATACTTATCATGTCTGTGTTGGAAACATTCTCAGATCTTCTCGACTAGCTATTTTGAAATATATGATCAATTGCTATCAGTCATAAGTATTGCCCCGTCCTACACAGAAATTGAGAAGTGTTTGTCTCTGAGCTAACTGTGACCCTGAATCCCAGCACCCTTCCTCCACCCGTCTTCCCTGTGCTCTCCACTTACTGTCTTGTAGCTGTACCTTCATGAGCTAGGATGCTATACAACCTTTCGCTGTTCTCTTTTATCTAATTTTAAAAGTGCAACACTTTCACTACGATCTTTTTTCTCTCCTAACATTTAACTTTCTGTTACTTTTCCCAATGATAATATGTGTATTTTTTAAAAAAAAAAACTTTTCAAATATACCAAGTATTGTTCATTTCAACTCTTTGCTCCGAATTTACTGATTAAATCATCAAGGTTATTCTTTCATTTTGAATCTTATAATAATCTCTTAGTATGCTTTTTAAACTGTGGCTCGAGTGGTTTGACCTTCGTTATTTAATAAACTGCCACACGTGTGAGATATCAATTATAAATGTTATAGTCGCTCCAGACACAGCCTCCTCACAACAATTAGCATAGACTCCAGGCTCAAGAGGAAGGAGGAGACAGGCTCTCCCTCCCCTCTTGTATCATTGATACACCCTCAGGAAACGGACCTGCCCTGCCTCCCGTGGTACTTCTGAACCTCTTAAGTAACAGAAGAAAGACCACAGGATAGCAAGGCAGCAAGCAGATCAATCCAAAGATGCTGGGAAGTTTAGCTAATAATATGTGATTTACTAGGCAATGATTGGGTTTCAGTGCTCAATAAAGAGACTCAGATATCAGCACTGTTGATCTAAAATGGAAAGGCAACAATGAATGAGGAACTGAAATAAAGGAGACCTAGCCTTAAGCCGTGGGTACTGCGATCTGAGAGGGGACGGACATTTTCTGGCACTTTCTCATGGACAGAAGCAAACATTTGGACTTTTAAGCAGACTGGGACCTCCCCTTGTGAGAGGCCCCTGCTTGGAGGGGAGGGCTGATGGATGGCTCCTTCCAGCACTGGCTTCTCTAACACTCGTTCCATTAGAAGGTTACAGGCCTATCAGAGAATCGTCTGCTCACAGAGATCAAGTTTGGACGCACATGGGTGTGTGAGAGGGGACGACCTATTATAAACACGAGGACTCTGCATCCAGAGGGCACCACTACCTAGGAAATTCAACTATTAACTATTTAGCATTTTTCCATTTTTTTTCTTTTTCGAGACAGGGTTTCTCTGTGTAGTCTTGGCTGTCCTGGAACTCACTCCGTAGACCATGCTGGCCTCGAACTCAGAAATCCGCCTGCCTCTGCCTCCCAAGTGCTGGGATTACAGGCATGCACCACCATGCCCGGCTTGCATTTTTCCATTCTTGATCCTTATTATTGAAACAATTTCAGTAGTGTAGTGCTGGAGCCCAGGATGGACACAACACACATCAGGTGTTTAAAGGAACAAATGAGTAACCGAGAATGAATTCATGATCTGGGCCAGTGGCGAGTATCAGGACTCTTTCTGCAAATAAGAGGCCTGGTGTCTGGCGTTGAGCCTACCACAAACCTAGTGTGAAATTTCAAGCAAATGAATTTACCACTCAAGTTTATTTTCTGTAGACCAAAACTGTCTTTTGCTTTACTGGGGGTGTTATAACAAATTTAAAATAAAAAATATTCCTTGAAAAGTATCCCTTAAACATAAGACAGTGCCAATTGTGCTGTTTCTTATTATAATTTGTATCATAAAAGTATATCCATATGTTTTAAAAGCAAAAGGTAGAGTTTATATATCCCTTTAAGCAGATTTAATAAAAGAATGTGTAAATAGATTTTGTGTTGGAGAAACGGCTAGGATTGGTAAGTTTATATAAATCAGCCACATAATGTCATGGATTATTTTTATGAAGTAAATCTTAAGAGGCTTAAATATTTTTTTAAAAGGCCCGATGTGCTGGCATATGCCATTAATCCCAGGACTTGGGAGGCAGAGGAAAGCAGATCTCTGTGAATCCAAGGCCAGCTTGATCTACAGAGTGAGTGCTAGGACAGAGAATCATACACAGTGAGACCCTGTCTCACCAAAACAACAAAACAAAACACAATAAAGCAACAACCACAAAGAATATCTACTAGTTTGAGTAGATATCTTAGAAATTCACTGTGTGACTCTCTGTTGCCCGTTCTCCCCCTCACCAATAACAACGGAAATATTGGCCTTTGATTATCTGCTGTGTGCCTGTTGTACGCACACAGTGTCCACGTCAAAGCCAGAGGATGTCTGGTGGTGTTTGCTTTCATCATTTCTCCACGTTATTTTTAAGAGACAGTCTCCTACTGAGCCTGCTGCTCTCCAGTTGGCTATGCTGGCTGGCCGTCCACCTCAAGGGCACCTCCTATCTTCACATTCCCAGCAGTGGACTCACAGGATGCTGGGACCATGTGGATGCTGAGAATCCAAATTCAGCAACCATTTTACTGCCTGAACCATATCCCAGGCCCCTCTTGCTTTTTAATAGATGCGTGTAACCCAAGACACGCTACATCTTCATTTAGACTGCTTTTGCACTTCACTTAACCAGACTTACACTATGCATATTTCCTGTGACTCCAGCATTGATATCAAAGTTCATACAAGCCAATACTTGTCTTTAAAGCTAATCACTGTCAGCACTGTAATACTTCACTATACAATTACACCATGGTTTATTGTTTCTGTTTCTGTTTTTTGTTTGTTTGTTTGTTTTTGAGACAGGGTTTCTCTGTGTAGCTCTGACTGTCCTGGAAGTCACTCTGTAGACCAGGCTGGCCTCGAACTCAGAAATCCACCTGCCTCTTACACCATGGTTTAGTAAACTACCTGATTGTCACTTTTCCTGTTTCACTATTACAGACAGAGTTCTAACTTCTCTTGTACAACTCTAACCAGACTGGGCTAGGGTTTAGATTTTTTTCCCCCATCTTGTTGGGTGAGAACTTATCTCTCACTGTGGTGTTTGTGTGCAACATCTGTTTCCCGAGCATTTGGTGGGCTGTCTCATACATACGTGGGCATTGGTGTTTTGTTTTGTTTTGTTTTGTTTTTAAGAAGATGAGACTTTGTGAATTTGAATTGGGAGAATCTTTTTATTTTTTAAGATTAATTTATTTAAGTACACTGTAGCTATCTTCAGACACCCCAGAAGAGGGCATCAGATCTCATTACAGATGGCTGTGAGCCACCATGTAGTTGCTGGGATTTGAACTCAGGACCTTCGGAAGAGCAGTCAGTGCTCTTAACTGCTGAGCCATCTCTCCAGCTCACATTGGTGCTTTTCATTTGTGAATGTTCTGGGTTTACCTGTGTCTATCGGGTTCTTGCTCACTGCGAGCTCTCTTTGGTTACTCTCTATTACTGCTCTGTCTTTACTGTTTCTGCCTATACTATTTCCCTGTCTTTTCGGATTCTCTACATTATCATTCTGTCTTCAGCAAAGATGATATATATATATATATATATATATATATATATATATATATATATTACTTTGTGGGTTGTTTGAATTATTTATGGCATCTTTTGATTAAACGCTGTTCCTTAATCTAATTGTTGTGATTTATGAGTAACTGAAGATTCATACAAAAACCTTTGCTCTTTTTTAAATTTAATTAATTTTATTTTTACACTCTATATTTTATCCCCACCCCCCATCCACCTCCAACTGTTCCACATCCCATACCTCCTCAGGACCTTTGCTCTTTTGAATAAATCCAAGATCATGAATAATCTTGTTCCTTTTTTAATTTTAATTTTTTATTATATTCAACACAATTTATATTTTTATACCCATCATAAAAATGATGGACATGTTATTAAGTGAACATAAAAAGTTAAAGTCTATTTGTTTGTTTGTTGTGTTTTTAGTAGAGCACAAAATCTTGGCTCTTACTCTGATAGAAACCCAAAATAAGAACAATTTTTAGACATTGGAGTTCATTGTAATAAGGCTGTACTCAGTGTCCCTCACCTCACCAAAGGATTTTACCTTCATAGGAGCTAAGCTAAGAGTTGACAGTTCTGCTGTGCCAAGGAATGAATTGTAGGCATGATTATTTGGATACAGATTTCCTGCTATGGGAAAAGCTATTTGACTTGAGTGATTGTCATAATTCTCAGCCCACAGGGAACACATTACATTCATTTAAGAAATGGTGTGTGTATTGAGATGGTCTATCCATGAACTCATTCATCAACTGTTTCAATGGACAACAGTTTTTGTTGTTATTATTGTTGTTAAAAATTATGTTAATTCTGTTGACCAGCCTGGAGATAATGTGATTACTGACTTGTCCTACCCGCAAACACCTACGACTCCATGCTTATTTCAGTCTTCTTTAATGATTTCAACACATTTTAGATTTTTTTCATAAGTATGCTAATTATTCAGTTTGGCTTGTTCTTATGTGCCCTATAATTTTGAATGCTATTATAAATGACATCTTTTAGCTGGTATGCAAGTGATGGTCTCTGGTTACATGAGAGCCTTAGGTAAGATTCTTTGACTCTAAAAGCTTGAGACCTGTCTGGAAGCGAGGTCGCATCTCAAAGCAAACAAATGTGAGCCGAGGAGGTGGCTCAGCAGTTAGGAGTGCATCCTCCTCCTTCTGTGGACCTGAGTTCAGTTCCCAGCACCCACACTGGTGGGTACCGGCCCTGTGACTCCAGCTCCAGATAACCTCCCTCATCCGGCCTCCGTGGGCACTGCACACAGGCGCATATATCCACTCACATAGACAAATGCATAGACGTTATCTAAAAATAAATAAATAAATAAATCTTAAAACAAGCAAACATAAAATTAATTAATTAATTAGTAAGACTTTTAATGAGTGTGCTTTTTTCTGATAATCAGTAGTAAACAGAAGTGGACTAGATTTCTATATGTAAATTTTGTGAAATTTTCTATCAAATCTTAGAACATCTACAAATTCTACTGGGTTTTCCATGCAATCATGTCATCTAGGAATAATGATTACCTTTCTTCTTTAAACCTCTAACCTTTTATTTCCTTTTTGGTCATATGGATGAAGGTGTAACATCTGGATACTGCAAAATAAGAGTGATGTTATAAACAAAAGACATGAATCTGGGCAGAAAGCTTGCTGGAGTAATATAGGGGGATTTGGAGGGAGAAAATGATATATGATTAAGTTCCTTTGTATACATGTATGAAATTCTCAGAAAAGAGGAAAGATTTAAAAGATGGTAACAATGGCACCTATATCTTGTTTCTCATGTTCAAGGGGAATGGTTTATTATTTTACCATGAAATATTGTGTCTACTATAGCCTGCTTTGGTGTCTAGTTTTCCCCTTTGTTTTATTTGTTTTGTAGACAAAATTTAGGAGTTTGATTTTCTTGCTTTCTTAAATTGCTTAGAGGTTGTTTATGAATGATTATTGAGAGAGAGCAAACAGCGGTTTCCCTTTGTTACTGACACAAAATGAATTTATAGATTTTTTTGGGGGGGGATTTGTTTTATTCGAGATAGGGTTTCTCTCTGTAGCCCTGGCTGTCCTGGAACTCACTCTGTAGACCAGGCTGGCCTCAAACTCAGAAATCCGCCTGCCTCTGCCTCCCAGAATACTGGGATTACAGGCGGGTGTCACCACCGCCCGGCGAATTTACGGATTTTTAAACCTGTATTTCTTGGTATAATCCCAATTTATACTTAATGCAGAATCACTTTGACAGTTGGATCTGATGCCTAGGTATTTTACATCTAAGTGTGAGGGTAAGATTAGCCAGAGTTTTCCTTTCTTATGCTGCCATTGCAAGGGTTTGATATGGCTGTGTTGATATGAAAGAGGTTGGAAAATATTCCTTCTTTTTCTAATCACCCATTGTACTGGCTGGTTTTGTGTGTCAACTTGACAAAGGCTGGAATTATCATATAGAAAGGAGCCTCCCTTGAGGAAGTGTCTCCATGAGATCCAGCTGTGGGCATTTTCTCAATTAGTGATCAAGTGGGGAGGGCCCATTGTGTGTGGTACCACCTCTGGGCTGGTAGTCTTGGGTTCTATAAGAGAGCAGGCTGAGCAAGCCAGGGGAAGCAAGCCAGTAAGAAACATCCCTCCATGGCCTCTGCATCAGCTCCTGCTTCCTGACCTGCTTGAGTTCCAGTCCTGACTTCCTTTAGTGATGAACAGCAGCATGGAAGTTTAAGCTGAATAAACCCTTTCCACCCCAACTTGCTTGTGCAGGAATAGAAACCCTGACTAAGAAGACACCAGTGAATACACATGATGTAAAACTAACCTATGCAGTCTCCCAGACGTGGCCTCTTTCTCTCTTTCCCTGATTGCCTCCCTCCTTCCCCTTTTCTTTTCTTCATTTGTTTCTCCTTCTATGTTTTTCCTGAAATGGGGTCTTATACATATGAGGCTGTTTTGAAACTCACTATGTAGCTGAGGATGACTTTAAATGTTTGATCCTCCTGCCTCCACCTCCTAAGTGCTGGATTTACAGTGTGCCCTCAGTTGTGTTCGGTGCTGAGGCTCTCCCGGGGCTGAGTGCACGCTAGCAAAGCGCTCTACCAACCAAGCTGGAGCCCCAGTCCCCTGATGATTTCTTTTCTTGTGGAGAAAAATATTTTCCCTTTCGATTGGATTCTTTAATGTTTATAGAAATATTTGGGACTTCTCTTTTCTCACGAGTCGAACTAGTATATATTTTTCTTCTAAAAACTTTTAATATTTTATCTAAGCATCTAAATTTACATATGAATTTGGCTATTACAAACTAGTCACATTCTTATATTCTTATTGGTTGCACCTTTATTTATTCTTTTCATTTTTGTACTGGGTTAAGATCAGTCTTACCAGGACCTTGTTAATTTTTTAATCCTATGTTGGGTTATTGATCATCTTTATTATCTTTAGCTTCTCCTAGTTTATTCATTTTTGTCTTTATAATTCCTTATTTCATTCACTTTATTCTGGATCTTTCTCAAGACGACACATTTTCTCCTAGTTTACTTAGCAGCCGGCAAGCCTCTCTAAAGCTCCTCTGTGATCTACTTTTTGATCTTTGACTTAGATTTCAAAAAGAACAGCAATATTTGAGCTCCGTTTTTGTTCCTCATTTCTGTCAGTATTACTCCCCCAGAGTGCATCAATTTACCGGGTCTCTCCTATTTTTGTTTTGTGCATATATATGTATATATATATACATATATATGTATATATATATATATACATATATATATTTCTTGTAAAATTTCCATGTGTCTGAAAGGAACCTATGCTTTTCAGCTGCAAGGTTAAAGATTTTTCATTCTTTTGCCTTATTTAGATCTTTTCCCCCCATCTGTTTTGTTTTCTCCCCTGTGATAATTAATGATTAGCATAGAAATTAGGGTGTGTGTACATCTAATATGACAAAATTTAAATTTAATAAACATTTTTATCCTCTCCAAACAAATAACCCTAGGGCAACCTAACAATCGAGTTGGCTCATACTCCAAATAAAACATTATCATCGTGCCAAAATTTAGTTCTGTCTCTATTTTTATTGTCCTAACTAGACACTTGATATTGTATAAAGTCAACAGTCCAAGAGTCCGCAGACTGCTGCCACTTTCCTTGATTACCGCTGCTGTCTGCACCCTGGATGTTCTTTTTGATGGTCGGTGCCTCCTTGGATGTGTTGGATGTGTTCCCCCAAGTTCATGAGTTAGAATGTGGTGCTGGGAGGTGTTCGAGTCACCGGGGCCTGGCCCTGTGAGTCTCCTGTTGTTGCTTGAGAGGAACAGATTCATCATCACAGCCCAGACACCTTATAAAAGCTGCTTTCTTTTTACTCCATCACCAGTATGTTTCCCCCTCCCCTCCCCTTCTGCCTGGATGATACAACAAGGCCTTTATCAGATGAGGGCAACTGGACCTTGTACTATCTGGCTTCCAAGGCAAGAGGAGTTTGAGCCATGGATTTCTGTCCAGTAGAAGTGATTCAGACTAGGATACCAATGGTCTCCTTCTAATGCTGGCTGGACAGAATATTTCTCCTCTGCCACCGTGGAGAGCAGCGTGCACCTGGTAGCACTGGCCTTCCTGGCTTTGCTTAGTTGCAGGATGAGGTTGATACACACTTGAGAGACAGAGCAGCAGCAGAGAGCCGTGGTGCATGATGGGAAACGCCTGGAACTCTCCAGGGCATGGCTGCTAAGCCGAATGGTGTTCGGGAGGCTGACTATACTAAATGCTTTCTCGACATAACCATTTTACCACTCCCAACGGGTTCGTCTGTGTGAGCTACCGTGTGAGCCGAGGACCATCGGAATTCTGTGACAGCAGCACAAAGCATACTAAAAAGGTGTGTGCCCGGAGTAAGCTCTTGTTGCTTGAAAGGGTGTCCAGTTGATTCCTTTTGAAAGCAAGTTCTGCTACTATAGCATTTTACAATCTGAGGGCTGAGTCAGAAGGTCCCGCTGGGAATATCCCACAGGGTTAAGAGTTTGGACCTTATGGTTGTAGGGTACAAATTTTCATTTCTTTTATAATTCTTCCCAGTAAAGCTTCCTAACGACAAGGGTTAAAGCCGTAGCTCTGCTAGTCCTGCGTATCCTCCTCAATCTATTCTAAACGCTGTCCTTTCCACACCTCTCCGCTATAGGCAGCAAGCAGTAGGCTGCTGAGAGTTTGGAGTGGGCAGGCTAGCGTGCCTTCTGTCCATCCTGGGCTCCTCTCTGGTCCCACACCACATCCTGCGTATTTAGAACCGTCAGAGCAGAGGTCCTGAACCTGTCAGTGTGTGGACTCGGTTTAGTCTAGACTGGAGTGCTGTCAGGTGGCAGCCGCCTCAGGCTGCAGAAAGAAATCCGGGTTGGACTCCAGGCTGCAAACAAACTTGTGGCCATCTGCGCTGCAGCCCGCGACTCAGCTGTTCTTCATGAAAGGGCGCACTGTGTGAGGAGCAGGAGGCCAGGAACTATGAAAGGAAGCATTGCGGAGGGCATTACAATTCAAGTCAAGATAACACACAGCTGGCTTAACGCCAGGATGGCTGTGACAAAGCAGGAATGGAAATCACCAGCTCAAGAAGAATTATCATGAAGATAACTTTATGGACACTGTGCAGGTACCACACAAACAAGAGGCAAATAACCCCATTGGGGTCTCCATGTGAAGTAGTCACATTTGGGATGGGCTGGAGAGATGCTGAGCTGGGACTAAAAGCCTGTCCTTGACAACTTAAAAGAGGGGCCCAGATCTAACTGCGTACTCTCTGTTTTCTAGCTTTGGGAAACAGGGAACGTTTCTTACTATTTCTGAGCTTCGGTTCCTCTATGTGAGCCTTAGCGGTGACTCACACAAAGGAACGACACAGAAACTGCTGGCAGCCTGCTGGCTCTTGCTCTCCTCTCCATCCTGAGGGGTAAGAACTGTGACGCTGTCTGGGCAAACCGCCACTCATGTCAAAGCTGGCACAACCCCAAATCCCCACCTTTCTGTGCACGATTTTAGGCTAATGAAATTTAAGAAGAGGGTCAAAAATGGCTTCCGGGAAGGCTCATGAAGGCAGAGAGACGCGATGGCACGGTGCTATGCTGTATTAGGTGGACAAGAGACAAACTACAGAGACTTGGGATGGAAAGCTGGAAGATGGGTTTCCTGATGATATGGAGTCATCATGCTGGTTCTGGACTCTCTGCCTTCAAATTCCCTCATGGAGAAAAATAATTCCTCATGGGTGTTGGCCATTGTTATTCAGAGGTTTTGGCCAAAGCCAAGATGATCTTTATGCAATGATATAGCTTTGAGAGTTGCTAACGTTTAAACTTGTAACTGTTACTCTTCGAACAAAGAATCCTACGCATAAGGCCACATCCTATAACTGCAGGTGGCCACATTCATAAGGAGAGACAATCCGAATATATGTATTGTATCATCAATCACAGTACCAAAGGATTGCAAATAAACTGCGTTCAACAGAAGGTGGCAATTTTAAGCAAATCAGGTGCTGCAAGCTGTCAATCATCACCTAGCTGTTAACAGTCCGAGACATCGATTGTGAAGTCATCTCCAGGTGAAGCAAACTCCTAGTTCTGGACCGTGTTACATTTCCAGCAGAGTCGCAACAGTCTCTCCTATTTCGTTGTATAGCCTGGGTATTTTACCCTTTAAGGATGTGGCCCAGGCCCCCACAAGTGATGCTGTGGGACTTCTAAGAACAAGGCAAGGTGACATCCTTCTTGTTCAGAGTGCCGGTCCCCAGAGTGCAAGGTTCCTGTACAAGATGCTGCCGTGCTTTGATGAAGAGAAGCCCTGGGTATGTCTTCCGCTGAGTGGTCCTATTTGAATCTGCCTGGTCCAAAGATGTGGCTCGGGGTGGAAGAGCCTTCAGGCGGCTCTGACTCCCTGGCCTTCAAATTCTTTGTGTTGAAACCCAGAAATCATAGAGCAGAGAAATGTCCCCATTACTGTGCTTGCTGAATTTCTGAGCCACAGAATTCGTGATGGTGGTGAGACAATTGTCACTGTGTGCCACTAAGCCTGCGGGCGTTTGCACTGTGCTCATAGTCGGTTTTGAGAAATATTCTTCGCTGTGTGCTTTTTCACACCAGCTCAGATTTTCTCCTTCCACCTCTGTTATGCTTTACTGCATCTTCAGGTGCATATAAACCAAGGACGTTTGCCAGGATGCGTCACCAGGAGCAAGCAGGTCTCCAGCTCCTGCATGATGTGCTAAAGCATCCAAGGAGCATAAGTAATGCTCAAGGCTTCATCGTCTTTAAAATCAAATAACCTACTAGCAGCCTTGACGACTACAGCATGTACACACACCATGTGCTTTGTTAATATCCCACTCTCCATGAAAAATTAGTAGTTAAAAAAGAAAACAGTGAGCTCCATGCCCAGGATTGAAAAACCGTCCCGTATTCATCTAGACTGAGGTGCATACTGAACATCACTTACACTTCACATCTCTGAATGGTGAAGCAACCACAGCCATAGCCATGGGCACAGCCACAGCCACAGCCACTGACACAGCCACTGACACAGCCACAACCACCAACACAGACACAGACACAGACACAAAGACACACAGACACAGACACACAGACACAGACATAGTCACAGACATAGTCACAGATACAGTCACAGACATAGTCACAGACATAGTCACAGACACAGACACAGACATAGTCACAGACATAGTCACAGACATAGTCACAGACATAGTCACAGACATAGTCACAGACACAGACACAGACACAGACACAGACACAGACACACTGGGCTTGTTCTAAGCAAGGCAAGCTTGGGACGGAGAGCGGAGAGCTGGAAGGCTGACAGCCCTTCAGTGTCTCTTTCCTAAGCATCGCTGACAAGCAGGGCACCTTTGGAATTCATACCCTGCCCTTTAGTCTGATAATGATGGGGGGAGATAAAACTCAATAATCCTCTTTGCACAATGAAGAAGCTACTGGGGAAAATGCAGACACAGCAGTAACTCCAAGTAATATAAGCAAACAAGAGAGAAAATAACAGACTGGTTTTTGTTCATTAGAGGCTTGGCATGGGTCTTTAATTCTGGCACTTGGAGGGGGGGCAGAGGCAGGTAGACCTCTGTGAGTTCAAAGGTAACCCAGTCTATATAAGTTCCAGGCTAGCCATAGTGGAATTCTATCTCAAGAAATAAAGAAAGAAGTCCTTTAGTGTGTTCTACGCCTTCCTACCATATTTTTTAGTTCATTTATTTCATTTATAAATCCTTTGCTGGAGATGTTAGATAGCAAGAGGTAGCAAGTTCTCTACAATCCCACACAGCATTCATGTGAAGAATATAGAGTACAGGGTTTTCCATTTTGATAATGTCTGAGCCAGCATGGGAGATGGTGCATAAACATCCTGGGGGTTACAATGACCCTTTACAGACTCTAGAGAGAACATTAGCGTTCTGGGAATTCTGTGGGAAATGGCTTTCAGACACTACATGACAAAAGAGTCTCAGTGTGGGGACAACAGGAAGCCATGGCACGGGGGAAGAAGAGGTGACCGGTGGAAGTCACAAAGTCTCCTTCTCTCAAGGGGCCCATAGTTTACTACATATTTAAAACGTTCCCTGTATCAGAAGGTTTATGAAAAAAACATTGAGAATAATTAATATTTTATACTGGAAAGAAATCGTCTACCAGCTTAGAAGGAATCCCACCCTGGAGCAGGAGAGCCTGAGTTAGTGGAAGGAGGGGCAGACTTTCAGTCAGGACTCAGAAACTCTCTCTCCCAGGTTGCTGGCCCTGGGCCGAGGACAAACAGTACACCAAAGAGAGGATGGATGAGGACTTGCAGATGAAAGATTTGCAGGAAGCCCCAACGTTCTCCAGGCTTCCTGAACCTATGGACACAGGGCCATCAATACACATAAAATCCCTACATTGGACATCTAAACATCTGGCACCGTGGGAGCCAATCATCTCCATATCCTCCATCTCCTCCATCTCCTCCATCTCCTCCATCTCCTCCATCTCCTCCATCTCCTCCATCTCCTCCATCTCCTCCATCTCCTCCATCTCCTCCATCTCCTCCATCTCCTCCATCTCCTCCATCTCCTCCATCTCCTCCATCTCCTTGGTTGTTCCCCTAGTCCTGGTGCTTCTCTGTTGGTAGCTGGATGACTAGTAATGAGAACCTTTTTGGTCACAGGGACTTTTCAGGCTTCCATATGTGATGGACATGCCTTCTGTCTTAGTCAGGGTTTCTATTCCTGCACAAACATCATGACCAAGAAGCAAGTTGGGGAGGAAAGGGTTTAATTGAGCTTACACTTCCACACTGCTGTTCATTACCAAAGGAAGTCAGGACTGGAACTCAAGCAGGTCAGGAAGCAGGAGCTGATGCAGAGGCCACGGAGGGATGTTACTTACTGGCTTGCTTCCCCTGGCTTGCTCTGCTTGCTCTCTTATAGAACCCAAGAATACCAGCCCAGAGATGGTACCACCCACAAGGGGCCCTCCTCCACTTGATCACTAATTGAGAAAATGCCCCACAGCTGGATCTCATGGAGGCACTTCCCCCAACTGAAGCTCCTTTTCCTATGATAACTCCAGCCTGTGTCAAGTTGACACACAAAACTAGCCAGTACACCTTCTAAGGTCCAGACAGCTCTTTGGGATCTGAGTTGGTTCCAGATTTGGAAAAGATCCTCTGATTCTAGAGTTTCTGCCTCATCCTTTTCCCCTCTTGAGCTGTGTGGATAGGATAGCTACTCTCCGGCAAGGTGTCTTAGCAGCGTGTACACCCCCCACCCATATTCTGTCTCTCCACTGATGCTCACCATGTCAGCAGGACACACACACACACACACACACACACACACACACATCTGGTCCCTGAGTGCTGATGTAAGCGGGGCTATTCCCATAGATGTCTTCTTAGACCCTGTGTAAATCCCAGAGCCCATCTCCCAGTGGGCTCATCTCACAAGATTATGAGCAGAGGCAGGTCACACCTGAATCCCCGCATAATGGAGAAAATCCATGGCTTGAGCACAATTCCTCGTTGCAGTGTGCACGCGGTAGAAATGGAGAGGTAAAGAAACCAGTCTAGAAGCGTGAGACAAAGCCCTGCAGCACGGTTCATCTGTAGTTGCTATCTTGGGAACTCCGGAGGTGATTTAGGTACAGAAGAAAGGAAAAGGTCTTCCTGGGCTGTTTGAAGAGAACTATAGGAAAGGATTCATACAGAAGAATCTTCTTTCTACCCTGCTGTGCGTCACTTTCTGTTTTAATATGCGGCTAAAGAAAGATATAAGCGTGCTGTGCAAGCATCCATCCCCCTGTGCTCCAGGGAGCACGGGATTAAACACTTCGGGGAGACGTTCTCTTACTCCACTCCCATAGGTCGAATATTGTTCTTGTTTCTGTTTGTTTGTTTGTTTTTTGTTTTTTTGAGACAGGGTTTCTCTGTGTAGTCCTGGCTGTCCTGGAACTCACTCTGTAGACCAGGCTGGCCTCGAACTCAGAAATCTGCCTGCCTCTGCCTCCCAAGTGCTGGGATTACAGGCGTGCACCACCACGCCCGGCTCTATTGTTCTTGTTTCTAAGCCTGCATTTTTAGAAATACTTCTGTGATACACGTTTGGTTCACAAAACCTTAACTGTACCTCTTGTAATTTTCTTAGAGAAGAGACCAAGCTATGAGATGAGCAGCAAAGGAACATCAAGGCATCAGAAAAGTTGTATATTTATGCTATAAACCTCTGCCTGCAAGAATAATAGTTTACAGGACAAGAGATACCTGAGCTGATTTTACATCCCCACCAACCTTGCATGAGATCACCATATTTAATTCTGCTACTTACTCTTTTTGACATGCTATATACAAGTCACACTTCATTACTGCCTCGGACCCCAGCCCTGAACTCACTGGTACTCTGCAATAGCTAGCATTGTCCAGTCACTTGAGACCAGGTAGCCGGTGTGACCTCATCTGTGCTGACAGACGTGCGTTCTCATTCTGGTTTACTGTCTTTCAAAACTCTCCAGCCAAAAGGCACGGTGAGAGCATTCAAGAAAAGAATTTGAGCCACGGTTGTCACCCAGACTGCTAACATCAAATCTGAGGTAGCATTGGTGACGAAGAAGAGAAGTGTGAAACCTAAGGAGACCACACTTCCTGGCAACATTGTCATCTAAGCTCAAGACGGCAAATTTTCTGAAAATTGACAGCCGGGGCTCAATGGGTAAAGCAGTTTCTGTGAGCTTGTGATGACATGACTTCCCCAGAGCCTATGGGAAGCCGGGCTTGTTGATGGCAAGTCTTCAAATTGCTTCTGTTTCACACTCTGCCCTCTTTAAAAATCCTCCTCACTTCCTCCAGACAGACAGCTGTAACCCCTAGGTGACAGTGCTCCTAGGGTAAGAGGGAAGATCCTGTCCTCAGAAGGTTCTAGGTCAGCCAGCACAGTGTATGCAGGAGCAAACAAGAGACCCTGTCTCAGATGGTGGAAAGCGAGAACTGACAACCACTGAATACAGAGAGATCTCCAAAAGCCCTGGCTCTGGGATCCAGGGTGTGTCCCTAAGCATCCACAGGCACCAGCCAGTGACTCAGATAGGTGGCACTGGTGAGAGACCACGCTCTCTAACTGAAAGCAGAGTCAGTACTCAGAACACTCGATCTCAGCCTTAGTAACAAAGAAGACATCAAGGGTCCTCAGGACCTCAGTCTTTGCTCTGCAGGTCTTGTCACCTCTCTGAAAAACACTGTCTTAGGGTTTTACTGCTGTGAACAGACACCATGACCAATGCAAGTTTTATATAAGACAACATTTAATTGGGGCTGGCTTACAGGCTCAGGGGTTCAGTCCATTGTCATCAATGCAGAAACATGGCAGCATCCAGGCAGGCATGGTGCAGGAGGAGCTGAGAGTTCTACATCTTCATCTGAAGGCTGCTAGTAGAAGTCTGACTTCCAGGCAACTAGGGTGAGGGTCTTAAGCCCACACCCACAGTAACATACCTACTCCAACAAGGCCACACCTCCTAATAGGGTCACTCCCTGGGCCAATCATATATGAACCATCACAAACACCATTAGGAATCTCTTGTCTAGATTTCAGGGAGCAGGAACAGATGATTACCAGTTACCAGGAGATGCATGGCAGCCACTTGGTAAAAGTTGGCAGTGCCCTGCAACCAGAGGAAGCAGATCCAGCAGACCAGTGGCACCATGCTGTGGCTCAGGGACACGTTGGGAGGTGGCCATTACCTCATATGTAATTACCAGTGGCAACAGTATACTAAAGAAGCCACTGGAAGACAAGGGCGATTTCAGCTTGTTTTTCAAGAAAGTATTTGAAGGCATACCGGAGGAATAAAACCTCCATTCCTGTCCCCCAGACAGAGTCTAACACACAAGCCATGGCTAGCTATGCAAGTGTTCCCAGAGTATATACCGAGCATATTGGATGAAGGCTGGAAGCTGAGCTTTCGTTTTGGCCCCTGTTCTCCAACACAGTTCTCTGGTGACTTAACAAGGAAGGAGAAATACCCAGCCGGGAGTGAGGAGCAACCACAAGCTACCGGAAATCCATCCTGTAACTCACAGCCTCTCTTTCTAACTGATTCTCATGTTAAATCTGACCTCCTGTTCCCAGCAAAGATGTCTGCTGAAAGTCTTTCCCAAGGAAAAGAAGAAAAGAAAGTTGTGGATGTAGGGGGAAGGTGGATCTGGGAAGACTGGGAAACAGATGTGATCGGGTGCATTATATAAAACTTCCAAATAATCAGTAACAATATGGTGGGGGTGGGGGTGGGAGGCGAGAAAGCCTTTGGCACTCTGCTGCTCCTGGTTGCTATGGTAAATGTCCAGTTCTAATTCTCCCTCAAGATGCCAGCCAGAATCTAAAGTCCATTTTCTATTCCAATAGGCTATGTCTTGCCTATTAAAAAACATTTTTAAAAAAAGATTTTAATTTTAATATGAAATTGTATGTGTATGTGCATGTAGGAAGAGCGTGGGCTTGTATGTGTGAGTGCAGTGCCCACGGAGGCCAATAAAGGCACTGGATCCCCAGGAGTTGGTATCATAAGAGGTTGTAGGCAGCCAGATGTGTGTGGTAGGACCCGGGCCTGAGTCTTGTGTAAGAGCAGCGGGGCGGGGAGGGGGGGTCCTCCACTGTGGGCTGCCTCTCCAGCCCTGCTTCTCAGCGTTAATGCGCATTCGCGTCCGCTCCAGCAGGACTGCGGTGGCTGCAGTTCACAAGCCCTCTCCCCTTTGTCCTCTGTGTAGTGGAGGTGCTTCCGTCACCATGCAAGTCTCCATTTCATGTGCTGATATTTTAGAGTGTCCATATGTGCACAAGCTTAATGTGAGGTCCCAGTGAGCAGCAGGCTGGCCCGTGTGTTAGTATGTTCCCAGGCTATTATATAAGCCAGTTATTAATATCACCCAACCAGCATAGACGAATTAGGAAGTGCAAGTCTCACAAATTCTCTGCATTTTACCCTGGCTTTTACTCTAGAATGCTGGAGTGTAACTCAGGATTCTGTTATCTCCAGGGAGAACACAGGGGGAAAAAAGGAAACGCCTCGGACTTCCTCACATTTGCTGAGGATGCTTTTCTCCAGGCTCCTCTTTCAAAAGGAGAATAAAACTAGAATAATAAACCAAGGAAAACCAGAGTCCCCCAAGGTCTCCCCTGGGTCCTCCACATGTCTGCAAGTCTGAGCACACGTCTGCTGTCTCCTGCTTTAGCATGGTCAGTGTGACCGATCCTTAAACTCCACATCCACTGTAAGCTGGTTTGTAGAAAAGCCTTCACAAGGATTTTTAAAACATCGAATAGTCACATCAGTCCTGAAAATACAGAAATTATGACATCAGAGATTGCAATAATCACTAAATCTAAATTCAACCCCCTGCCCCCTCCACTCTGTCTCTGTCGGTCTGTCTGTCTGTCTGTCTGTGTGTTTGTCCATGCACACGGCGTGCATGCACATGTGTATTTCTCTCTTCAGAGAAAGAGAAAAAATAAAATCTCGACTCTAATTTCACAGTGAATGTGATGACTCTTTGAAACATCAGACAGAGCACAGTTTGTCTCCCTGAACTTAATATCACGATAAGTAAACTGTTTCCAGTGTGGATGTGGAAATTCTAATGAACATAAAATTCTCCTCTTGTGCCTTCTGGAATGAATGCTTTCCCCCTGACCAAACAAATAAGATGCAGGGTGTCACAGAAAGAGCTCCAAGTTTCCTGTTTCTGAGGACTTTGGATCCCAATTTTGTCACCCGAGGGGCCACTGAAAGGCTGAGGGGGGATCCTTAGTTGTTTGGGGGCTTTAATTGTATCCTAAAATCAAATCAATAAAACCGAATTGGTAACAATAGGATAACTGATTTATCCTTTCCCCTAGCTCCTCATCCCAAGGAACCTAGTCTGAGGACACAGGAAAGCACAAGCCCTATTGTTCAGAGGCTGGGATGCGGACATGAAGGAGGTCTCAGCCCCTGGGAAGCTACCAGAGGAAAGACAGATCCGTGGCAAGCCTCGGAGAACAGACAAGTTAATGATGGAGAGTGGAAATCAGGATCCCGCAAAGGACCTTCAGAAGTTCAGAAGCTCAGAGGCCAGAGGAAGGTATTATACATTAGAAGGCTGCTTCACGGGCTTGTGCTGAGAAAGACTGAGGAGGATGGGCCCGAGAGGCGGGCGGAATCTCCACATTTTAATGGGCGTTCTGCTCCATGTCAAGATAGCTGAGCTTCACTTGCAGCGATCTGTTGGCGGAACCAATTTTATCTAAAGAAGGCTTGCAGTATGGACGTTGGGTAGATTGATAGAGGAAACAGCGGAGCAGAGCAATCTGTCGGAGACAGGATAATAGTGACTTGAACTAAGGGAGTGACAGAGAGGAGGGGCATGTAAAAACCTCCTAGATGAACAGAGGAAAGCCTGGAACTCTCAAATGGAAATTCTGTGAGAAGGTAAGGACACACGCATCTAAATGTATGGAAAGGCGTGTCTAAGCATGCTGCGTTTTCTGTGCTCATGGAAGCAGATCCCTATGCTGTCACCCACAGTCCCCACCCCTGGAGGTTCTTAGAGCCCAGCTGCACACTGCAGCTGCTGGGACACTGGCTCTCTAAAGCGGAGGGAGGTGGCGGCCTATGAGAGCTGATGTCTTCAGTGGATGGATCCATGTAAGGATGTCTCTACATGGTTGTACATCTTCTACCTTGGCAAGAATGGAGTCCACGCGCCCTAATCTCTGCTCAGTTACCTTTGCAGAATTCTGAGCCCTGAGGCCCTCAGGGGTGGTCCCTGGTCTGCTGCTGTGACCTCATTCTGCTAGAAGTCAGGAAGGAAGAAGAGAGAACAAAGTGAAGAAATGACACTTGAACCGCAGGTGACAGTCGTCAGGTCCTCAGGACCCCTCCTGTGTGACACAGAGGGTTTGAGGAATTGAGCTCAGAGCTATTACATGAAACTAAGAGAAGGCTCTAAATCTTGGGTGTGGATGTCGCGATGTGTGTGGGATTCAAGCATATTAGAAATTCTATCTATAATTCACTGACTGTCATTTTAGTTTCGGTGAACACGTTAAAGAGCTTAAAATGTCAAAGGTGCCCCTGCAAACCTGAGCTCTTCTCCAAGCCTCAAACTGTCATAGTGGCTTTATTTATAGACACATGGTAGTTTTTGGAACCATGCAGAGTTCATAAAATGTGACAGAATGATTTCTTGTGCATTAAATGATAATTATTAAATTAACCTGAGTCAAAATGTTTTAGAGCGCTACACCACGGATATAAATTTTCAGCAACCAAAACTGTTGTCATTCATGGAGTTACACCAAAGGTCTAAGAGGGAATTATCCTGCCTTTCGGGAGGGAGACTCTTCTTGTGCTATGACTTGTTCTATTCAGTGTGGCGAAAGCGACCATCTGGAAGGCCTGCGACGCATTTGACTGTGGGAAATGAGTGTAGGTGTTAAAACTAATATTTATAACTACGGACCCGGGAATGCTACTTTGTTCAGCGGTACTATTTCAGAGTGGAAGGAGGCTAACGGTCATTCATTCTGACAGTGCAGACAATGAACCACAATGCTCACAGAGGAAGGGCTGGCTCTGAGACATAATCAAAAGTGAAAACAAAATTTCTGAAAGAGTGTTGGTATTAGTGCTGCTGTCAGGCTGTGAGTGGAAGGGTCTGGTGCAATTTCACCCAGCCTTTGTAACGCTTCAAGGCATTATTAACTGGGCCACGCATTTTAAGAAAACCCATAAACCATTTCAAATGGATTGAATATACGAGTGACTATTTTCTATTTTTAAAGCTTTTACGAGTACGGGTATTTTACCTGCATGCTTATCTGTGTGTCAAATGCATGCAGTGCCAGAAGAGGGCAGAGGAAGGCATAGGATCCCCTGAAACTGGAGTTCTAGAGGGTTGTGAGCTACCATGAGAGTCCTGGGAATCAAACCCAGGTCTTCTGCAAGAGCAACAAGAGCTATTAACGCCTTAGCCACCTCCCCCAGCTCCCAAAGTAATTCTTTTACACAAAACCTATGTAAGGTATTTATTTCAACGAGGAAAACAAATCTGCTGTATTTTAAAAGTCAAGAAATGCTACAAAAATCCAAGACTCAAAACATGTCACAGACCAGCTGCCTGACACAGTGCAATCAGTCTGCTTTCTTATATTTTTCTTTATGTGGTCTCATTTTTTCACAAGTATTCACAGAATCTTTTGGAGAGTGGGAACAGAAATATCACAATTCAGTCTTCTATCATGGTTGATTGAAGTCTGTATCTCACTAGCCATGTGGAAACTATCTAATCCACTTTGGTGAGCCCTTTATGAACTATCCCATGTTGAACTGTCAGCCCAAGGTGCCTTTCATGTGTCCTGGGGCATTAAAGCACAGGTGACTTGCTCAAACGTGCAGGCTGCTACAGACTGACCTCTTATCTAGAAACAGCTTTGATTATATCCTGCAATTCCCTGCTGTATGACAGTTTACTCCAAACTGAAACGGTCCCCCACCCCCCCCCCGGAAGGAAGGGAGGGACGAGCAGACTCAGAAGCAAACAACAGGTCACCATAAGTCTGGGACAGTGAACACTTAGGTACAAGATCCTCGAAGGCCCTTCCTCAATCTTAGAGGGGTAGTCAGTAGTCAGTAGCTACTGGATTTGGAGAATTTAACTGGCTGAGCTGCACCAGGGAGAGATTTCTCCGTGTTCTGGTGCCTGTGAGCTATGCGGAGAACTGAAGGAACACGGCTTTTGCCAGCTGGACTGGGTTTTTCCGTGTTTCCGCTGCTTTAGGATTGTCCTCCCTCCTGTGAGTAACTCCCCACGCATACTCCTGTCAGCAAACCCAGTGAAGACTCATTATCCATCAAGTTAGACTTTGGTACTATTATTACTAGGCTCAGCGATGGTTCCCCTTTCTGAGGTGAGTAGGCACATGCATGTTCTGTTTCCCAGGAGGGAAAAATTCTCACACATTATTCTCATAGAAAGAAGAATGTATGTCTTGATCTGCTTACGATAATAATCAGTTGAATTCATTTCCTTACCTAGCATGTCTCTGGTAGAAGTTTTGTTTTAAGCAGGCATTAGTGAAAACGGGGCCATTCGCTCAAATGCTTCATGTCTGATGGAAGTGTTTTCAAGAGACAAGGCTATCCCAGCTCACTGATGTTACCAGCCATATCTACTACCATTCAGCAACACTACAAACCTCTCAGACTCTACACAGCCTTCATGTTCCCGCGAAAATCTATACACTTAACAAGATATACACGGTAACACTATACAAAATATCCAACTGAAAAGGTGTGGTACTTTAGTACCAAGTTTATCACAGACACCCTCTATAGAAATGAACACGAAATCTCTGAACGCCAGACATTAATAGGCAGGAAGAGTCTCCAGACAGCAGGAATCAGAGTAAACAGAGAAGGGAGGAAGATTTCTCTGCCAGTAGCAAGCAGAAAGAATTCCAAATGTGGGGGAAGGCTTTGAAAAAGCAGAGTACGCTGTGGACTGAGGCTATGCTTAGAGCCAAACAGATCATAATACGGATCACATTAGAGATTAGACTCTGAAGCATCTTGAATGTGAATATTCCCATTTGAGCAGCTGATGTCCCCCACACAGCCACTGTAACCATATATTTATTTCCCTTTCAGAAGAAATGAACCATTTCTTTCTGCTCTGGTTTTCTTTTCTTTTCTTTTCTTTTTTTCTTTTTTCTTTTTTTTTATTTTTTCTTTCTTTTTTTTTTTTTTTACTTATAACATCAACTCCCTTCTTGGTAGCACTGTACAAGAGGCAGGAGAAATGGATGCCTTTGACCTGAAGAATCTCAGTCTCTGGGGGTCTAAAGTAGCACTGTGAAGGCTTAGGTAGAAACATAGATAGAAATACCCTGGCACTTATTTCTTCACGAAGAAAACAGAGCTGGGCTCTGCCAAGCAGACAGCTATGAGCTCATTGGTCTGAAATAATTACTTATTGAGACTTTCCCCTGGACAAGGCTAATGGTTTATGCAGGACATACTTCATTTATGGGAATTTTTTTTTAGCTCAATAATTGGTTACCTTGACCTATACTGACCTAGACTACAAAGTTCCCTGTTATATTAATTGATAAATTAGGATATGGAAGTTGATAGGAAACAGAAAATAAATATTCAACCCGAAGAAGTTGTTTTCAAATCATTCCTCATGGATTTCTGATATTATTCCTAATTTTAAAATCAAAGCCTCAAATAATTGAAAACAAATAGGGAGTTTTGAAGGAGTCCAACAGTCTCTGGTTGGGGTTTGGAATGCAACCACAAACTGAAGCGAACCCCAAAGACACTGCTGGAGGTGGTCCAGAGCAGATCTGAGAGCTTCTTTAAATCAAGAGGAGACGTGTTGTGACATCAACGGAAGGAACGGGGACATCGAAGGGACTGTGCTAAATGACATCTGCGTGAATATGAAAAGCAGGATCTAAAGCACCACTGATTATTATTACATATATTACGTATATGTATATGTATATGTATATACATATACATATACATATACATATACATATACATACACACACACACACACACACACACACACACATATATATATATATATATATATATATTGTGCTACATGGGCAAAGAATCAAATGGAAGGCAGTCGTCAGCTCACCAAAAACTCAGCTGCTGCCTGCTAGACGGTCGACAAGTCCGGTCGACACTCCCAGTGCTCTAGGAAAGGACATGAGTGCAGAGCTATGTGAGGTCTGAGCTCCCGTGTCAGGAAAGATGCCAGGGATTGGAGAGGATGCAGGAGTCCCGGCAGAGAAGACTTTATTCACCGGCATAGTCCCATAGGGCCAGCCACTCACTGGTATACAGCCAGCGGGCAGGCGGCTGAAGGCATATAAATTTGGAGTCAGGAAGATGATCCATTGGCTATCGTACTTCACGTGCAAGGGTGAGACCTGGTGTTCCATGTAAACGTAGGGTGGGTGTGGTGGCCCGCAAAAATTGCCAGCCCTCTCCCCGTTAGGAATGAGGAGTTCTCATTTCAAGCCTGGCTAACCACACTATGGAAATCGGAAGCTTTGGGTTCAGTGAGAGAGCCCAGCTCAAAACAAACAAACAAACAAACAAAAACAAACAAACAAACAAACAAGAAAAAAGGCAGAGAACAGATAGAGGAAAACATTGGTATCTGACTTCCGTACACACAGCATGTATGCACACATGTGCACGCACAAACACATGCACACGCCACATGAGAACATTTATACACCCATGCACGAGAACTGCACACACACACACAAAGAAATATGAGTATCTTGGTGACAGTATAAATTGAGAGATTATTAAAATGATTGCTGTCGACCCTTTTTTACTAACAGGTAGCTGTTTTTGTTTTTTGTCGCTTCTCACTGTTGGAGATGTGCCACATTGGAACTTTTTGAACCGTCAAAGTGGGATCAGCGCCATATTCAGACTAAGCTGAGAGGAGTTTAGACAAGCGTTTGGAAGCGTGTCCTCAGACAGAACTTGTAGCCTGTCTTTTGAGACAATGACATATGCAGTTCTTCTACCAAAAAAAATGACCTCATTTGTTAACAATTGATTATTTGGGGGTTTGGAAATGATAGTGTGTGATTTTACCACCCAGTGTGAAATTAACTACAGACCACAATCATCAGTAACCTTTACCTTCCTGGGGATCAAAGAGAAAAGGAGATAATATTTGTTTTTGAAGTGGCTGAAAACAAGAATTATCTGTCTGGACTTTTAAATGTCCTAAATCATTTTCCCCAAGGTAAACAGAGCACACGGCTTTCCCCTGACATTTCAAATAAGACAGAGAAGGGTGATCTAGCCTCACCCAAAGCAGCCATACGGGTAAAAGAAACCAAGGAAGGACAGCTTGGGAAAACAACTCTTTGGAAACAAAAGAGTCGGAAAGGAAAATGAAGCTAATTTTAGAGGCTAGTAAAGTGAGGAGTGAAATTTAATTAATAAGAAAACCCCAAAGATTCAAAAGGAGAAATGATTTCAGAAAGTGAAACGGAGACTCGCAGGCTGTTTGCCCGCTGACATCAAAGCGTCAAAGTGTCCCTCTAAGGGAAACTATTTTCCATCTAGCTCAAAGCTACAGAATGCAGGGGCAATTTATTTTCTGAAACTTGACAGGTAGCATACAGATCGGCAAAACTACATCAAATCTCAAACACTCAGAAGAGGGACCGAGCTACAAAATCCCACCTATTTCAGAGCAGAAATGGCCGTCTCCCATCTGCTGACCCCACTTGCTATGACATCAGAAGGAAAAACAATCACCAAAGCATCGTCTGCTTAACGCACCCAGGCCCCAGCGTTCAATATTACCAAGGCCTTCTAAAACATCTTCCTCCAGAGGCTCAAACATCTGGCACCGGCACCGGCCTTAAGGACGGCAGGCAGACGGCTTACAGCTGGAGAGTGTCCGCAAGCAGCCAAGAGCAGGAAGGCTGAGGGAAGCAGCCAAGGACCAGGGCTTTCTCAGGGCGCTTCTGACAGCCCGAGGGATTTGCCTTCTGATTCACCGCGGTGTTCAGAAATGGAAGAGTTGAGTTTGAAGGCCAAAGCCCAGACAGGTAAGTGAGGGTCACCAATGAGAACACCCTGAAAAAGGAATAGTCTTTGTCTTCGTCATTTGCCTTTTCTTGAAGGATATTATGAGCACCTCTGATATAATGGCAGCATGGTGAAGTGAAACCTGCCCATTGATCTTTAGCCTGTTGGGACTGGACCTGGTTCTTCTAACACAGTGGTTTTCAGCCTTCTAATGCCGTAACCCTTTATTATACAGTCCCTCATGGTGTGGTGAAACTATTTTCATTGCTACTTCGTATCTGTAATTTTGCTGCAGTTATGAATTGAAATGTAAAGCTCTGTGTTATCGGATGATCTCAAACAAGTCCTGTGGAAGGGGAAAGGGGTCATTCGCCCTTCAAACGGGTTGAGGCCCAGAGGTTGAGAACCACTGTCCTAACTCCTATAACTTGTAAGTAAGCTACTTCCCTCATCACGTAATGGACTGAGCGCCTACACTGGCCCCCAGGGCTAACCAGCAGCCTTCACATAGAAGAAACACACAAACTGTTTCCCGTCACGACCACAAGTGTCACCCTCCCATTTATGTCTTCCCCGCAGTAAAAGAGGGAACATTCTAGAGCCCAGTTCCGTTCACTTATTTTGTTTGCAATAAAAACAGTCAAATGTAACGGGACGCCTGCACCGTGTCCACTCAAGAAGCACATGCTTTATCTTGTGCTGCGGTAATGGCTTCCCTAGTAGTTCTCGGCTCGGGAGCAGGCTATCCTTACCGCATTCTCCACATTCTGTTTCTTCTCTTCAGAACTCTGGATTTTGCTGCCACTGTTCATAAAAGCTGCATTTCGTTTGTGTTAAAGGGCTAAACACCCCCTTTTCCAACACAGATATGAGCGATCAGTTGTGGCACGGGGGGGGGGGGGCTTGAGATATGGACAACTCCAAACTAGGACGGAATTCAAATGCAAGCACAAATAGAAGGGACATGGTAGTGTGTGCCTTAAATTGGGAGGCAGGGGCAAGCAGATCTCTATGAGTTCAAGGCCAGCCTGGTCTATATAGCAAGTTCCAAACTAGTCAAGGCAAACAAATACAACCAAAAGTTGGGTGGAGTTCAATATGTCATCTCAAGTAACACGACAAGGTGGTGAGGTATTTTGTAGTTAGGGTCTAGGAGGTAGAACTGCAGAAACATAGGTGCTTGTAGCCTGCCAAAGCAAGGCAAAGCATCATGGGAAACCTCAAAGCACAGCAGATGAAAAGCAGAGATGACGAGAAGAAGATAGTACTCAGGAAATCCAATGAGACTGGAGCTTCGAGCCCTCAGATGGAACGTTTCAGGACACCTCTCTCTCACTCTCTGTAGGAATGGATGCTTATAAGAGTCAGAGGGTGGGGAGAAGGGCTGTGAGAGGCCGTCTTCTGAGGAAGCACAGGGCGACTAGGAACTTAAAGCAGATGTGCATACTGGTACTGGGTCTACAGAAGCGGGGCACTCCTGACGCTCAACTAGCTGGGGGAAGGGATACACCAGGCCCTGCCACCTATCCTAACAATCTGTGGATTCTTAGGGAGGGAAAACTGTGGATCCACTGGAGACCACTGGGCTCTGACAGTCCCAAAGGCAGGGTCACAGAGGACCATGATGGAATTTTGGATACTAGCCAACATCCAAGCTGGTAACTAGGGGAGAGCGATTTACAAGGAGGAGGAGGAGGCTCTGGTAGGGAGAGGAAGGAAATGGGAGAGAGGAACCAAAATGTATATATAGTGTACACATAAAAAATTGAACACAATTGACTACTACTAATAAAAATAAATATTAGACCCTGTTGTTTAACTACACACTACTGGGAAGCAGGGATAAGGTGGATCACGTGACCGGACTAAATAATCTGGTAAGAGATAGGCCTCATTACATCTAAACTAGGGATCCTTTGAGCGCTTCAGAGGAGTCAAGGGCTTCTCTTATGCTTATGAACCACATGGCAAAAATGAGGCTTGGGTCCTGACAAAATACACTCCAGAGGCTTGTCTGTTGAGGGGACTGAGCTGCCTCACGTTTCCCACAGGGACCCTGACTGAGGATATTCATGCCTGAGGCATGTTCCTCCTCTCCTCAGATAAAACACCAGCAGTTCTTTTTTCTGTTCAGCAATCTTTGCATAGATCTCCTGAAAACTCTTGTGATTCGGAAGAGAACTCAGCAGAACTGAGCCTAGTCTTTGATGGACAGAACACCATACTAAGTGAGGTAACCCAGTCTCAAAAGAATACCCATGGTATGCACTCACTGATAAGTGGATATTAGCCTAGACTCTTGGGACACCAAAGACACAATCCACATATCAAATGATATCCTACAATAAGGAAGGAGTGGACACTGGTGCTGGAAAGGATCAAAACATCAGTGTAGGGGAATACCAGAACAGGAAAGTGGGAAGGGGTGGATGGGGGAACAGGGGGAGGGAAAAGGGCATGTGAGACCTTTGGGGGGATGGGGAACCAGAAAAAGGGAAATGAAATGTAAATATAGAATATATCCAATAAATAAATAAAATAAAATAAATTTAAAAAAAAAAAGAAAAAGGAAAAAGGAAAAACCCAGCCAGAAGCAGAGCTGTCCCCCTCAGTCACCTGCAGGACACTGCTGTAACCTGATCCTAGAAAACTGAAGACCCAGTGTGACTTTCAGGCCTGGTCAAGGCTTTGAAGCTGTGTCAAGACCACAGGACAAAGGCAGTACTGTTTATGCAAATCCAGGAACTCCAAAGCCATTAAAAGTAACATCAGCAATTCAATACCCAGAGATGATTAGAGGCCCTGCATCTGTCTGAAACAGAAAACCCAAAGCAGAGCTGGGCGATGTACCAAATTCCCAGAGTAGGAAGGGACCCTGGGCTGGCCAGAGCCTGCTGGATGTGCTTTAAAAGCTGTGCTGCATACAGCTCCCCCAGCCAAGGGGCAGCCATCCGCGCCAAGGAAGAAAGTCCTGGCCTAAAGCTGCTTCTAAACCTGGTGCACAGAACCCTCCGAGAGAAATTGCCAAACAAGCCTGCACAAGGCCAGACTTCAGGAGCACATTCCATCCAAAGGAGACAGCATCTGTCAGTGAAGAGTCTCTGCGGCAGTAGACACTGGGGTGGAATACCATGAACTCCTGACAATATGCAACATTTTGAGACCACTCTCAAAAGATTTAAAGTTTGACTAAGGATCCCGCGAAGAATCACTTACACATTTATGATTTGTGAAAGTTCTCAGGCATTGTCAGTCTCATTAAGGGTGTGGGGAACAATATCACATTTTAAAAGGACTCCAAGAACATCTGGCCCAGAGGTTTTCAGTCTGAACTGCACACTGAGATCCCCTGGAGGTTTACAAAATGCGTCAGTTGTCCTGGCCCTACTCCATCAGCCCTGGCCTGGGTCTTTCCTTAAGACCTCTTCAAATGATTCTGAAAATGAGTCCCATTTGAGAGCCATGATTCTAGAACATTTCTCTTAGGGTTTTACACGATTCTAGGACATTTCTCTTAGTTAGGGTTTTACTGCTTGTCTTAGTTAGAGTTTTAATGCTTGTCTTAGGGTTTTGTTGCTATGAACAGATACCATGACCAAGGCAACTCCTATAAGGACAACATTTAATTGGGGGCTGTTTTACAGGTTCAGAGGTTCAGTCCATTATCATCAAGGCAGGAACATGACAGCATCCAGGCAGGCATGGTGCAGGAGCAGCTGGGAGTTCTACATCTTCATCTGAAGGCTGCTAGCAGAATACTGGCTTTCAGGCAGCTAGGACTAGGGTCTTAAAGCCCACACCCACAGTGACACACCTACTCCAACAGGGCCACACCTTCTAATAGTGCCCCTCCCTGGGCTGAACATATGCAAGCAGTACTGGACAGGAAACTGAGGTGCACAGGGAATAGGTTACTTATGCAAAGTGGCACACACAGCAATGTATCTGGGTCATTTCACAAGACAATGCAATTAATGAATTGGATGCCCACTGCAGGGAAAATGGGTAATGGGCAGAGCTGCGTTTGGAGGCAGAGAGCCAATTATCCCCCTTACTCCATCCCTCAGTGATTACTGTCTCCTTAGTGCTGCATATTCAGTTAGAGAACACAGCTCACATTCTCGAAAAGAAAAAAAAGGGTTAAAACAAAAAATAAATGTGTGCACTTACAAATCTTCACTATAGGTATTTCTTTTGAAAGAATACAAGAAAACTGTGTGTGAAACAGTACAAGATTCGCAGCCAAGTCATCCCTGTCCATAGGAGACAGCAGCACTCGTAACTGTAATAATGTAACTATAATAATGTAATTGTAATGTATTGGCTTCTTACAAAATGCATCTGTGACAAACCCAAAGCAGTCCTTTGTATAGAAGAGTAGAACGATATGATTGCCCAAAAAGTAAATGTTAAATTCATTACGAGTGAGGACACAGGCTTGGGAAACTTGTAACATCATGTAATTAACAGCTGAACTGGCAGCTGTTGAAAACAGTCCAGTTTTACTAGTCACAAATAAGAGGAGGAAGTTTTAATGACATGGGAAAAAGGGAAATCAAATATAGGAATATTAAGCTGGATATAATAGCTTATGCCAACAGTCCGAGCTTGTGGAGGCTGCGGTGGGAGGACTGCTGGTTCAAGGCCAGTGCGCACCTACAGAATTAGTTATAAGATGGCATAGGCTATTTGCAGTGTGTGGCTTTGTCTTACAAAAGGGTATGTTTTCACAGGAGGGGGGGAGTAGGAGGGGGTCAGTGGGTAAGAGTCCTTTGTGCACAAGCATTAGGACTTGAGTTCTGATCCCCAGCACCCACATAAAGCCCAGGGTGGCACATGCACCTGAACCTCCAATGTTAGCCGCTGGAGACAGGCAGATCCTTTGGACTTACTGGTCACCAATCTAAGCTCCAGGGTCAGAGAGAGACCCCGCCTCAACCGAGTAAGACAGAGCGTAGTGTAGCAGAACAGAGAACATTAGATATCCTTTGAACATACAGAGGCTGAACACGTATGTAGCAGATGCGCGGTTTGGTCTTCACGTGGGTCCTGAACAACCAGCAGAGGCTATCCCAAAAGCTGTTGCCTGTGTGTGGGATATGTTCTTCTAGAGGGGCTGCCTTGTCTGTCCTCAGTGGGAGAGGAAGTGCCTAGCCTTGCAGACACTTGAAGTGCCAGGGTGTTGCAGGATTTTCCCTGCCCAATTACATTAGGGCAGCAGGAGGCCTGTGATTATTGGACAGGGAAAGGGGAGGCAGAGCTAAGAGTTGCAGAGACAGAGATGAGAGAGAGAGAGAGAGAGAGAGAGAGAGAGAGAGAGAGAGAGAGAGAGAGAGAGAGAGCGCACCAGGATGGAGGTGGACATGAACCAGCATGGCTTTAACCAGCCACAGGTAGTTATGATATCATAAGATTAGAATAATTGCAATAAAGCTTTTATCATTATCAATTGGTTCTGAAATTGTTGTATTGGCATCTTGTAAATTTAGATTTTATTGATACGTTAATTATAAGCTTTGAGAGTTTTGATTCTACCGGGTAAATGGGTGTCGTGGCTGACTGTGGAGTGGACAGTCATTGAGTGGGCCTGGGGGCAGAGATCCGCCAAGGGACTCGGGAACTCCAGCGCAGAGAGATGGCGGAGCTGAGATCACCCGGGCTGGAGCCGTGTGGTCTGCCAGTTGCCAGCAGTTGCCGGCAGTGGCACCGGAAGCCTATAGGTCCATATTTTAACATTTCCCGCAACACCGGGGGAGGGGGAAATGGGGGGGGCGGTCCCCCCTGCTCAGCAGAGAAAGGGAGAGGGGGATGGGGAAGGATTGTAGGAAGGAGGGAGTGACCCGGAGGGGGCAGTGAGCAGGCTGTGAAGTGAGTAAGGAAAAAATAAATTAAATTAAAATTTTAAAAAAGGATATCCTTCTTTGGCCTCTATACTACATGCACTAACACACACACACACACACACACACACATACACACACACACACGGGGGAGGAGGGAGAAAGGGGGGAGAGGGGAAGAAGTGGAAGAAGTGGAGGAGAAAGAAGAAGGAAGAAGAAGAGGAGAAATTAAATACAAGCACAGAGAGCAAAGATCAAGGAAAATGGGAACCAATATAGTGCGCGTGAACGTGTATAGTTAGAGGCAATTACTAGTTTCATCTCCCTCCACTCAAATAATGACCACCCATAAATATTGTTCTTCTATAAAACTAAATGCTTAATAATGCAAGTTGAAAAGGGGGGCTTGAGGAATTGCCTTTTTATACTGAGTGTAATGCACAAGCTAAATCAAAGAGTCAACCATTTGTAGTACTGTCTTTAAACATATCGGGAAAGAATTCAGCCATTGTTAGAGAAAGAATGAATGCTAACTGACCTGTTCTTGTTCATAATAATCTCTAGTGCCATTGGTATTTCTCCCCTTTATTCCTCTCTGATTTTATTTATTAGAATCTGTAGACTATATAGACTCCATATAGATTGCTCTAGCTAAAAGTTTGTCAGTTGCATTGGGAAAATTACTTTTTTCATTGAACTTTCGGACCTTTTTATTATTCCCCTTCCATTTATTTCTGCTCTGGTTTTTATTAATCCTTCTCTTATATTAATTTGGGGGCAGGCTTGCACTTTGTCGTCCTAGCTCCTTGATAGACATCATTTTCAACCCATTGGTTTAGAAACCATAGATTATCTTGCTGAAGTTAGAATCAAACAATGAAAATTAGTGGACTTAGCAAAGCTGAAAATCTAGTAAGACCAAGGAAGGCTGGAGAGGAAAGTGATTGTTTTTTAAAATATTTTCAGTGTCAGCTGTTTCAAGCCTTCCATGTCAGCGCCACAAAACTCACCCAAAACAAGGCACGTTCTGGCTGCCTGGGTGCTTTCCACTCAACCCGTGTTTGCAGAGGGAGCACAGCCACGCATAGCTGTGTTTGCAGAGGGAGCACAGCCACGCATAGCTGTGTTTGCAGAGGGAGCACAGCCATGCATAGCTGTGTTTGCAGAGGGAGCACAGCCACGCATAGCTGTGTTTGCAGAGGGAGCACAGCCATGCAGAGGGAGCACAGCCACGCATAGCTGTGTTTGCAGAGGGAGCACAGCCACACATAGCTGTGTTTGCAGAGGGAGCACAGCCATGCAGAGGGAGCACAGCCACGCATAGCTCTGTTTGCAGAGGGGGCACAGCCACGCATAGCTGTGCGCTAAGCTGTCTGTTCCATGGCACAGTAATGACATGAAAAATCCTGATCCCACTTGGCATCGATTTTCCACTATCTTGGCAGGTCTACACCACAATCACTGTGGTGTGTGCCACTTGGCTAGGATTATAAGGCTGGCCGGCCACCAAGAAACAAAGAAGCCCTTCTATTAGCCCAGCAAGACACTCTGTTGGGAATGCCAGAGCCCCGAAATGTCTACAAATACATGTTTCACAGGTATCTCAGGAATTTAATTTCCACTGTTGAGTGTCTAGAAAATCCAGCATTTCTCAAGACCTTAAAAAGGAGCAATTTCTCACTGCAGGTTCCAGTGAGAAGAGCAACAGCTCACCCTTGATTCCTCTGGTTCCCGCCTCATCTGTTACCTTCTAGAATAAGAAGCTTGCGATTGCCCTCTACCCTGCTCTCCAAAACATGGACAGTCACTCTCAAAAGAGCGAAGAAAGAGGCCTCTCCTGTATTAAACTCCTACTGTCCAAAGTGCACGCGCTACAGTCTAATTCATTATTATTATTGTTTGGTAGTGGTGGTAGCTAGTAGCCCAAATGGGGACATTTCAATTTAAGAAACCTTTCTCCAGCCTGGTATATACCCATCAGTTGACTCTAAAGTAACTGAAGCTGGAAGGAAATGAACTATTCTAACACAGCTAACATGCCACTCAACCCAGAGACCCATAAAAGTCCTTCAGCAGAAGTCTTTCTGGCTTTCTGCCTCATTTGGGACCTTAGAGTCTAGGGTGAGTACTTATGTTATTCTTGCTCCTGAATGCATGTTTCCTAAGGTATCGTGAATCAGAAAGCACAGGAGGGAGAAAGTTATTTTTGTATTATGTTTATAGACACAACGAAATCTCAACGAGGTGGGAGATGGCCAACAGCCTGTTGAATTTGCCAGCTAAAATACTAACAATAACAATGATAGAGTCAACAAAATGAACCTGTTGCCATGCCCTGGGTTTAGCCCTAGCAGACCATCATGACGTTGTTACTCAACGTTTAAGTCTGAAAAAAAAATCTTCGCACACATGGCGTTCCTAAAGAAGAAAAGAAGTGCTTTCTACCCAAATCTAAGGTTTAATTCATGTGAGAAACTCGGCTAGTGCCACCAACCCCAGATGCAGTGTTTGAAGGGCAGCGTGTCCCACTAGATGAATTCTGGCCATTGTGTGTGTGTATTCTGCATGGGTTTTCAATTATTACCTGTAACAAGATTTTTTTTAAAAGTTATGAACATTAACACGCGTTCCTACTAGAAGAATAAAGAACAGAAGGAAAGGTAATGTAACCTGATTTGTTTACCACTAGGCCACCCCATGGCCACTTGCCAAGGCTTCTAATGCTAAGTACTTAGGACTTGGGTCCTGGCCTGAGGAGGGAGCCCCCACATGCCAGCAGAGGTCAGGTACAGCAAGTCAAAGAGACAGCAGGGGCTTACTGCAGACTCACACAGTGTGGGGCTGATGGGTACTTGGCAGCCTGGACCAAGCTCAAAGCACAGAGACTACTCAGCCTCTCTTGTGGAGAAATGCAGACCTGGCAATGCCAGGTATTTATTACACAGACATGTTCACTCGCAAAACATTATAAACTCACATGTTTATGATATAGGCTTTGCAGATGCACATTACAATTTATGTACGATTTCAAAAAAATTACAAAAGTACTTTTTAAAAGACTGATTAAGGGGGCTGGAGAGATGGCTCAGTGATTAAAAGCACTGGTTGCTCTTAACAGGGGGCTTAGGTTTGAGTCCCAATACTTACACAGCAACTCACTACCATATATAACTTTAGATCCAATACCCTCTTCTGGCTTCTGAGGACACCAGGCACATGTGATGCACAAACACACTTGCAGGCAGAACACTCATACACATAAATTAGTTAAAATTTAAAAAATATCTTTAAAAGAGTAATTAGGGCCATATTTTCTAGAGGACAAAGAGTCAAGGGCAAGAAAACGGGGGGGGGGGAATGTCATCAGAGAGGGGGATGATGTCATCAGAGGGGGATGATGTCATAAGAGAGAATGATGTCATCAGAGAGGGAATGGTGTCATCAGAGAGGGGAATGATGTCATCAGAGAGAAGATGCCATTAGAGAGGGGATGATGTCATCAGAGCGAGGGATGTGATCAGAGAGGCGCTCAGAGTAACTTCCTGAAGTAGAAGTTATGTGAAACTGTTCTGATTCTACCAGCTGGAAAGATGCAGGATGCAGGAAAGGGTGCCTTGTCAGTATCTAAAGACCGTGATACAGAGAAATGGGTTTCAAGGCATCACACTTGTGCAGGGTACAGGCAGCATCTATATTTGGGTCAAAATATGCACACACACATTGACAGCTTCTAGACAAATATGCAAAATGCTCTCACTGCTCCCTTCTGGCAGGTAAGATTTAGATCTCAATGAATTCCCACGCACAGTATCCGATGGTTTTTATATGGGGGCCTGGCATTTCAAGTTGTAAAATAAATACATAAAAATACATGAGCGCTAAAAAATTAACCTTTTAAGATATTTTGTTTTAAATTGTGTGTGTGTGTGTGTGTGTGTGTGTGTGTGTGTGTGTTGGGTTGGAGGGTGTTGGTGTTGCACATGAGTGCAATGCCCTCAGAGACCAGAGGGCATCAGGTCCCCTGGGGCTGGAGTTTCAGGTGGTTCTGAGCCTGCCAGAGTGATTGCTGAAGGGTGGGGAACTGAACTTATGTCCTCTGCAAGGGCAGTACTCACTCTTAACCAATGAGCCATCGCTCCAGCCCCTGGTATAACTTTTAATCACGAGTTTTTTGATATATTAACATAGATGTAATCAAAATGCCAAGCCACTTTGAGAGTAAACATGTGAAAGCCATGTAGTTCTTAACGAATTATAGCTACGATTTAAATGCACACAGTGAAATCTCCCCATAAGGTGGTAACTGAGGAACGGCCCAACAAATACATTATAGGCCAACAGCTTTCTCCTGACTTTACTGTACAATGTTACATATTGTGAAGTAATGTGTAGAAACAACCTTTATAATTCCCTACTATCAACCCCATGAAACCCTCATAATGGTCCTACTATCCTGCTCTGCAGAGTGGAGACAGTGCCACACAGTGAAATGACCCATGTGCACAGTTAAGTGTTGGGAAGGAACCACAGCACAACCGATGGCATTCCTGGTCACAGAGCGTTCATTGTTCCTTCCTACAGCCACAGGAGACAGCCGTGCTGGAGACTGCGGGGAAGCGCATGCCTATGGCCAGAGAGCGGCAAGGGGCTGCAGTATAAAGACCCGGAGAAATGTCTGTAAAACCGACTTCTGCTTAGGCTAATGAGCATGTGTCACAAACCAGGAGGGGCAGCTATAAGACAAACAACACTAAAACAGCCGCTCAGGAGTTAAGAGTGTCGATGGATGATGTCACCACAACACTATTTACCATACAACCTACTGGGGTCAATTCCTCACCCGCCCTTTGCTTTGGCGTCCGCATGTGTGAAGGGCATTTGGGAACAACTTCAGGACCCTTTCTGTTTGCTGTAGACAGTTTGCCATCGTTGAAGCAACGGGATCAGTGACAAAAGCATTTTGCTACTTCAGTGTTTACTCAAAGGAGTGCATCGTTTTGAAATCCAATCATATTTTAAGATCGGAGGCTGGGAAAGATGGACAGGTTTCTCCAATCATGGCAAAGAAATTTTACATAGCAGTTCTGGCTGTCCCAGAACTCACTATGTAAACCAGACTGGCCTCAAATTTACCTGCCTCTGCCTCCCAAATGCTGGGAATTAAAGGTATGCACCACTCTGCCTGGCTTATATTTTGGACAAGCAAATCTAAAATCACCTACTGAAGAAGCTGAAAATTTGAAGGTCTTAGCAATAGGGACCCCAAATATAGTCAACAAACATATACAAGGTTCTGTTTTAATTACTGCCACTAGTCACGCTTGGGAGGTTTCTTTTGGTTGCACAAAGTGACTTTGATACATACACACAACACACCTTATAGCCTTTATTGTTTGTTCCTGTAGAATCTTCGAAAATAGCGCTGCTCGGTAACTAGTCAGTGACTGAGCTAAATGATGAAATGATTGGGACAGCGGAAGAGAGCCATGGAGTCCCGCTACCACTCAAGCGGAAGAGAGCCACGGAGCCCCGCCGTCGCTCAAGCGGAAGAGACAATTCTCATTTGAAAGAAACGCCGGTGGTCTTATCTTCCCAAGCTGGGTCAACTGGACAGAAGCAAAATGGAGAATTAATTGGTCCTTTCTTGCTCTTACGTGGGTCGTCTGCACTTTTTGTGGAACATCAGTCACCGGCTCACATTCTGGCTCCATCATGGGCTAGCCTTGTAACCTTATGCACACAAGGCATTTACGTTCTCTGTGCCTCAGTTTCCTTTTATATGAAGTGAGGTAGTGAAATATGTAATAGCCCTTCCTAGATTTGTTACTGGGAATAAGCTTGTTACCACATGTCAGGGTTAGAGTTTCTACTGCTGTGATGAAACACCATGACCAAAAAGCAAGTTGGAAAGGAAAGGGTTTATTTAACTTATACGTCCACATCTCTGATTCACCATTAAAGGAAGTCAGGACAGGAACCTGGAGGCAGGAGCTGATGCAGAGGATATGGAGGGATGTTGCTTACTGGCTTGCTTCCTTGGCTTCTTCAACCTGCTTTTCTATGGAACCACCAGCCCAGGGATGGCACCACCCACAATGGGCTGGGCCCTCCCCCATCAATCATCAATTAAGAATATGCCTTGCAGCCAGATGCCAGGAAGTCATTTTCTCAATGTGTGTGTCCAGTTAGCATAAGACAAGCCAGCACGCCACACACAACTTTAAGAATACTGTCCTGTAGATATTAACCGTTGTGCCGGCAGCTTCTTGCTAAAGTGACTAATATTTTTACTTGCTTCTTTATTTCATTTTGGATAACCACATACTGATTGTACATGACTGGAGGTCAGAGTGCTTTTTAAAAGCCTCATTTTGAGACCCGGTGACGAGGCTCAATGGGTAAAGGTGCCTGTAGCCAAGCCTGACAACCTGAATCCAATCCCTGCAACCCACTTGGTGGAAGAATACACACACACACACACACACACACACACACAGACACACAGACAGACAGACAGACAGACACACACACACACACACAGACAGACACACACACACCCACACACACAAACACACACACACACCACTAATACATGAAAAAAATCATTAAAAAACCCTAAAAAATAAAATTTCATTTTTCAAAGAGAAAGCTAAGGAAGAAACGCCAAGTGTAATAGGAGAGCTCTTCTCATTTCTTTGGCAGCAGTGAAGTAAAAGGCTTGGCGCATGCACCTCACGCATCAGTACAATAACTTAGGAAGTCCTTCCGTCAGTCACGTCAGTGAGGAAGGTTCATCTCACCACAGGTGTGCCCATGGTGACCCAGAAGACCTTACCCCAGTCCACCCGATTCTAATCTATAAAAACCTTAACCCCATTCCAATTAACCATGTTGGTAAAAGAAAAAAGAAGAAAGAGAAAAATAATAATATCAAGAAAGCCACTAAAGAATCATCTGTTTTCACTGTAAAACTGCTAAAACTTGTCTTTGCTGGGATAACAGTGCAGGCCACGCTCCTGGCAAACTCTGACACCATTTCTACCCTAGATGCTTTAAACGATGACTAATAGCCGTTTAGGACAGTTTACAAACACACTTACATCAGTGTATCTAGTTGAGCTTCTGCCAAAATGCTGCTGCTAGGCCATTAAAATGTGGAAGGAAATTCCAGTTAATCCCCAAACAATGCAGAGAGAACAGAGGGACCAAAATATTTGCACGAGTTCCTTAAAACAAGCAGAAGCCCACTGCTGCATACTCATGACAACAAAATCTCTTCTCTGTATTTAACACCATAAAAAGTGGTTTTCAATTTAGTAAAACACATGCACCCCTCTGCCAGATGAAATGCCCGGATTGTTCCACAGGCACACACCAGCTACCGCTGTGTCGCTGTCTCCCCACAAGCACCACAGGCCATCCAAATGATAAACTTATGATCTTTTTTTGTGGATCAAGTTATTCCTTCTTTTGGGCCAAATGCACCCTTTTCCAGTTTTCAGTACTGGCACATGGGCCTGACTTAGCCAAACCACAGCTTTAGAGAGTGAACGGAGGTCAGCCTTCCCTCTATTGCTGTGGCTGCTTGTCTGGGCACCAGGGAATTAAAGAGAAGCCATCAAAGCACACTGCCGCCTGGCACACAGCCTCACAATTCCTGTGCCTCCGCGCAGTACCACAAGTTTTAGAGCATACGAAATCAAGTTCCCGCCTTGTTTCGTATCCCAGCTTCTGATACTTGAAGAAAGACAAAGATTGTGTTGGGTTTGAGATCAGACAAGAGGATGAGATTTTTTTTTGCCCTTTTTGCTGCTGTGAAGTATGCAGTATGAAACAAAACTTGTCCTATGCTCAATCAACTTCTCCCCACCCCAAATGCACTTTCCAAAAACAGAAATTGGTTCCTATCTCACCTGTGTGCGTGTAGTACAGATCAGATCTAGAAAATTACACAAGAGAATCGCGTGGCAAGGAAGACCGCGCATGTGGCCCATGGGCCAGACTCAACGGCACTGTCAGCTAGGGGGAAATGTCCGGATCTTCAACGATCTAGGATAGAAATCTTATCCCGTGTTCTTCCAGACCTCACAGAGGGTGAAGGAGAAGAATGAGTCTGCACCGGTTACCGAAACATCACTCAGCGAAAGCTAGCGTCCCAGACGGCACTGCTTGCTTGGATGTTCGTGGCAGCTCGCAGCCGCTTCTTAGAGTTGCAGAGTAGATATCCTGTTTGGCATCTCGGATGCTGAGTAGATCTTGAGTCGAAGAAACAAGAAGGAAGCAACTAGTGGAAGATCCTTATGGGCACAACATTCCACTGAGTGTCGTCGCTGTCTGTGTCCCAGACAAATCCCCTTCTAGAGGCTACTTTAAAACTGACTTTACAAACAGATTTATTCATTTTCCTGCATCTCTGTGTATTCGTGGCCACATGTGGGTGTGTGTCTTCAGAGGACAGAACGGGGCATTGGATGCCCTGGACCTGCAGAGTCTGGTGGCTGTCCATTGTCTGACAAGGTGCTGGGAAATGAACTGCAGTTTAGTCCTTTGCGAGAGCAGCACTCTTACACCCTGAGCCATATCTCGGGCCCCCTAAGAACTGGCATTTCTGTTGATATTTAAGGTGTTGTACAGGACTTCTAAGAAAGAATCAAGTTTCTTAGAACCAAGAGCGTCCAGAGACAAATGTGAAGATTGCCCCTATCCTTGACAAGTGTTCGGAATCTACTCATGCTGGCCCTAAAGGATAAGTACAGTGACAGGCGCTGTAAGTGGAGATAAGGGGAAAAAAGCCACAAAGGCCTGTGCAGAATAACAATGGTGCTCATCTCAGCGAACATGAGGGTTCGTGTGATCTGGAACACCCAGGGAAGTTAGGATAAGATATTGATTGCTTCTTGTTGATTCCAGTTATGTCATAAAAGCTAAACAGAATTTAAGATAGGAATAATTTCTTCAGCCATTTACTCCAACTCTCTCATACTTATGAGAAATCAATATCTATGGATTCTGTAACATGTGGTCCCAATCACAGAAGTTATTCTAGGGTATTCTAATTTCTAATTTATACACGTCTGTAAATTTTGCTTCTTCCTAACCTTCTTCCCTTTTGAAGAGCAAGCAGTCTGTAGAGAAGCTGGTGTGTAGGATTTTAGCTTTACCTTTTGTGGTGGCCTGTCTTCATTGTCAGCTGGACTGGACTGGACTGGATTGGACTGGATTGGATTGGATTGGACTGGACTGGACTAGACTGGACTGGACTGGACTGGACTGGATTGGATTGGATTGGATTGGATTGGATTGGATTTTAAATCACCAAGGAAAGATACTTCTGGGTGTGTCTATGAAGTTGCTTCCAGCAGGGAAACTAGAAGACCTACCCAGACTGTAGGCGGCGCTGTTCCACAGACAGGAGTCCTGGGCTGAGCCAGAGACAACCAGTGGAATATCACCACCCATCTCTGCAGTCTGCCTGGATTCAAGGGGACCAGCGATCTCACGCTTCTGCGGCTAAGCCTTTCTCACCACGGTGAACTACACCCTCGAAACTTTCTTTCCTTGATATTGCTTTTTGTCAATATACCATTTATTAATTCTATGGCCTTAAGTGAGTCTCAGTACTTGCTTTTCCCCTTCCTAACTCCTTATGGTAAATACTGCAAGGTTTTGAAATCTTAAATAGCACATAAAAACCAAAACCATAGGTAGATTTCTTTTGCAAAGAAAGGAGGACAAGACTTGAGATTTGAAATGCTTCTGGCATGGAAGTGGTTAACACACACACACACACACACACACACACACACACACACGGTTCAAATCTGGCTAACCAACGTTACTACTTTCTTTGCGTCGTAACACGCTCTTCTCCGTGCTTCTCCGTGGAGGCAGTCACGTATGGCAGGGTGTATAGGGAAACTGTGCCCACAGAGCCCTACTGTTCCTCTTGTTGGCTTTTGAGCGTCAGTACCTCTGGTACCAGGTACTGTTAGACCGCCAGTAAACGCCTCCCTCTCTCTGCCCACCTCTGCTTTAGGATCTGTCTTGTCTGGGGATGGCTCCTTTCAAAAAACATTCCAGGACGGCTCTAGCTTTTATTCTTAGGGATACAGCTCGTCTTCCCTGTCCAGATGTTACTTTCTCTGCAGATCATTCTAGAGCTTGCCTGCCCAACTCCGCCACTAACGCTTGGATTTAAAGGTGTGGAACTGGACTGAGGTCTTCGGGAGGAAGGGACAGACTTCCATTGATTCCCTGTCCTGATCCACAGCAAACACAACGGGACTAAGCATAGAATAGCCTGAAGACAAAACTTGACTGTTTATCCTCCCATAGGTGGCTCCATCGTATAAACCCCAGGGCACCTCGCTGCAGTTCGCATCTGCAGCGGGAAACATGTCCCAGGAGGCTCAACAGGCAGGGACCTTCTGGAGCTCCTAAGAAAGACCGGCCCACAATGTGGTGTGATTGGAAAGACTCCAAACAATGCTTCAAAATCTCCATCCCTGAGTTGAGATAACCCAGGGGAGGACCAGGAGCCAAGTTATGCAAGGAGCTGGAGCCCAGCACCTGCAAGTTGGGGTGCCTCACTCTCCATCTCGCAAGTCTCTGCGGACCCCTTTCCTGTCTTAGTTAATTAAGTTCTGGGTATCACATCTGGAGACTCTCTCCCAGCAGAAACCAGGCAGAGGAAGGGGACGAGGAAAGTCAAGGTCACCGGATTCTCGCTCATAGGTTCTCTCATCTCCCTCCCGGCCCCACCACAATCTCATTCCAGGACCCACGGGCGGGCGCCGCAGGCTGCCCTCATCCTCCGCGGTGGCCCGGGACCCCTACCCGCTCACCAGATGGCCATCCTGCTCTTGGGGTAGTCCAGCCGCTCCAGGCAGCCGAGGAAGTGAGGCAGCGTGTGCGCAGCGTTGCGGGCGAGGACGGCCACGAACACCGTGGGTTTCTGTAGGGGCGACTCGGGGAACGCCACCGTTTCCTCTCCGTCCTCATCCGAGTCGGGCTCGGCGGCGAAGCGCGCCCGGCAGCCGCGGCGGAGCAGGGCGGAGGACAGCAGCAACAGCGCGCAGGCGACGGTGGCGCGGCGCGCAGCCATGTTCCGCAGCCGGCGGGAGGCGGCGATGCTGCCCGCGGCGCCGGGGATGAGGCTGCCTTGGGACAGCGGGAGCGCGCACGGGGGCACCGACTCCTGCAGCTCGCGGGACCCGCCGCCGCCACCCACCCCAGACCCTTGTGCACTGACTCCCTGCCACCAGCGCTCGCCCCGTGCTCCGCCCTGCGGACAGGTCTGGTCTTCCCGAGTTCCAGGGAAAGTTCCTCTAGTCCAGGCTGCGCTTGTACAGCTGAGGTCTGCGGCTTCCTCCAGAGCTGTGAGGTGTGGCCCTGTCTGCCAATGGGCGTGTGTGTGTGTGTGTGTGTGTGTGTGTGTGTGTGTGTGTACATAACGGTACAATCCCCCAAGAAAATTTATTCAGCTTCTGCAAACCGCAGTCTGAATGAAGTCCTTCACAGTGACGCGATGTATCCAGGGTTTTATAATGCATCTATTGACAGATTAGAGTTCTAAAATTGGTTGTCTCCTCAACCACCCACGACTGTGAGAAACAATGTTGTAACTTCCACAGAGGCAGAATGCTTGTACTTCCCAGACACACAACTTCTGAAAATTTGAAGACTCGGAGAATTTTAGACCTCAAATCAGAACCCTGAAAATAACAGGTCCTAATGGATCACTATTCTGGAATCTCTCTCTCTCTCTCTCTCTCTCTCTCTCTCTCTCTCTCCAAGATCTTTAACAGCTGGGCTCTCTCTCCCAGCCTGAGGAGCCCCTTCCTAAGTGAGAGGAAAAGATTCACATGCCCCTCCCCCTCCCCCCAATCACCCAAACTGACAAAGAGTGGGAAGACCAGGGGTCAAAGATCAGTGTCAACGAGGAGAGAATGAAGGCCGGAAGACAGGGCCTAGGTAGAACACAAAACACAATCAGCTGACAAATGTTTACTTTGAAGATAACACGGGACCAGAGTAAACTGTGGCGTGAAATCCACAGCCTTTGCCCTGTGTGCAGGCTGAACTGTTTCCTGGTGACTAGGGAGTTAAACATATTAGCTTCTGGAGGCCATTCCTATTCAAACAACCACACTCCACTCCCTGTCTCCCATAGACTTGATGCCACATCATAATGCAATGTGCATTTAGTCCGACTTCAGAAGTCCCCACAGTCTTTCACAAGCTCAACACCATTGAAAAGTGCAAAGTTTGAAGTCTTTTCTGAGACTCAAGGCAATGCCTTAACTGTAACACCTTGCAAAATCAAAATACAAAAGCAGATCACATACTTCCAACATAAATGACACAGAATTTTATATATATAAATACATATATTTACACATATACATATATACAATATATGCATATAATATATGTACATATACATAATATACACATATATTATATATACACATATATAAATATATATAATATGTATAAAATATATATACATATATATGGAAAGGGAACATAATGAGGAAATATTGGACCAGAGCAAGACTTAAAACCAGCAGAACAAACTCCAAACTCCAAATTCTCCATGTCTGATGTCAAAGCGCTCTTTAGATCCCCAAGCCCTTTCAGCCTTGTTGGCTGTAACATTCTTCTCCTTGGCCTGGTTTCACCCCCAGTCTGCAGCCCTCCTTGGCAGGCATCTCACAACTCAGACATCTCCACCATCTTGGCGTCTCCAGTCACAGAGTCATACACTCTCTGGGCCGCAGTACAGGGACACCCCTGACACACGCCTAGCCTCAGCAGCTTTCCTCATCATGAAGGAACCCCTTCCCACAACCCCTTTCTTTTATTCTTGGCTCCAAAGCTAGAACCATATGGCCAAAGCTGCCAGGTTGTGCTTCTTGATGGGCCTGGAGCTTGGCCCCCTTGTAAAATTACAATTATATCAGCTTTCTCTTGTTGGTGGTTTCCTTGACTGCTTAAGCTTTTTTTTAATTCCTTTTCACAAGTTGGAAGCTTAGCTGGGTGGGGTCTCCCCCTGAGGTCATTTCTCTGTGGTCTTTATTCCATGAAGAATCAGGCTTTTCTTTAGATTTATCTCCTTTGAGCACTGGGACTTCATTTTCTGGTCCTCTTTGTTCTTCAGACTTTACATTTTATATTTTTCCCTTTCTCAGCTTGCTCCTTCTCTTATAGAGTTGCATAATATTTACCACTAATAGCCACATAACACAGTCAATAAATGTCTAGGGTGTCTCTGCCAATGCCATTAGTCCAAACTCTTCAATTTGACCTCAGGCAGATTTTTTTTTGAAAGGGCAAAAAACAGTCACCTTCTTTGCTAAAGTATCACAAGAATGGTCTCTAGGACACACTAATATTTTCCCTCTGATATATCTTGAGCAGGTCGTCAGACTTTACATTGCTCTTAGCACTTGCCGTGCTCCACTGGGATAGCTCAGTAAGCCCTGTTTAAAGTGTTCAATTATGTTTCCAATCCAAAGTCCCAAAGTCTTCCATATTCCTCCAACAAACAGTGTTGTCAGGCAATACCCCATTTCCGGTACCAATTTATGTCTCAGTCACTTCCACATGTTTTCCCTTTTACCTGGTCCGTGTAGGCTGTTAGCTATCTTTAGAGAGGTTGAACACCCACACTGGAAGTATGTTGTGGAGGTTTGAAAAGGAATGGCTCCCACATATCCATGTGTTTGTATGACTTAACTATAGGGGGTGGGGCTATTAGGAGGCATGGCTTTGCCGAAGGGAGTATGTCACTGTGGAGGCAGCCTTTGAGTCATATGTGCTCAAGCGACACCCAGTGTGATACACAGTCTCCCTCTGCTGTTTTCAGATCAAGATGAACTAAAATTCTTGGCTCTTCCATCAGCACACCTGGCTGTAGGCCATCATGCTTCCCGCCATGACGATTGCAACTTTAATTTTTTTCAGCGCTTATTTTTAATGATGGGTCTTAAGTGCGTTAACCTCCCTTCTAGCCCACCACCTACAAGAGGTAGTGGGAAAGAAAGGATGCAGCGGAAGTGGACCTGTTTAGAAAGAGTCTTTGGAACAATTCCCCTCTGTGTTGGCAGGAAATTGACAGTTCAGTTCACAGGTCAGCAGTAGCAGCTCTGTCCACTCACAAACACTTCATGGATACAGCAGCAGTCTAGTTCAGTAGGTTCAGGATAGCATACCCCAAATCAGTATTGGTGGCATGACCTAGTAGGAACAGCTGGGCCTCAGCCTCAGCACAAGTTAGCAGGAGGGACCACCAGGAACAATAGAAGTTCTCTGCTGTGCCTCTCTCAGGGAAACAAAGATCAGTGAAGATGGAGACCAACAAGCCTTGCACAGCTAACTCTGTAAGCAAGCCCCATTCAGCCTCTGCCACTGTCCATCAAGTCCTATTGATAGCCCTTCAAACATCATGGGTCCTCCCCGAGCCCTGCCTCAGCATGTGTGTCTGTGTCAGCTGACATCACTCTGCAAACCAGCCTGAGTCTGAGGAAGCACCTAGAAGCTGTGGCACAGCACCAGGAGTTTTTGGTGCATTTCTCTCTATGGAGTCCTGACAAATGGAGCTCAACAACGCAACGTAAGGTGGACCAACACATGTGTGTCCTGAGTGAAGAATTCTTCACGTGCCCCTTCATGTGTTTTCCCCAGTAAAACACCATCCAGCACAACTGACTTTCCACAGAACCCTTAAGGTTTCACTTCAGATGATAATAGACTTAACCTTTGAACCTGTAAGGCAATCCCAATTAAATGTTGTCTTTTATAAGAGTTGGCCTGGTCATGGCGTCTCTTCCCAGTAATAAAACTCTAACTAAGACACGGTTGTCAACTATATAGCTAGAGATGAGATGTTCGGAGGACTATGACTTAATTTTGATGCTTTTTCATAACCAGCTGTGTATTATTTAAGCACATGTATCTACATCTCTTTATTTAAAGAGATCATCCCTTTGTGTTCCTAAAGTATTTATAAACACAGACTGTATTATAAACTAAGATAATCCAAAAGCCCACATCAATGTCAACACTATTGATCAAATGTGTGCTCAGCACCTGCCTGAAGAAACGCATGATGGCCACCAAGAGGAAACCCTCCTGTGTCCCTTCTTGTCATATGCTTTGCTCCCAGAGATGAGCAGTAGACTGAGCTTTAGGCTACTCAGTGTCTCTATTTTCTTTGGAACTCTTTTTCCAATGATTAATTTTGGGTGTCAGCAAGGCTAGGCAGGGTGTGCCCTATTATTTAGTCCAAATAGTATAGAGACTGCTGTGAGTTATTTTTCTTTTGGATATAATTAACATTCAATTCAGTAAGTTTTAAACACATTTCTCTTGGTTATGTGGCTAAGCCTCATCCAATCTACTAAAGACCTCAAGGGCAAAGGATGAGAGTCCAGAACAAGGAAGAAGTTGCGCTCCCAGACTGCCTTTGACTTCAAGGCTGTAACATCAACTCGTTCCTGGGGTTGTTCCCCGCCCGCCAGCCTGTCAGCCTGCCCTGCAGATTTGCAACTTTCCAGCTCCTCTGATCACATGACATTTCTAGCTCCTCTGATCACGTGACAGCCATGTCCCCTATTCCCCCTTTTGGTAAGCAAGAGCAGAGATGGGATGTTTGGAGGAGTATAAATTGATTTTGAGAACTTTTCCTATTTACCAAGTCAGTTATTATTTAAGCATGCATATATGCTTCTCTTTATCTACAGACTTGTCAGTTTATCATGGCTTTGTGCCGTTGCTCCTTCAGGCTGTAACCTCAGATTGTTCCTGCTTCAGTTTCTCCAGTGCTGGTAGCACATACACATGGCCTGCCGGTTCACCATGTTCTGTTCACTGCAGACTTTCATAAGCAGTTACTACTTTTTTTTTTTAAGTCATAAAACACCTGAGATATGCTGTATCCTTTATCTAGAATAAAGATGCTTTCATCTTATTTTTTGTACTTGTTGGTGATTTCCTTGTATATGTTCATGCTTGTTGATAACAAAAAGCTTTCTGTCTTAGGGTTTTACTGCTGTGAACAGACACCAAGACCAAGGCAACTTTTATACAACATTTAATTGGGGCTGCCTTACAGGTTCAGAGATTCAGTCCATTATCATCAAGGCAGGAGCATGGCAGTGTACAGGCAGGCATGGTGCGGGCAGAGCTCAGAGTTCTACATCTTCATCTGAAGGCTGCTAGCAGAATACTGACTTCCAGGCAGCTAGGATGAGGCTCTTAAAGCCCACACCCACATTGACACACCTACTTCAACAAGGCCACACTTTCTAATAGTGCTTGACTCCCTGGGTCAAGCATATACAAACCATCACATTCTACTCCCTGGCCCCCATAGGCTTGTTCAAACATAAGTCTATGGGGGCCATACCTAAACATAGCATACAGAATACATTTAGTCCAACTTCAAAGGTATCCATAGTCTATAGTAGTCTCAACAATGTCAAAAGTCCAAAGTTCAAAGTCTCTTCTGAGATTCATCCAATCACTTAACTGTAATCCCCCAAGCAAGATGACAAGAAACCAGCTGGGCAAACTCCAAACTCTGCAGCTCCTTGTCTGATTTCAAGGAGGTCTTCAGATCTCCAGCTCCTTTTTCACCTTTGTTGACTGCAACAAACTTCATCCTCCTGGATTGGTTCCACTGCCTATTAAGAACTTTCCTCAGGAGATACCTTATGGCTCTGGTATCTCAAAAATCTTGGCATCTCCAAGGCAACTTCAATGTTACAGCTTCCTGTTTCAATGTTTGGCATCCACACACGATCTTATGGGTTCCTCCAAAGGTCTGTTGGAGGAGCCCAGCCCTCTGCCCTCTGTAGCATTCTAAGCTCAGGTAGACTCCACTCCCTTGACTGCCACTGTTGTTCTTGGTGATCATCTCATGGTACTGGCATCTCCAATATACTGGGGTCTTCTACTGCAACTAGGCTTCACCAATAGCCTCTCAGAGGCTCTCTTCATGGTGCCAAGCCTTAAATCTTTTGCATGCTACATTCAGTCCCGAGCCTTCAACTGCAATTGAGGATGTACCTTCACCGATGGTCTTCCATGGCCTCTCTCAGTGCCAAACCTGACCTGTTCTTCATGACCTCTTCATGCCTTCAAAACCAGTATCACCTGGGTGACTCTTACAAATTACCAAGTACAGCTGCAGCACGAGGTACAGCCATGGCTATCTTTGGAACACAGCTTCTTTGTGTACTCTCAGAAAACACTTCTGAGAAGATTTCACCTCAGTGATGCTGGTCTCTTCTTAATAATTTCTTAGCTCTCGCTAACCAGCATCAATTGTCCCATTAGTCTCCTCCTCTTGACTATAAAGCCAGAGACACATGGCCGAAGCTGCTGAGTTCTGTTGCTTGTAGGACCTGGAACATGACCTCCTTGTTTTTGTTTTTGCTTTTTGTTTTTTGCTTTTGTTTTTGTGTTTTGTTTTTTTTTAGAGACAGGGTTTCTCTGTGTAGCCCTGGCTGTCCTGGAACTCACTCTGTAGACCAGTTTGGCCTTGAACTCAGAAATCTGCCTGCCTCTGCCTCCCAAATGCTGGGTTTAAAGGCATTCGCCACCACTGCCTGGTGACCCCCTTGTTTTATTATATTATCACTGGCTTCCTCTTTTCCTCTTTCCCAGCTCCTTCACTGTCTAAGCTTGGCTGTTCTGGATCTTTGTAGATTGACCTTGAACCCAGAGATCTGCATGCCTGTCTACTGGGATTAAAGATGTGTACCTCTTTGCCTAGATTTAAGCTTTTCTTCACCTCGAATTTGCTCTGTCTCAGGCTAGCCTTGAACTCAGATCTGCTTGGCTTTATCTCCTAAGATTAAAGGTGTGTACCACCATGCCTAGATCTAAATTTAGCTGGGTAGCATCTTGCCCCAAAGTCCCACTTCCTTAATTTGTTATCTCCTTGAACACAGGATTCAGCTCCATTTCACTTTCTGGTATCCCTTTAATACTTGAACCATATATTTATATTTTTCCTTTCAGCTTTCTACGCTTGTTTAAAATGCTCTCCATGATACTTAACCAGAGACCAAAGCCTATGATCGGCATTTCTGAGAGTTTCTTTGTTAATGCAATTAATCTGAGTCTCTTCACTTTAGCCTCAGGCAAACTCTTCAGACAAGAGCAAAAAGTAGCAAGTTTCTTCAAAATATCACAAAACAGTCTCTAGGTCACATATTGAAAATTCCACTGAAACCTCTTGGACCAGGTCTGCCCAATTCAGGCAGGGTTCATATCAATCTCAGTAACAAAGTCTTCATATTTCTCCTAGGATAGCCCATTAAGCCCCATTTAAAGCATTCCACTGCTTTTCAAAGCCAAAGTCCCCAAATCCACATTCTTCCAAACAAATGCATGGCCAGGCCTATCACAGCAATACCCCAGTTACTGGTACCAACTTCTGTCTTAGGGTTTTATTGCTGTGAACAGACATCATGACCAAGGCAACTCTTATACAATATTTAGTTGGGACTGGCTTACAGGTTCAGAGCTTCAGTCCATTATCATAAAGGTGGGAGTATGTCAGTGTCCAGGCAGGCACGGTGGGCAGGCAGAGCTGGGAGTTAACATCTTCATCTGAAGGCTGCTAGCAGAATACTGACTTCTAGGCAGCTAGGATGAGGGTCTTAAAGCCCACATCCACAGTGACACACTTATTCCAACAAGGCCACACCTTCTAATAGTCCCATTCCCTGTACCAAGCATATACAAACAATCACAGTTTCCAAATATTTTCTAGAAGAATTAGTATCTCACCTACTCTTGAAACAAGAGAATAAGAAGTTGTATGGTTTGTGTGGAAAACATAAATTGCAATACACATGCATGCATATTATATATGGATATAATAAAAAAGCTAATGAATAAAAAGCTATGAAAAATATGCAGCTCTAAAATGCTACATATTTTAAAACTTGGAGTTAGTGTCTTATACAGTGCTATGCAAAAGCCCTTCTTTTTCTTCAACATACTTTGAATCACAATTTAGTGTGGAATTTCTTTCTTGAGACTGAGTTAATATATCTCTGCATAGATATTACTGATTTCCTTTGTAGGAATAAAGTGGTCTGGTAAAATATCAACCTGGGAAATCATCGCTGCAGGTGCCAGGTTACACAGAATGTGCTTACACATAATATTCAAGAGGGGACTGTATTCGCTGCTACTTGCTTACCTAGCGTTTTCCTTCTAAGCCCCCTTCAGTACTCTAATCTAATGAATTATTGAAGCATTTACAAATGGAAAATTCCTGCAGCCTATCAGAGGTGAAACTCTACTCTGCTGTCTGGTAGATTTCACTCTAAGCCTGCCACAAGAGTCCTTCTGACTCTGAACTTTAAATGCAAGGTTCTCTGAGAGTCCTGAATCCTTTGTGTTTATTCTTAGCCATTCTGAACCAGCAAGACCTACTTTAAAGTCTTCATTTCCTAGTTTGGCAGGAAAAAAATTCCATTTTTGTTAAACTCTTAAATAGACAGTGGGATTAAAAATCAGAAGCATTTTATATAAAGTGTGTATATATATAATTTTCTACACAATAGAATTTAATCTTCCTATAAAAAGTTTCTACTGCTTTCATTACCCTTTCAAGGCTCTCTCTCCCCTCCACTTTTCTGCTTATCCTTTATCTCCCCCCCTTTTAAAAAGATTTATTTGTTTATTTTATGTATAGGATAAGTACACTGTAGCTGTCTTCAGACACAACAGAAAAGGCATCGGATCCCATTGCAGATGGTTGTGAGCCACCATGTGGTTGCTGGGATTGAACTCAGGACCTCTGGAAGAGCAGTCAGTGCTGAGCACCCCTCCAGCCCTCTTACCTCGTTAAAGTAGAAATCCTTCCCCTGCAGATGTTGGAGTGCTGTTCACAAAGAATCTACTCTCCTTAGATCTGTTTCCTGAGTTACAGGATCTCCATCCTCAGATTAACAACCAAATGCTACTAACCTTCTGACTGATTTAAGTCTTTAGGAGCCAGAGAGGAGAGTCTATTCATTTCTAATCTCTTGAATTAGTGTCAGGGTTTGCTGCTTCAGGGAGCCTCCTAATGTTAGTACTATTTGCTTTTGGGAGACGGTGTCAATAGCTGTTTTGTAGAGGCAAGGATAATGATTTCATATGAATCCTTTTAGGTGGAGTTTCCTTGTAGTTGGTTTTCTGATACATTTAAGATTTCCTCTTTTTCTTTTCTTCAACAATGCGAATTCATGTCTAGTTTAATTGATATTTGTTTATCATTTTGTATTGGCAAATTTTATTTCATTAAAATTGTGAAAAAAAACCTGGCCATCCTTTCTTCACCGTTTTCTACCCCATTCTCCTGTCATTCCACTAACGTGGCAAATCCTTAAATCCTCATTCTCTGAGTCTTCCATTATTGGGACAGGTTTTGATATATAGCCCAGGTTGAACTAGAACTCACTCTGTAGACTCAGCTGGGCTGACATCACAATCCTTCTGTTTCAGCCTCCCGAATACTGAGATTATAAGCATTCACCACCAAGCCTGGCACTTTGCTACCCGCCCACCCCCCACCCCCCGTCCCTCCCCACCCCCGCCACTTTTGAAAATAAAATTTTACTCTTTTTTGCTCATCACTTGATCTACCTGCAACCTCACCTGCTCTTCCCCCCAAATTCCATTTTTTGTTGTCAAAAAATCACTCACTGGGAATCTTTATTTTCAAAACTGTAATCTTGAATTACTGAATGCCCATTTAGATTTTTAAATTTTTTTTTCATTTTTGAGATTTGACCCTTGAGATTTCCATCCTTTGGAAATATGTTTTGTTGTACTTCATTGCTGGCGGTTGTAATGGTCTCATCAAAGTCTTGATTGTTTCAACACAAGACTCTTAATTTACTGTGTTTTGAATCACGTTTTCTTTTGCCTGGAACTTTTAATTTGGGAAGCCTTTTTGGTCATGGTTAGTATAGTGGCTTTGTAACCACTCCTCTTAATGTGTACCAGGAACCTCCACTGGCTCCTTTTCCACTCAGGGTAAATCCAAACCCACTTGCCATGCCCTGCCATCAGTCTGAAGGTTCTCATCTTTGGCTTTTAAGTCACATGTTTACGTTAGTTCTCAAAACCCGTTCAACACCTCATGTTTTTTTCTAATCTTGAAAAATGGGCTTGCTCTACAACTATGTTTTTATTTTAAACTCCAACAGCAGGGCATTGAACGGGGTCTTTGGCTGCTCCCAGGAATTGAAGATCAGGATCTGAAGGCAAAGAAGAGTAAAGAATCCTTCATTTCTCAAGCGAGAGCACGGGTTTAGGAAGGGATGAAGAATTCTGAATTCAGGTTGTTAGTTAACTTTCTCTACCCTACAACGCACCCAGCTTGGAGGTGGGGAGGAGGGGAGGAGGGGAGGGAGGAGACTGGAGGAGCTCGTCCGCGTTGGTGCGGGTTCCCCCCCCTCCCGCTCAGAGGGCGTGGCCCTGCCAACTCTCCGCCCAGTGTGCGCGGCGGGAAGCGGAACTCCCGCGCGCAGGACTCCTGCTTCTGGCCGGGCGGGGTTTGCGGTGCACCACGGCTTTCTGCGCGGGCGGCATGGAGGAGCGCAGCGATTCCGAGCCTACCCCGGGTTGTAGCGGGTCTGGCCCGGGTCCCGCTCGCGATGGCGGCGTTGCCCACACGTGGGCACCCGAGGACGCCTGGATGGGCACACACCCTAAGGTCAGGAGGCGCGAGGCCAGCGGGGCGCCGACCTGGCCCTCGGCACCGCGCTCCCTCTCTGGCCCGCGTCTCATGGAGGACGCACGCCAGCCTCGCGGCGGGGGATGGGGAGGGGACCCCGAGTGTAAGGCCACTGGTCACCCGCAGGGTCATTTTTGTTTGTTTATATGAGTTATATAGCACGGACTAACACCATTCCTGTCAGGCTGCCAAGGCCATTCTTAATCCAGAGGCCGCTGATGAGCCCTCCATTAATACGTTTTCTTAACTAGATAGTCCTTTCTGAGATGGACTGCGTCCATCAAAAACAGTCTGTGGGCTATGGCTGAGATCTAGGAATCCGCAAATAATGTATTTAGGCACAGTTGCATTGCACTTAGCATTAGGCCCAAAGTGTGTGCATCTTGGTTCTGTATGGGAGGAGAATCTTCATTTTTCATATTTCTTAGAAAGTTTGAGTACGTTCTTGCACAATGCAGAGAACTATTGTCATTGTATTTTCTGTGTTGGCCTCAAGGAAAATAAGGATAACCTTTTGCTTGCTTCTGCTTGGGAAATTGGTGCATTGGATCCGTAAAGCCACAAGCAGTTGCTGATAATGAATGAAGGCTGTATAGAGACCTTGAGGACTGGTACATTAATAAAATGACAGATTTCCCCTTTGAGAGTTATTGAGTCAGATAAGTGTCTCAAAACAATCAAGGAAAGCGAATATTTGTAAATACAAATCTTAAAAAGGACACCTTTCCCCACTTCTTGAAGCTTGGTGTTTTCTTAGGATTTCCCATCATTGTCCCCATAAACAATAGCATGGGAATGTTACTAGTTTCCATAATGTAGGAGAGGGGCAGAGAGACAGAGAAGACATCAACAATGACTAGGAACGCGGACACCAATTCAGACTTCCCGAGTTTGAATCTTAGGAACACGGACACCAATTCAGACTTCCCGAGTTTGAATCTTATTTCTGTTTCAAAGCTGGTAAACTTTGATTTGCTTTGACTTGTTTGGCTTCACCGTAGTTGTGCTTCAATGTTTTGACATGTCTCAGTATATTTACCTGTCTTCATTTAAAAATAGGGGATAATGGTAGTACTTAACCTCATAGGGTAATTTTTATAAGATATCTGACATATAAAAAGTACTATATAAGTATTAGTAACCCTTTGAAACTCCATCTAGGTTTGATGCTGCAGTTCTCTTACTTGCAGATTCTTTTCCTATTGAACTTAATAGCTTTATAAACCACCAAATCTTCCTGATATTTTCCTTCCAGGATCAACAAATTAGACTTTGTAGCCTAACACAAAATTATGTCTCGATACCATTGCCAAGCACCTTTTGCGATTTGGGACACATAAAGTCCTTTTGATTCTGTACATTTACCATGCTGCCATGGAGATGGTGACTTTAGGTCTGCCCCCTCAAGGTTCTGCAAACATTTGATCTGTGCGCCAACTACACCTGTCCCACTGTGTGTCTGTATGCCCAGGTCCTTCCCTGCAGGACTACTCCTTTCTAGGGTTTTCCTATAACAACCAGCAAGTCTGAAAGAAGTAATTTGCTTCTTTAAAACTCAGTTAAATAACTCCCACTCAAGAGCAGGAGCTGTTAAGAATAGCAAAATTTTTTTTCTATATACACGTTAGATGCTGGAGAAATTGAGGCATCCCATAACATAGGCCTATGACAGTCTCCATTTCCTCCGCTCCTGGTGGGTGTGATTGTTCCTACTCACAGCGGACCGTTACTCCTCTACACTCAGGTCCTGCAGGGCTGACTGCATCCATTCTATCATGAAACAGTTGCCCATCCATCCTCTGAGAACACTTCCTCTGACCTAGTCTGTTATTGTTTTATAACTCATATGCTTCTAATAATTGTCATTCACCTACCAGTTTTAAGTATAGCTAGTCCTCCATAATGGAGGGTTTGCTAATTAATTTTTAATTAAAAACATTTAAAAAAATTTCCTCTACATTGTACATGTGCAGACTTATATTATCATTATTTCTAAACATGTAGAACTTAAAGTAACCTATAGATGGTTTAAAGTATATGGAAAGATTGCACAGATTATATACAAATATTCTTGAATTTTATATAAGGGACTTGAACATTCTTAGATTTTGGTGATTGATAAGGTAGTGTTTTTCATGTAGGAAGGGAGGCTGCATGGATGTGTTTAACAATTGTGGATTTTTTTTTTTTAGAGGCAGAGATAAGACCTTACATTCTTTTAACTTCCTTTAAATCTAGAAGATTGTTTATATTTGTATATGTATATAATATATGCATATATCTAGTGAATATTTGTTAAATGAAAGAAAATATGGAGCTATTATTTTCTTCTCTATTTAACAATTACGTTTTGATTTTCAGTACTTAGAAATGATGGAATTAGATATAGGAGATGCCACCCAAGTTTATATAGCATTCTTGGTTTACCTGGATCTCATGGAGAGTAAGTTTCTTGTTTATCTTGGTTTGCTATTGGGGTGTGGGGAAGTTGGGGGATTGGGTTGTTATGTAGGATTGTTCACCTATAATAAGCGAACATTTTTTTCATTTACTATTAATTTTGCCAGTTAATTTTACATTTCTTTGCTCATTTACATTGGGAATTACTAGGTCATGGAAAAGATTCAAAAAACAAAGAGGAGGTTATATTATGAGTGCAGTTTGCTCGACTGAGTATTAGAAGTTTAAAATGCTTCTCTTTGCTTTTGAATGACTGCGTTTGTCCACTCTTGATGCTCTTTCAGGTAAAAGCTGGCATGAAGTGAACTGTGTGGGAATACCAGAGCTGCAGCTCATCTGCCTGCTTGGCACTGAGATCGAGGGGGAGGGGCTGCAGACGGTGGTGCCGACGCCCATTTCTGCCTCCCTCAGCCACAACAGGTGAGGGAGACTTTGTCAGAGTCTAACAGACCCCTGCCTGGTACTTTGTGGGTTTTCTTTCTTTCTTGTTTTTTTTTTTTTTTCTTCACTTTTATAAGCCCTTTTTATGTTTTTGTCAATAATCTCTCATTGTGTCATATGTGTCCGTTTTTAACCCACCCTTGCCAGTTTTAAGGTATGCTTTAAGGAGTAACAGCTTAGTTTCTGTATAACCATGTGTAGACATCCCTTCTTTTATGATCATCTTTGTGTCTAGCTTAAGGTATATTTCCTGCTTGGCATTCGAAGTAAAGGCCTGTTTTTAATTTTTAAAAGGTTAACAAGAGATTCTGTGTGTGAATAAATGACAGAGGAGGAAAAGGGCTTCCGCTCTGAATAACCCTCGTCACCTTCATATACAGAGTTCTGCCTTCATTTCCTCATTTACCCCCACACCCCCCTTGGTGTGGCTGCTGTCACTGGGGATCCCTGCTTCACTCTCAGGCCCTCGCTGGGTCTATTATGTTGTTTATATCTACCAGGCTTGTTAAGTTTGGGAGACACTAGTTCTAGCAATTTTCTCTAGGTTTTCCAGTCTTTTGGACTTTAGGTTTTCCAGCAGTTCCTTAATGAGCCTCTGAGTTTTATTAGTATCTGTCATAAAGCCATCCTTTCTTCTCCTGATTCACTAGTTCAGGCCTGCCCCATCTTTGGTTAATTTGATTAAGTGTTTGTTTTATCATTTTAAAGAGTGAGCTCTTAGTGGCATTGGCTCTTTGTCTATTATATGTTTTATTTCCATTTCATTAATTTCTGTTCCATTATTATTATTTTCCATCTATTAATTTGGAGTTTGGCTTTTCTTGCTTTTTTTTTTTTTTTTTTTTTGAGACAGGGTTTCTCTGTGTAGCCCTGGCTGTCCTGGAACTCACTCTGTAGACCAGGTTGGCCTCAAACTCAGAAATCCACCTGCCTCTGCCTCCCAAGTGCTGGGATTACAGGTGTGCACCACCATACCCGGCTTTTTCTTGCATTTGTTAAACCTAAGGTACATCATTAAGTTATTTTTTTGAGACCTCACTTTTTAATTGAAGCTTGCGCTCTCTTCTTACTATATCCCTAAGTTCTTTTAAGTTGTGTTTTCATTTGAAATTTTAAAATTTCCTCCTGGACTTTGTCAATAGCCCTCTGATCACTGAAGAACACAGTAATCTCATTGAGTTTGTATATTTCTTGCTATTGATTTTTATTTCTATTATTTCATCATGATATGAATACCATTTGTCAGATAATATTGCTTAGAATAGTAAAATTCTCATTCACTATGTATTTATTGAGCAACTTTTATGTGTTGGAGATGCCATAATAATCAAGATTATCTTCATGAAAGTATTATTTATTCTAGTATCAAATGTTGACTTGGAAAACAATTTTTTCTGGTTTGGTTATTATTGGGATGGGGAGTAGAGTAAGAACAAAATTGTCAAATATTTTATTGAATGTGTTTTGAAGACTATATCCTTTATATTACTAGCTAATTGAATAATAATACTAATGGAGTGCAGATAAGGATTTAATCTTAGAGCAGGAAAAGTTTATTGACACTGTGTTCTGGTAGGGCAGTAGTTTTCAACCTCTGTGTCCTGTCCCCCACAGGGGTGGCATATCATAGTAGGTTTTTACATTACAACTCATGACAGTAGCAAGTCAAATTTACGAAGCAGCAATGACATCATTTATGGTTGGGGTTGCCACACCACGAGGAACTGTATTTAAGGGTCGCAGTGTTAGGAAGGCTGAGATCCACTAAGGCAGGGGAACTGCAAGTCACTGAGCAGCACCAGAACTGTCTGCTGAGAGGGAGGAGCCAGGTGAGTGACAGGACTGAGGAGAGAGGGTGGGGTGGGGTCTCCTGCCCGCCCCTCCCTGCAGATGGCTCTCTCACTAATGAGCACATTCCAGTCAGCTCTTGTGCTCAGTGGTGGGAGTTCTCCTAAGGCAGCACCTAGAGGTGGAATGCTTGGGACTGTGGTGTTGATACCTGCCTCTTGACTGTTACTGACTGCTAAGGTGTCCCTGGAGGAGAATGGCTGTCAGTTTGCACTGTGACTGACAGTGTAGGAGAAGAGATATGCCATGTATAAGGACAAAGGCTTATTTAGATGAAATGGTTATTGTGTCTCTGGCCTAGCACTTTCGAGAAGGCTTGGCTGCAGGACCAGCGAGCTCTGGAGACCTCCTGTCTCCCTCCCAGGGCCGGGATTGTCCCCACAGGCCCTCACGCTTGGACAGCAAGCATTGCAGTGCCGAAGCCTTCCTCCAACCCCTTGTATGTCTTTATTGAATTTCAAAAGATCATTTATTGTAAAATAAAATCCATACTGAATACCTCATAGTTCCAAATATGAGTTATCATAAAAAAAAAAAAAAAAACCCGATCCAACTCCCATAGCCATGACCTTTTCAGGTCTTCTTGGAGCCCTTCCTTCTCTCAGGTGACCACTGTCCTGTGAGGAATGACCACTGTTCTTTATGACAATTACCTATCTGTGCAGCTCAGAATCTATGTTGGGATATGAGTAGATCTGACTGATGTATACAAGAATGCTGATTTCACTTGAAGGATATCCTGCCTTGCCCATATTGTTAGAAACAAATGACATGTCACACCTCAGAGAGCACACTGTTTCTAGGTGCCATCTGAAGCTGTGCTGGCTAGCTTCTTACAGCTCTTGTTCTTAATGTTCTGTATTTCTGACACCAAAAATAACATTTTTATTAATAGGGAAATGGGAAGCATACTAAACCAGAGAGCCAAAGACATAGACAGGCTTTTGGGGCACAGTTTCGTGTGCATTTACAACAACTCCTTGTGTACATTCAGAGTTTGGAGTTTGTAAAACTGAGCAGCTGGCATGTATGACCATGTATGGCCTGTGGTAACTACAGTGTAGTTACAGAATGTATCTTAAGTGTAGACACACAATCCTGTTGTATCAGTTTAAACCTTTAGCTGTCTTGCTGTTTGAGTGTTGAGTGGCAAACAGATAGATGTGTTTACATGGCTCATTCTTTATGCTATAGAGTATATATTTATTGATTCCTTAAAAGTTGATAGTTTTGGGCAGTTCTTAATATCAGTTCCTTTTTTTTTTTTTTAAACTGAAGGAGAAGGGTGTACCTTTTTTTTTTTTAATTGAATTTATCCTTCATTTACATTTCAGAGGTTATACCCCTTTCTAGTTGCCCCCCTCCCCGAAAACCCCCAACCCGTTCTCCCATCCCCTGCCTCCAAGAATATGCTCCTCCACCCAACCCACTCCCACGACCCCCACTCGATTTCCCCACACTGGAACCTCTACTGAGCCTTCACAGGACCAAGGACCTCTCTTCCCACTGATGCCCGACAAGGCATTACTCTGCCACTCTTGGCTGGAACCATGTGTACCCCTTGGTTGATGAAGCCAAGTCTCTGGGAGCCCTGGGGCGACTGGTTGGCCGACATCATTGCTCTTCCCATGGGGGTGCAAACCCCCTCCTTCCCGCTCCTCCAGTCTGCCCTCCTACTCCTCCATTTGAACCTTGCGCTCAGCCCAATGGTTGGCTGCTAGTATTTGCCTCTGTATCTGTAAGGCTCTGGGAGGGCCCCTCCAAAAGACACCCATAACAGGCTCCTTTCGGTATGCACTTCTTGTCATCCATAGTAGTTTTGTGGTTTGGTGACTGTTTATAGGATGAATCCCCAGGTAGGACAGTCTCTGGGTGGCCTTTCCTTCAGTCTCTGCTCCACGCTTTGTCTCCATAGTTGTTCCTGTGAATATTTTGTTCCCTTTCTCAGAGGAACCAAAGCACCCCCACTTTGGTCTTCCTTCTTCTTGAGCTTTCTGTGGTCTGTGAATTGTAACATGTTTATATACCAGTCAGAATGGTATATACCAGTCAGAATGGTATATAAACATGTTACAAGAAGATGAAAAACTCGGGACAGCAGATGCTGGAGAGGATGTGGAGAAAGAGCAACACTCCTCCATTGCTGGTGGGATTGCAAGCTGGTACAACCACTCTGGAAATCAGTTTGGTGTTTCCTCAGAAAATTGGACTTAGTACTACCTGAGGACCCAGCTATACCACTCCTGGACATATACCCAGAAGATGCTCCTACATGTAATAAGGACATATGCGCCACTATGTTCATAGTAGCCTTATTTATAATAGCCAGAAGCTGGAAAGATCCCAGATGTCCTTCAATAGAGGAATGGATACAGAAATTGTGGTGTGTGTGTATATATATACACACACACACCCATATATATATATGTATATGTATATACATATATATATATACATATACATACATACATACATACATACACACACACACACACACACACACACACACACACACATACAATGGAGTACTATTCCGCTATTAAAAACAATGAATTAATGAAATTCTTAGGCAAATGGATGGAACTAGAAAGTGTCATCCTGAGTGAGGTAACCCAGTCACAAAGAACCCATGGTATGCACTCACTGATAAGTGGATATTAATATCAGTTCCTAATGTCACTGTACATTTCTCAAAATTTCCAGACTTTTTTTGTGTTCATTTCCTACTTGCTTTCCCAGGCTTTGGTCCTGTTGGCTTTGTTTTTGTAGTTTCTGGCACTAGACAGGCAGATTTCATTCTATTACTAATATAGACCCACAGCTGTTCAGGTATGTTAATGTAGTGTGTCACAGTTTTCAGTCTCAGAAGATGTGTGTGTGTGTATCCTTCTGTAAATACTACTTTAGCTTTAATTACTCTTCTCCTTTGGGAGAATAAAATTGGCAAAATGTCTGTTTCTAATTAGTGGGGATATTGTGCTGATGGATATGAGTTGTCTATTTGCTATTATTTGTTTATTTATAATATTTCCTGGATAATTTTTAGTCTGCATTATGAAATAATAAATTAGCATGGTGTGTCCTCAGCTTGTGTTCTGCCTAAATGAATCTCAGGGATCTAAGGAGTCCTTGTAACACTTCAGAAAAGCCTGTGGATGGGAGTGCTTCTCCCCAGACAAAGCAGGGGATGAGGAAAGTCACAGTCATGGAGTGCCACAGTGGTCATAGAGCTGGTGATTTAAAGAGGAAGACCGGGGACGTAGCTCAGTGGGTAAAAGTGCTTGCTGTGTAAGCCTAAGGACCTGAGTTCAAACCCCTAGCACCTGTGTCAAAAGCCAGCTGTGTGCCTGTAACTCCAACATTAGGGGACAGGGATAGGCAGATCTTGAGAGCTCACTGGCCAGCCAGCCTAGCAAAACAATGAGGGAGTCTATTTTAAAGGAATAAGGCAGAGAGAATAATTGAAGAAGGCTTTTAGCATATTCTTCTGGCCCCTTCATGTGTGCACCTGTGTAATACACACACACACACACACACACACACACACATACATGCGTGTGCTCGCGTGCGCACACAACACACATGCATGCACATACACTTGACAGATAATACTGGCAGGCAGGGAAGCAGACACACACACACACACACACACACACACACACACGTACCACACATGCATGCACATACACTTGACAGATAACACTGACAGGCAGGCAAACAGACAGACACACACATTCACGCACACACCATGTACACATGCATGGACACTAACAGATACACAGGCATGTGGGTAGACAGACAGACAGTCTCTCTCCCTCTCTTTCCTCCCTCCCTCCCTCCCTCCCTCCCTCCCCCTCTCCCTCTCCCTCTCCCTCTCCCTCTCCCTCTCCCTCTCCCTCTCCCTCTCCCTCTCCCTCTCCCTCCCCCTCCCCCTCCCCCTCTCCCTCTCCCTCTACCTCTCCCTCTCCCTCTCCCTCTCCCTCTCCCTCTCCCTCTCCCTCTCCCTCTCCCTCTCCCTCTCCCTCTCCCTCTCCCTCTCCCTCTCCCTCTCCCTCTCCCTCTCCCTCTCTCTCTCTCTCTCTCTCTCTCTCTCTCAGAACAGTGTGAGACAACAAGGAAGCCTGCATCAGTCTGAGTCCTGTCCTATCTTTTTCAATGCGGATTTCAAAATTTATGTTTAGGTAGCTTCTCTGTGGGTGAAAATCAAAACTAAAGTGTTTTACCATGATCATATACACTGACAGCTGTTAGAATACACACTCCTTCAAAGAAAAGCTACTCTGCCATTGAGTCACACCTGAGTCAGGGTTACAAGTTAGGATTTTGGAATAGGGTTAAATAAGTACAAGGGTTCTAAAGGGGAAATATTTTAAGTACCTTACAGCAAGGCTCAGAGTGAAAGAAGAGGGGAAAGGGGCTTTCTGTTTCTTTCTTTCTTTTTTTTTTTTTTCCTGAGACAGGGTTTCTCTGTGTAGTTCTGGCTGTCCTGGAACTTACTTTGAAGACTAGGCTGGCCTCGAACTCAGAAATTCGCCTGCCTCTGCCTCCCAAGTGCTGGGATTACAGGCGTGCGCCACCACCGCCCGGCCAAATGTCAAGGCTTTCTGTTTCTTGACTACCAGTGTTTTGTTTCTTCCTGAGAGACCTTACATCCTGTCTCGAGTTTGGTGTCAGTGCAGTAGTTCTCAACCTGTGGGTCTCGACCCCTTGGCGGTGAACCAGTCCTCACAGGGGTCGCATATCAGTTATCCTGCATATCAGATATTTATATTATGATTCATAATGATATCAAAGTTACAGTTATGAAGTATTAATGACAATAACTTCATGGTGGGGGGATCACCACAACATGAGGAACTGAATTAAAGGGTCACAGCATTAGGAAGGTTGAGGACTAAACACTGGTTTAGTAAGATATTAGGCTGAAACTAGAACCATGACTGGCTATCTAAGCCTTTCTGTAGTTCTCTGTGGTTAAACTGAGCTGGGTAGAACTGACTTCTTATATGATTATCAAATCCACAGAGCGATGGAGTGCTGTTTTCACATGGTGTTAAATCTTCATGGTTGTAAAGATTATTTGTCCTTGGTAATAGCTGCGCATTGCTGGTCTGCCACACCTCACTGAACTGGAAAGCTTTCTCAGTGTTAGAGGGCAGTGCAGGTGGGGCGGAGCCTCCCTGCCACACGTTAGAGCATTCTCTGGGCAAGGGGAAGTCCCTCAGATGGCCTCTTTCTTGGCATTACTTCTGGTGCGAGTGTCACTGCGGCTCAGGAAGCAGCTTCCGCACTCCCGCCTGTCGTCCAGCTTACCCCTGGAGAGTGGGGAGTGGGGAGAGGACAGCCTGAGGCCTGCCGTGCGGCCCGAGGGTAAGGAGACGCCTTTGGCAAGATTCCTGTGCGGTGAAAGAATTGGAGCCAGAGTTAGGATTCTTGGCTTTTCCTAATCTAGATTATTTAGGCATTCCATGTCTGTCTGACACAGGCCTCTGGGAAGAACAGACTTCCTTCTTCCTTCATCGGACTAAATAAATTGTAGTTCTTAGCTTTGAAGGCCATTAATAGTAATTTTTCTTTAAGAGACATGATTACTTACACAAGTACTTTATCAGCTGTTAGTTTGTCCCAGCAAGATATCACAGCAGATTTCCCACACAATATAAATGGATAAGTTATTTATTTGTATGCCAGTTGAATTAATAGATTTGCAGGGAGAAGATGATATTTTAAAACACTGAGCTGAATAGAGAAAATTGTGTTTGCTGTTCTTATATTAAAATAACAATGTTAAGATGTAAATAATTATGTTTTTTAACCATTAAATACAGTGAATATAGATTAATATGAATGTAATTATAGGATATTGAAAGGCAAAATAGGATGTTTTGGTTTGAGGAGAGGATAAGAAGGTAAATTTCAGAGTGCTCATGATTTTTCTCTTTTATAGTGGAGGCTTGGGGTCAGGGGAACAAAGTATCACAGACCTTTCCTACAAGGTGCCCAGAGTCCAGGGTTGAGCGGGACAGATGACACTCAGTGTGGTTTAACATACGGAGGGATGTGTCTGCAGTACTTTAGAAGATGCAGAGGGAGGAGGCAGAGGTCTCTAATGGTACAGGAGGGGATGGGGAGTCTGGGGGCGTTCCCTGGACTACGAGCCATTTGAAAGAAGTACAGCCTTTGGGATGGACAAGGAGGCTCCCAGCAGCAGTCCTGGTGGAGACGGCTTGTTGAGCCAGCCTGGGAGCATGGCTGGCTGGTTGTGAACGAGTGTGTAGTAATGGCAGAGGCAGCAGCCACCCACACCTGCTGAGGGCTCTGGATTGTGTGTTCAAGTTCATGTGTGCATGTGGGTGGGGCAAGGGAGAGAGGTGCTGCGGGAGATGAGAACAGTGGAGGAGCAGGGTGGAGCGGAGAGGAGAGAGGGAAAGAAAGTTTAAAGAGTCACCCTGTCACCCTCCTGGGCAGCTGTTTGTCACCATGAGGTCTTTAGGAAACAGCAGCAGGTCCTGAAAGAGAAACTGAGTCAGCTCTGGTGATGCTCTGGAGGTGCGAGGGAGTGCTGGGAACTCGAGGCTGTGCGTCCTGTGCGTCTGTCACCGTTCGCTCTCTCCTTACCTCTGCTGAGCCTTTTCACGTCCCTGGCCTCTAGGTGTTGCTGTGCTCTGCTCTGGGGCTCAGTCGTTATCTCCAGGCTCACTCCTCTGCCGTGGTTAAATGTCATCAGCACACTGGTGCCTCCGCCGTTTGTATCTCCATGTTTCCACTTCAGACTCTTCACTTGACATGTGTACCCTGATCTAAAGGTGACCAATGAGTGTGTCAAAAAGAACTCATTTGTTCTCCATTTGCTCCTTCTGTGATTTCTCCAGGTTAGGAAACAGCAATTTTGTTCATTCTGAAGTAAGTACACACATACATGAGAGAGAGAGAGAGAGAGAGAGAGAGAGAGAGAGAGAGAGAGAGAGAGAGACAGAGACAGAGACAGAGACAGAGACAGAGACAGACAGAGACAGAGACAGACAGAGACAGAGACAGACAGAGACTATATATGGCTGTTCCTTACATTTGATGACAAGTAATCAAACACTCTCCTACTCTAAAACCTGCCCAGAATCTCAGTTCCTTCCCATCTCTGCCTCAGCTTCCTCCCTGCGGCTCGAACTACCGTGTCCCCTTCTGACTTACTGAGGTGACATTGCTACTCTTGGCACATTGATTGATAGGTAGTGTCTCTTGTGTTTGGTCCACAGAAGGGGAGACATCGCTTCCTCCCTCCCGGTGCATGGTCACAGAGCTCGGGATGTGCTGAGTGGCTAGGCTTCTGAGGTGGAAACAGGAAAACATATCGATATGTGTTAGCCACGTCTTCCCAGAGCTTACAACAGAGATGGGCGGAGAGCACGTGTGTGTTAGCCACGTCTCCCCAGAGCTTACACAGAGAGGGGCGGAGAGCACGTGTGTGTTAGCCATGTCTCCCCAGAGCTTACAACAGAGATGGGCGGAGAGCATGTGTGTGTTAGCCATGTCTCCCCAGAGCTTACACGGAGAGGGGCGGAGAGCACGTGTGTGTTAGCCACATCTCCCCAGAGCTTACACAGAGAGGGGCGGAGAGCATGTGTGTGGACACTGCCATTTGTTTGCAGAATCTCACCTTTCCCCGTCTTTCTGCTGCAACTGCACATCTGACAAAGGTCACCAGTCTGACAGGGCACTCCGCAGCGCCGTCGGTGCCCACCTCCATGGCGTCCTTTCTCACCCGTATGCACCCTGCCCTTTCACCCTGTCTCCATGTGGTGTTTCACAAAATGAAAGGTTAGAAGTTTCTTTACGTCATCTCTAATCATTATTAGTATTTTGATTTAATTGTTTTTTTCTCAAGACAGGGTCTTACTGTATAGCCCAGGCTATCTTGGTATTCTTTGTGGCCCAGGCTGGCGGGTTGATGATCCTCTTGCCTTACTCTCCTGAGTGCTGGAATTATAGACAGACAGACATGTGCTTCCACATCCGGCTGAGATTTAGTACAAATGCTACATTTTTTTCCTTGAGTTATGACTTTGTACTTTAAAATACTCCTTTCTGAAAGCCTGGCTTTTATTATAAGTTTATTTAGCAGCCACTTATTTGAGGCCTGAAGTCTGCAGACTGATAAAATGACTTGTGCTGTTTGGCCTCCTTGATAGTCAGGGCACATGTCCTCATGCAGCCTCTGCTGGGCCTGCTGCTGCTGCTGAAACCCCAACTCTGGCCACGTCTTTCAATTGACACTTTTTTCCCCTTAACTCTGAAGAAAACAATGTAAGCTCACATTTTTTTTTTTTTTTTTTAAATTTTAGCAAAATGACTTCCCAGTGAGGTAAGTAACCACACAGGCCCGTGGTTCTTCAGCGAGTCCCACTGAGCGGTCAGCTGCCTTGGGTTTGGTTCTTTTTTTTTTTTTTTTTTTTTTTTTTTTTTTTAAATTGGGCCTTTTGGCCTTCTTCCCAAAGAGGTGGCCTGTTCTCCCTGGCATTTTTTTCAGGCCTGGGCCCATGGAAGAACATGGTGAATTTTGAGCTACTGCAGAGCTCAGTCAGGGATTTTGTCAGGGATGACCTTCCATTACAGCACGCTGAGGCTGAGGAAGAAATCGGTGCCTTTTATAGACCGAACCACAGTATATCCTACTTGGCTATTGAGGAGCACAGAAAGATCTGTGGATCAAAATTAATATGATTTTTACTTCATGGTGCATTTTATTTCAACATTTTTAATTAAGAGTAAAACTTTCCTCAGTTTCTTGTCCTCACTGTAAACGTCTAAAGATTTCACAGTCTCTGTTTTAGGGTCATTAGAGAAAAATAAAATTTAAGATTTATGGAAAAGGCTTAAATAATCTGGCTTTGGGACATTAGCCAAATGGTGTTGAGTTTGTCTTTGGTTATATTAAGTTATTTAAAAAAACCCTTTTTCAGCGTACAGAGGTCACCTGTGAAGAATATCAAAAGGAGAAGTCTGCCAGCAGGATCAAAGTTTGCTACAGCTATGATTGTTATCAACAAACCCTTTCCTTTAGTGGAGATTTTCTTCCCTGGGATTTCACCAAGTAGAAAAGAAATCCTTTTTGTTCATATGTAGAATTCTCTGGTTTCTAATTAAGGTTTCACATTTATTGAAAATTAAACGTTATCTTTCAGTGTCTCTTAACAGTCATGTTATTTTTGAAGTAGAACTTCAGAATCTCTGTTATCCATATTTTTTAATAATTAAGGTAACAATGGCTTGTTGGCTTAAGTATTTTTATGAGCTTATACAGTGCACTGTAAAGGGAAAAAAAGAATAAAGTCTTGACTAGGAAGATGATGGTTCTATATTAGATACGTGTTCAAAGTAGACTAGACATGATTTGAACAGAAAACTTGGTAAGACTGCCCAGCTGTGGTCAGGCAGTAGCTAGGCACCGTTCTAGCCTCTGTCCCTGTGAAGACACACTGGTAGTTTTCCCACACACTGCACCAAGTGGAATAAACAAGAGCTCAGAGATGGGAACTTCCATTTAATTTGGCAGTAATTTCCCTTAGCTCTGAGAACAAAACCTCCTTTACAACTCTGGAGTTAATTCTCTAACCTGAGAATGTTTTGCTGTTGAGGATTCTGGAAACAAGTATGACCTGAGAATGAAAGAACAAGTCAGTTCAGTGGACATTTCCATCCCACATGTGGTGTGAGATGCACACGCCCCGCCCAGGTCACCTTAGGAGACATACGCACACAGAAGCAGGCACACAAACATACACACACACACACACACACACACACACACACACACACAGAAGCAAGCACACACATACAGGTGTGCAAATGCACACACACTCACCTGCCTTTAAATAATAATATGTTTAAAAAAGAGAAATTGCATAAAGTTGTCTTAACAAGGTCTTTCTTCTTTTTCTTTCTTTTTGTCTCTGTCCTGTTCCCATTACAGTCTGCCAGTTATGGATGCTGAGGGAAATTTACTTTCAGTGTGTCCATTACAGAGTGTGTGTGGGCATTTACTAGGCTCTCTGTATGTTGTGTCCGGGGAGAGAAGCAGTGTGAGTGGCTAAGAACACTGCTGCTGTTGCAGGAGCCTCTGGTTCTGTGCCCAGCACCCCCATGGCGGTGGGCTGGTCACTGCGGTTCCAGAGGGTCCAGCACCCTCTTCTGTAGGCACTGCACACATGCGATAAGTAGACATGTGCAGGCAAAACACTTGCATACAAAATAACTTAATGAGCAGTAGTTGACAATTTAAACAAAAAGTATAAAGGGAGAATGGAACCCATTTTGAGCAAGGGACTGATGCCAGAGGATAATGCGAGTATAAGAATATCGGGAGTCCTGAGAATCTTAATATAAAAGACTCTAATGTGGCTTCCCCGATTAGCCTGGGGAAAACAAAACAACAAAAAACCAAAAACAAACCTCACAACAGTAGAACAGTTGGGCCGATGGATAACCAAGGGGGAGTTACATATTCACAGGCAGTAGTTATAAACCCCAGGGAAAAACAAGGGGGCATGTTTAGTTTTCAGATATTTTGAGTCAGGGTCTGACTGTGTAATCCCTGGCTGGCCAGGAACTCTATAGACCAGTCTTCTCTCTAATTATCTGTGACTCTCCTTCCTCTGCCTCCCAGGAGGGGAGTCCAGGCCTTCTATCACAACAGCCCTGTAATCTGTTTAAAGTAGTGGACCCAAGTGTCACTTTGTTCAATAAGTAACCGAGCTGGAAGCAGGACAATTAACATCTCTGGTTCTTAGCCAGTTAGATGCACAAAACACTCTTGGTCGTAGTTGTGTTTTGTAGGTTCCGGAATCAGCCAACCCAGAGAGTGAAAGGCAGGGAGCGTGAGGCCGTTCGTTCCTAGGCGGTCTCTGAGAAGACAGCTTCAGATGGCCACATTTGAGTCTACAGACACGGCCTTAGCATTTTGGATGTAATATCCTGCCTTTCCTCAAGAATTTATATGGTTTGATCTTGCTGTTAATTGAGTAACCACAAATCTCAAGTATACTTTGTCTTCATTTTCAGGATAAGGGAAATCTTGAAGGCATCTAGAAAGTTGCAGGGCGATCCAGAACTGCCGATGTCTTTTACTTTGGCCATAGTGGAGTCCGATTCCACAATAGTCTATTATAAACTTACCGATGGATTCATGCTGCCAGACCCTCAGGTCAGTTTTGAAGTGATTGACAGGAACAGTAATGGGGGAGAGTGGCGTGGGCTGACCCTGAGTGTGGATCAGGCCATCAGCTTCCACTCCCTTTGCCATGTGAGAAATTCACGGCAAAAAAAGGCCTGGTTTTTATTCTTCAGAATAAGAAAAGGCTGTGTTTTCCTAGAAGCCTTTTTGAAGACTTTTTTGAAGAAATAATTTAATTTTCTTGTTCTGTGGAGAATAACCTATATTTCCAGAGCATTTTGTGCAGTCATGCATCTGAGTAACTGGAGTAAAATGTAAAGGCCAGTAATGGTTGTAGTCAAATACTTACTTAGAAAAATACTGAGTTAACATTCTCTGTAACATATTAGTACATGTCTGGTATTTGCTTGCTCTACATTAGTCCGCCTAACTGGGGTAGCTACATTAAATAATTTTAGTCTTGCATGTGCTCTCTATTAGGTGCACTCTGACCTTCTTCCTCTGTGTTGCAGAATATTTCTCTTAGAAGATGACATCTGCCCTTCTTGGTGCTGACTTCATTTCTGGAAGATTGGATGTGAGGCCCCCCCAGCGTGCTTCCTTCATCTTGTATCTCAGAGGTAGTCAGGGCTGACTTAGCTAGTCCCAACCCATAAACTTCCTTTCACAATAAAACCTCGTATGGAAGCACTGTATTGCTTGCAAATATAATTAGCCTAGAACTTTCATATCAGACAGTACAGTTAGATGTGGGTTTATACCAAGGATACATGCAGAGTGGTGGAGCCTGGCCGTGCCTCTGCCATTCCACACCCGTCGTCGATAGACAGGTATCTGTGAATGGTACAGAGGAAACACTGCAGCAAGAAAACGGACACAGCGCTAATGTGGTCAGGGATGTGAATGACAACGCCAGGCTATGAGAGCAGACAATCAGATTACCGGTCGTGGTCCCAGGAGGACGGTGGGGCAGCAGATGGATGCCTTGCCCTTCTCCACATTTCATTTGTCATTTGTACTACTTTTATAATAAAATGGTTTAAAATAAAAAGTGTCTTGAAATCTGTAGTAGGCGTCCATCATTGCATGCTAAAGCCAGCAACGTAGCTAGCTTTGTAAGAGCACACTTGTGATTGTATGTTTTTATGGGCCAGTCCAGCAAGCATGGGCTGGGGCTGCCGTCCCAGCTGGGGCGCCACTGTGATGCACTTGTCCCAGCCTGTCGTCAGCGGCAGCTTCCTATGCCTCGTGAAGCACTCCGCCTCTGAGGGCTTGAGAGAGGCCACATTCTGTGCCTTGCCACGTCGGCTATCCCAGCACAACTGGTTGCTTTCTCAAAGTCAACAAGAGTCAGCAGGTTGGACATACTGTCTCAGTGATGTCACAGGTCTCTTTTGCCTTGTTCCTCAGTTAGCAGCAAGTCACGGTTTCCTCCTACACCAGATCTCGTGGCTCCTTAGGAAGCAGCAGTAATAGGAATGGGGAAAAAACAAAAACAACCTGACAAAAGCTGGAGTATTACACGGAGTGTAACAGGCTTTTCTTGGTTGGTAGTCGACTGTGCTCCCTTGACCGTACCCGAGACCCACTTTTTCTTGATGAAAGACTTTCACAACTTCAGATTCCCTTTGCTGCCCCCAAAGACTTGAAGAATATGTTTCTGTCACTCCAGTGTGGCAGTTCCAGATCCAGGAATCCTAAGGTATGACTTGTTACCTTAATTCCTGCTGTGTTGCGTTGGACTACATGTAAAGAATTCTTTTGTTGCTGTACTACAGAAAGTAATCTACATTTCAGACAGAAGTGTGAAACTTGACAGATCACTGAGTCAGAGCTAGCTAACAAGACCAAAATGGCCTGTCAAGTCTAAGGCTGGCACTCAGTTTCACTGTATAGTTTGGGTTGTTGATTTCAGAATGTTCTCTGTGGCTTCAAGCTGTTCTGCCAGAGTCAGCTAGATACCTGCTGATGTGAACAGTGTCCTAACACAGTCTGACGGGGCAGAAGGGAAGTGTCTCATGTTAGTGAAACAACTAGGTGAAGGGGCTGGTTTGATTAAGTAACTTTGTGGAGTTTACATTAGAGTTTCCCATTAGAGCAAGAGTCCTTAAGAGCAGAACAGGAGACCAGGTCTTTTAAAAACACACCTCTGCCCCAATTCCCACAGTAACTGGTAATTTTCAGACTCAGTAACTATTTGGCCAACAAAGCATGCTGTAGGTAGACTTGGGTCTACTTGTATGCAGACAGTGGCTTGCTTTTTGCCTGGAGGCAAATTTAAACAGTCCACATGGACACCAGAGGGTGCTGTAGACCAGGCGAATCTCCAGACTGCAGGCTCGAATTAGCTTATGGTTTTTCTTGAGAAGAGTTCTTGAATTGTTTCAATCTGTGAGAAGTGGTATAAATAAAAATACAAATATGTCTTATATGCCCACACCCCCTCTTTCTGACAGGCCTTTAAAAGTACACACTACCCACTTAAATATGTGCGTTGAGTCAGGCTTTGCTCAAAATGTAAATCTATATTTAAAAGCAAAAGCCTGTTGGGGGAAGGGATGAGTGGGAGAGACATTTTTTTTTCCCCAATCCATATGCATTTCATTTTTTGCTTGCAAAAGCCTGATTTATTCAGTGAGACTCAGGGTTAGTTACCTAGCACACAGGCCTCTGCTCTAAAGCTGCTCTGTTCTGGCCAAATACCTATAGGAAAAGACATGAATTGCTGCTCTATTCCATTTAAGCTTGCTTCCTTCTTTCTCTGTAGTTGGAAGGAGAGGAAAAGGCTTTGTGGGATTTCTCTCTGGCTGTTCTCCCCTGGAGTTCCTGGTTGGCGTGCCCACTTCTGGGAAGCCTCAGAGCAGCATGAAGTCACCCAGGTCCAATAGCTCCTGACTGGTTTCTTTTGTTCCCCTGTCTGGACCTCTTTAGAAGACTCTCCACACCATAGGGCTGCCGTAGAGAACATGGACGCAGAGACACTTGCAAAGTCAAAGATTACAACAGATAAGCCAGCACTTACAGGGTTCTCATGTAATCTGTATTCTCTGGCTGAGGCATCTTTACAGTTTTATAAGCTTGGAACCAAACAACTTAAAGCTTTACTCGAGACTTCCTCTTGTGCAGAGAGCATTTCTGTGCTGAATTCCTCCGTGAGGTCGCTCTTTCCATTGCTATCCCAGCAGGATGGCACTTTCCTACTGCTGCGTGGTGCTTCTTGCTAAGACGTACAGAGCTCCCGTCAGGAGAGTTGTTACCTGGCAACTGCGTTTTACCCTAAGCCCTTACTGAACAGTGTGCTGTCCTCTGGGCCACCATGCACAGGCATCCTCTTCCTTCTGGCCAATAACTGCTGTTTCCGACCTCTGGCCACTTCTGCAGTGTCATCTGCATAGTGGCCTTCGAATAACAACTGCATGTGCTCGCAAATGGCAAAAGGTGGAAAGGTCATATGTCAATGGGGTTATCATAAGGCCCAACTGTATTATTTGATGATTCTGAGAAACTTTCCCTCAAACTAATGAAATCAACATCTGAAGACTGACATTTGTTTTAGGGCGACTGAGTAGAGGCAAGATTTTGTTAAAATTCATCCATTTTATTAACGTATCAGATATTATAGCTAATGTCTTAATCACTCCATTACTGTAGGTCAGGTAGCTTAGAAGTAGAAATTTAGTTTTCATAGTTGTGGAATCTAGAGGTTTCTGATCAAGATTCCTGCTCTGCTGGTTTAGCTCAAGGCTCTTTTCCTCCCTTCCAGCTCTGTCTCTCATGGCCTTCCCCCGTCTTTCTACAGAGAGGAAACGCCCTGGACTCTCCTCTCTTCTTACAATGGCACAGCCTTGTCAGGGGCCCTCCTACCCTCACATCCCACTAATACCTTCCCAGAGCTCTACTCTTTTCTAAATGCAGACACACTGGGATGAAGAGGCAGGATGCAGTCAACAGCAGCTGCTTCTTAACGTGTTCAGATAATGTGTGGACACAGTGCTGGGTGAGAGTGACCCGTGCCCGACCGGTGCCCGCAAGAAACTCAGAGCCACTGGCAGCTCTCATCCCAGACTCCAGCGGATGCTGGCAGTGCGGCTGAAGAACACTAGTCACACGGCACACAGAGCGTGTCATTTGTGTAGTTTGTGTAGTCTTAGAAGGGTGGGGCTCAACAGCTTCTCATGAGCTCTCAGACACTCATTGCATGGACACCATTTCTTTTCCCTCAAAAATGTACATTGGAAGAAATACAAAGAAAACCGGGATGTGCACTTCTCAAGGAGTTTACTGTCTCCTGGAAGGGAGAACAATCTGCATACGCAGCAACCTGAGAGCACAACAGAGGGTGGTGTGGACATCGGAAATGTAAGTGTGCTGTGCTGTGTTCACTGTGTCTCTCAGCCCTGTCCTGATTCCCACGATAAAGATGAGGCCATTTAGTTATTATTACTATTAAGCTGTCCTCTGAAGTTGGAGAAATATTAGCACATTAGTAGTTAAGTGACTACTTGTGGTAGCAAGTGATGGGGCGGGTCATTTGGGTACGAGCCTGTCTCCCAATACCTGCCTCACTTTCATGTCAGACTACTATGTTGCGTCTCTTCTCAGTGATACACAGAAACATATTAATGTCTGTCAAACCACCTTTCGGAGAAAGATGGTCCAGGAGGGAGGGAGGGGATGACTTAAACACCCACCACATCAGCCTCTCATCCTCTTGAGCTGTGTGTGGATAACTGAAAATTGTATTCACGGCACTGTATATACAGTTTTATGTCAGAGAATGAATGCATTCGTGTCTAAGTTTAAGGCACCCTTAAAACAAAATGGAAGAGTAAGCAAAGAGCTTAGAAAAGCCTCCACTCATTGGAACTGGAGCCTGTGTGGGCAGGGGAGCCTCGGGGCCATTGGGTGGACCTCACCCAGTAACCCCATTCCGTGCTGGCCATGGCTCGCAATCATTCTGTGCTGCTTCCTACTCTCGAAGCTATGATCGGTTTCATCTGACAAACATGTCTGTAGAACCCTCCTGGATAACACAATACCTTATATGAATTTTTGGGGAGCGGGTCTCCATGTTTTCTGATTATTCTCCATATTTAATCAGTTGGATGTAAGAGGTGATACCTGTTTACTCCAAGCAGCTGCACTTGGATTTGGAGACCAGCAGCCGTTTGCAGTAGCATGTGTTTAGAGTTCAGAGGAGCAGTGTGACAGCCTGGGCCCAGCAGTCTCCCAAGCCATGCCTCAGGGTGGGTTAGAGCATGAGGCAGCAGCCACCAGTGACCTCACCTAACAAATGACCGCTTTGCTTCCTTCCCACGTCCCCACCCAGTGTATACGTGCTCACACTGCACATTGGCTGGGAAGTCTGCTGATAAGGATCCCCTCCCCCTGGAATGTATCAGTTCCGGTGACGGGGAGGACAGTGCTGACATGTTACACACTGCAGTTGAACGCTGGTGTCACTCCAACCTACATTTCATTACCCAAAGCAAATTAGGTGGCAGGACGTGACCAGCTTAACTAAAGGGACATGAAATTCCACCATGTTCATAGACTGGGAGAAGAGACTTGTATGAATTAGAGAGGAGAGACGGCAGTGAGGTGTATTTAACAGACTGTGGAGCCTGGAGCTGCCATTGCAGTGGGGCACTAAGATCCCCTCGGGTGGGAAGCAGGCCGCTCTAGGCACATGCGGAGGAACATTGTTTCCCACTCCTCTGCGCAGGTTCTATCCACAGGAGTTAGGGAGGACCTTTTGCTCCTTGGGAGGGTTTCTGGTGATGTATCATGGGCTGTTACATATTCCGACCCTGAGCTTTTGCTTCCTAAGAATGAAGGAAAAAAGCCGGTGCCTGCGTTGCAGGAGAGCAGCAGACGTTCTGTAGGCAGTGGATGGGGCACCTGGTGCCTGCCTTCTAGGATGGAGAATCATATATGCAGGACTTGAACCTGGAGTGTTTGTGAGACCCAGCGAGCTTTAGGGAACCAACTGGCATGGGTGGGAAAGACTTGGAGGTAGACGGCACCCCTAGGGGTTTCTCATCAGCCACATTGGCATCAGCCGAATGGAACAAGCTCCTTGAGTGTCCTCTCCGCATACAGCACCCTGGCTCCTCCCAGCCCCCCTCCCTGCACCCTCCCCCTCCCACCACACACACATATAAGGGCGTTCAGATCTAGGCCCCTCTCAGCCTTTCTCTCGGGTTCTTAGGAAATACTTGGCTTTGTCCCTTAATTCCATGGTCATGCAGGGGAACTTTCAAGCCATTTGGCTCCTCCATCCAGATGCTTTTGTCAGGCAGATGTTCTTCACTGGCACCTCAATTCGTGGGCCAAGAGCCTAAGAACCCTTGTCTGTGGTGGCCTCACCCACCAGTAACAGGAGGGTGGGGCAGGGGTGGATGCTGGTCAGAGTCTTCCTGTATTTCCTCATTTCCCCTACCATGTCTATTGCCTCTCTTCTGGACCAGGAACTTGTCCAGACCAGGTCAGGGTAAAGGGGACAGAGCAGTGTCTGCTCAATGACCTGTTTAAGGGCCCGACTCTTGTGCTTTGGCTCTCTCAGGTTTTTTTGTTTTTTTTTGTTTTTTTTTTTCCCTTCCAGTTTTGTCTTACGGGTAGGGAAATTGACTTTGGCTAATTTGTGCTCCATTTTCTTCCCAAACATAATGTTCTTGCCAAGATTTCAGATTTTGAAAATCAAAAGCCAAGAATTTACCTCTTTTGTTCCATAGCATAATCCACTCCATAAGGCGGCATGCCAAAAATCGCTGCACAGGAGAAGGGTCACAGGTAACAGCAATCACCGAGCCGGGAAAACATCAGCTCATACCTCAAAATATTATCCTGCTATGTTTGCCGACAGAGGTGTTAATTACCACCGACACGCACATTTATTTTTTTACAAGAACTGTTTAATCTTCAGAGTATACATTCTCTTTTATCTAACATGCAGTGTTCTACCCGATACTACTCTACAGAGTAAGCACTCAGAAACTGGGTTATTTTATTGCATTCAAATATTCCTAAATTGATGACTTCTCACGCAATTCCACCTCCAATATCCAAAGGATAGAGCAAGGAAGTATCCTTCCTGCTTTGCATATTTTTTTTTACAGAAGCCCTGTATTCATTGAGCAAGAGAGATCATATCGTAGGCTATTTCCCTTTGAAAGCATGCTTATGCTGTGAGATCCTAAGCCCAGGAGTTTTCAGAGACTTTTTTTTTTTAAAGCAAAACAAATGTATAAACTTTATGGGCCTAATAAGCCCACTCTTGGATTGCTCGTCCCTTCCTATGATGACACATGTATTTATTTATCCAGCAGTTTGGGATGGGTGGGGACATGAGGGTCGTGCTGAATTTAGAAATTACTTAGGAATGGTAATCCCACCTACGGGATTATGAAGTCACGGTGGTGGCACTTCTGTTGATCACAGATGGGGACACAGAGGGCTTGAAAATTGCTTGAGAGGTCAGTCAGGTGAGACTGTTGGGTAGTTTGGCTCTGGTGACTGTAGTCACATAGGCTGGCTCTTCCTAAGTTGCAGGCGCTCAGAGATTTAGATGCAAATGAATCTTATCTCCTTTGACTTCTGGAGACAGAAGGCTTCGGTGCAGATCTGACTTGAGACGCCTTACAGTTGTGACTTTGTGGGCTGCGGCTGAAGGGTCGTGCAGTACCCATCTCTCCCCCTGCCCACTTCTGTCACCTCTTCCTACCTCCACACGTTTGGTTTTTAAAATATTCTTCCAATTTTCTGTGGAGACCATGCTTCTTTAAAGCCCTAGGGCCGAGGAAACTTGAAAACAGCTTTGGTTTCAGACCATCCAGCTTGAGGCGGGCAGTTCGATAATGTCCCCAGCCTCAGTTTCTCATCTGTGACATGCAGGACATACCGCACCTTTCCAGAGTAGCATTTCTTCACATACTGAAATGATCGCCAAGGAGAAAGACTGGTACAGAATAAATAGTCATGTTCCCTCCTTTCCCTTGCGGTCTCTGGGAGCTTCCTGTTCACTTATAAATCGCCGCCTGTAGTCGGGGTGCATAACCGACCGCAAAGCAGACCGCCAAAGAATGGAGTCTAGCGGTGAACGAGGGTAGGGCGAGGGCGCCTCTGTCAATGCTGTGCTACTATGACTCAAGAGTGGGTAATTTATGATGGATGTGTGTTCCTTGTGCATTGTTCTTGAGCCTGGGAGGTCCAAGATGAAGACGCTAACGTCATTCTTTGCTGCATCATTCCATGGTAGAAGGCACAGAGACAAGACAGTCCAAGGCATATACAAATCTCCGTTCCCAGGAGCACCATTCCACCCATGAATAGTACTGTTTCTTCAGCCTCGTCTCCTAACACCGTCACGTTGGCATGGAGTTCTGCATGGGCATTGGGGTGGACACTGCAAAGGTACAGAGAGATAGTGAAAGGACACTGAAATGCTTTGTCCTAAGGAAGCCTTTCTCAAGCCTAACTTTGTGGCTGTCATTCCTGCCGCTGCCACTGTTGGCTGACTGTGATACAAAACAGTGTAGTCCCTTCTGGGGAAGTGACAAATTCGGCTAAGGGCATGAGAATGGGAACAAGACAACCAACAGCTGGGAAAATGGCTGTGTGTGTGATGTCAGAGACATTTCTACTGCAGGAAGGCTGTCCTGGGGCAACAGCAGAATTCATGAAGTCACCTGGGCTCCTCTAGCCTGGCCTAGCACAGAAGCCCATCGCTGACCCCCCTCGCTGTGCAGTGGTGGAAGGTTCAAGTACTGGGACATGCAATAGACCCTTCTGCACTGGATGGCATTGACTCTTCTTGAAGAAATTACTAGGTTTTTTTTTTTTTTTAAATGAAATTCTAACTAGAACCGGTATTTGTGTGCTGCATTACGGTAATGCAGTAAGAGATTGAGAGACTTTGTTCTGTTTCCTACTGTGTCCTCAGAACTTAGAATAGTCCCTAAGTCACAGCAGGTCTTACATAAATATTTCTGAAAGGAAAGTTTTAAAAAACGATTATGTAAAACAATATCGAATTGTAAAAATTCCACAGAGAAAGCGGAATGGTAGGGACTGTGGTGGCCCGTCTCAGTTGTCAACTAGACCGGATCTGGAATGAACTAAAACCTGAAAGTGGAGGGGTGCACCTGTGAGAGATTTTTCCTTAATTTGAAGTAGGAGGATCCACTCTTAATCCATATATTTGAGGTGGGAAGACATCTTTAGTCTCCATCTTGGAGGTGAGAAGACCTACCTCTAATCTGGGCCACACCTATAAAAGCCTGTCTAAGGTCGTGGAAGGAGGAAACTCTCCTCTTGGACTGCTTGCTCTTGCCTCACGAGCAAGACCGACCCCTCACTGGCACTGAGGGGGCACTTCTTTGGAATTCCGATATATACCGAAGACCAGCTGAGACATCCAACCTCATTTCCTGAACAACTCGTGGCTTCATGGATCTTCCATTTATAGGTAGCCATGGTCAAATTAGCTGGACCATAGCCTGTAAGTCATTCTAATAACCCCCCTTTCTGTATCTAGAGATTCGCTCTGTAAGGTCTGTTAGTCTGGAGAACCCTGACTAATACGGGGACAGGGCCTGGCGGGAATGTAGCATTAGTTTGTAGGCTAGGAGTGACTTCGCTTTGCAGAAAATATTTGGGCAGAAATGAGAACACAAAACAGGGGTGCTTCCTGGAAATAAGAAAGGGCTATCCTTTCAGTCAGGGAAAGGGCAAATGCCCTGTGGTAAAAGCCTGACAGGATCTGAGGCTCTGCGTGCCGGGAGAGTTCTCAGGTGCTACCGGTCCAACAGGTCCGCGCAGCGCTCTTGGAATAACAAGAACTTTAGCCTGGAATTTGACCTGGGAGTCAGCAGCTGGAGCTAAGAGGTCAGACACTGAGGTCAGGGTCACTGCATGTGAAGAATAACTTAATCTATATAAGAAGTCTGAAAGTAGGGGATTGAAGACATATTCATGGTTTTTTCTTCAGTGAGCCCAAATATGAGGTGACTTAGTGTTTGTTCCTCTTTCACTGTCTCGAATTTTTTTCCCTGCACATTGCCCGCTTTTATGTTCAGACTAAGATTTTTTGATAAGTTAATTAAAACTGGGAGATACTTATTTTAGTTAATACGCTGAGTTCCAAATCGTAACAGTTCTAGATAAAGTAATTTTATAGCCTCTCGGTAATTGAACAGGAATGGTTAGAAAAAGCTTCATAAAAGGGAACGCTTTTACAGCACATCTTGATGCATAGGCAGGGAAACCATCTTGGCAGCCTCTCTTTTCTCTTGCCCTGTCCTCAGATGAGGACAGTGTGTGACAAATTCCCCCAGTCCCACAGCTTACAACAATATCCAAATGAACCCAAACCACAAACAGGGCTTTTGTGGTTGAGAAATATGGAAGCAGTTTAAGACCCTCGTTCTGACTTGTGTGGAGCTGCGGTTATGAAGACTGGCTGAGGTTGGTATCATCTGATGGCCCAGCCGGAGCAAGAGAATCCACTTCCCAGAAGGCTCGCTTGCATGGCTGTAGGCAGCTGAATTCCTTGCAATGGGGGCCGTCCACAGGGAGGTTTAAGTCTACTCACAATGTGGCATCTGGCCTCACTGGGAGGGAGTAAGGAGAAGAAAGGGAGGGGGGAGAGAGCAGGGAGGGGGAGGAGAGAGCAGGAAGGGAGGATTTCTTGTCAGCCTGTTTTACCCTGTCAGCCGGTGTGTCTGCCTATGCAGCGTGTGTTTTCCCATGTTTCCTGACTCACTACCAACGCTCAGTGGATCGGGTTTTGTTTTCTTGCCTGTTTGTTTTTATTCTTGAGAAAATGTAATGAGTCCAGCCCTGCTTGCTGATTCCTCTCGTTTCTAGAAGGCAGGCAGAGGTGTGTGTGTGTGACATAGCGAGACACTTCACCACTGTAGGACTCTAAAAGTGTCACGATATGGAAGATAGCGTGGTCTGCTGGCAGTCGGGACTCACAGGTTCGGAAGTTTTCATGCAATCTGACATTCACTATGGCGACTTCTCAAAGGAGCTGCCAGATTATTTAAAGCCAATCCCACGTTTAAAAGCAGATTGGAATGTCAGTCATTGCTGAAGCTGCCCTGACTCTGGATGAAAACAAGGGTTTCTCGGTGTGGAGAGATGGCTCGGGGGTTAGGAGCACCTGCTGTTCTTGCAGAGGACTCGGGTTTGGTTTCCAGCACCCACATGACAGCTCACAACCATCTGGGACGCCAGCTCTAGGGGAGCTAATGCCCCTGTTCTGATCTCTGCGGGAACCACCCGTGCAGGCACAATACTCAGACACATCAAATAAAAATCAATCTTTAAAAACCTTTCCATTTTAGCACTCAAAGCTAAATAAAAAGAAACACCAAATTGAAGAAAGAACCAAGTGTGTGTGTGTGTGTGTGTGTGTGTGTGTGTGTGTGTAGGGGCACTGGAGACAGAAGAAGAAGGGGCATCTGTGGTGTGAAACGGACATCCTGGGCATTCCCTGTGGGGGTTACAGTGCTCACCATGTCTTCTCTACCTGAGCTCTAGGGTAGAACTGATTATATTTTATATATATATATATATATATATATATATATATATATATATATAAACGCCTATATGCTACAGGGACCATGTGCTATGTGCTACATGTTCTATCAGCTGCAGACTCTGCATGATACAGATGCTATGCCCTACATGCTCTATAGGCTGTAGGGTCTATATGCCATAGATAATATATGCCTCAGACTCTATATGTTATAGATCCTATATAGTGACACTCTAGGACACTGGACTGTGCTTGACGACTCTCTCATCAGTAAAAAATAATTCACGATATTCACAGAAAGACTTTACACAGGGCCGGGGAGATGACTCAGTCGGCAAAAGCACTTGCCGTCCACACACGAGCATTTGAGTTCAAATCACCATCATCCATGTAACCATTTAGCCATAGTCATGTGTGCTTGTAACTCTATGTGGTAGAGACAGGGGGATTGCTAGGGCTTGCTGGCCACCAGCCTAGCTTCTGGTTCAGCGGGAGTTGCTATCACAAAGGTGATAGAGAAGGTCACTCGATGTCCTCTTCTGCCCTTTGCAAGTGTGAGCATGTAGGTGTCCACGTGCCCCCATTCACACATACATGTGTGCACATATACCACATATACATGTACATATATACTATGGTAGCATCTTCTAGAAGAACAGAACTGGTACAGTGACTCTCTCTATACAAAATGGGAATTGATTGGAGTGGCTTACAGGCTGTGCTCCAGCTAGTCCAACAACAGGTGTCTACCAACAGAACGTCCAAGAATTCAGAAGTTGTTCAGTCCACAAGACTGGGTGTCTCTGCTGGTCTTCAGTATATCCTGGAGCCCTGAATAAGCAGGGCTGCCCCCAGAAGGTGTGGTCCAGATGAAATGTGGATCTTCCCATCTCAAAAGATGCACATTAAAGGTGGGTCTTCCCACTTCAAATGATAGAATTAAGAAAAATTCCTCACAGGTGTACCCAGCCACTTGAGTTCTAGTTAATTCCAGATGTAGTCAGGTTGACACCAAGAATATCCATCACACACACACACACTCAACACACATACATATATACATACAAGCACATACATACATACATACATACATATATACGCCAAACACAAAGTTCCTCACAACTTTAATGTCCATCAGCAGGAACACTAAACAAACTATGATATAACCATAAGATGGTATGTTATACACCAGCAAAAAGAACAACCTATCGACATACAAATCCTAAACCTATTCTGATTAAGTAGGGAAGTCAGATACCAAAGTGTTCATAGGATGTGAGTTTATATGGAAATGTTAAAAACCCTGTTTGCAGTTACACCCCAGAGCACTGGTAGACTAAGACTTGAAGCAGGCACACAGAATACAGAATGTCATGAAGGAATCTGGCAGGAGGAAGAAATGATGCCATCTGGCTCTAGAGGTGTTCTCTTGGGAGACCAAAGTTTCACAATGCATTTACAATGGGCACATATTATCTTATGTGCGTCAGAGCTACTGTGACTTGAATGTGAACTGTCCTTTCTTAGGGTTTTAGTGCTGTGAAGAGATACCATGAACCAGCAACTCTTATAAACTGGGGCTGGCTTACAGTTCCAGGGGTTTAGTTCATTATCATCGCGGTGGGAAGCCTGGTAACACACAGGCTGACACGGAGCTGGAGAAGGAGCTGAGAGTTCTACATCTGGATCAAGTGAATGAGTGCCCCACTAGGCATAGCTTGAGCATATATGAGACCCCAACACTCCCTTCAGAAAGGCCGTGTCTATTCCTACGAAGCCACACCTCCTAATAGTGCCACTCCCTATAAGCCAAGCATTCTAATACACCAGTCCATAGGGCCATTTCAATTCCAACCACCACATGTCCCCAGGGCAGGCTTCTGTCTCCCTGACGGTGGTGCTGGTGTGGGATGCCATAGAGTCTGTAGGACTGCAGGGCCTTGAGGGTAGTACTCACTAATGGCGGGCCTTTGAAGGAAGGACCTAGGCTGCTGTCCCAGCTGGCTCTGTCTGCGTCTTGGTCCTCCCCCATGTTTCTGGCTGCTATGGGCTGTAAGCCAATACAAACTGTTCCTACCCAAAGATGTTTATGTGAGGCATGATGTCACAGCTATGAGAAAATATACCGCCACTGTAGAGTTGGTGTAAACCAAAGGCCATAAACAAAGATGAATTCTCTCCTGCACCTGTTTCTTTTTCTTTTCTTTTCTTTCTTTCTTTCTTTCTTTCTTTCTTTCTTTCTTTCTTTCTTTCTTTTCTTTTCTTTTTTTTTTTCCTGCAGAAGCCATCAGTTTCCTTTCTGCTTCCTGGGCAGGGAGCAAGCAATCCCCTTCTGCTTAGGATCTGCCCAGCCAACTTGATGCTCTGCTATGGCACCTTCGGCATCCTCACCTGCTTGGTCTTCTCTTACAGCACGTGAAAATCTCCAAGCCGGCTTTGGGCAGGTGGCAGGGGTCGTGTTGTCACCAGAAGTCTCCATGCTTGCCCAGGGGCTCTGTGACTTAGGGCCTGAGTCCAAGCCCACTCCTGTTATAGACTGGATATCTTACAGGCAGACGAGGTTAATCTCAGCTCATGGTTTTGGAGTCTGGGAAGTCCAGGACCATGGTGTGTCAGCATCTCTTCAGCTTCTGTGAGCGTGTCCTGGAGTAAAGGGAAGGTTGCATATGGAAAAGTCACCGTAACGGATCCAGTCTCAGGAGAGTGAGACCTCACTGCCTTGAGAGTTAAGTCAGGCCCGTAAGAAAGGCTCTTAAAGACTCGATTCCCAGGAAATTCAGAGATTTCCAGTCTAGTATGTTCCAGAGTAGTCAGACTATATTTCAATCAGGGCAGACACTTCTATGGCATGGGACACTGGCTTCCCTTTCTGTTGTTTACTCTTCTGTAGGGATATGGTTCCCTCAGGGGAATTTTGGAGAGAGGTAGCTGAGAGTTAGGATATGATTTAGATATTTCTAATACCTTCGTATTAATGGTATCTAAACATCATGATCATGTCTTTTTTTTTAAAGATGTATTTATTTATTTAATGCATATGAGTACACCATTGCTCTCTCCAGACACCCCAGAAGAAGGCGTCAGATCTCACTACAGATGGTTGTGAGCCACCATGTGGTTGCTGGGATTTGAACTCGGGACCTTCAGAAGAACGGTCAGTGCTCTTAACCGCTGAGCCATCTCTCCAGCCCATGATCATGTCTTCCATGAGTCTTCCATAGGCATTCTGTGCCTTTTCAGGCCTCAGGACCTTTGCATATGGATCTTTAACTAACAAAGTCATTTCCTAAGTATAGTAACACACTGGCTGGTTAGGTCCTTGCTTTTCAAGTCCAGCTTGAGTCACTATACATAATTCTCCCCAGGTAACAGTCTCAAAAGTAATATACCCATGTATATTACTCTGCTCTGCAGAGCAGGGAAGGGCTTAGAAGTGACATGACTGTGGGTTTACATCCTGACCTGCCATTATATTGTGTGTCTTAGAACAAATTGTCTACCCTGTGAATTGTCTACCCTGTGATCTCTCTGTGTGTGTTTATGTGTGTGTGTGTATGCAATTCAACATTATATAGTATTTATAGTCACCAAGACTCCGAGATTGAATCATACATTTTTATATTTTTAGTGTTTCAGGGTTGTTATATATGAAGTAACATACAGTTTCCACTGTGAAGATACATAAGGTATCACCTGGCTGCACTTATTAAGCGTTGTGACAGCCATGGCTGCCCGCATTTCCTTGCATCTGGTCTGGAGAGAGGACACGGTGGGCCTCTGGGTAGTGAATGCTGTCCATCACAGCATTAAAACCTTAGATGGTGGCATGCCATCGCCGTTGTCTCTGTCTCCTTCTGTTGGCTGCAGGAAGAAGCCAAGGGAATGCTAGAGGCTAGAGCTGAAAGACGCATGGCTTCCCGGGGGGGTGGGGGGTCCCTAACTCGGCATCCAGAAGGCGCATGCCAATCACCCAGGAACACCCACAGTTTGTAAGGAAGAGTCAACCTGAATTTGAATTGGGTCTTGAAATTTTATTTATTAAAGCAGCTAGTGTTAATTGCCTGGTAAATTTAGAAACTGGCATTTCTACTTGGGGGTTAATATAAAGCACAAACACCTGAAATGCGCTGTGTTGTTGGGTTGTTGGGTTGTTGGGCTGTTGGGTTGTTAGGCTGTTGGGCTGTTGGGTTGTTGGGTTGTTGGCTTGTTGGCTTGTTGGCTTGTTGGCTTGTTGGGTTGTTGGCTTAGCAGTTGGGTGGAGGAGGCCTAGCCTCTGAGATGAAAGGTTGGGGAATGGAGACCCGTGGAGGGCATGGAGGAGCCTTGGGTGAGTCTGTGCTGCTGATAATTGGAAAGGGAAGGCCAAGCGCTTGGCAAGCTTTGGTCTCCAGGAAAGAGACCGGTGTGTTCGCAAGGTGTCACAGACAGAGATGAGCTCAGGCAAGGTTCGCCTGGTGCGACTGCAGAGATGAAAGGGTCTGGACGGAGTTCAGAAGCTTGATGCTTCACAGGATTGGAAAAGCACACTGCTTTTTAAACTCTAGTCTGCAGAGGACATACTTGCCACCGGCTTTGAGTGATGTGGCTTCATTGAACCGCTTCCACCTTGTAAATTGCAGTCTAACTCCTGGAGAGGCTATGAAATAGCCGGGCAGTGATTTCTGCCCTCGAGCACTTTATCATTTAGTAGAAGAACACAGATGTACAGACAGACCACTGCAGGGGATGACGTTCATTGAAACATATAGATTTCTGTCAAGAATGGAGAGACTGCTACACTCCCCGAGGGTCAAAAGCGGGAGTTCTCGATAGGACGGTCCACTGAGCCTTCGGACTAACAACCGAAGCTCTGCTTTCTTGCTTTTGACTTTCAGAAGCATCAAGGTTCAAATCCGGCCTGCGATTTAGTAGCCGACATATTGGGCATTGAGATGGTGCCTCGGGCCACCAGCCACTCCTGATTCCTGCTCTTCACTGACTTTACAAGTTGTTCAAAGGAGGCTAGCCTTATTTACGTATGGAGAGGAGAGGCTGCTATTTCATACAGCCTCTGCCCCTGTCCACGATTATGAGGTGCTCCAGACCCCAAGCGCACCGTTGTGTTTGCTGATACAGCTTGTTTTTATTATATTTTGTTTTTTTCAGAGCGATCATTCTTTTGGGGAGGGGGGGAACGCGAGAGCTTGCAGCTCTTTATTGTGTCGTGGCACCAGCTAGAGTCTTTGTAGCTCGCTTTTACTGCCTCTTCGGCTCTGCCAAGCATTTGTCTAAATATAGAAAAGGACATCACCATGGATGGGACGAGAATAAGATGCAATTTCACTTTCCAATCAATTCTCCTGCATCTTGCCTGGCTTCTGGTTACTCTTCTTCACTTGATGCCAAGACTGGGCAGCGGGAAGCAAGGGTATTGAGCTGCAGAGCTGTTCAGGGAAGAGGAAGCAACTGCCGCAGGCGCTCTAAGGCCAAAGGGCCCTTTAAGGTCTCAAAGCTCAGATGGGCAGAGCCCTGGACCGTAATTCTGGGAGAGCCTCACAGCGATGGTCAGCAGTGCAGACTGTCCTTTCATAAACAAAAGTTATGGAAGAGCTATGGTGTAGAAACCAAAGTGGGGTCTTCCCCCTTGCCATTTACTGACGGGCTAGGTTGAGTATGTTGCTTATTCTTACCTGTGCTAGAGGGAGATAAGAATAAAACCCATTAAAGGTTCTTGGAGCATTTAAGCAGATGAATTTAGGTAAGTTATTTTTCTAATTGCCTTTGGGGATGGGTAACACCTCAATATACAGCCCTGGTTGCCTCAGAACTTGCTGCGTTCACTGAGACCTGCCTGTCTCTGCCTCCTGAGTGCTGAAATTACAGGTGTGTGCCATTATACCTGCCCCCTAAACAATAGCATTTTTTTTTTAAAAAAAGGTGGGTACTTTACAACAGTTTGCTTGCACCTTTTATTCCAGGAGAAACGAACTGTGTAAACTATGGATGACATAAATAAAAAGCAGCCGTCACCTCCCCTGTGACTGGGATCTATGACCCTGGCTGCATCTTCTCTCTGGCTAGGGGACTGCATCACTACAGATGGTGATTGAGGTAGAGGTAAGGTTGGAGCAGACATCCAGCTTCCAAGATCCAGATCCTGGTGCTCCAGAGCCAGTCCTTTAAAGTTCTCTGAGCCACCATCCTCTATCTGCCGCTCTGAATTGAAGTATTTTCTAGGCATTACCTTTCTAGTATATTCTTTTTCTCTTTTGTTCCTGAAATGCAAATACCAAGTAGAAGCCTAGGGGACCACTTAAGTCTAGGCCACTGCTCCATAACTTGATGGGCATTCTGTAATGCATGTTATATGGTCCAGTTACCATACTTAAGTATGAATTCTGGGTTCCGGCAACTCGTCCGGCTTCAGGAGCTTTGAGTGAGATACCATAGGTATGCCTGCACAGTGTTGACGAGCGACGACGACGTTGACTTCATGTGAGCCTCTTTGAATTCTGCAAGCACCTATGGTCATCATCAGAGTGAGCTTTGGGGGCAGCAAATGTTGTCCTATCTCACACATGAGTAAAGTGAGACCCCGAGGATTTGACTAGCCATACAACTCCCATGGGCTACAGCTCAACGGAAACAAGCCACTCTCACACCAAATGTCTTGTTTTCTATCAAAACGAACTAGATCTTATGGTTCAATCAAGACTCAGAGTCTGTGTTTAAGAGTGACAGTCAGCACGAACTGTCCTTTTGTGACAGGTCCATGGACAGATCAGTTCTTGGTGGCTCCCATCCTCTTTCAGTGGCAAAAGACAGGACTTGGGTGGCAGGAGTCACACCGCCCAGGGACAGGGCGGAGCCTGCACTCTGGGCTCTGCTGTGCTCCTTGGCCCACTTCTCTGCTTGTCTTGAATCTCTCTAGCAGTAAACTCCGAGAAAAGATGTCGGTCCAAGTAACTCATTTGTGAAGTGGGTAAACACGGTGTTACACTGAAAGACACAGTAAGACAGGAGAGCCAGTGGCCGGCATTTCCTGACCTCAGCCTTCATAGCCAGTGGCCAGCCATGTCTTGACCCTAGTCTTTGTAGCCAGTGACTTGTGTGTCCTGACTCCAGCCTTCATAGGCAATGGCTGGTGTGTTCTAACATTTGCCTTTGTACTGAGTACCTGGATTCATGGGGAGGCTTGACTCCTAGTTTATAGCACGTGACTCAGAATAATTCAATCTAGGGGGTGGGGGAGTCAGAATATTTATACTCAGTCTCTCTAGAGTCTGTGGTTGAAGGCATACTCCGGGAGATGCCATTGGCCAGTAAGCAGGAGCAGCTTGGCTCTCTCCATTCTGAAATGGAATGCCTAAGAGACAAGAATGGTTACAGAGGTCTGCATTGAACATTTTAGCACAGTTTGGTGCTGTAGAGGGAACAGCCTTATTTGTGAGATGCCTGGAATGAATTATGGCTTTTATGCCCACTGATAAATACACCTGCCATCAGAAATTTCTAAAACACACACACACACACACACACACACACATGTGCTTACACATATATACATATGCATGTGTGTGTGTAACCCTATAATCCTAAAATATATGCTATGAGTCACCAATTCCCAGAAGCCACCAATGAAATATTATCCAGAAGAAACCACCATTTCACCTTAACTATCCTAGCTAAGAGATATGCTCAAGGGAATGAAAAAGTTTGAACCAAAACTGTTTTAATAAAGGAGATGATAAGAGATGGGCTGTAGCTGCTGACAACCTGAGCAAGCTGAGGTGCAGAATGCCAAGTTGGAGGTGGCCTCTGATGAGAAAAAGCATCAAAAGAGGACTCGAGTATCTCAGAGGAGGAAGAGGACCAAAGGGACAACTTGTGCTTGGCAATGGTGTCCAGTCAGGACCTGGGAAGAAAGACTTCCTAAGAAGTGACCAAGATGGCGTGTGCCTGGACTCCAGCAAAGGGGCACGTGACCCACTGAACTGAGCAGAACACCTGTGGATTTGGTATGTTGGTCTAGTTTTCACCTGCTGGCCTCTGACTTTTATGTGAGCAACCTTATATATACTCAAATGAACTTAGCATGTAGACAACTTCTCCTAAAAGTAAAGGGCTACATCAGTGTGATCTTATTGGTGAAGATCTTTGGGCAAATTACCGAAGTCTGTGTCCATTGATAAGGAGTAGAGTATTTCTATGAGTTCTAAAGCTACTTGTGACACAGTGAGGTTGTGGCAGACTGAATTGTGTCCCCTTAGTACTCCTATATTGAAGTGTCAACTTCTAATGAGACTAGAGATGGGACCTATGTGGAGACAAGTTAATATGAGGTTTGAAGGGTGGGACTTTCATCCCTAGACAAGAAAGACCTTTCTCCTCTCCACACTGCCCATCACAGAGGAAAATCCAAATAACAATGAGAGAGCAGCCCTTCCCTAGGAAGCAAGACCTCATCAGAGGGTGGGTATTCACACACCTTATTCTGGATTTCCAGTACCCAGAACTGTGAGAAAGCAAATGTCTACCATTTAGCTTTTCTGGTCTGTGGGATTCTAGTCTGTGCAGACTAACTACAGAGCTGATGCCTGTAAAGAGCTCTTGGTGCTAAGCAAAGAGTCACTAGGTACAGCTCTTACCGCTCTTGCTACGAATAGAACACCAGCCTTTCCGGGACAGAGGAGTCTAGAACTCTGCCACTAAACAGCTGCAGATCTACGCTAAGCTTCTCATGAGATGCTAAGGCATTAGAAAGAAAGATAACCACATCCACTGAGGTTTTCCAATCTCAATTTTAAATATAAGGTCATCATGATTTGCATCAAATAATATGACCACGTCTTTGCTCTGAGGAACTGAAAATGCTTACTAGTTATTAGGCAAATGTTCGCTGATAAGGCTGGACTAAGGGAGTGCCTTAGGGGCTCAGGTGTCCAAGGTTAGATCTGTGCTGAGAGAGGTACTAATACAAAATAAGATTTCTTCCTTTTCTGCCAGGCTGTGTGGTGTCAGAAAATTCGGGGCTAGGTGTACAGCCTAGACATTTGGCTGGTCCATTGTTTTTAGAAGACCAGTTACACATGCACAGACAGATACATCGGGGGGGGGGGGGGAGAGGGCATTCAAAACCACACTCTTCCACAGAAACTCTGAGGCCCTTATTCCGCAGAATACTTTTGTTGTTGTTGTTTTTGTTTTTTTTCGAGACAGGGTTTCTCTGTGTAGCCCTGGCTGTCCTGGAACTCACTCTGTAGACCAGACTGGCCTCGAACTCAGAAATCTGCCTGCCTCTGCCTCCCAAGTGCTGGGATTAAAGGCATGCGCCACCACCGCCCGGCCCTCAGAATACTTCTAACTGGCCTTGTCACATGAACTTCTGGGATGAAAATTTAGAGATGGACAGGAGAAGAGAGCAGAAGAGGCCTCTTAAGCAATCTGACTTTTTTTTTTTTTGCCTTCATTTCTAATCTACTTGCATGAAGAGACGGGAAGCTTGGGAAGTAGAACCCTCTGGAATCATTGGTAGGAGCTATAAATGAGAAAGGGGAAGGAGTTATGCCTGGCCTCTGACATGTAGGACAGGGTTACGTAGGTTTAATTGAAACCACTTGAAGGATTTGGTCATTTTTAACCCATTTAAACTGGACAGTGGTCCCCAAAGAGCTGGCCCATAAGGCTTAGCTGAAATTTCCAGTGTTCTTTCCGGTCATGTCTCCATGACCCTGGCTTCTCAGGATGCATGTGTAGTCTACAGGGTCCCTTGTCATTTGTGGTTCTCTCAGAGATCCACGGAAGCCACTAATCAGAGTAAATAAACTCACTTCGATTTGTACCTCCTAACACCAAATGTTTGCTCAAGATATGCCAATATTTTCAATAAATCCAACCAAGAGTTTTTCAACATCTAAGACATGCAGCCCTCTGGAAGGCGCTGTAGAATGACCGCTTGGATCAGTGCATGGCTGAAGGCAGCTCTTAGTTTAGCATAGAGGAGCTTCAGCATATACTTATTTGGGAAAAAAGGAAAGATGAAGAAACAAAGAAGTCTCACATGTTTGTGATTAATCCAGCACAAACCCATTTCATAATGATGTTCCCACCTCCAAGGCGTTGGGAGATTGGTCTAGCAGTTTCTCTTTGATGACCATACAGTGTAGGAAATGAACACCAAATTCCCTCTTTCCCTGTTCCTGAGAACGCTGAGGAACGGACTGAGCTTGAACCAGATGCACACGAAGCTCCCCGACCGAGAAGTAATGACGACATTTTTCCATACTTATGGGGCAATAGTAAGATCATTATAGTAAATGAAATGTATATTATTATCTGGTTTGAACACGATAGTTAATTAGAATGCAGTTCTGCATCTTCATATTGTCTGCCAAAAATCTGTTTAAGACATACCGGGAAGTAGTCCAAGGGCACCGTCCTGACAGCGGGCCCCAGAGCGGTGTCCCAGCCTCTTCTTACACAAATGTAGGGTCACTCACGAGGATCAGGGCCAAGAGAATTAATACACTGGGTGCTACATCATCGATTGATTAGCACACTAATGGTGCTGGTGGTGGGCTTGAAGGGCCGCCCTCTGGGGGGAATGGGGGATGATGTGGAGTCCCCAGCCTACGATTTTCCTTCTATTCTCCACTAACTAATTGGGCTTAACTAATGATGTTGGTTTTGATTTTATCCTCATATGCGAGGAGGCCCAGATAGTGGTGAAAAAGGAATTGCCTCAGACTCATATAGTCCAGAGACCAACTGACAGAAACAACGGACTCATCTTTGCTCCCCGAGCAGACACTCCGTGTTAGTTAATTGTTTGAAGCTGTGCAATGAGAAAGCACCAGGATAGAACATTAAACCGCCTATGGTTTCTGCTGCTCTTGGAAGCTGAGCAGGTGTGGGCCTTCTCTTCCTCCTCCTCGTTGCTTCTCTTTAGATTCTTGAAGAGAACAGGTCACATGGCGTTAGGAGGCCATTGGGACCATTCATTGCTCCTTTGAGAACTTTTTCCTCAAAGTACAATTTTAGAAGCCTTCCTGATGTAGAACATGGTTCATCCGAGACCAGTAGGTCATGTGTGTGTGTGTCACAGTTTCCACCGAAATTTATGTTTGCCCAAACACACTTCCCCTGGGACTCTGCCACTCGTGGAGTTTGCGTGCTGTCAAGGGAACGATATTACATTCTTCAAATGCTGAGAGAATAACCAAAAGAAACAAAACAAACAAACAAAAATCTATCCCTGATCAGAATCAGATGCTATGCATGGGAACCAAGTCCTAAAATGGAAGTGGAGCCTTCTGGGAGGGGTCACTGATTCCCTGGTGGGCGGGGCCAGCCATATTCCACCAGGATTTGTGTTAGGATGGCATTGTATGCATTTGTTCACAACTGTGCCTTCTTTTAGGTTTTATAACGCAGTCCTTAGAAAAGCATTAGGAGAGACTTCCAGTGGGGAACCTTAAGCTTCCCTTAAAATACAAGCAAATAACAAAATACCTAGTGGTGTGCATGGAGAGAGTCAGATCACACTAATATACTAAGTAGCTTCTCACTCCAGGCCTCTGCCCGTGGGCCCTCTTGGGTCCTGTTAAGGGTGCCACAGGACAGAAATAGCTGGCATTCGACAGCTTGTCCCATGCCCGGAGCTGCCTGCCAGGGCTGCCAGAACCTTACGTGAACAGATGGCGCTTTATCCCCACTCTGGGCGGTTCCTGTTTAACCGGTTCTGTAGGCAGCTAGCACACTACCACCCAATAAATGTGCTTAATAAGCCCTGAGTTTGCAATATCCTCAAAAAAAACGTGTTCAGCATGGGTGACCATGATGAAGGAATTCCAGAATCTTTCTTTATGGACCACGCAGACCTGATGGGGATTTATCCTGATGTGTGGAGAGAAGAGTTCACCCAAATATAGAGGTGTGCTGCAGCAGAGAACTTGGGACATCTGTGGAGTTGAGAAAGGACAATGGTCAGGTGTAGATGGCACACAGAATTTTCTTCTTCTGGGCTTTTCCGGTCATCCTTTGTACTCTGCCCTGTTGGTTTTCTACCCTCACCTCTCCCGGACTGTGGCTTGCCTGTTTCTAGACCCTTCTCAGTGGCAGGCTTTGCTCACACTCGATCCCAGCATCTCCTTCATAAACACCTTTCTCAGAAACAAGGGAGTCTGGATGGTTCTGACACACAGGAGGACCCTGGCCACTTGGCTGCCTTTTCTCCCAGCTCTCGAGGTCCCATCTCTTCTCTCCGTCTTCATTTTTGCTTTGGTGTTCTGCTGTATGCCTCTTCCTTCTCGCTCGCCACAGTGAGGAGGAGTAAATTCCAGCTCAAAACGGGAGCCCTTGTGGCGTGCCTGAGTACCAAAGCCTACTGATCGTATCTGCGTGAGAATGCAGAGTAAACGTGGCTTGCAGAGCGAGGGGCGCATTCTTGAGGGTGGAGAGCAAAGCAGCGAGGCGGTGAGGGCTCCCGGGGGGATTCCCACCATCCTCTATCTCTCTAGACGCACGGGACACGGCCGTTATCTCGGCATAGTGTCCTTATATAAAAACGTACAAAGAAAGGGAGGGGGAGTGCTCCTGATAGTGTGGCCTTCTCTTTCTTTCTTAAGCTAGGTGAAAACTTTCCCAATAATATTCCATCTAGAAGATTTCTCGTTAAACATTAAGGGCCAGGCTTATTGTAATGACGCTGAGGAGGTAAATGACTCTTATGGTGGCATTTTAATTCATTCTTTGAGAATGCATTGCTCATGCTTATAAGCATATACATATGCGTTGCAGCATGCATGTATATGTATCTATTTATGGACATAGAAATGTATATATAAAATGTGTTTTGATCATCTCAACCCCCTGTGCTCCTCCAAGTCCCCGCAGATCGGCACACAGACCCACCCTGACCCCCCCAAGCCCTCCCACCCGCCACCAACTTCATGCTCTCTCTCATAGGCCGCCGAGGGCAGCCAGTGCAGTGCATAGCTGCAAAGCCGTCCACTGGCGCGTCGGCATCCTGCCAAGGAGGGAGCTTCGTGTAAGAGAGGAGGAGACTATTGGCTGAGCCACTGCTGCTGCCGTTAGATGCCATTTGAGGTAAAGCTTGCATATAGCTGAAAAGGGACCATAGAAGAAAAAGAGAGTCAGAGTTTGGGATAGATTGGTCCCCTCTCTCCTGGGGACAGAAAGTTGTCTACCTCAAGACTACTTAAGAAGAGCAAACACAGCATCTAATTCGTCACTTTAGGCATTTGAGTGAATTTCTGAGGCTTTTAGCACATTTACATGGTAATGTAACCGCCGCTATCATCTGCAGAGAGAATAATGTCATCTTCCCAAACTGAACCTCCTCCTCCCGCCCTCCTCCAGCACTGTCTTACTTTGTGTCCTCACGGTGACTGCAGTAGGTGTCTTGCACACCGAGTTGTGGGATATTAACCACTCAGGCTTAAACCTGGCACCCTTTCCTGACGTACAGGCCCCCTGTCCTTCCTCTCTCCTTGTCTTCGTCTTCCTCCTCTGTCTCTCTTCCTCTCAAACCCATTTATTTCATCCCGTAAGGCTGGACACCAACGTCTACACTTCTTCAGTCTCTGAGAAGCTCTGTCTGGACTCAGAGACTTCAGTGTTTGGCTTCTCTCTATGCTTGGCCCTAGGGATACTCGGGCAGAATTTGAGTTATTTTCTTGAGAAAACCTCCGTTTAGTGAGACAATCTCTCATCTTCCCAACTGGACTGCATCTTCCTGAAGAGCACAGGCCGTGTGGCTTAGTTTCCTCCCTCTCCTCCCAGGTCAGCTGCACTCCATCAACACCTCTCTGCTCTCTTTAGGAAGGGAGCACAGGACAGTTTTATAATCTCTAAACTCTCTTAGGTCTGATCATCTCTTGAGCTAAAAATCTGAGCCCTCCCTCCCTCCCCCCTTCCTCCTTCCCTTCTTTCCTCCCTCCCTCCCTCCTTCCCTTCTTCCCTTTCTCCCTCCCTCCTTCCCTCCCTTTCTTTCATACGATGAAGAATGAATGCCCCCATTAAACCTCTGTCTATTCTTGAGGTCACTTAATGTGTCCCCTCTGTTTCTGACTTTCTAGGCTAGGCCCAGATAATGAGGCAAAAGTGTTACATTTACACAACTTGTTGTTCTGAAAATCTCTTCCCTCACATATTAAATATCCATTATTATTAGTAGTTAAACATCAGCAAATATTTTCCAACTTGGGAAAGATTGTGGAAAATGTTATTGCTGAGTATGGCAGAGCCACTGACCAGCCTGCTTTTATTTATTTATTTTACAAAGAAGTCTTAACTTGGTCTCTACATGCACACACCACACACACACACACACACACACACACACACACACACACACAGAGAGAGAGGGGGGGGGCAGAGAGACAGATAAAGAGAGACAGGGAGAGGGGGAGGGAGATATGGAGAGACAGGGAAAAAATAAGTACTCTATCCAAGGATTAGAATTTTATATATTCAAAATCTTAGACTTTAAATGAGCAGTCTGTGGCTTAGCCTCTCCACATCACTGATCAAGTGACTGGTTAAAGATTTAGCTGGCTTTCTAGTGATGCTCTTGGGTGCTTAATCCTAGCAACGTTAACTGAAGTAATCCTAGGGATAGTGAAAATAGATATGTGACCCACATTTCCTTTCTTAATCTCTGGTGATAGACATGGATTTGGGAAAAGCAAGAAAATGCTATAGCCGAAATACCCAGGATGCTTCTCTGATACATTTGAAGACTCATTTGAGGGAACCGGTGTGGGGGGATGAATTTCACTTGGGGCTGGGAGTTTACTGCAATAGTGTACACTTGCCTGACATTCTGAGATTGCTTTTGCTCTCCAGCACTACACGGGAAAATAATCGACTGACTTAAAGTATCTTGAAAGATCAGGAAAATAACATTTGGATTTAAGAAAAACTGTCTGAGCGATTTGAGTGAGGTACTTCCCTTATTGATGTTTGGATTATTCAACTGACTAAGTTAGAGATTTCAGGGAACCCTCATTTTTTTGTTTTCTGCAGAATCATAGAAATGACAGAGAGAAACCAGGAGTGGTGGTACACATCTTTAATCCCAGCATTTGGGAGGCAGAGGCGGGAGGGTCACTAAGAGTTTGAGGCCACTCTACATAGTGAGTTCCAGAACAGCCAGGGCTCTATAGAAAGATCCTGTCAAAGAAGGAGGAGGAGGAAGAGGAGGAGGAGGAGGAGGAGGAGGAGGAGGAGGAGGAGGAGGAGGAGGAGAAAGAGAATACAAATTTTACAAAGGAAAGAAATGATACTGAATAGATTATTTGCTCTATTATTAGTAGATAACAGTAGCTATTTAGTAGATATTTTATTAGTGAATAATTATTTCACCAGCTTTTTTTTTGGCTCAGTTGAGTAAGTCTGAGAAAGTGAAGGAATATTAACTTGCTTCATGTTCCTTTATAAAACGTGTGTAGGGGTCTAAAAATAAATAACATTTAACAAAAACATTTTATATTTTCTGCAAAACAGCTTTGACTGAGGTCCCAGTGTCAAATCCACGAGGGGCCCGTGAGCATTTCCAACAGTCGTGTCATCATCAGAGAGCCCAGTAGGGCTTGTGGCATTGGGCTCCTAGAGTTTTGGCCAGCCACCAGGGACAGTTTGTGAGCGGAAAGAGGTGCCTTTCTTGTGAAAACGTTAGGGCAGGGACAGAGTAGGGGCTGAGATTGTTGACATTTTAACAGAAAGATGTTTTCTTTGATAAGAGACTATGAGTGATCTCCTATTGCGTTTTGGGGCTCAGCACTGACGCTGCCCTAGGGAGATGCAGATAGCTCAGGCGCTTTCATGGCATCCTGTGCATTCATCCCTTGTTTGTGTGCCTTTCATTCATTCCTTATTTGTCCAGCATCACTGAGTAGGGCCTATCGCATTCCATGCACTGAGGCTATGACGCTGAGTGAGGTATTTGCCTGGTGGAATCCCAGCTTGCTTGGGGAGGCGGATAGACTTAGGGGAGTTGAGAAACATGACCAATATGACCGATGGTGTGCTAGACTTGCAGTAGCTAAACCTGACACACACAGGAAAAAGGAGCCCCTCACTCATCTGGGTGGCCAAGAAGATCACAAAAAGTAGGGTCTGTAGATTTCTGTTGGGGTCCAGGAGGCCCCTCACAAACCACATAGACACTGATCTCAGTCAGACAGGGACAGGGATAGTTTATTGAACATTTTCCCTAAGGCCAGGCTTGGGGGCTGAGTCCAACCATGTACTAGCATCCTATAAAGCTTTTAAGCCTGAAATCCATAAATGTCGGTGCCCAGTCATTCTACCAATCAAGATGTAGGGATAGGAGACTTACTTAAAAACATGTCTTTGTGGTACACTTACCATGTTCCCATTAGTTGGGGTATTCAACTGTGGTGGGGTGACTCGCTGTCTTAGTTAGGGTTTTACTGCTGTGAACAGACACCATGACCAATGCAAGTTTTATAAAAGACAACATTTAATTGGGGTTGGCTTACAGGCTTAGAGGTTCAGTCCATTGTCATCAAGGCAGAAACATGGCAGCATCCAGTTAGGCATGGTACAGGAGGAGCTGAGAGTTCTACATCTTCATCTGAAGGCTGCTAGTAGAAGACTGACTTCCAGGCAACTAGGGTGAAGGTCTTAAGCCCATACCCACAGTGACACACCTAATCCAACAAGGCCACACCTCCTAATAGTGCCACTCCCTGGGAAAAGCATATACAAACCATAACACTCGCCTTACCTAATTTGTCTTAACTTGCCAACCAGGATGTCACTTACCCACATATGTAAGCATACATTTTTGGAACCTACTTTTAATAAGGATTCGAAGGGCTCTCCTCTAGCCCACCACCCAGCAGAGGCAGTAGAAGAGAACAGTTATTAGGATATGGGGGAAGTGGACCTGTTCAGCAATAGTTCCTTAGGGGTGAGCTTGATCTTTCCCAGCAGTTCAGTCCCATAGCAGACACCAGATATGACTCAGCAGCTGCAGACCGGTCCTCTAGGCAGGCAGACGCCACACAGAAATTGGCAGCCACTGTCCAGGCCTCTCGGCAGACAGGCACCAGGCACGAACCTGCAGCTGTAGTTCAATCCTGAGGAAACCACCAGGCTTGTCGACTGGTCTGAGATGAGGCCACTGAAGTGGCAAGTTTCCGCGGGAACCACAGAAGCAGTTCTTGGGTGAGTTTCTCTCAATGGCAGCATTATCATGAGTTGAACTCAACAATGCTACCTAAGGCAAACCAATACACTCACGTTGTTAACAAAGAAGAGTGAGGCAGAGCAAACCAAACCAACGCCCGGTGCTTGTCTTCCACAGTCTGAAGGGTCATATTTATTCTCCTTCATCCTGGGTCCTTTCATGTGCTTGCTGTATCAAATCATCCTCTCACCTGTGTCTGCTTCAGGAAAACATTCTTTCCCGTGTCTGCTCTAGCAAAACATCCTCTCTTATCTGTGTCTGCTTTAGCAAAACAGGTTTTCACCTGTGTGCCCAGCAAAACATCATTTGACATAACTTTCCAAGGAACTAGAAATTTCCACTTGACACATACATGACTCTTCTGCCAAGTAGGATGTCAGTTCCCAGGGAGGTCTTGGGAATTTAAAACTTTACTCGACCCCTACTCAAAATGGAAGCCTTATTCCAAATGGTTTCTTATATTGGTACAGATGCCTTTTTTATATTGGGGTCCATCCTAGGAGCAGCAAACCAAACAAAGGCACTAACCATTAAAGCTCAGACACAGGATCAGGAAGTACTGCCGGGTGGTTGGTTCAGGTCCAGGCTTACTGTGGCTAACTATGAAACTATAAAACAAAGCAGTTCTAACTGACTTTGGAAACCAATCACAAGGTTTCCAAAGCATTTAATGTAACAGAATAGGCAATCAACCTGGGTATGAGAAAGTTTCCTATTAACAGCACTCGAGAAAGTTTCCTTGTGTCTTAGATAGGGTTTTACTGCTGTGAACAGACACCATGACCAAGACAACTCTTATAAGGAGAACATTTAATCAGGTCTGGTTACAAGTTCAGAAGTTCAGTCCATAATCATCAGGGCAGGAGCATGGCAACATCCAGGCAGACATGATGCAGGCAGAGTTGAGAGTTCTCCATTTTCATCTGAAGGCTGCTAGTGGAAGACTGACTTCCAGGCAGCTAGGATGAGGGTCTTATAGCCCACAACCGCAGTGACAATTCTACTCCAACAGGGCCACACCTTCTAATTGTGTCACTCCTTGGGCCTAGCATATACACCTTGTAACAGTAATAACAGCATAAAATAGCTGATTAGACAGACAGCAGTTACCCAAGCCTTAACAATGTCAATACTTAATGTTTGTCAAGTTATTGAGAGAAATTTCCCCTCAGGATCAGGTCTGTACAGAAGCGTTGAGCTAAGACTGGGTGTGAGGTAGAGTCCTGTGTATAGAATAAAGGATAATGGAAAAGACTAACATGAACTACATGATACAGTCTATCAGCTTGATGCCCACCAGTGTACCCAGAAGGCCCAGCACCAGCATTGTTCCCACCAATTTACCCATGAGGCCCAACTTTACGGCCAGAGGTACATGAGTAACTATGGGCACTGCCTCTCCTACCACTGTTCCTTCCTCTGTCTATGCCACGCAACCCCTACCCCCACCACATTACTAGAAATGTGTACAGTACCCTACCACACCCACAGCAACCAACCCTTCCTGAGAACATCAGGGTTGGCTCTCTGGTGTATCCCTCAGGCTCCGTGGAGATGTTGCTGAAATCAGCTATGTATGCGGAACGTGCGCTCTGTATGCGGCCACACTGCAGATACTGTTATTCTATAGTAAACTGATTCCGTATCAAGCACCAGTGAAGGAATTCTGAACTTGGGTTTTGCCTGTAACATAATCTGCAGGAACTGCTGCGGCTATTATGAGTTCTGCAACTTAAAATGATTATTTAATAATGATGAGTGATCTAAGTGCTTAGATCTAGAAAAACAAAGAGCCAGCTTATCCAACAGTCAGCAATTAAATTGATCGCTGTTACTCATGTTAATGGCGTGTTGCAGTCAGAAGCAGGACTTCCTGCTCCTGAGGCAGCCTGAACCAACAATTTGACAAAAACTTTAACCTTCTGTTGTCGGGGCGGAACTCTCCTGCGGTTTAGCAGTCTCCTCTCTGTTAACCCTCTGTTGCAGGGCCAAACTCTCCCATGGTTCATCTCTCTGTCTCAGTGAAGGCTACCTGCTCTGTACCCCACATTCCATTACTCGGCTACACCCCAGTGTTCACCTGCTAATCTATCGAAAATTCCACGGCTGGCATGTGTTACAAAATTAAGTAATAACGGTGATGGCGCTCCAAGTGTTTTATTGTAATAGATTTCTTCTCCATTGTGGATAGTATGTGTATTTAATAAAAACACACTGACCGTGTCTGCTTCTTGACATGTTCTCTAGGTAATCATATCTTCAGAACCTGACCCTGGTCTTGACATTTTCTCCGGAAATGCTACAATAAAGGCATGATAAGTTGCATCTCAAATAAAAGCAATGTATTTAAACTGGAATCCACTCTGTATCCTGCATGTGAAATTGTACTTGTGTCAACTGGAGGAAGGGGACAGATATCCCAAGATTCTCTCTAACTTTAATTATTAATATGTTACTTACTAAATTACATAGATTAAAATTAATGGGTTTCCCTGAGATATCTCATAAGTGCCAAGATTATTGGGGTGGAACTCCCCATGTAGAGCAGGCTAGCCTCAAACCTGCCCTTCTCATGTCTCAGCCATCCACAGGCTAGGATTATAGGTTTGTACCATTGTGTCTGGCTGTCCAACATGATCTTGTGTGGAAAAGAATCATCACAGGAACTTTTCTGCTAGTATAGGTGATGACACAGGCTCTACTGGGCCCTCTTGTCTGTCCGGGCCTTAAATTTCTCAGTAAATATTTTGAAATATGTAACCAAGTTTTAGTCTGCTGGAGCCTTTATCTCACAGTGAGAGGGGAAAATGCTGTTCATGGAGGAGTCGGTAAAATTGAGACATGTTAGTGGGCCAGCCTGTGCTAACAGCTTGTTTTCACACACGATAAAGCAATAGACGAGGTCTGCCCCTGATGGGAGAATAAGCAGAGTGCTAAATGTGATGACAGCCCCATTTTTAAGATATAAGAAAGGGAATACATATATTTTCCACCATGAAATTGAAAGAGAGCTGACTTCGGAGAGGTTTCACACCTAGATTAGAGAAGCTAGTCCCTATGTTATACCTTGAAAATATTAATCATGAAGGAAAATATTGCCAGTAAGAAATTGAAGAGGATATAGTATTCAGACTCATAGATATAGGGCTGTATGAAATACCACTTAGAATTTCTCTAAGGTTGTTTTTTTTTAAAGAACCCCATGAGGCTGTCAGCGCTTTTAATTGTAAACTTGAATTCAGAACATTCAAGTTCAGAATTCCTGTCATTACAAAGCAGTCATTACAAAGTGAGTCCCAAGTTTATTTTTTTCCCGTGAGACCCTTTCTAAGGGCGAGGGAGGAAGGGACAGAAAAGTTTCGCTGGTGCTTGATATGGAGTCAGTTTACTATAGAATAGCAGTATCTGCAGTGTGACCGCATACAGAGCGCACGCGCCACATACATAGCTTATATGGAGCTTATTACACAAGGATATTATTTGTTTGTTTGACTCTCATGTTAGACTGCACTCATACTCTCTGGGGTGGGGGACGATCATTCTTAAATAAGTAAATTACAGAAGATCGGAGCAGAGGAAATTGAAGAATATGTATATTGCCGAGGAGACATAGTGTGCAATATTTACTCAGATTTTAGTCTAGTTAGTCTAAGTGTTCTTTGCATACTACATGCTTTATAGGTGTGTGTGTGTGTGTGTGTGTGTGTGTCTGTCTGTCTGTCTGTCTGTCTGTCTGCCTGTCTGTCTGTATTTTAGTGAAATAGCACTTTGCCTCTCTACAGCCAGCCAGCATTACATACAGGGCAAGTTTTCAGGGTGGTTCATACTGTGATTTTAAGACAAGAATAAAGGTGAGAAAGGTACCTGCCCTCCTTAGCCTTTTAAGGATAACAGGTTTCTTCTTGACATGAGTACACCACAGAGGGTTTTAGTTGAACTGAAACAGATCAAATTTAGTTCTGTTTCTAGAAGACTGTGCTAATTTCTAACGAGTTAGCATTTCTATAGGGTTTTTCTCAGAGATTTGATGGATTTCTCTCTACCAGGATATTTCTTTTCACAGAAAACATCTAGCATAAGAATGAAAATATTAAGTGGGCTTGCAACTCTTAAAACTTATCTTGATTATGTCATCTTGTGAACAGAATGATTGGAACGGTGCCTGTTTTTTTTGAAAGTGAATTAATTTATACACAATTTGATGCAATCCTTTGAAGTGAAAACGTGCAGGTTCTTTAGAAACTCAGTTGTGCCAGAGAGTGTTTTGTTAGGGCAAAGTGTGAAGGGACAGTTCGCTAAAGCAGACAGAGGTGAAAGGCCTCAGCAGACTCATGAAGGAATATTTGTTGAAACAGACACAGGTGAAAGGATGTTCTGTTAAAACAAACACATGAAAAGACACGCAATGAAGAATTCTTCGCTAAAGACATGCATATACTGGTCTGGCTTATACTGTGCAGTTGAGCTCTATTTGTTGAGACTCCATAGAAAGAAACACACCCAAACAAAACTTCTGCTGCTGTGTTGCAGTTTCTTGCCACTTCTGCAGACTCAGACTGATTGACAGAAGGAGGTAAGCTGAGACAGATGTGCATACTGAGACAAGATGTGTGGGGCGGCAAGACCCGTGATGTTTAGAGAGAGTATAAAAGACTCCGTGGACAGTGATCACGGGGGCTGAGCGCGGCTTGCTGGTACAGCTAGCTGTATAACGCTTGTTGATCTCATATCGTCACTCATCTTCACGTCGCTGAGAGAGGCACCGCTGAGAACTTTCCCTAGTGTTCCTGTTGGCCCCGGTCCCTCATGCTGACCCATGTCGAGGCTGAGGCCTGGCTGTCTCTGCTAGGTAAGGTCACCACGGCTGACCTGTATTTGCCATCCCTATTTTACTGCACTAGACTGTTGATGATATATCCATAAAGCATTTGTGAGTGGGCCCAGCTGTCGCTGATATCCTGCGAACTGAACTGTCGATTTCTTGACAACACAGGTGAGATTTGTTCTAAAGAATCATTTTTAAGCAGGTCTGCTTTCCTTGTATCCTTTCTTTCCCGCTACCTCTGGTGGGTGGTGGGCTACAAAGGAGGTTAGAGCATTTAAGAACTATCACTAAAAGTAGACTTTGAAAAAATTTTAAGTTACAATCCTTGATAAATTTAATAAAGATTAATGGACACCGCAAAATGACATTCTTTCAAGTAATTAGAAAAAGCATGCACACCCATTTCTGTCTCTTTTTTAGGTCTTTCTTTAAATGTGGTGTCTTCAAGCCTATTTTCCCTTTCAAACAGAAAGTATGCATATACGTATGCATATATAATCATCTCCATCTGTTTTACCTTCGAACGATGGATGTGTGCAGAACTTTCTCAGAGGGATGAAGTTGAGAACCGGAGGATGAGAAAACCATGGAGCTTAAAAACAGAAAACAGAAAACAAAAACAATAATAAATGGCATGTATTTACAAATAAAGCCTCAAACAAGAACTAGAATGACCACTAATGAAACACAGCTCAAAGACACTTGGTACAAAGAGGACGCCTTCGCCTGCAAGTCTAGGCCACCCTTTTTTTGCTTGCAGACAGGACACTTAATCTGAGCAAGGCAAGGAGACTTTCCTAAAGCCACAGAGTGAGTTAGAGCATCCCCGGCAAAAGGCTTCATTTCCTGATTTCCAACCCTACTCATGACGGATAAGTGTCTCTTAACATGTGGACTCCCGTTCTCCTTACTAGTTTAGAGATAAAAACGGAGCATAGACAAGGTATAAAAATGACAGCACATAGCTCCCATCACTCTAATTTGCTTCCATTTTTATATTTGTTTTAATATTTTTGCAGAATGCACCTCAAGCAATTAAGCGGGCTATTATATTAGCAATACAAATGCTCAGTATGAAATTTAGTAATTTAATAATATAAGATCATAAGAGAAGCAATGAGCATTCAACTAATTTATTATTATTATTATTATTATCATCATCATCATCATCATCATTATTATAAGTAGGCACTATTGGGCTTATGTAAGCAACATCTGCTAATACATGCCATTTGCCTACAGGCAGCTGCTGTTTAGGGAAGAGATAACCAGTCCCTGCCCTGCAGGCCTGGAAAGCCCTTCTCATTAATCAGTGGTATATATCATAGGCTAAGGGTGCTCTGAAGAGAGGAAGGGGAGGCTGTGGGTTCCCCAGCGGACACAGCTGGCCTCAGGCTCCGGTGATCACCTCGATGGAAGGGTCTGAGCTGAAGGCATCACCAGGCTGTGGGAGCAGAAATGGCAGAAAGTGTGCAACACAGGAGCGGCCATCTGTATCCAGGCTGAGAGGGGAACCCTCGTTTGCTTTTTGGTATTGTATATAGTATTCTCTCCCCTATCGTGCCTGCCCTTTGAGCATGTATTTTTGTGAGTATTCAGTGGGTCATGAGAGTGGCAGTCACGTCGGTATCTACAGCAGAATCTCCTTGACATCTTTGTCTTTTGGCTTTTCTGACCTCGCTTTGGGCCTCAACTCATGCTTTAGCCATGCTCGGTTTTGCAAGGAGGCTTGGTGAGCATGAAGCCATGAATGCAACTTTGCTAATTAAGTGTTTGATATGACTACTGCATAATCAGCAGAATACCCCTGGAAACGAGGCCATATCCAGTGCAGACTGCATATGAAATAATGAGCCAAGAGCCGTGTCTACACCTCATTATTGCAAACCCGACAGGCCAAGGCCAGCATCTCCTTTCCAGGCTGGAACGCCGTTATCTCTCACTAATTCTGAGCAGCAGGAAGACTTTCCAAGGTCTCGTCTCTCTGCCCTTCAAAGCCCTCCAGCAACCTCCAATGCAACTTATGGTGGCAACCGTGTTGTCCACGTAGCCACAGTGGCAACAGATGTAAGTTCAACTGGAGTCTCACTTGTCTTCATCCCATGCTTCCTTCCGTCCTTTGGCTCGCTGTGTGAGCATGGGCAGATTTGTTAACTGGAGACCCTACCCTTATTCAGTTGTGAATCTGGAATAATGCCAACCCCATAGAGGCCTAAGCATGAGAGGGGAAAAACACCCTTATTATATTTGAAAATGCTCTGGAAAGATGTGGCCACACCACATGATTATAACTATTCAATAACCTATATATGCTACATGTTTTGTATAATTATTATCATCATTATTATCATTATTTGTATATTATCATCACAGAGGTGGGAACCGTATTCCCGCCTCTGTGTTCATCTACCTATTGATGATACATTTATTCAATAAAATCTTACTATACAAACAGCACGAGCAGTCATTATATTGGTGGAGGATTGCAAACAGCCCAGATTTTCTGTTAGACAAGATACTCTTGAAAAGCACAAAAGGAAAGTATTTCTCTCTAGAAAGGTGTATTAAAAGGAATCAGAAAAAAAAGGCAAAATTTGCAGCATGACAGGGCCTTTTGAGAGTCCAGAAGAGCAGGGTAACCATCTGATGGTCAGCAAGGCCCAGACTCGGCCAAGTCCAGTTTGAGGTGGGAAGAAGCCAGCGTCCTGCCCTAACAGCATGCAGCCTTTTATTCTAATCGGATTGGCAAAGCTAAGCGTCACACTGCTCATGATGCTTCCATCCACGTGGGAGAGGAGGGCACAGCACATCCACGGTTCACGTGGATTCACAAAACTCTGGGTCGAATGGAGCAGGCGGCCAGGTGTGAAGATAATGGTAGCGCCTTGCAGCCATGAAATTGTGAAGTTGGTAGACTTGAAGCCAGGAACCTCCGGGCAGTAGGCAGTACTTAGACCTCAAAACCTCTGAGACTCCGATTGTCCGATAGGACTCTGGCTGGAACACGGAAAGGAGGATTGTGCTATCACAATGTGAACAGGCGGAGCAGGAAGCACATCTGATGCCATGGAGGAGGCTCAGAAGCAGGCTAGAGCAGAAGGTGGAAGGGAGTTTTTCAGGTCAAGGGGTTGTCCTTGTTAAAGGGATATAGTCTAAACTGGGACACAATGAATCCACTAAGAATTTGATCTCTCAGGTTGTGACGGGTCTCATACTATTTTGTTCAGTATTTGAATATACATAGACCTTGATTTCTGCGACTCTAGACTGTTCTATATGAACATTTCCCCGTTGCAGCTGATAAACTTGTTCTTAACTGTGTAATATTCCAAAATGGTTTCTGTCATGGTATCTCTGGTTCTCGTGTACATTGTGGTGCTTCTTACTTCTGTGTCTTTTTTCCTTAAAAAGGGGACTGTCAAGAACATATTTCGAGCTCATTGTGTTTTCTTGTGCGCTCCCTTCCTGAAGTTGCACTCCCCTCGTGGATCTCTTTTCTGCAGTCGCAGCCTCCTCTGTTTCTAATCTAGTGTGTCAAGCTTCTTTTGTCTTGCCTGGCCTGAGGAATTCCCAGGCTTCTAGGCATTTCCAGGGCATTTGATAGAGAGGGTGTGGCAAGATGAGGATTGACGACAGAGACTCCCCTTACTGGCTAGCACACTCCATTCTTGGGATGTGGCCTCTGTCGGATTAGTTCAGGACTTGGCATCTCTGTGTTCCTTAGCTAGACAGACAGCTCTCATTTTATAACTTCCTCTAAGGGCCAGTTAGACTTCTGGTAAGTGTTGTGCCTAATATAAAGAACGTGTTAGGTAGCAGTATTGGAGAGAACAGTTCATAAAAGCTCCATGATTGAAGTTAACCAAAATCAACACGATCTGCAGCAAATCATCCCCTCATTGCCAATATTTTTAATTTTTTTTATTTAATATACTCATTCTAAAAATTCTGATGTTGTTGAGAAATTGGCCAGGGACAGTTTCTTCAGGCCAAGCAGACTCAGGGAAATTCACTCAGCTCTCTTTCCTGGCCTGATCGAAGTTTGCCCACTCAGCTAAGCACATACTGGTGAGGCTGGCCAAGAAGCTACTGAAACAAAACTAAGTTACCGAGCTGCTGGATTTCAGTTAAGCATGGAGTTGATCTTTGGTTCTTTGGAGAAGAATTACATTCCTGGTGTCAAATACAGCATCATGTAGTCACAATGCAGGTGATTGTTCTTGATAACTAGAGAAGCAATTCCAAAGTATTTCCTCAGTGCACCCAGAAAAAAAAAAAAACTACAGGACAAGCATAGAACATCCTAACCATGTATCCTTTTCCCCACAAAGGGCACACCAGAGAAGAGGTAGGCTCCTGTCAGACTCATATAGACTCAGCCATTTGGGCCAGAATGACCATCCGTGCTCTTTAACAACATCTGTTCGTAATAGCAACAGCAAACACATATGCATACAGCACTGGGGTGTTAGCTACGTTCCAGGAACAGTGAGTCATGGTCTGTGCATACTGCACTCCCATGAGATGCATTACTGTAGGTTTGCAAAACTAGAAGAATGAAAGACTTGGGATTGGAAGCTCAAGAGACTAGAGGCAGAGTGGGCAGGACGAGCTCAGGGCCAGGAGGCAGAGCATGGAGGACCACGCACCTTGTTAGTCCAGACTCTGCTAAGTAGCGTTAGATGTCTTTAAGACAGAAAAAATGGAGACATGCTGATAATAGGCATGGGCGTTCCTTGACAGCTAACCATGGATTCCTGTAAAAAGACTTGTCATCTTGTATTGTGTTTACTATGGTGATGAGGAAATTTTCTCACACTTAAACTATGAGACATGCAATGTCTGGTCTGTCGTGTGGTTACCTGAGGGCATTCAATTCAAATGTCTTGTGGAATGAGCCCGAGCTTCAAAATGAATCAGATGCTGAATTGATATTCAAGGAAATCAGATCACTCTTGTCAGAAGGCAGCAGGACTTGTGTACGCTGTGGGTCGGTGTGATTGATGGAATGACAGACGTATTTTGTAGTCTCCCCTAAGGCCCAGTTGGACTTCTGGTAAGTGTTGCATCTAATATGAAGTACGCGTGTTAGGCACCCGGCTTTCCAAACAGATCCATCTCCTTTGTGGAACGCTGGTAGCTGGGGCAGGTTTCCCAAGCAACTTCGGGATTGAGATTGGTCATAAAGATCATGAGACGGGCGTCTAAAACAGGGCTGGAGTACAGCAGGAGTCAGGCGGCCTCCAGGCCTCCTGGTATTGTTGACATTAGCCCCAGATGCTCTGCGCTTCCCGGACCAGTCAGCACTTGGTGTTCTAGATTGCGGAATAGATTTCCAGTTGGCTCACCCAGAAGGCTGTGGAAGCAAAGGCAGAGATCTCATCCGTCCCTCAATAAACGCAGAATATTGGTAGGGTTTCAAATTCCAGGGAGACTGAAATCACTTAGATATATCAACTGAGTGCAGCTTCCCAGTCTCTATTCCAAGAGAGGATTATTAATTCCATTAGTCTAGGCCAGGGAACAAGAACCCACGCTCAAAAAAAAAAGGTCTTCAAGTGATTTTATGCCGAGAACGTACAATTTTCATCTTCAGAGAGAGACGGCCTCAGCCGGCAGCTGCCATGATAAACATCAAGGAGCAATGTTTATCAAGCACTTACAAGAAAGCAGGCGCTGTACCTGGATTTACCCAGCTTTAATTAGCCCTGTGCTCATATTGCCTCTATTTTACAAATAGAGTGTGTTATGGTTTGGACTTGGGTTGTTCCCTAGAGTCTCCTGTGTTGACGTTTTGGTCTCCAGTGGGTGGCATGCTTACGGGCAGTATGTCATTGGAAGCACATGTTTTAGGAGTACTTTGGAACCCACTTCCCTGGTTTCTAACCCCTCCCCTCTCTTCCCCAGTTGCCCTGCAGTAAGAAGCTGTCTCTGCAATATGATTCTGCCATAAAACACCACGGACACCAAGGCAATAGGGCCCCAACAAACATGGACTGACTTTACTGATACCCAGCCAAAGTAAAGTTGACATTCTCAGCTCCTTTGTCACTGTGGTGGAAGGCTAACACAGGTGACAGAGAAACATATTAGGTAAGCAGACGTCCGGACCTATGATAACATGAAATCCTGCGTATCTTAGGACCTCTTGCAAAGAGAATGCTCAGGTTCAATCCAGAGGGACAGCCATCTCTCCCCATACTGTAGCAATGGAAACTGAGCCTCATAATAAAAGCCTCAGGATAGCTTTGTAGCCGTGAAAACCTTATAAAGATGGAGGCTGGGCACTGTTCACTCTAGAATCTGCTTCCTGGTGTGCAAACTTGAATGCCAGAAAACACGAAGCAGCAGTAATTTCTTGGTCTCTGGTGCTGAAGCTTTCTCTGCTCTTTCTCTGGCTGGGGTGTGTCGCAGTGCAATGGACCTCACTCACTTGCTCATTAGATGTGCAGAATCGAGTTTTAAAGTGTCTAGCAGTTGGCGGCTCTCTCCAAATGTGTGACACACAAGTAACTCCTGGTATAAGAAAAGAGACACTGCTCTAAGTTACTTTGGATAATAAGGGAGGAAAAAAACCTCCCCTTTAATTAGCATCTGACTTTCTCATTGGATTATGAGGAATTACTCACTTCAGCACAGGAAAGTCCTTAACAAAGTCTTACCTTCATGAATATCCATTATTATAGAAGAGAGTTGGGTCTTAGTTTCTAAACAGGTTCTATGCAAGTGGAAATGTCTGTATTTTGTGGATTGTTGAGATTTCATGGGTGCAGCCTCCCTGTCACATCTAGAAGACAAACTGTCAGAGCAGACTTACTGGCCCTTGGCTCTAAACAATCTTTCCATCATCTCTTCCTTAGTGTTGCCTAACCCTTAGGCAGAGAGGTTGTGTTGTAGACATGGACACACACACACACACACACACACACACACACCGTTTTTTCCTTTAAAAAATTAATATGAAACCAATATTTGAAGATTTTTTTCAGTCAGGTTGAGCAGGATGAAGAGACTGTGGTGGTCCCCCACCACGTCATGATACAAATCACATCACTGTTTCATTTAATTATACACCAAATGGCACTCACATTCTGAAGTCAAGAAGGTAAGAATATATTGTTTTATTAAAAAGGACCTAAGACATTATAGACTATAAAGAAATCTAAAGACAAGCTTTAGGCAGATCGTTTCCCTAAAGACAGCCATTACACACACACACACACACACACACACACACACACACACACACATATACATACACACACGCACAGAGAAGGAAAGAAAAAAATGGTTATCTGATGGTGGAAAAACAGATAGCCAAGAAGCAGAGAAAGGGGGTTATTAGCACAAGAGTAACCAGTGTAACCAGTGAGGTTCTTCACTGAGATGATGAGTTTTGAGAAAATGCCTGAGTAGATAAGGCAGGTAGCGTATGTGCACTTGGAGAAGAAACAGGCAGTACAAATGTCTTGAGGTAGGCCGTAACCTGGTGTGTCTGGGGAATGCCAATGAGGTGGATGTGGCTGGAGCAGCAGGAGGAAGAGAGAAGGTCCAGTGAGACAAGACAAGTCAGGCTGTGGGGAACAAATACAGGGCCCGGTAAGAACTTCGTAAGGTGAGGTGCTCTGGACAGATGGATTGCCTAGCTACAACCTATAAAAGAACAATGCCTCTTCTCCAGTCCCTATCTCCCCCTTCTCGTCTTACTCTCCAGCTCATCTAAGGAATCTTCCAGACCTCAGTCAAGGAACACCAAGGAGCACGGGCCATATTTCAAGGCGCCCAGCCATATTTCAAAGGCTAATTACTGGGCTTACAGATCTCTGCTCCAGAGCCGAGGCCTTTCCTACCGTCTTCGTGATACCTGACTATCAATATTATAGTGCATCTCCCCAGCACTTCCAAAGAAAAACTGAAGAAACAGCACATGACAGAGACTGACGCGCAACTGTGTTTCCATGGTTACGTCAGGCAGCACGTCTACATCAAGACTCCTGTCTCCCATTTTACCCACCTGAAAGCGTGATGACTTCACACGCTTTCAGCACTTACTCTGCCTCTGCAGTCCACAGGGCCAGCCACGTCACGACCTTAAAAAGGTAAAGCATTTCACTGAGGCTTCATGCTGTAACTACAGCTATTGTGACTATACGTTCTAGTGAGGTATAGCATATATCCACATTTACAACATCTCCACGGCCCCAGAATAGTCCTCCATACTCATTTGCAGCCCACCTTCAACCCCAGGCAACCCAGGTCAGTTCTGAATACCTATATGAATAAATATGAATAGAAGCATACACCGTGTACTGTCTCACGCATGGCATCCTTCACGTAGTATATGCTAACATTCATTTTTATTGTCAGGCGTATTGTCGATCCTTTCATTCTTCAATACTACTTGATGCATAGATAAGCCAAATTTTGGCTTAGAGTGATTACAGGTAATCCCATAGTTAATGTTACTGTGTGAGTCTTCTTGGGGTCACATGCTTGTGTTTCCCATGTGTAGATCTCCAGATGTGGAAGTGCTGCATTTCTAAAGTATGTTTAACACTGTAGGAAGCTGCCATATTGTTTTTTGGGAGACTATATCCTAGTGCATACCCACCCTTTTGAATGTCCTTCATTGCCCGATCTTCATCAATACTGATCTGATTATTGTCTCTTTTAAAAATACATTTCCTTTAGGGAGGGAACTTTAGCATCTCAGTTTGGCTTTGGATTGCATCTCTTTCATGACTGACTAAGGATGTGGGCATCTTTTCATGTGTTTGTTAGCGTCTTCTGTGCTTTCTTCCGTGAAATGTCCATTAGCTCTCTTGGTCCCCTTTGTATTTCTGTTTTATTTAAAATGGAAATGTCTAAATTTCTTGTTTATTTAAAAAGGATTTCTTGTGACTAAGATGATCTTGAACTTCTTCTAGTCCTCCTGTCTGTATTTCTCATCTGCTGGAATGTCTGATGTATGCCATCAAAGCAGTTTTGTTTATTTGTGTCACAGTGGGGGAGCCTTTAGTTATTTTATTTATTTCTACATCTACTGAGATAACTATGTCCCCTAATCTATTAAGATGGTGTGGATTAGTATTAATTGGTAATGTGATAGGATCTTAAGTCACCCAAGAGAGGGACTCCAGGCATGCCTGTGAGGGAGATTCTAGGTCGGGTTAGCACAGGTGGAGGGCTCACCTTAGTGTGGGCACTGCCGTCTCCACAGCTGGGCTGCGGAACTGAGCAAAACGAGGAAATCAAGTTAGACCAGTGTTTACCTCCTGACACTGAAACTACAGGGGAGCCCCACAACTGCCTGGATTTTGTGTGGGTGCTGGTGATCCAAATTCTGCTCCAAAGGCCTGTGTAGCTAGTGTTTTATCAGCCGAGCCATCTTCCTCTTGACCACTTTTAAATTTGTTTTCTTGAATTATTCGGTCCCCTGTCTATTCTGGATGTAAGTCTGTTGCAGAAATGGGTTTTACAAACCTTTTCTTCTAGTTTGTGCCTTGCTCTGTGACTGCCTATGATACCTTTTGAAAAATCAAAACTTTTAATTTTAGTAACATCTAATTTTTCATGTTTTATGAGTTGTGATTTGAGTTCATACTTAAGGACTCTTTGGTAAATCCGATATTACTACATTTTCCATGTTTTCTCCTAAAGCTTTCATAATTTCGTTCTATACTTTGTCCGTGATCCATTTTGTATCAGTGTTTGTGCGTGGTATAAAGTTAGTGTCCACAGTTTTTACTGCTGTGTATTATAATGATGAATGAACATTCAATTGTCTGTGTCCATTAAATTGCCTTATCATATTTGTCAAAAATCAAATGATGATAACTGTAAAGCTGTGTTTCTGAGTACTCCAGTCTGCACTATTGATCTAGGTGCCTATCCTATGCCAATCAATGTTTTGATTACTTCATCTTTACAGTAAGCTCAGAATGGGCAGTATAAGGCCTCTAATGCTCTTCTACTTCAAAATTGTGTCAGCTACTCCAGGTCCTTTACGTTTCACATATATTTTTATTTTTCAGTGTTTTGCATGTTTGTATGTCTATGCATCATGTGTATGCCTTATACACATAGATGCCAGAAGATACCTGGGACTAGAATTACAGATGGTTGTGCACTACTGTGTTGCTAGTAAGGATCAAACCTGCATTCTTTGGAAGAGCATCTTAAGTGCTCTTAACTGCTGAGCCAACTCTTCATCCCCTGACAAGTGTTTTAGAATCTGTTTATCAATTTCTACAGAAATCATTCCCTGAGGGAACATTATAGGGATGATGCTGAGTAAATAAATCATTCTATACTTAATTCTTGATATTATACAGTCACCCGGTCATGAATCTCAGATTATATTTCCATTTTTCTTTGCAATATTTTGTGGGTTTTGTTAAATCTGTCTAGTTTGTTAAATCTTTTGTTAGATTGATCCCTACTTCATTCTTGATACTATTGGGAATGGAATTCTTTTTTATACAGTTTCTACTAATATGTAGAAACCAACACTTTAGTATATTAATCTTGTTCTATCTTGCCAAATGTACTCCTTTAAAATAATAGAATTTTAGGTCTAGAATTTCTTAGATTATCCACGTATAAGATTATGATATTTAGTCCTGTGGTGGTGGCGCATGCCTGTAATCTCAGCACTCTGGGAGGCAGAGGCAGGCGGATTTCTGAGTTCAAGGCCAGCCTGGTCTACAGAGTGAGTTCCAGGACAGCCAGTGCTATACAGAGAAACCCTGTCTCGAAAAAACAAAAAACAAAAAAAAATATGATATTTACAGAAAAAAAAATGATGATTTTATTTCTTCCATCTTAATGGACATGCATTTGAATTTTGGTACAATGCTGAACAAAAGTAATATCAGAAAATATGTTTAATAGCTCATCACGACGTTTGGTGTTAGTCATAGTTGTTTATAGATCATATTGAAGAAATTCCTTTATCATGTTGAAGAATCTCCCTTGTGTTTTTAGCCTGGTAAAATATTTTATTATAAATGCAAGGTGGATTTTGTTAATTTTTTTTCTGTGTCTATTGAGATGGTTATGTGAGTTTTGTCTTTTGTTGTATTAATATTATTTAGTGGTTAATACTGATTATCAATTTGACAGTATCTAAAAGTATCAAAGAAACAAACTTCTGGGCATATCTGTAAAAAAGTTTGTAGATATAAGAAGAACCACCCTAAAACGTGGATGATGTTATTCCATGTAGTGGGTGGGGTAAACTAGAAATCAAGCTTAGGTCCCTCACTCATTTCTCTCTGCTTCCTGACTTCATATTCAATGTGACTGTGCGGTGGTTTGAGTGAGAATGGCTCCACAGACACATCTGTTTGAATACCTGGTCCCTGTTTGGTGGAACTGTTTGAGAAGGATTTGGAGGTGTGGCCTTATTGGAGCGAGAGGTGTGTCAAGGCAAGGAAGGCAAGCTTCGAGGTTTCCAAAGCCCACACCATTCCCAGTTAGCTCTGAGTGTGGATGGATGTCGGCTCTCAGCTACTGCTCTAGAGTCATGTCTACCTGCCTGCCTGCTACCATGCTTCCTGCTATGATGACCATGGACACACCCTCTAAAACTGTAAGCCCTAAATAAACTCTTCCATAAGGTACCTTGATTGTGATGTCTCTTCAGAGCAATAGAAAGGAGATGAAACCAGAACTTGGTACATGGAAGTAAGTTATTGCTAGGACAGGCCTGACTATGGTGTTTTTTAAGAGGACTGTGGAAGAGTTTGGGACTTTAGATTAGGAAAGCAGTTGAGTGTGAGCCACCCTAGTAGGAATTTTGAATTGTGTTTCGAGCAATGTGGATTATTAAGACCTACACAGACCAAGATGTTTCAGAGGAAAACAATATTAGCAACTGGGTGAGAGATGGTCTTGTAATATTTTGGCAAAGTGTGTGGTTGCTTTTTGACCCTGTCCTAAGAATCTGCCTGAGGCTTAACTGAAAAGTTGGACAAACTTCATTGGCAGAGATTTCAAGGCAGCCTAATATTGCATCTAGGGTGGCATATTAGTAATCACTCTTATATGGGTCCAAAACGAGAAAGAGCAAGCAGAAAAAAACGAGGTACAATGTGTACAGTTTGATGAGTTAAGGAGGACTAAGGAATTCAAAGTTGGGGCCAAGGCTTGTGTTAAAAGGAGCCTGCTCAGCCAGCTCCTCAAATCTGGAGAGGAAAAGGACTTTCGAGCTGCTAAAAAACAACAGCAAATCAAAGCTTATGCAAATCTAATTCAAGGAAGAAGCCAGGTTCTATCACAAGCAGGCAGCTGAACTTGGCAGCATTAACCATGTGGTTCTGGCTTTAGCAGTAGTTCTCAACCTTCCTAATGCCATGACCTTTTCATACAGTTCCTCATGTTGAGGTGACCCCCCCCAACCACAAAATTAGTTTTGTTGCTACTTCATACCTGTAATTTTTGCTACTGTTATGAATCATAATGTAAATATTTTTGGAAGTAAAGGTCTTCCAACAAGGTCATGAGCCACACCTGGAGAACTGCTGCTTTAGAGTCATGAAGAATACAGGAGTAAAGGAGTTGTGGAATCTCCCTCTGTGGTTAAGGAGAGACATGGAGGTCAGGTGTGTTCACAGAGCAGTCCTTGGGTGGGGGCCCTGAAAGATTATTATGTAAAGCTGTGAAGCTAAACCCTGGATTGTGTTGGAGACCCTGGGATGTTGGGGATGTTGAAGTCGTGGGATGTTTGCAAGGGAGAGCTGTATACAGGGACTGGAGTCGGCCCAAAGGAGACAAGTGTGTTACAGTCAACAAAGCTGGAAGAGCAGATCCAGCTAAGCCCTTTGACATTAGACATGGAGTTATAGGATTTGGAGTTTGTTCTGCTGCGTTTCAGTCTTGCTTTGGTCCAGTATTTCATCACTATTCCCCATTCCTCTCCTTCAAATGGCAATGTATATTCTGTGCAATTATTGGAAGCACACACACAGACACACACAGACACACACAGACACACACACACACACAGTTTTAACAGAGTTACATAAAGATATTGCCTTGACTCTCAGAAGACACTTTGGGCTTTCAGACTGTTAAGTGTCTCAACATCTATGGGGACTTTTGAAGTTTGGCAAAGTGCATTTTGTATTATGCTATAGCCTGAAGCCAATAAACTATTTTCTTATCATGGTGTCTTATCACAATTGAAATGTAACCACAATATTTCATGATCTACACAGGGACAATGAGAAAGATATTCTGAGAGCAAGACCTCATCATGGAGGGCTCAAAATTATAGAAATGCAAATTCATTTGCAGGGATCAGGCCTGAGTGAGAATGTCTCGTTGGGGAGGGGGCCTCCTGACCAAACCCAGCTCCTTGGGCACCCAGAGGTTGGTAAAACTGGTTCAAGAATGTCAGGCTACTTCTCAAGTTTTTAGCAGACTTGGCAGCAAAGTCCTTGTGTTCCTGGTTTCACAGCTGTTTTACTTTGGGTTTTCATTGCTATGAAGAGACACCATGGCCAAGGCAACTTTTATAGAGGACAACATTTAATTTGGGCTTGCTTGCAATTTCAGAGGTGCAGTCCATTATCATCATGGGAGAAAACATGGCAATGTCAGGCAGACATGGTGCTGGAGAAAGAGCTGAGAGTTCTATATGTCTTGATCTGACTGCAGCCAGGAGTGACTGTGTCCTAGAGGTGGCGGTCTTGAGCAGCAGGAGCCCTCAAAGCCCACCTCCACAGCAGAGCACTTCCTCCAACAGGGCCACACTTCCTAATAGTAGCACTTCCCATGGGCCAAGCATATTCAAACCACAACAGGCATGAAAGATGCAAGAGCAAGAGGATTTTGAAATCTTTTGCTAGAGGCTCCTGAAGGCTGCTCAGGCCGTGCAATGTGTGGCAGGGTTGGGTTCCCTGAAAACAGCCCCGTAGCTGCTATTGCATGAAGCTTTGAAGGTGAAGTCTAAGTTAAAACCACATAACTTCAGTTGAAGAAAGTTACCAGCACAGAATCAAGTTAGCCTGAAAGAGGGTATGCTCATGGCAAGCCGCGGAGCATGAGAGGCAGGACTAACCAAGACCAATGGCAAGCTGCAGAGCATGAAAGGTGGGGCTAACCAAGACCAATGGCAAGCTGCAGAGCACTAGAGGCGGGGCTAACCAAGACCAATGGCAAGCTGCAGAGCACTAGAGGCGGGGCTAACCAAGACCAATGGCAAGTTGCAGAGCACGAGAGGCAGGACTAACAAAGACCAATGGCAAGCTGCAGAGCATGAGCGAACGGGGCTAACAAAGACCAATGGCAAGCTGCAGCGCATGAGAGGTGGGGCTAACCAAGACCAATGGCAAGCTGCAGAGCATGAGAGGCGGGACTAACCAAGACCAATGGCAAGCTGCAGAGCATGAGCGACGGGGCTAACAAAGACCAATGACAAGCTGCAGAGCATGAGAGGCGGGGCTAACCAAGACCAATGACGTCTATGAGGAACCCCAGATACCCAAAGTGGAGCTTCAGGCTTTGGTAATTTCCCGGTTATGCCTTGCTCTTATTTTCATGTTGTCTTTGCTGTATCCCCCATCTCTTCCTGTCAGAATATGAATTTTTACTATGGGTCATTGGATATTGGAGCTATATAACTCAATTTATATTTTATAACCTCTCAGGGTTAATAGATTGCCTTGAATTGCAGAGAAGGCTTGGGCTTTAAATGGTATTGGGGCTGTTAAAGACCACGGGAACATTTGAAGGTAGACTGAAGAGATTTTGCTTTATGAAGTGGCCGTGAGCTTATAGGGACAAGGGGTGGGTAACTGTGGGCCAAAAGGATATGCTTGAGTTCAAATTGACTACATCAATTTGACAGGAAGTAGAATCATCCAGGAGATAAAGCTCTCGGCAGGTCTGAGGGAATTCTAGACTGGGTTAAGGCATGAAGAACCACACTAAAGGTTGGCAGCGCCATTCTTGGACCTGGAGTCCTGGTTGGAATGAAAAGGAGAATCCAAGCGGAGCACCGGAACACATCTCTGCTGCTTGCCTGGGGATGCAGTGTGAGCAGCGACCTCACTCTCTGGTGCCCCGCCTTCTTTACCTGTTAGCTGTGCCCCTCGGCTCTGAGCCAAAACAAGCCCTCTCCATTCCTTGAGATGATTTTCAGAGCTATTTTCCCACAGCAGTAAGAAGAGTAACGAATGCCTATGACATACTATATTTTTGAGCATAAGTACTTGTATTAATTTGTTTAATTCTACTTGGTGATAGTATATGATCTGTTTATATTTCTAGCTTCATCTTATTAAATTTACCAGGACTTTTAAAATCCGTGTTTATGAAAGATAGCAAGCTGATTTTCTTGAGATGCCTGTAGGACTTTTTTTTTTTTAAATCACCATAATAACTGGGTTCATAGAATGTGTGTAGAAATGTTTCTTTCTCCTCTCTTCTGAGAGTGTAAAGAATTTGAAGTGTTTTTTTTTTCCTGAATATTTGTTAGAATTCACTTGGGACTGACATTTTCTTTGTAGGAAAAACTTGAACTACTAATTTAATTCCTTGAATTTAGGTTTATTTAAATTTTCTAATTTTTGAGTCAGTTTAGGTCATTTATGGATTTATCATAATTGTTCATTATGCACGGGCATTTTAATTTGTTGGCACACATTGTCCATGCCATTCATTCATAATTGGAGGGTGTTAGTGAATTTCCTACTATCCTCCGGATTTATATCCTCTTGCCAAACTAGAGATTTGTCAGTTTCATCGACATTTTCATGGAATGAATATTTGGGTTCATGAATTTTCTCTGTTATCTTTTGTGTTTCTTTGTTTTCTACTATAATCTTTGTCATTTCCTTTTTTTCTACTTGCTTTGGATTTAGTTAACTTCTCTTTTTCTAGTTTCTTATGGCTAATGTGTTGATTGAATTCCTTTCTTTTTTTTCTGAGACAGTATTAGCTAAGTAGCCCAGGCTAGCCTATAGCTCAGAGTCTTTCTGCCTTCCCATCCTCCAAGGACTAACCAAGATTATAGGAATATGTTGCTATACACAGCAAGTTTTATTTTTAATTGTATTTATGATTATGATTATTATTAATTAGCATGTGTGATGCATATGGGAAAGAGTTCAGTCATGCGCATACTACAGCGAATGAGTGAACGTCACAGGGCAAGTCTCAAGAGTAAGTTCTCTCCCTCCATTGTAGGATACAAGGATGGGTCTCAGGTTATCAGGCTGTATGACAAGAACTTCTAATCACTTAGTCATCTTGCTGGCCCTGAGAGTTTTTGCTCTTGTTCAGCTGAAAAGGTTAAAAATATGCATATTGTATATACATATAATGCCTTGTTCAATCTCCAAATATTTGGTGATTTCTTGAACTCCCTTCTATTGTCAATATTTAAGTGAACTGTGTTTGGATATTTTTTTTAAGAGTCAAAGCTTTCAAGTTTATTGAAACTTGTTTTGTGGCCTAGCATATGGTTGACTCTGGAAACTATTCCATTCATGTGTAAAAGGATGCATCTTCTCTTATTGCAAGGGAAGTTTATAAATATTAATGAGTTGTTTAAGTTTATATTCCCTGGTTTTCTACCCAGCTATTCAATAGGTTATTGAGAATGTAATCCTAACAGCTTCAAATGTCATTTTGAAGGCTCTCAAGCCTTGCTTATTAATGACAGTCCCTTTTCACCCTCTCTGCCTTGTTTCCTTAATAGAAGTCTCTTGTCTGGCTTTGTTTTATGCACACTGTAATGTAAAGGTCCTCTGAGTAGGGACTTTCCCCCGCTGATATTTGGTGAATACTCAGAACAGTGACATGTGTCAGTCACAAATGTATGTGTTAGATAGATGAATACATCACCACATGCTTGTGGACAGGCCTAAGATCCCTCATCCACACTGTCTGAAATAAATATGAAATCAAAGAAAACTCACAGAAGACTGAACCACACCCGGGAAAAAGGAGAGAGTTAAGAACCCCCTCCTCCTACCACTGGGTATAGGAAGAAATCCCCACTTCTCCTTCATATATGGCTTTGGATTTTTATCTCTCTGGACTTTCTCTAGTTGTTAATGTGGTATGTGTACCAGCACTGGCCGGAGGCCTTGAGGACATAAGGCATGGACATTGTGTTTGCCTGCTTTCTTCAGGCAACAGGATTTCCCCTACAATCAGGTGTCCCAGAGCAGTAGCTTCAGGAGCTTATGCAAAATTGGGTGTTCAGATTTCCAACCAAATAGGACTCCATCGTAGCATGACTGGCATTATCCACTCAGATACATTTCGACATAGCTTTTGAAATGTGATGTTTATCCTGCTGAAGAGACCTGTTTCACACATCTTAAGGGAAACAGGATGTGCTAGTTGATGAGTAGCTGGCATGTAATATTTAGACATTTTGCACATATTTGATATGTGAAGGCATTTTTGCACAATCGACTCAATCAGCTCAAAGACTGACTGGTGTTTTTCTTTCACTCGTGAAAGCAAAACCTGTGTCTTATAAACTTTTCTCAGAGGTCCTGTACATAGCTGGAGTTCACGGAAGGGGATGGGACAGTGAATAGGGCGCCATGTGTAATATATGGTAATTATTTGTAATCTATAAAGATGAGTCACAGAATAGAAAGTGAAAAGAAGAAAGGGCCCAGTGCAAAATGTTGAGGAATGGTATCAGAGGATGATGAGACCGGAAATGCAGAGAAGGAGCATCCAGAGAGGTAGGAGGAGCATCCAGAGAGGTAGGAGGAGCATCTAGAGAGGTAGAAGGAGCATCCAGAGAGGTAGGAGGAGCATCTAGAGAGGTAGGAGGAGCATCCAGAAAGGTAGGAGGAGCATCCAGAGAGGTAGGAGGAGCATCCAGAGAGGTAGGAGGAGCATCTAGAGAGGTAGAAAGAATATCCAGAGAGGTAGGAGGAGTTTCCAAGAAGTAGGAGGAACATTTAAGAGGTAGGAGGAGCATCCAGAGAGGTAGGAGGAGCATCCAGAGAGGTAGGAGGAGCATCCAGAGAGGTAGGAGGAGCATCCAGAGAGGTAGGAGGAGCATCCAGAGAGGTAGGAGGAGCATCCAGAGAGGTAGGGTGAACAGAGAGTTGTAGCAGGATGGGGCTGAGGGGAATATATCCAAGAAGGGAAGTGACACCTTTTTGAAACTTTGCAATTGTCTTTGCTTTGGGAGGCAGCATGGTAAATAACCTGGGATTTTATAATGAATTATCAAGCGTTAACTGATATTGACACTAGATAAATGATTCTCAGATGTTGAGTAACTAGAACATCAATAGCATCGCTCTGTGTTCTTATAAAAAGTATTTTGCCTCAGTCTGATGCTACCATGCAAATTTGACACACCTGTTAATGGCTTCATTGTCCACGTATGACTCTGCATTCTTATACTAATTCGGACATTTAATGTTGATGAAACTGAACAATGAATATTGTAAACACTTTGTTAAATTCCAGTTCTTTAGTTTCAGCAGCAGATGTATGTGTGAGCATTCAATTTTATTTGATTCCTTTGTCCTTTCATCCACCCAGCATGCATATGCAAAGTAGTTATTCCATGTTGGGCACTAGGAAATGAACAAAATAAGACATGATACTCAAATTCTGAAGTGCATAAAAATGCCTCCTATACCTGTTAATACCACGGTATTAGTTACCTTTTGTATAACTGTGAAAATACCCTGGAAAAAAATCTTACGAGGAGGAATTATCTGTCTTAACTCATGGTTTCTGAGAGTTCAGTCCATTGTTTCTTGCAGCAGCCTTGTGACTGGGAAGAACACTATGGTGGTGACGAGAAGCCAAGAGCAGGACAGGAAGAGGCCAGAGATAAAATTTTGCTAAGACTATAACAATACCTCTATCTGGTTCTGATTCACAGAAAAAAAAAACCCTCTAATAGTCTATGTAAAAACATGCAGTGAAAAAAAATAATGCAATAAAGTGTTAAGAAGTATCAGAAATATGCATGGGGTAACAATTTTGAAGTATTCATAAGAAACAGTGAATATTAAATTTTATTCTCATTGTGTCTTACCATAGCATAAGGCTGTACAATCAATAATACTATTGTAACATTCAACCATAATGGTGTTTTTGGTTTGGATTTTAATGGCTTAGCCATATGATTTACACCTACTAATAATGTTGAAAATGTTAATGTCCTTGAAATGATCATAAAAGTAAAAGACTGCTGTAAACACACAAGTATTATTGCACGGGTGCACTCTGCTCCTCCAGTAGGAACAGGGAAAGTGTCTGATGTCCCCCACTGGAGACACCCGTGAGCTACTACATGACATCACAGAGCTGGTTCTTTCATAAATAGAGGCATTTTCCTTCCCCTTTGTCTACAGAGCTTCTTTACAGCCTGTTGATAAAACAAGTCTAAGTAGCATTGGAAATGTTTTATATTAAAATTCCAGTGCTGGCATAAAGGACAAACCCCCAACTCTCACCTCCAAATGGCTTTCTTTCAAATGATAATCAGTGTTTTCTTTCCTAAAAAGAGATTCTCATTGACCATGTATGCCAAGCCAACATAGGCAGGGAGGACACAGATCAGTCAGATTCCTAATGGAGGGAAGCTGAGATGTTTGATTTTTCCAATAGAAGAAGAGATATAGATTGGGGACAACTATTAGCAAGTTTGGTTCAAAAAAAGCACAGGAAATTAGAAAATCTTCAGGAAATGTGCCTCCAAAGTGCCTCTTCAGAATGTCTCTTGGTCCCTTGACTTAGCAGATCAAGAAAAGAATGTGAAAAGGTCTAACCTGAGCAATAGAACACCTATTTTTCCTCCTATGCCTGGATGTCCAGAGAAACTACACATCGGACCTCCTTTGAGTTATGTATGGTCACGTTACGAAGCTCTAGCCCACCCCGTGTTAGTGGAATGGTGTGCATCGCATTAGGTGTGGTCTTTAATGTATTCCTGCCTTGTTCCTTCATGTGCCTTCTCTGGCAGCTTCTGGATGATGGTGTTACCCAGGCAACCCTAGAAGCGTCTGGCGTTGGGTCACAGTGTCAAGTAGAGGCATCCCATCCCTTCATATTCTAGTATCTGTGCGAAGCCCAAATGAAGCTTCTGATATATTGGGGCCTGTGCATAAAGGCAGCTGGCCTGGGCTCAGCTGGGGCTTGAGTAATAGGAGATTGTAGACAGTCAAGGCATGTTAGTTTGTTATGTGGAGCCAGAGTCCAGAACATAGTGCACAAGACTTGTGGAAATGTCGTTACTGTAATCTCCCATTGGAGAAATTGTGTGGACAAAGCTCCCCTGACTCTAGGGGACAGGCTTAAGCTGTCAGAAATATCCTAGCTCTCCCAAGTGTTGGGATTAAAGGTGTGCACCGCCACCACCCAGCTAATCAAGTCCTAAGGACACGGATTTTTCACAACATAGAACAAAAGACAAACACTCAGAAATCCTAATGCTTCGATTTGCAGAGAATAAAAAGAGACAGAAGCCAACAGTGAACATGGAATTGAAGACACATGGCCTGCAGCACAAACAGCGCTAAAGCGTGGGGTTACCCTACTGGAGACTTGAGGCCACCTTGAACAACTTCTTGAGACTCACTCATGAGATCCGATGACAAAGCAGAAAGAGCTGGGAGCTGAACTCGCTAGTGAAGTGCTTGCCTCGTGTGTACCACTAAATAAGTAATACAATAAACTAATAACTTTTAAAAGATGGTCTGAGCCCCTAGATGGAAGTCACCTTTTATATTCCAACATTCTACCAATGACGTGGGTAGCTCTCTGTGGGTCTGTGTGGTGCCGACCATTTTAATCTCCATATAGAAAGGAACTATTCGAAATGTACACCTTGATTATATTTCTACTTTTTTAACTGTTACTTTGTGTGTGTGCATGCCGTGGTGCTTGTGTGGAGGTCAAAGGGTAACCTTTGAGAATCTGTTCCCTCTTTTAGCCATGGCTTCTGGGGAAGCCACAGTTTGTGACACAGTTTGTCAGTCTTATGTGCTCTGCACCTGGGTTCGCTGACTCATCTCGTTAGCTCTGAACTATAATGTTCATGTCAATTTTATTGTTTTCCAAACTATCCCACCGAGCCAGACATCTTTCAGTCATTTCGGCTTTCTTTCTCTCTTATTGGTCCATTATTTAAAATAGCTACTGTCTGTTCAAAGGGTATTTCTTTTTCTTTTTTTTTTTTTTTGATATTGAAGAAGTTACAAATTTTAATTAGTGATCAAATTTAGAGATCAAGATTTAGAATTCTCCTGGGTCATTAGGACAGTTGGTACTCCACTCAAAAATCTTCGTATCCCATTTACCAATGGCTTATACCATTCTTCAGAGGGTCTCTGAAGATGATTAATCTACTGGGATTGGAGATGTTTTCTCCCTATGATCAAAACCCCTCATAGAAGCATGTAGCCACTATCTAGTATTGAGTGTAGAGATGTCTCCTGTAGTAGACATCTCTTGTGGGATGAGGCTGAAGCTAAGGCATCATCGGAAATCACTTACTTCTCTCAAAGGGTATTTCATACCAGATGGAATCTACATTACACTATTTCATCCTCAAAGCAAGTAGGTTCCACTATTATACCCATTCTGCAGATGAAAGAAACTGAGGCACCAAATCATTAAGCATCCTTGCCCAGCTCATGCAGCTAGGACAAGGCAAGAGCAGGACTTGTCACACCCTGACCATGCAACCTACACCTTTAGCCGTTATGCAGCCTACCTCCATTTCTATCCCGTAGATTTCTGTTCATTTAAGAGAGTCTTTGGAAGGACGGTTAATACTCTAGAGGCACCAATTAATAGAATCCAGTTTATGAGAAGTTTCTATTTCACCTCCAGCAATTGGGGTGTGGGAGACCCACCAGTAGGTTGCTGTGGGGCTCACCCTCAGGTGTTAACTCTCTCCTCTCAATCTTATCGGATGTCTAGCGTGGAGAGATCCTTGGGTTTGGGCCCTTGCCATAGTCTTCTGGGAAGGAGACTCTAGAAGAAAGCCTTCTTGGCTCTGCGACACCCCTGACAAGCAGGCGAGGATCCTCTCGGAGGGGCCAATCTGTCACTGGCTCTATATTTAGTACCATCTGCCAGGAATCTTTCCAACTGCCGATTTTAATACACGACGCTCGGTGCAAAGGAGCGTGCTGTGCCGCTAACTCGTGGGAAACCGAGGGCATTCAGTGGGCTTTTCTGGCTTATGCTGTGTTGCAAGTTGGCCTTCCTGCCAGACTTCAAATGAGATACGGGAAGAGATGGGGGCAGGCTTTTTTCCCAGGGTGTTAGTCCCAGGGGCCCACAGTTATAGTGGCTCAAAAGTCACCCAAGTCGGGCAGCCGGAGAGGAACTGTTGATGGTTCCTGCGGGAGTGTGGGAAAAGCGGCACAGAAGACCCGGGGCTCTCAGACCGCATGCTCCGTGGCAGAGTTCCCCAGCTCCGTCCCTGAAACCAGCTCAGACTCTGGCAGCCATAGCTAACCCCAGCACAGCCTTCCTGGATCTCAGGCTCCGTTTTCTTGAAGACGCCCCCCTGTGCTGGTACCCAGTGACAGCATCTGGTCATTTTTCCATACGACATCTTGTGAGGGAGAATTATTGCTCAGCTTCACAGATAGAGGAACTGGGCTCGGAGAGAGGGTCGGAGACTTGGCCACGAGCATGCTGCTGATTGGTGGAAAATTCAGAATTCAAACCCAGGACTGTTTAAAGCCGTCACGATCTTTCCGATCCGTGTTGGACTAATCACTCTCTGTTCTTACTGCACTCCTGGGTCTCTGCTTTCTTGTTGCCAGCTGTAGACACTGGATCTATACGCATTTTGGTCTCCAACTATTTTTCCAGACTCATTGTTTAGCTGCATTTGAGGGGTTCTGACCGTTGGGCTCTTTTGAATCATTGTGCTATTTCTATCAGAAGTCTGCTGTCTCCTCCAAGTGGCCTTCCCTGACCAGCAATGGCACAGTGAGGTCATGCGGTCCCCTGGGGCTCTGGCCAGTGGGACTAAGTAGTTGAGGCATCTTCGGAGAGAGTTCCAGCAGCAGAGGCAGCGTGAGCAGACGTGGGTAGAGTCTGGATGTACAGATGGCCAGGGCTGCTTGGGAAGGGGACTGACACCAGGCTTCAGCTGAAAAGGAAGATGCCCGAGTGAGGCCCCTTGAGCCAGCTCTCCCGGGTGGCTTTTTCATCTCAACAGGGGGCAAAATCTAGGCAAACCCTGGAAAAAGTTGTTCTTACTGGAAAATTTGAAGATACACGTAAAACTTTGTACTGCTCAATTCCTGACTATCGGTCTTCATTAACTTGCCCTAGGACAAAGGTTTGAAAAGGCAGATACGTGCTTCCTGTGTCGGGTAATTTCAGTTGTCAACTTGGCAGGATCTGGAATCACCCAGAAAGGGAGCCTTGGGGGAAGGACTGCTTCAGTTTAGGTTGGCTTGTGGACATACCTATGAGGGATTTTCCCAGCTGGGAAAAATCTTCTCCTTGAATGTTGAGGGCGCCAATTCATGGGCTGGATCCTGGGCTGGATTAAAAGGAAAGGGAGGGGCTACCCCAAGTACGCATTCCTGTCTTCTGGACCACTGATGCAGGATGACCAGACAGATGCCTGCGGCTCCAGCCATGTGGCATCCCTGGATGATGGATGGTGTACTCGAACTGTTGACCCTGGGATCTGGAATAAACCCTTTGTTCCCTAAATTGCTTCTGTCAGGATAGTTTATCATAACAATTGGAAAAGAAACTGAGGCGCTTGCTGTCTTGGTTAGGGTTTTAAGGGCTGTGAACAGACACCACGACCAAGGCAACTCTTTTAAGGACAACATTTAATTGGGGCTGGCTTACTGGTTCAGAGATTCAGTCCTTTATCATCAAGGTGGGAGCATGGCAGCATCCAGGCAGGCATGGTGCAGGAGGAGCTGGGAGTTCTCCATCTTCATCTGAAGACTGCTAGCAGAATACTAACTTCCGGGCAGCTAGGATGAGGGTCTTAAAGACCACACCCACAGTGACACACCTACTCCAACAAGGCCACACCTCCTGATAGCGCCACTCCCTGGGCCAAGCAGATACAAACTATCACACTTACTATGACATGAGGAGGTTGGAAACTGAGTCTTTGAGCTCTGGGACTGAAGAATATAAATGACATACAAAGGCTCTACATTTCGGTTATTTTAACAGCCAATAAGCTCGCTTCAGTGACATAATACTGTGGCCTGCAATATTATAGTCTCCCATAGATTTGCCGAACTGATTGGTTTGCTGATCGTTTTACTGGGCTGTCTTCTTTGCCTCTAGTCAGAAAACGAATAGAGCAATCCTGTCACCGACAGCCTCACACATAAGGAGTCTGGTGCTGGCTGTTGATCCACTTGGTCTGTTTTTCTGGATTAGGTACTAATGCCCTCTCCTACTCTCCTACAGTGTAGGCTTCCACACAGCACACAATCTGTGTCCTCAAAGTGAGAGACCCAAGGAAACAGGGTCAGCTGCTTTATCACCTTAGAAGTACACTGCATCACAGAAAAGCACCACAGTGTTTCCAGATCAGTGTAGAGGACAAAGAGAGAACACAGATATATTTGTCAAAGGGAGTGGTGGCATCATAAATCTGTAGGGACATGTAGTATTTACCGGGACAGCCATCTTTGAAAAATAATCTGCCATGCTAGTTGCATTGGACTATGGGAAAAACTTAGATTTGGAAGGCATTGAGGTGAAAGGGCAGCCAGTGTTTGAGTGGCAGGCGGGTGTCTGAGCAACAGGGAACAAAAATTCCATTATGCACTGGAAGCTAGGGATACAGCAGTGGACAGGAGACTGGGTCTTGGTCCTTACTCAGGGTGCATTCTGGTGGGAGGGAAAATGAAGCCGTGCAAAGAAATAAATGTAAAAGTCCAGCAAGGAGACTAATCATTTAGGGCTAGCAGCATCTGCTTTAAACCAAGTGCCCTGGGGAAGACCTGTTGTCGATACTTCTTCCACAAGGTCTTGCTATAGGGGAACAAGTCCTCTTTAAAAGGTGCCCATCATTAATACGTGGACATCCTGCTTTCTGAGTGTTAATGACCACGATTCCATTTGTGGCAGACCCAGCTGAATACTAATTTCAGAAAACATCTCTGACATGAATGTGGAAACATCTGGCCAGCCTCAGGGTAGCTTCTCACCACTTAAAACAGCCAATCTGGTCTTTGTCGGGGCGTCTTTCTCTTCCTAGAGTAACTATGACAACGCGGAGTTGGATGTAGCAGGGTCTTCGGCGGTTCTATTTGCACACAGCATGTGACACAGTTGGATGCAGAGTCATGAATCACCGTAGCTTCAGCTTTTCCTTTCGGTGTGAACAAGTTATCTTCCCCGTCTCACTTCGGGCTCTATTATTGGCTTTGTTCTTCTGTGACTCTCGTGACCACAAGATCAGTACGTGATTGACAGCCTAGAGGATCGTCTCCCAAACCATTCTGACCAGAACTCCTCTGTGGCTTGTCCATTCTTATTGTGACAAATGACCACAAATATGGGAGCTAAGTAACTCATGTATTATCTTAGCTCTACAGGTTCGAAACCTGGCATGGGTCTCAGGAGCTAAAACCAGCTGGGAAGGCTGGGACCCTTCCCAGGTTCAGCGGAGGTCATCTGACCTGCTGGCAGAATCAACTTCCTTGCCCGTATCGGGTAGACGGATAGACGTCTCCACTCCCTTGTGGCTATAAATAAGGAGTTACCGCCCTTTCTTCTATCAGGAAAACTAGCAGTGGTACGTTCAATCCACTCACATTCTAGATCTTTCCCTTTTCTCCAATTTCATCTTCCCTGGACACCACCAGGAAAGTTTCGTAGCTTTTTAAGGACTCAGTCGATTAGACATGGCCCCCTTGGGTTATCTGGGATTGTTTTCTTCTCTTCAGGTCTTTCACCTCAGCCACGTCTTCCTGCCTGCCACGTGCTGGAACAGCCACCATTCCAGGGCTCAGGGCAACAGGCAAATCCTCTGTAGTCCCCCTCGTTCTTCGACCCTGGAAAGCTGCGGTTCCATGGGAAACACCTGGGAAGCACTTCTCTGCTTTAGGGGTATTGAGAAGCTGTGTTCAAGACAGGAAAAGGAAATTATGGCGATTATAACAGATAGGAAGAAACTGGTTTTGCTAGGGAACACAGACTCCGTGCTTGGGCCCACGGGGTAAAAAGCAGGAGGAAACACAACATCTGACCACCGTGTCTGTCTCCTTTAAATGCTACTTACCTTTGCGTGTGTTCAGGCTGATAGCCAAGACACATCATTTAGTCTGCCTGAAAACCGGTGACACCTCTTTAAGGTGCTCCCTCTGTAAGGTGCTCCCTCTGTAAGGTGCTCCCTCTGTAAGGTGCTCCCTCTTTAAGGTGCTCCCTCTGTAAGGTGCTCCCTCTGTAAGGTGCTCCCTCTTCAAGGTTGAAGCACAAGGCTGAGAGTAACAGGGCTGTCTCCTTTTACATCATGCTCTAGAATCCCAGAGAGGGGCCTAAAACCCTCCAGTCACTGACCTAAAACCTACCCTCACCGTGGATTCTGGGAGACAGATCAACACATGATGAAATCACTGCCAAGCGGAGAGCTATCTAATTGGGGGTGGATTGTCCCATAGGCAAGGGGGCTTCTCCAGTGTTGCCAGAGCTGAGACAGTGATCAACCATTTTCTCTAAGACTGTTTCGAGTGCACCCTCTCAGCTCCTGTTCCCGTTCTTCCTCTATTTAAACCTAAAACTCAGTCAGTACCCCTAAGGGGGCAACGTTTCTACTTTCTGTATTCCTCAAATGCTCATTTGATTCTTTCTCTGGATAGCCCTGGCTGTCCTGGAACTCTGTACACCATGCTGGCCTCAAACTCAGAAATCCGCCTGCCTCTGTCTCGCAAGTGCTGGGATTAAGGGCGTGCGCCACCACTGCCCAGCTCTTTCTTGCCTTTTATAACTGCATTTTGTTTTGTTTTGTTTCAGGTAAGAGGCTGGAACTGGCCTGCTTGAGCCCCTGGAGTCAGGTCACTGGCCTAGTGCTCAGGTTACATTCAGACAGTATCAAAAGGGCTGGGTGACCAGGCAACTGGGTAGAGGTTGGATTCCATCATACAGCTAGGGTTATAGCTAGGGTGTGGGTGGAAGGGCTTAAGGTATGACTGACTTTCAGAGATGGATTTACCTTCCTGCCTACCAGAAGTACTAATCAGGTAGATTTTCTGCCAAGGATGGGCTGCTATGAGTGTCTTCCGGTGGTGCTAGAAGGTGTGTGTGTGTGGGGGGGAAGAGGGCAGTTCTGAATGCCTTGGGCAGTCATCTGACATTGCCACTTCTTACCCTGTGAGGACTGAAGTTGTGCACTTGTACTCCTGTGTTGTGGTTGGTTTGCTGGCCAACTCAAGCCCCTTGAGTGTGGGTGACTAGCTCTTGGCTGGCTTCCCCTTTTCTGGATACGACACTATCCACACTCAGAGGAGGGGTGGGGGAGAAGGAGAGGGGGAGGGGGGGAGGGAGAGGGAGAGGGAATGAGAATCTGTGGCATTACTTGTGCTCAAATCCTCTCAAACATGGACATTTTCCTGAGACTCGTTCTACCTGTTCATTTCATTTTCTTCCTTCCCTTCCTTCTTTATAAACTAAATCACGTGTCCATAAGAAAAACAAAACCAAACCACCCCTGCCTCAAGTTTTACTTCCAAAGAGCTGGCTTCAGTGGCTCTGCCTCTGAATTGCTTTTCTATTGCTCTGACAAAACACCATGACTAGGGTTTACAGTTTCAGAGGGTCAGAGTCCACGATGGCAGAGCAAAATCACAGCAGCAGGAAGAGCTGAGAGCTCGCATCTTGAGTCACAAGTAGGAGGCAGAGAGCGCGCCCTGCTGGGAATGGTCTGTGTCTTTTTAAACCTGGATGCTCTCCCCAGTGACACACCTCCTCCAAGAATGCCACACCTCCTAATCCTTCCCAAACAGTTCAACCAACTGGAAACTAAATACTCAGATATGAGCCTGCTGAGGCCATTCTCATTCAAACCACCACACGCTGGCTTCCTAGTTCCGAAGCCTTTGCTTTGTGTAGTGCCTGTCCTGGAATCAGACCAGCACTGAGATGGAAGCTGGAAAAGTCCTATAGGCACAACCAGAATGTCTCCCCTTGTAGGCATATGGTTAAAGAAATAAAAAGAAATATGTTTCTTTGAAAAAAAATGGGGAAGGAATTTGTTGCATGACTCTGGAAGACTTGAGCCCGTGGGAAAGGATAAGATGAGAGTTAAAAATTTAAATACAGTGGGCACTCCACTTTGTGGGGTCAGGGACTATATGCATTCTGTTTATAATTGCACCTCTACACAGTGTAAGGGTCCAGTGTGGTGGATCTGAAAGGCAACAGGAGGTAAGGTCTCTGTAGTCAGGAGGTTTGGCTGGCAGAAAATTGGAAAAGGAGGGAATGTTCTCAGAAACCTATGCTTTTTTTTTTTTCACCCTCCCTTCTAGCAAAGCCTCACTTCTGGAATGTTCCCAGGAGTCTGAGGCCACAAGTTCTCATCCAGGAAAGAGATCGTTCCAGCCAGGGCATCCTCCTTCTGCACCAGGGGAGTTGCCAGTGTTCCTAAATCAAAACACATCTTGTCATAGAACAGTTTAGTGGGCCTCCACCTTAGGCTTCAAGTATTTTTATTAATGTTATTTAAATTTGCATAATATAAAGCCAGGTACTAACTCATATTATCTTAGAGCTTATATAAGACTATCAAATCTATGCCTTAAATACCAAAGTCATAAAATCAGTAAAATTAAAGATAGTAATATTAATAGAATGCATTTTGCTAGAATGAAATTCACATGCTATGGCGTGGACTGAAACCAGCTCTTTCATAGTTCTGTGGCCCTGGCACCAGTCCTTTCTCCCGCCCCTCAGCTTTTCTGTATTCAAACTCCTTCCAAACCTTACCTTGTATAAAATGCACCCTGCTGTTTATTAAGCTTTCAGCAGATGAAAACACATTTATCTGTCCAATCCATCCCTGTTTGCACTAGCCCGACGAGCAAGGCGGCTTTACTTAGCACTAATGCACTCACAAAGCAAACAGAAGGCTGGAAACAGGTGGTCCCCAGAGTTTTTACGTGGATGTTCAGATAGTTTAGGATGGGTGAGCTTGTGAGACTATAATACTGTATTTATGATATACTCAGCATGGAGCTATACTATATGTTAACATATTTGTTCTATTGTTTTACTGTGTTCTCTTAACGCTATCTCCAGTCCTTCCTTCATTCCACCCTAACCCCATCCAACGCTCAACACTAGGCAGAAGAGAAAGGAGTCGAAATGTGGTACTTTCTGCTGATTAGGGTCACTGGGTTCCTTAGGGCCAGTCCAATCTTTGTCATCAGAATATCCAGCAAACCAGCAATCCAGCAAGAACAATGCAGCGGTAGAGTGAACCAGCAGCAGTCAGGGCAGCAGCAAGGTGGGCAGCAGCCATCACAAGCCTTCTGGGGGCTCTGGCATTTATTTCCTCTCAGAGTTCCCAGAATTAAACTATCTGCAGCTGGCAAAGATCGGGCTGCTTCTAGAACAGGAGACAATCATAGTTAACGGCTGCCGATAAACTGAAGCAGCCCCATATCCCACACCCGGGATTAAAACCAAAACATATTCAGGTAACAGAACTGGGTTTTTAAAGAAGCCAAAACTCTTGCTACAACAGTGTTCGTGCATATTGTATATATGAGGTTCCACCAAACATGGCTTTAAAAAGGGCAAACTGAAACTATCTTAGAAAACCCCTGAACTCTTAAAGATGCTTGCTCCCAAGTCGTCCCAGTCCGGGATGCTGCCTCTGTATATAGCTGTAACCCTTCTGCCACACCCGCATGTTGTATCACGCGTAGGAGGATATACTTATCTTTTTTACCTGGACACTTGTATATCTAGCTCCCGAGTGTGCTGACCCATGCATTAAAGAACAACCAATGAGCAACATTCGTTGAGCGCCAAACTCAACTGCCTCTCGACTTCCCAAGAATTCTAAGATATATTAATATAATTGTCATTATGGTTTACATTCTAAAAATAAGAAGTCTGGGACCACAGAGCAGCGGTACCCAAGAACAGTCATAGCTGAGCCAGAGCGTGGAAGCAGTTTTAAGCTCGTAGCTCTACTTCTTGCTTTATCCCGAGTGTTGAGAGGGGCAGTACATGGAAGGTACTCCAGACAGAGGGGTTTCTTTCTAACAATGTAAGAATGGAGAGCTGTCACATTGCACCAGTCTGTGTGCTCTCAGAGCCTAACTTCCTCTATGGTCCAGAAGAGCAAAAAAGTAAGGTTAATACATCTCAGAACCACTCACATGTCTGACATATAGTAGATACCCAAAGCATATTAATTTGAGCCGACCTCACACTTCCTCCCGTGACCCATTCTGGGAACGTTGTCCAAAGCTGTGTTTGAATGAGAACATAGACATGGAGGGAAGGATGCTTTCAATGACAGCAGCCACTGACTGACCGTGGTAACTAATGGAGAGCTTCGGCTACGCTCTCCTCAGACCCACGGCAAGCCTGGCTGGACAGGCGGTGCTTACATGGGCTCAGAGAGCAGCAACTCCTGGAAGTACACGTCAAGTTCAGAGCCACCGAAGCGAAGTTAATGTGAGGGTAAAGTTAATGGGGGTGGAAATGACGGGATCTGCAGCCAGCCCTTGCAGGAGAGCCTTGCTGAGTGGCTTGTAAAATGGCCTTTGGATTCCTCCCACTGGATCAAGGAGGGTGAGAAGTTCCTTGGGATCTGCTGGGATGGAGCTGCCTTCTTTCCTCTGCCCAGACAGATCCTCAGGTCAGAATAAGGACTCCTGGGCCCCATAGTTCATCGGTTTTCCTTCCTCCTGCCTTTGGGTTTTGCTATTCCAGAACTCTGCAGGGTTTTGTTTTCCTGGGGTTCAAGTATCTTCCCTTCTGTGGCATTTTACAGACTCCTGTCCTCCTGTTACTGGTGTACAGGGGGCAGCGAGCAGGGTCAGCACAGCCGGGCTGGACTTGTGTTCTCTATGCCCCACTGGGTGAGATAACGTGGGGCACACACATTTAGGACTCCATCCTCAGCGTCTGAGAAGTTGCAAGTGTTTCAGTGACGACGCTCTTTTCAATGCTGAGATGAGGGGGAAGGAAGGAATGCAGGCGACCTTGGGCGTGCTCCATCTGTGCCAGGCTGTGCTAAGTTCCTGGACTGCCACATCAGCCCACAGCAACCCAGGGAGCTCGCCGGTGGCCAAGACTCAACTGGGGTTTACCCGGACAGTATGGAAATGAAGGGTCAGGGCTCAACTCAAGTTCCCTGGTCCTACCCAGAACCCAACATGGGGTCTTCAGTTTCTCCCTCCCCCTACCCATCCTCACTCTCTCTTCTCTTCTCTCCCACCCAATGATTTGTGAAGAGGCAAAAGAGCTTGGGGCTGGTAAAGTTTGTTCACCACCCCGCCTCAGATTCCCTCCCGCCTCAGATCCCCCCCTTCACACACTGTCCACTCTTCTGGCATTTTCCAGGGTACTTTCAACCCCAGGTAAGAATTCAATTTTTAGTAAATTAATTTTGTTAATTGGTGACTATAGTTTTGTACCATGATTTTGTACATGTCTCGTTCACAAAAACAGAAACAATAAGAAATTGACAAAACCATCATAACTTGACTTTTAAATCAGAAAGAGCAAGTCCCAGCTGTTCTGTATAGCCAGCCTGTAACACGATCACAAGAAACACAGGAACTTTTTCTTTTTTCCTTTCTTTTCTTTTTTCTTTTTGAAGTGTTTTTGTTTAGCTGGGGGGGGAGGGCAATGTTCTCTTTCTTCTTCTCTGTTCTGGGCACAGAGAGAACTATCCCTTCTGACAGGCACAGTTCTGGAACCTTCCAACCTTTCTCCAGACAGACCCATGATCACATGGTCTCAGTGACACTTAGCTTGACTTCCCGTGTGCAGCATCACTCCTCAGCCCTGTGGTGATGGCTGCCGACCCCATCACCTCTCTCTCTCTACAGCTCCCCTTCCCAACATCCCAAGTCAGGAAGGATGAAACTGGATGCTCCATCTCGGGAATCAAAAAAAGAAAGTCCTCACCCCTCCCAAGTGGCAGCCCTGGGCCAGCCCCTTTCCTTCCCACGGGCAGTCCCTTTTCCCAAACCGCTGAGAGTTTCCTCATGGGGACAGTCTCACTGAAACCTTTCCATTTGCTTGAGCTCTGGGACTTCTTCCTGAGTTCCTTTTCTTTCCCATCTCCACTGAGCTTTAATAACAAAAAGAAAGGCTCACATTGAGTTTCCTTCCCACTCTCATCACCCGGGTAAAGCAAAGTGCAGACATTTGTATCCAGACCAGAGTTACAGGTGTTGAGGAAATGAGAGGGGGCAGATAACGTCTCTCCTGCAAGGTACCACCTGAAAACAAGCCCAGAAAAAGAAAGAAAAGAAAGGAAAGGAAAAGAAAGGAAAGAAGAGAAGAGAAGAGAAGAGAAGAGAAGAGAAGAGAAGAGAAGAGAAGAGAAGAGAAGAGAAGAGAAGAGAAGAGAAGAGAAGAGAGGAGAAGAGAAATAGGTACCAGAACCTGGCAGATGTGCTTGCCTCGAGGAGCTGGGTGCAGACGACCGGGGGATGCCGGGCTTTGATGAATGTATCTGGAGCTGCTCTGGCCTCAGCAGCAGCTGGGTCCCCTGGGAGCTTTCTGGGGTTCTCTTGAAGTCATGGTTTGTAATGTTGTGTGCGCACTGAGAGTTGTTGACCCCAGGGACAGTTTGTTAGTCATTAGCACAGAGGTAGGGCTCTAGAAGATGTTGGGATTTTATGGTTCCGTGACCAGGTAAGAAAAAGGACTACACATGGACCAAAGAATAATCACAATCAACCTTGATCCATAGTTCTCCAATTTGGCGGCATTGTTTTGGAAAGAAGTCCTCATAGTGGCAGGTACGGTCCCAGAATATTTCAGCCACCTTTTCTAAAGAGATTTATTGATCTGATGAAATGTTTATATTGAGGAGAGGACCCATTTCGTCCTGTGGATACTTGGCCAAATGTGTACCAAAGCAAGTCACACGGATGTTTAGGGGTGTTTGTGACAATTAGGACCGGTCGGCAGCTCTGCTGAGCTCCAGCCATGGTTGTATATTCTTCTCATCATAGTGCGGGCAGCAGGGAGAGCTATCGGGGCATCAGCATCTTTGGGCACGTCCCATTCTCTCAAGCTGGCAGACCCATCCTTTAATCAACTGCGAAGCCAGATGATTTGAAGGCTAATGTGCGTCTGTACTGATCCCCAAAGGAACCCCAGTCCCTTGGGAAACCTGCTTTCAAAGTGTGTTCACAGTTACCAACCCTAATGGTCCACGCCTCCCTCCGACTTCCTGGCCTGCATCTTTTAGTGCTGGCTCCGCCCCCTACCCCTCTTACTCAGAGGATACTCGCCTCAGTCCTGCCTCCTGTGTTCTCCACGTGTTCCCTCCTCTGTGGATTCCTGAATCCTGGACCATAAATGATCCATTTCTTCTTGACCCGATTTTTCCATTTCCTCTGGCCTTTCCCAATTCCTCTTCAAAGTGCTAAGTCTTCACCATTTCCAAAGCTTCTTTTCTCGGTTTTCTTAGTATGTCCTCCAGGGGGCGCCATTCACTGCATTCCTCTATCATCCGTGGTCACCAGCGGCCACCAGCTCCTCTCCACAGGGCATCTCTCGGCCTCTGCTCTTCCTGCTCTAACCCAGTGACTCTCGCACCCTCTGCAGGGCTGGGGAGACCCAGGGACCATTTTTTTTTTTCTGGAACACTTTCCTCTGCTTTTCCTGCCTCCTCTTGTGCCTTGACCCCTTCCTCAGCCACTAGCTAGCTTTCCCTCCACCTCAGGTTCTTGGCATGACTTTCTTTGGCTAATCCCTTCACAGTCATCACATTATTTACAACTTATCCAGAGTTGAGTTGACTTTCCCGTACAGGCAATATACAAATGCCCACATTCTCACCAACAGATTTCTAACGCTTTTAGCACCGCCCTGAAGCTCATTGCTTATGGGGCTTAGAACGGTTATCAGCTGGAGTTCCTGATCTAAGAATATTTGTTGGCAGAGCTATTTGCTCACGTGTGGGCGGGCTGAGGAAGCGAAGTGGGACTGGTGAAGCTCCCAGGGCTTGGAATAATTGTCCCTGCTCCTGAAGGGACAGCAGGATGCAATGGTTGCCTGGATAACTGGGGGCCAGCTGCCATCATGCATGAGGAGCTGCGGAACCGGAGAAGCAGTGTTTACAGAGGAGGGCAGCTACCATCCAGACGGCCACCTGGCAAGGCATGCAAATGAAACGAAATGAAAAATCTCTAATAATATTAATTTACTGCCATCTGCCTACAGCATAGTCGCAGAGCAGGGGAGGCGGGGCTTCAGATCTCAGAGACAGCCTTCCTTTCCAGTGTCTGTCTGTGTCGCTGGCAGTCGTGGGCACCAGGGTCGATGGACACCAGGGTCAGGGCGATCGAGCTGACTTTGGGTGCGAAGTCACAAGGTGGGACGAGGCGACGAGGTTTATAGGTTTGGCCAAAAGCTGTTTTGTCTCCTTGCAAGAAGTATGGGAAATGAAACTGGTCTAAAGCAAGCACACCCTCATGCCTGAAATGTTATTAACTTTAACCCCGGGACACCTTTGTTGAAAGGTACAAATGTGTGTGTATCTATGAGCCGTTGATCTACCGCCAAGAGGGGCATGTTCCCAGGGTACCAAGTGTCACACAACTTTAGAAGGAGGGAAGGTCTGGTCCCCACAGCTCAGATCTCTTTCCTCCTCGAGAATAAAACTTTTCAATCTCTACAGGTTAAATGACACAGGGCTGATAACATACATTGTATCACCCAGCCAAGTCTTGCAGGCAAGAGACAGGTTGTTTTCCTCTGTGTCTGGGTGAAATTTGTTACCAAGTTGTTGTTGTTGTTGTTGTTGTTGTTGTTGTTGTTGTTTTCTAGCTGGTAAGCAACTGGGGAGTGTCCATGAAGAAGGGAAGGAGTGGGGAGGGGATTAGATCTATTCTGGGTTCACTAACCAGGTGGTCTGGAATGTTACTTAACCTTCCCAAGCCAAGCCCAGCAGTGGTGGCGCACGCCTTTAATCCCAGCACTTGGGAGGCAGAGGCAGGCGGATTTCTGAGTTCGAGGCCAGCCTGGTCTACAGAGTGAGTTCCAGGACAGCCAGGGCTATACAGAGAAACCCTGTCTCAAAAAAAAAAAAAAAAAAAAAAAAAAAAAAAAAAAAAAAAAAAACAAAAACAAAAACAAAAAACAAAAGGAAAAAAACAAACAAACAAAAAATAAACCTTCCCTTCCCAAGCCAGTGTTTACATTCATAAACAGCAACTATGACAGGCCCACCAGAGCCAACACCTTTGAGTAGGTATAATGGGTTTGAATGAGATCTGGAGTCAGAAAGCATAGAAGTCAAAATCTCATTTTAAATTTTATTGATCATGTGAGAGAGTGAAGACCCCTGACATCCAAGTCCCTGGGTCTATGGAACTAGGAAAGCCATATAATTGACTGCGAGGTTTGTAGGTTTCTTTTTTTTTTTTCTTCCGAGACAGGGTTTCTCTGTATAGTCCTAGCTGTCCTGGAACTCTGTTGACCAGGCTGGCCTCGCACTCAGAAATACGCCTGCCTCTGCCTCCCAGAGTGCTGGGATTACAGGCGTGCGCCACCACCGCCTGGCGGTTTTTTGTTTTTTTTTTAAACCTGAGAAAAAGCACTTAGCAAGATGGCAGTGAAAAAGGTTATCAGAGGTGGCGCGGGAAGCCATGCGACTCAGGGAGCCAGTCTGGAGCAAGAATGAGGTGGAGACGTGTCCAAACCCCAGAAATCTTGTCCTGAGACCAGCAGGCGTAGGACAGGTTTCCTCCTTGCTCTGGATCTGCATGTCCCATTGTGCGCATAAGCCTTATGACCCCCACCTCTGTCACCCTTGAGGTAATTAAGTAGCCTGGAGGCCAGCTAACAGGTTTAACTTCCTCTTTCCCTGTGAGGGCGTGGCTGGCAACCACCTGGAATTCCTCCACATGCAAATGAAGCATTCGCAGCACCTCAGCCCCAGCCAAGGATGCACACGCACCCTGAAAATCCCTACCCACTCCCCTAGGTTTATATAGCTCTTGTTACCTCCAAATGAGAGAGAGAGAGAGAGAGAGAGAGAGAGAGAGAGAGAGAGAGTTGTTTCACTGAAAACGATCTCCTGGAGAGGCTATCCGTCCTGCACTCCTGCCTGCGGGCGAGATCCTGCTAACCCTCCTACCAGGCTAAGCTTCATTCCTGACAGTCCATTCAGGTGCCTCGACACCCCGAGGGCAAAAGCAGACCCAGACCAGCACTCAGGATTTTGTTAGGACTGGCTATCTATCCAGGCTATCTAGGATGCTCAAGAACTCGCTATCTGGCTGCCCAGACCCTGCCCAGCGTCCTCGGATGTGAATGGAATCTGGGAGAGAATGGCTTACTATCATCCTCGCGCTGCTGCTGTATTCTATAGAAAGCGGACACTTATTCCAATGGAACGCTGCCTCCGAGCAGTGGGTTTGGTTCTATTGGCTTAGAAAGCAGATTCCGAGAGCAGCCTCCCAGGGCCGTACCCAGAGACATGACCACTGCACAGAGTCATGGGAACATGAGTTGCAGGAGCCGTGGTGGCTGGGAGCTGAGTGTGACACCAGGCTGGTAGCTATCAAGAAGGTGGGGTGTCCGCTCTACCACAGGAGCTGAATCCTGCCAACTGGCCAACGACTCTTGGCAACATAGCAAGATATGGCCTTTATTGCAGCTTGGGAGACTCCAAGCAGAGGGACCGAGTTTATCTGGCGACACACTTCTGCTCTTCTGAAAGCCTGTGGCAAGAAGTTGGCCTTGCTTTAGCTTCCTGTTTATGCTAATTGGTTCCCAGCGGCAGAAGACTAATCTCCTCCCTAGCCGTCCTCAGCACCTTTCTTCTGCCCTCTGATACTCCCATCTCTTCTCTTAATTGCTGCTGGCTGCTGCAAATCCCGATTGCATAAATCTTTATGGTGCAGGATTTGGAAGAGTCTCTCTCTCTCTCTCTCTCCCTCAAGACTCCCTTTAGAATGTAAATATCTTCCCTGACTGCATTCCCCTGCTAATGGGCTGCCTACAGTCCCTGGGAGGGAGTGGTTAGAGACCCGGTGGCTTTAAAAAGGAATAAAAATATCTTCATAGCAGAGTCTTTCCTGGAAGGCTTGACACATCCTGCAGAAGCTTTTTCTTCACGTTGCTTCCTGTTTAACACCACGAGTCTCTGTACAAAGGGCTTGCCTGAACCTCAGGCTAGACTGAGCTGAATGATCCGTTGGGTGCTTTCTGTCTTGTGGGTATACAGTGCACAGGGAAAAGAGACATTAAACTAGTAGCTACTAAACACGAACTGATAAACTGCACTGTGCGTGTCTTTTCAAAAGAGGGTAGACTATTGGAGAGCTTGAGCATGAGGAGCCAAGGAGGGCTTTCCCGAGGAAAGGACCATTACGAGACCAGGAGAATGAGTAGGACTTGACTAGGCTGAGATATTATAGGCTCTTGGAGAACACCAGCCCTGGGAAAGATCCCGAGGCAGGAAGAGATAAACTCACCATCTTGCTGGTAGAAGGTCTTAAAGGCCAATGTAAGTCTTTTGGTTTTTGGTGTACTTCTAAAATAGGCAGCTCACAACCTAGACTTCTGTTTGATTGGATGCCTCCACTGTCAGTCTGAGGAAAGGCCATAAAGGGCCAAACATCAGTTGGGGGGGGGGGTGGCAGCAGGATCCAGGCAAGAAGGGATGAGGGCTGGTCCAGGAAAGTTGTTGGACTGAAGGTGGGGCCTGACAATGCAGATGGAGACAGTTGGAGTGAAATGGGAAATTCATGACTCTCGCTTCTTTGGCCCAGTAGCCTAAAAGCCTGTATTGCTCTGTAGACATTGGCAAGGCTAGGGGAGGAGTGGGGAATCACTGGAAATACTCCAAACTGCTTGCCAGCTAGTCATTCTCCTCATATGCCGTCAATCTGCTGGGAAGATGTGACTGAGATCAGAGCAGTGGGATTCTCCCACAATCCTTCCTGATATCTCAGACTTGGGTTCCAACAGATGCAGTGCTGGGATCGGCTGCAACAGTCACAGATGCAGCACTGTGGCCAGCCGGTGTCTCTGCTGTCCCCTCCAGCCACTGTTCTGAGTGGTCCCAGCACACACTCTTATTTTGCCATCTACCCTGATTGATCTGAACCCAATTTAACGATCACTCTCCGTGGCAGAGCTGCTGTGGATGGAGCTGCTGCTCTTCCTAAAGCACATGCATCTCCTAGTTTTTCACTTCTAGATGTGAGAGGGTGTCTAGCTTGTCCCGGAAATGCCCCCTCCAATTTCCATTCTCACTCCCAGCCCTCTCCTGCTCCCCCTCTCCCTACACCTGTCTCCATCTCCATACCCCCCCCCACCCTCTCTTCCTCCAGTTCCCTCTCTCAATTCACTTTTGATGACTATTTAGTTTCCCCTTCTGCGTGAGATTCACACATCCTCCCTTGGGCTCTCCTTATTGTCCAGTTTTATTGGGTTCTGAGGATTGTGGCATGATTATCCTGCACTTTATGGCTAATGTCTACTTATAAGTGAAACATACCCTATGGGGTGAGCCCAGGGGTAGAGAGACTGCAGTGGGCACCTCCTGTAGCCAGGCAGGACTTCAACTGGAAGGAAGGGGACATCACTCTACCCACACAATCTTCAACACAAAAATTTCCCCGCCCACAAGATACTCGGGGATAAAGAGGTAGCAGAGACTGAGAGAACGGCCAACCAGTAACTGGTCCAACTTGAGACCCATCCCGTGGGAGAGAGCCAACCCCTGACGCTATTAAGGACACTCTGCTGTGCTTGCAGACAGGAACTCAGCATAACTGTCTCCTGAGATGATTCACCCAGCAGCTGATGGAGACAGACACAGAGATCCTTAACCAAGCATCAGGCAGAGCTGGGGTGGGGGGAGTCCTTCGAGAGAGTGGGGATAGGACTGAGCAAGCCAGAGGGGTGGAGGAGCCCCCCAAGAAGACCCACAGAGTCAACTAGCCTGGACCCATGGGGGCTCACTGAGACTGAACCACCAACCAAAGAGCATGCAGGGGCGGGACCTAGGCTTTCCACACATGTGGAGCAGATGTGCAGCTTGGTCTTCATGTGGGTCCCCTAACAGTTGGAGCAGGGGCTGTCTCTGTTGCCTGCCGTTGGATCGCCTTCCCCTAGATGGACTGCCTGGCTGGAACTCAGTGGGAGAGGATGTGCTTAGTTCTGCTGGGACTGCATGTCCCAGGGCACAGTGGTACTCAAGGGGTGGAGGCTTCCCTTTCTCCGAGGAGAAGGGGAGAGGGTAGTTGGGAAGGGGCTTGTAAGGATAGATCTGGGAGGAGAGACCAGAGAGGGGCTGTGATTGGATGTAAAGTGAAATAAAAAAATAAATCAAATTTATTTTTTTACAGAGAGAGAGAGAGAGAGAGAGAGAGAGAGAGAGAGAGAGAGAGAGAAGCACATAGATAGAAATACACCCTCAAGAGCAGAGAGGGGACTGAAATCTGTTTCTCCCCTGGAGAGCTGATATTTTAAGCTTTCTGGTGGCTGGAGATGGGTCTTGGTAGGTAAAGACAGCATGAGTTCTGGAAGGGAGTCCGGTCAACTGGCATATCCTTTGTCTTGTCTGCGTGTAAGAAATACAGAAAGGGGTTCCACCTCTCTTCCTCATTGCTCACTGCTCCACAGACAATAAAGGGAAGAGCTGCTTGGTAAAAGTCTGACTGTTTTTCCTAGACCGTGCCTTGCTAGCTGACAGGGTTCATTCAGCAGAGCTAAAGCATCCAGAGGGGCTTCCTTCCCCAGACCTCCATCGCCAAGGCCCAGGCTCCTGCTCTGTCCTTTATAATGGTCTTGTGGGGTCACCTGGGTCCTCGCCGGTGACTGGCCAGGGAACAGACACCCAGGCTCTCCTGCCGCTTTCAGGAGGTGAGCAGACTGGCCATGGAAGGAGTTCCGCCATGCTGCGCAGACTCCTGACATGCGCAGAAGCACTTGGCCGGTCCACCCCTCACTGTCCTCTGTCTGGGTCCCCACAGGCCACAGATGGCAAGGGAATTCACAAAACCGAGAGCCCTGCCATCACTGGCATGTCCCCCGTGTTAACCTGTGTTGCCTTCCTCTTTTCATTATTAGAATCATTCCCTCCTAGAGTCATTCTACCTCCCTATTCCATCTACAAAATAAGTTTAAGAGAATGAAGAAAAATACTCATTTATTAATGATACTCCTTTTGGTTTCAAGTAACAAAACAAAAATGTGAGATTTTCTAAAGGTAGAGGTGAAATTAATTTTGAGGAAACCTGGTTTGCTTCAGAACTCGAGTGCAAGAGATGTCTGACTTCAGACATAAACCAGAGCCAGAGCTGCTGAAGCAGCCAGGAGTTTCCTTTCCGTTTCTAGAGTAGGGGGCCAGGCATTCCAGCCTGTGCAGTGGAGCCTGGGCTTGTTCCTGTCATCCTGACCCTTCTCACATAAGCGGCAAAGCATCAGGGAGCACACACCTCACAAGAGTAAAATGTGGGAGTATTAGTCAGGGTTCTCTAGAGGTACAGACTGATAGAAGGAACATCATAGACACACAGACACATACAGAGATGCAGACACATAGATACAGGCACACACAGACACAAAGGCAGACACACAGACACATGGACACAAAGGCAGACACATAGACACATAGACACAAAGGCACACAGCCACATAGACACAGATAAAGACAGACACAAGAGACACAGACAAAGACACACACAGACAAACACACATAGACACACATACACACCTCACACAAAGTGTATTCATTAGAGTGGCTTACAGGCTGTGGTCCAGCTAGCCCAACAATGGCTGTCTACTAGTAAAACATTCAAGAATCCAGTAGTCATTCAGTTCATAAGACTGGATATCTCAGCTCTCCTTCAGTCCACACCAGAATTCCCCCCAAAGTAGGCTCTAATGCCAGACAAGGAATGGACTTGCTAGTGATAGTAAGGGCAAGAAGGCAAAAAATGTTTTTCTTTATTCTGTGTCCATTTTACAGGCTGCCAGCAGAAGGTGTGGCCCAGATTAAAGGTGTATGGTCCCACCTCAAAAGATGCATATTAAAGGTGGATCTTCCCACTTCAGTTAAAATAATAGTAATAATAATAATGATGATGATGATGATGATGATGATGATGATGATGATATTCCCTTAGTCATGAAAAAATCCCATATGGGTGTAACCAATGACTTGGGTTTTAGTTAATTCCAGATGAAGTCAAGTTGAGAACCAGGAGTAGCCATCACAGAAGGTGTGACCAAGAGTTTGTCAATCTGGGACAACAATAAAGTGTCATATAAGGGTACACTATGTGGTATCCTTGGGAGTATACTCAAAGACACACAAACAAAAGCAAAGTCCCTTCTCTCTAGCTGGAATGCAGTCCCTGGGTATCCAGGGGTTTGCTGTTCCATGCACGCCACAGCTGCCCGGAAGTCCCTGTGTGAAGCAAAAGGCAGCCCCCGGGAGTTCAGGCAGGACGCAGAACTGAGCCGGGAGTTCGGCACACGGCACAGAGGATGTGCAGGGATGCTACTGCAGAGAGGAGGGCTGGAACACAAAGGCTCTGGGAAGGGGACCGACAGACCGGGCCACGAATCCAGTGTTCCCAAGGAGCGGGAATCCCTGGCCCTGTGCCTGGGTCAGAGCACCCCTGAATCTTCCCACATCCACTCTGCTGACACTAGAAGCAGGAGAGTTTCTTTGCTTGCATTTTCCCTCCAGCGCTTTTTAATGGGAAAGCTCACCGTGGCGTACGCTCTGAAGGAAGGGTGCTCAGTGGAGCCCTGTCCATCATGCAAAACACAGACGGCAGAGCGATTTTGGATCTGGGAAGCAACCAATTGTTGCTGCATGTAATTCCCAGCGGCTCTCCAATGAGAATGATGAATTCTTGCACTAGTCAAATCCGGAGAACAGTAGCCACCCAGGAATTAGGAGGCTGGGGAACGCAGTTACTGCTTCATGCATGTATCTCGTGAAACCAAGGTCTAAAGACACACAGATGTGACAGCTGCACAGCCATGTGTGTGTAATTAATTCACTAAATCATATACACAGAATGGTGAAGGTGGCAAGTGCCACTTTTGTCACCGTAAGAACTACGGTTTGGAGCTGGGGAGCTGGTGCAGTGGGTAAGTGGTTGCCAGGCAGGCGTGAGGATCGGAGTTCAGATCGCAGCACTCACGTAAGTGCTGGGTAAGTGGCTGCTTGGAATCTCACTGTTCAGGAGGCAGAGGCGGGAGATGCCTAGAGAAAGCCAGCTAGCAAAATTAGCTGAGCTAGAAAGCTCTGTGCGCAAGCAAAAGACTTGGTCTTAGTATGGTGGAAAATGACTGAGGAAGACACCTAACCTCAACCTCTAGCCTCTGGCCAATCATATGCGTGAGCACCTCATACACAAATCCACCTCTGTCCATTGAAACACACACATGCACGCACTCACGCACAAGCACACATTCACACACACTCACGTGAGTACATACATGTGCACACACACACATAAGCAAGTGCACACACACTGACAATTCATAGTCACCCAGTCCCTCTCTCATAACTGTTCCTCTGTCTGTTGTCTTTCTCATTTCTGTTTCTCAGTCCACGCACTAAAGCACGGCCCCTAGTGGCCTCTCCATCTGTCCCCCCTTTCACTTAAAACACCAGACTGTGTGCTCTCAGAATTCTCGCCCAGATCCTGTTGGAAGCTGTGCAGCAGCTTTGGGCCAATGCACACTTTCCGTAGCGTGTCCGCACTTCGCCCCAGCATTAACGTTGACCATTTGAGCGAGTGCTACCTGGTATAGACTTGTTCTCAGATTGCTTATGTGGGGTTTGGAAAGCAGGAGAGAAAGGTGGAGGAGTCTATTGATCAAATGAGAGGGGTCGTTTGGCGACTTCCCCCTCAAGTCTTCCCGCTGAGAATGCCAGGAAATATAAACAAGTAAATATTTTCACAACCCACATTAACAATGAAACCAATGCTCAAAACGACACCAGATCAGGCAAATATGCCTTTCTCTCTTTCTCCCTGTGTAAGTAGCCTGAATTAATGAGACATGTAGCCGAATAATAGGTATCAAGCTCATTAATCTAGATTATTTCTTAAGCAACTACAAAACCTCAGAAGCATTTACACATACAGAGAGACGAGGGACTTCGTTAAGGGACTGGAAATCAACAGTGGCGGTTTCAGCGGTTGTCATCTTCTGCCTCGAAGCTGTCAATCCTCAGCTGATGGATATTCCAGGCAGGAGTCTCAGAGGCATACTGGTCTGTATCTCGACAGGCAACGTGCATATTGGCTCCAGATTATTGGATGGGAAAATGCAGAATTTCCCCAAGCTGTAAACACAGGGGAGTGCGCCATCTATGAGCTTGGATCTCCTCCTTAGCGCTCATCATGTCAGCATGTGGTGGTTTTCCTAAGGAGAAACCCATCCAAATCTGTCTTTGGACTCAGAATCCAGGAAGTCTGGGCTTTCTCACTGGTTTGGTTGCAGACATGCTGAAAATGGGTGAGTCGCTTCCGTCTCTGTCTGCTTCTCTCCGTGTGGTGAGCGTGGATTCGGACGCTCACCCTCGGACAGTGTTTGCAGAACGCCGGATGGTCCTCGCTGCTGGCAGCGTGTGCTTGCAAACTGTTTGGCTTTTCTTTTCTGTCCTAAAATTTTTATTCCTTTTTTCTTAGAGAAACCTAGTTTTAAATTTAAAGCATCTCAAAGCATGGGCATGTGACAATACACACTCAGTTTAGCTCTAGAAGGTATTTTTTTTTTAAATAAAGGCCCAGTCCTATGGCATGTCCCAGAGAAATAGCTTAACAGTTTCCTCTGATGCAAATGCCCACAATGACAATTTACTGTCTCCTTAATTTTTATGATCAATCCCAGAGTATGTGCGTGTTGGGTCCCTTTAGAAAGATAAGGCTCTTGGCTTATTTGTACTTGACCCTTAAAAACTGCTAGATTTTTTTTTTCTGTTCTGTGAGACACTTCTAGAGATGTAAATGGTACCTCCAACCTTACAGCTTCCAGTTTATTACCTTGGCAATGGCACTCTCTGTTCCTCTTAGACAATAGGAGATTCAACAGCTCCACCTTCCTGTCCCCTCTCTCCCTATGGCTACTCCTAGACCTGTTTCAGTTCGTCAGACAGTTAATTTTACATAGTCGAAATCCATATAATGTATACTTTCTTTTATACATACACTTGCCTTTTCTGTGTTTTTGGTTGTTTTAGAGGTTTAGAAATAGAATTTCTAGTATTTTTTGTTAAGAGAATACTATATATTATGTAACAAGTGTCATTCTGCTCAAATAAAATATGTATTGATTAAATTCTCTGAGCCAGACACTACTCTAAGCACTATGGATAATTTATAAACACCACAACATCTCTGCCTAGACAGAACTTACTCTTATTTTAAAATTGTATTTTATTTGTATTTATGTAGATGTGTGTGTAAGTGTATGTCACATGAGTGCAGTGCCTGTAATGGCCAGAGGAGGGCGACAGATTCCCTGGAGCTGGGGTTATGGGTGGCTGTGAACTACCTGATATGTATGAATGTTCCAAAGAGAACTCAAGTCCTCTGTAAATGCAGCAAATGCTCTTAACGGTGGAACCATTTCTCCAGCCTATAACTTACACTTTTAACATATGTGAGGTTGCAGTAAAAGCCATCTTGGAGGAAACCTCCTCAGTCATTAAATCTATGTGTGCTTCCATCTTGGACTTCCAGCCTCCATTTTGCAAGGAATAAACCTTTCTTCTTATTAAGCTACCGAGCTTACAGCATTTTATAAGAGTATCTCAAAGACACCATGTGACACCACGAAAATCTGAAAAGCCAACCACAGAATGGGTAAAATATTGCAGGTCCTATGTAACCAAGGATTTCTATTGAGAAGGCAAACAGAACTCTTACCACCCAATAATAGTGTGCAAATTCTAGTCTTAAAATAAGCAAAGAATCTGAAGAGATTTTCAAGAGACCACCCACCTCAACAAGAAAGCTAGAAGGTGTCCATCACCAACCAACAGGAAAGTGCACATCCAGACCACAGTGAGAAATAACTTCATGCATAGTATAGTTCAAACAAGGATAGCTAGTAACCAGAGTTGAAGAGACCACGAAGAAATTGGAAACTGCTAGATATTGTTGGGTGCAGCAAATTCAGCAAATTCAGAAGAGTCTGGTGGTTCTTCACAGTGTTACACAGAGTTCCCAGAGATTCCATTCCCAGGTACATTTAAGCCAGCCTTGCATCCGCACGACCTTATATGTAAAGGTTCACAGGGCCATTGCATTATTCATATGCCAGATGTAGAACTATCCAATATCCATGAACTGGTGAATGAATGTACAAAGGAAATGTGGTAGATAAAGACACAGGAAGCAATTGGTGAGAAAAGGAAGTGAAGGATTTGTACATGATATATGATATGATATGATATGATATGATATGATATGATATGATATAAAACAAAAGCACACTGAAAACATGCCAACTGAAATAAACTACTTGAAAAGACCCATGCTGTATGGTTTTACTTATGTAAAATGTCCAGGGCTGAAGACACGGCTCCTCGGGTGTACTGGCTGGTTTTGTGTGTCAGCTTGACACAGGCTGGAGTTATCACAGAGAAAGGAGCTTCAGTTGGGGAAATGCCCCCATGAGATTCAGCTGTAGGGCATTTTCTCAATTACGATCAAGAGGGGAGTGTCCATTGTGGGTGGTGCCATGCCTGAGCTGGTAGTCTTGGGTTCTATAAGAAAGCAAGATGAGCAAACCAGGGGAAGCAAGCCAGTAAGAAACACTCCTCCATGGCCTCTGCATCAGTTCCTGCTTCCTGACCTGCCTGAGTTCTAGTCCTGACTTTCTTTGGTGATCAACAGCAATGTGGAAGTGTAAGCTGAATAAATCATTTTCTCCCTAACTTTCTTATTGGTCCTGATGTTTTTTCCAGGAATAGAAACCCTGACTAAGACCGCAGGTAAGCCTGTATGCCACTGATCAGAATTTGGTTCCAAGCACCTACATCTGGCAACACACAAAGCATCAATAACCCCAGCTCCAGGGCACTGGACCTCTCCTTGGCCTCTGTGGGCATCCGCATATGAGTGCACAGACACATACAGGTTTAAAAAAAATCTTAAAAATATAAAATGACTATAGACATAGATAAGTGAGTTGCTGTCCAGGGTTAGGAGGGACAGTTTGGGTGGGAGTTAGGGTGTCAGGCTTAGTGTGATATATTAAAAAGTACCTCCCTGTGTACAGAGATGAAAATCTCAAACTGAGGTAGCTCCCCCACAACTCCCTAATATACTACAACCTATTGAGCTTCACAAGTGTGGGAAAGAGTTGGATCAGGAAGCATTGTTAAGTAAAACCTAGGAATACAGTGTATTCTTATACAGGCAGCCTTGGCTTGGTATCCTCCTGGTTGTGTGACTTTACAAAGGTGTCACTTTTCTCTACAACTAAATGTCTGCAGTTAGAAAGCACCATGCTCTCTCTCACGCTTTCTCTCTCCATCTTTCTCTGTCTCTCTGTGTCTGTCTCTTTCCCTCTTTCTCTGTCTCATGTCTGTCTATCTGTCTGCCTGCCTGTCTCCCTCCCTCTCTCTCACTCTTCCCCTCCCTCTCTGTCTTTTTCTTTCTCTCTCCCTCTCTATCTCTGCCCACCTCTCTGTTTGTCTCTCTGTCTCTCTCCCCTCTCTCCCTCTCTGTCTCTCTCTGTCTCTCTGTCTCTCTCTGTCTCTCTGTCTCTCTCTGTCTCTCTGTCTCTCTCTGTCTCTCTCTGTCTCTCTCTGTCTCTCTCTCTCTCTCTCTCTCACACACACACACACACACACACACACACTGGGGAGTTTGAGGAAGCAGGATGTGGGAGGCAAGTCAAAGTCTTCCCACTCCAGCCTCTGTATGAGCCCACAGTCACCGGCTGTCCTGGGAAAAGGCAGATCTACTCTAGTTCCATCTTGTCATCTTGGCCTCCATGCTTTGAAGACAGACCAAACACACTAAGGGACAATTAATTAGTAGCCGATGATCTTCCCTTGGTCTCTTCTTTCTCTATGAGTGTCATGGATCTCAGTCTTGTGGCCATAGAGCCTTCAAATCTGAAAGGTAAGTAGAGGATAATAAAAGACAAAGATTAACTTCAAAAATATCTCTCATCATTTTGATGTTATACTCAAGGTTGTGGGGCATCATAGACCAGGATTAGACAGTTATCAAGTACAGACTCCATGAGAGGGAATTTATCCAATAGATGTCTCGGGGACAAATGGTACTAAAAAGTTGGTTGACTTTGGGAAAGACCAAGGAAATTAACCATTCCAGTATAATATAGAGTCCAGATGAAATCAAATCAGCCAGCGATTTTAGTTAGAGAGATCAGCATACACACTTCAAAAATAAGCAAGCAAAGAAAGCTAGGCTGCAGGGAACAGCTACTTTGACAGGCACAGCAATCTCAGAAGCCAGATTCCCAGCAGAATGTTCTGTTTCAGGCCAAGCCAACCTGAGATTAAAGGCCCAAGATCACAGCCCGCTGCACCTACAAATCCACAGCGATCAGTAAAGGGCTACTCAGCAAGGAAAATGCATTCCCAACCCCCTTTCTTACCTATTTCACTTCAATATAAAATTGATTCTTATTGAGAAAACACCAAGAAAGCCGTGGGCTTCTGGGCTGGAAGAGAAGCCACTCTCCTGTAGAGCCATAACGTCACAGCTTGCCACAGGTGGCTGGCTCTTATCAAATGACCGTGAGTAGAATCATTACGTTTTTAAACACGGCAGCGATGCAATACTCACAGCAGGCGCTTATGAAGAACTCGACCCCAAAATTCAACACAATTTCATGCCTAACTCATGGAACCCTAAGCAAAAATCCTACGACTAATATTTCCGTAATGTATGAGAGAAATCTTATTTTGGGCAATTCTCTACACTGGGACCAAAGGAAGCGAAGGATCCTACATGTAGTTCATGTAGTTATTAAAACATTTTATTTTCCTTCTGAGTTCCCTTTCAACAAATTCTTCATCATCTTCCTTTTTACGGTATTTCGGGTTTTCCAGTCCCTTTATTTGTAAGTCCCCATTCTTTCGAGGACACAGCCCGAGCCACACTACGTATTCCTCTGTGGCCAGGTCATCACATCCCAGGGTTATGGATACCAAATGCAGTGTTCATTTTCTTCCTTCGTCCCGGCTATCAGGAGCATTTGAGGCTATTGGAGAGGCACAGCTGTGAGCCTCTTCTCTTCCATAACTACATCGATCTTGGCAGTTCCTCCTAGTGACACAGCTTTTTCTTTTTCTTCTCTTTTTGGTTTTTTGAGACAGGGTTTCTCTGTGTAGCCCTGGCTATCCTGGAACCCACCCAGGAGACCAGGCTGGCCTTGAACTCAGAGATTTGCCTGTCTCTGTCTCCCTAGGGATGGTATGTCCACCATCACTGCCTGGTTTTACTGACATCGCTTTAGCTGTATATAATTCCAAGTCACATTTCCATTCAGAACTTTGCCCTAGAACTCCACACATACAAAGTTGCCCATGTTATAACACCTATTGAATGTTTTCGTCTCAATTTGATCATACTATTGTAACAAAATGTCTTCAGCTGAAAATTTTATATAAAACAGAAATTTAATGTTTATGATTCTATAGTCAGGAAAGTGCATCAAAAGATGTAGCGGTGACACCTGTGTCTTGCTTCTGTGTCCCTCACATTGTGGAGGGGCTGAAATGGTTCTTTTGGGCTCTGCTTATAAAGGTGTCAGTCTCATCCATAAACGTGCAGTCCTCATGAATTGCTAGGATGTAGATCTGGGTTGAGTGTATTATAGCATGACCTAGCCACTCTTATCCAAAGCTCTGCTTTTTAACAGCATCATGTTAGAAATTAGCTTTCAACATATGGTTTTGGGAGAGCACAAACATTCAGACCACAGCTCCATCTAAGAGACATAAAAACCTATTAGGATTGAAACCAAAGGTGTGATTCCTTTCAACCAAACTGCTACCCCCGAGCGCCAGTAAACTGAGCCTCCCTCCTGGCTATCTGGGTCAAGTCCTCTGTCCCTTCGTGACACTTCCTTTCCTTATCCTATATGCTTCTGACTAAGTCTCGAGGCTCCACTCTAGATGTAAGCCCTAATTCAGTACTCTATCATCTCCACAGCCACTGGAGTACAGGCCAAGCCTTCACCATCACACCAGGACTGTTGAGAAGTCACTTACTTTGTTCCTCCAATGCTATCCCTTTGGGTCTATCTTTTGGAATGCAGTGAGAAGCCTTCCAATGACTCCAAGCATCCATTTTCTTCTTTAAAAATTCGTAAGCCCTGTGCGCCCTGCAGGTCCCCTGATGCTGCTCAGCTGAACCGCTGATCTTTGTCAGCCCTGATCTTTGTTTCCGACGGGTCCTTTCCAGATTTTTTGACATTGTTCTCTTTGCTGTGTTTGGTATTTTCAGTCATTTTCCTCCATGTAACATCTTCTCCATGTAGATAGATAACTGGCATCCTTTCCTACATTGGGGACCATGCTTAGAAGTCACCTTAGAAGACAAACTGTAAGAACTGTACCAGTTCCACATTCCTGGCCCCTTTCTAGTCTCGGCTTATTGAAGGTCTTAGTAATTACGGCCACTTCATCATGTCGCCTTGCTCATGACTGGTCCCTTCCTATTTACACTAAGTCAAAAGAAGGCAGGAACTTTAGTTATTCGTTCACTATGATTGGGTCAGGAATCTCCAGAGGAGTCCAACTGTTAGGATGGATAGATATAACAGAGCTGATTTTTCAGACTGGCTTACGTGATGTGGGCTGAGCTGTCCAACCACGGCTGTGGGCACACTGGTAGTGTCTCAGTCCACTGGGATGAATGCCTCGCAAGTTCCAATCTGGCACCGAAAACCTAGAGGATTCCTGGAAAGCTTCTGGTCTTCAGTCTAGGATAGAAGTTTCTGGCATTAGGATGTCAGTAGAAGCACCAGAGTATGTGCTCTTACCAAAACTGAAAAGAGGGCAAGAAAAACAAACAAACAAACAAACAAAAAACACTTTTTCCCTCAGATCCCCGGCCACCCCTGGCAGTTGCTGCTTTCTTTGTGGGAATGGACCTTTTTTTTGTTCCTCAGTCCATCTTTCCTGGAAATGCCTTCGCAGACCCATCCGGAGGCATGTCTTCTAGCTGACTCAAGATCCAATGAAGTTGGAATCAAGACGACCGACCACAGCTATAATGTCCCAACATCTCAACCAGTGGCTGCAGTGGCTGAATAAATGAATGTGTGAGATTATTCAGACCCCTCCTATCAGAGAGCTACTTTTAATGAAGACTTAGCTTTCTTTGCATACACAAAGGCATCTCTCCTCTCAAGGACTTTAGACCTTAGCTACATTAAACAGAGAAAGCATCCTTGTAATTGTTCTCTACAGATTCCATGACCCCACCTTCATATTCATTTATGCAGAGCCATTTCTCTGAGGATTCACTTAGTGGCTAAAGTTAGTGATTAAAAGGCTGACCCTGTTGGCCTGGTTTGGGCAGGGTCCTGCAGGCATTAATCATTGTGGCCACATAATTTCCTAGAGCATGACTAACTTCCTTTTGCTACCCATATAAGAGGAGAAAGTTCTCCGTCTTCCCATTCCCCTCCTCCTTCCAATTCTTCATCTCCACCTCCCTCCTCCCCATTCTCCTGGCAAAAAAAATCCCAAAGAACTGAAAACACTGTATTCACAACAGTTTTCCGACACAGACTTAAGGGCTTTCTTCCTTTAAAACCACACCAGGCACATCCCTTTCTAATATGCATATGCCACACAATCTCCTAATGTGCACACACCAGGCATATCTTCTAATATGTGCACACCAGGCATATCCTCTTCTAATATGCACACACCAGGCATATCTTCTAATATGCACACACCAGGCATATCCTATTCTAATATGCACACACACCAGGTATATCCTATTCTAATACGCACACACCAGGCATATCCTATTTTAATATGTACACACCAAGCATATCCTATTCTAATATGCACACACCAGGCATATCCTATTCTAATATGCACACACCAGGCATATTCTATTCTAATATGCACAAACCAGGCATATACCATTCTAATATGTACACACCAGGCATATCTTCTTCTAATATGCACACACCAGGCATATCCTATTCTAATATGCACACACCAGGCATATCTTCTTCTAATATGCACATACCAGGCATATCCTATTCTAATATGCACACACCAGGTATATCCTATTCTAATATGCACACACCAGGCATATCATATTCTAATATGCATATACCAGGCCTTTCCCTCATTACTATGTATACACCGGGCATATCCCCCTCTAATGTGAGTATAATGAGCATCAAACTATCTGCTCTTAAGCTCCAGTTGCATGGCTGACCTCGTGCCAAATGAATGGACAGTCATCTGAAGGAATTTGCTGAAGAGACCAAAAGTTTGTTTTGCTTGGTGGCTGTATTTTAACCTTTGTCCACTGAGCAACCTTTAGAGACTGTGTCCTCTCTCTGCACAGTACTGTACAAGGTTAAGCTCCCATTAATGAGCCTCTGACTTACATTATTCTTCTCCTGTTTTGACATTAATGTGGCTCTGCTTGATTAGGGTAAACAAATGAATTTGAGTGAGTTCCTGTTTCCAAGGAAAGAAGGACTCTAATTGACACTCCACCCTATCCCTGCACTTACCCTGCAGGTCACCTGCCAGTGGTGGCTTACACACACACACACACACACACACACACACACACACTTATTTTGGTGGCTTCTTGTGACTCTCTGCCTGGGGGATTTGTATAGTTGCAGGTCTAAATCTAGCTATCTTCCGTACACACCAAAGAATGAGGCAACCCAGCCACGTGTGGGTGCTAACAGCTCAAATGCTGCCTTGCATGGGAAGGGTTTGGAGTTCATGGACAAACAATTTAGCTTTCTGTACACTGAGACAACAGCTCTAAGCTGTGTTTAATTGACTTCCTTAGATGGCCTGCAGAAGCAGCGAGCTCCAGCTCCCGGAGATGATCACCTATTAGTAACCCCCCTGGTTGGTTTTGATGCCTTTCATGGCTTAAGCATCCCTTCAGCATCCTGGAACTGACTTCCAAACTAGGCAAATCACACAGAAATTCCTTTATCGGATTCTGATTTGAGGGAGCCTGAACAGGACTGGAGACCTCTGCTGCCATGGACGGGTCCTGCTCCAGGCTGCTCTTTGGAAGAACAAGAGTACAGGGTGTCTGAAATGATGTTGCCACCTCGAAACTGTGACTGGAAGCACGGCCTGGATGCATGGCCTGGAACAGGGGGACTCAGGCGAGGAAAGCCTTTTATCACGTGGATAATGACATGTCTTGCTGATTAGTACATGCTGAAGACCTGGCACTTACTTCTTTACTTCACCATGGATTGTGTGAGTTATCAACACGAGAAGCAGCAATGAAGATTATCTATAGATGATAACATGGAGCCCAGTAATTCCAAGAAGAGGTGGTTAGTTATAGACATAACTTTACAAGCATACTCAAGGAGCACCACAAAAATCTCAAAACAAAATCGGCCACTAAAAAAACCCAGAACTGTGCACGAGTGTCCCTTTGGGTCTTTGCTGAACACTGGGCTGGCTGGGAAATGCCCGGAGTGCAAAGGCATGGCGGTCTTCAAAGAATGAGGGTGATCAGACGGGGCATTTAGTGGGGATCTCTGAAAGGTCACACCTCAGAAGCAGGAATAAACTGCTACTGCAGTCACAACAGACAAGTGTGAAAGCCATTCATTCTCAAGAAATCACTGCTCTGGGACTGGCGAGGTGGCTCAGTCGTTCAGAAGCACAGGCTGCACTTGGAGAGGACCTGGGAACAGTCTGCTGAACTATCAGGACTCACACTCGTCCTGAAGTCAGATGTGCAGGTTTCACTGTAAAAATCACCATGTTTCTCGTTTAGGTTTTTATAACTCCTTTCCTAAAAAGTGGAAGTAGCTGATTTTCTCATTGTTATTTTACAGTTATTGTTTCTTTATCACACATTATTTATTGAATAAATCACTTTAGTGTAGTGTTGACCTCTGCCGGTGTGTTTATTTTCGTATACTTGAGCATCTCCTTGTGATCTCTCTCTCTCTCTCTCTCTCTCTCTCTCTCTCTCTCTCTCTCTCTCTCTCTCTCTCTGTGTGTGTGTGTGTGTGTGTGTGTGTGTGTGTACACACGCGCATGCATGTATGTATCAGTACCACCTAAGCTTAATCACTATCTTGATTTCCTTCCCATGGCTGTGATGAAGTACTCTGACATAGCAACTTAAAGAAGAGCAGGTTTTAGTTTAGTCTGTACAGAACACAATGGCGAGGAGATCAAGGCAGTGGAAACCTGAAGCAGCTGGTCACATCCTGTCCACAACCAGGAGAGAGCAACATGTGCTCGCGTGCTTCTCCACTCCCTTTCTCCACACAGGTGGTCCAGTATCCATGCCCAGGGAAACGTCCGCCTACCCACATTTAAGATGAATCATCCCACATCAATTAATGTAATCAATAAAATCTCCCACAGGTAGCCCAGAGGCTGTCTCCCAGGGGGTTGTAGATCCCACCACACTGACAACAATCATATCACACTTACCCCAAGGTTTGTAGCACATCTTATGACTAGAGAGAGCTAGTATCTTGTCAAGTAGAAATAGACACACATCCTATCTGAAGAACAAACTTTACAACCTACTTCAAAAATGTCATCATCAAAACTTCATGTTGCATATAGTCATTGTAAATAAGGGAGACACGTGACCGTGAATGATCTCAGTAGAGACAGCAAATCACACTGGTTGCTAGAACTATCAGAAACCAAATACATGAAGTAAAATTAAGGTATTAATTAATCAATGTCTGTGCAGCAGTAAACAGGAAAAAAAGAATTCTGGAAATAATCTTTAGAAATGAAAAACAGTAATTGAAAGCAGACTATAGATAGATGACATTAATATTTCATTAAACATGAGGAAAGATACGTTTGTTGACTTGGAAAGTAAAGCTAAGGAAGCAGATGAGACAGATGCGAAAGGTATGAAGAATATTAAACATGGAGAGATGAGAGTAAGTCCAACAAGCGTTTACTCTGTGTTCTAAGAAGAAATAAAGGAAGGAGGCTCAGTGCTAACACACACAGTGACTACTGTCTTCCAGAGGAGTAAGGACGTTAAGAATGACAAAGAAGGGCTGGAGAGATGGCTCAGTGGTTAGAGCACTGTCTGCTCTTCCAGAGGTCCTGAGTTTGATTCCCAGCCACCACATGGTGACCCACAATCATCTGTAATGGGATCTTCTGGCATTCAGGCATATGTGCAGATAGAGCACTCGTGTATAAAATAAAAAATAAATAAAATCTTTTTTTAAAAAAAGAATGACAAGTCACCCAAAGTGACAAATAACATTGAGGAAAAGAGATGGACAGTGGAGAGACAGACTGGAGATGCAGCAAAGGTCGTAGAAGCAGGCAAACCGAAAAGGACTCAACAAACAGAAACATCTGTGGCATAGCGGACTCTTCAGTCCAAAGTACAGGAAGACAGTGGCATTCAGCTGAATTCCATGCTTGGCAACGCGACCTTTCAAAACCAGACATTTTCTCTAGAAGCTTGGCTGGATTTACAACCAACAAACTCACAACAAATGCCTAATGACAGTTCTCCTTCCTAAGGTCAGAAAGATTTGGTATCTACAAAAATGGGAGGCATGAATGTTGACTGTGTGCAATGCAGACATTAATGTCTAACTGGAGAGGCCGAACTATCAAGAGCTTTGTACGTACGTTGCAGTAGGTCGCGATTGGCATGGTCCAGGAGATTAAAGCTATAAATGCTAAACTTTTCATTATAGCTCAGGAGGCTTGTAGTCCTTACTGTGTTCACTAGCCACGAGAACCTTTACCACACACGACCCGTGACACATCAGGAACATCTTTCAAGTAGAATCTGCATCTGCAAGAAATTAAATGACTAACAGAACTTTAATCCAAGCTAGAAGAGACGAACGGAGAGCCTTAAAATAACCTCAGTCAAGGGAGAGTTAAAAATACTATTGTCCCACGATAGCAGGGGTTGTGGGACAAGAACACATTGCAATCTGGTTAGGCCAGAAGAAATAAGACTCTCCCTAGAAAATAGGTTGAGGAGCTGCATGTGCAAGGCTGTCAGGCCATCTGGGAATATGGCCAAGCAGTTCTGGGGCGCATGCTTGGCACTGTTTGTGGCTTTGTGTTCCTTGTGAGAGAAAAAAGATCAATTTATTGTGCAGGTCATCATATATTACCTAGAAGCCAAATTGCCAGTTAAAATTCTCCTTGCAGGCATGTGTACAGTTCTAACACAGCTTTCATCTGAACTGTAGCATGCTCTCCCTTCATCCTCAAACGGGATGCAAACCATCTTCTCAGCCATTTCAGTGTTTCAAAAAATTTCTCCCCAAGTGGCAGGTTTGTGATAATTTTCATTATAATGGAATCTTATTCATCCGTTCTAAACACAGCTGTTTGGTTAAGAGGAAATAATCACAGATATAAATGAGTGTCTGCCAAGACGCCGAGACAAGAGAATTCTGTGCTTCGGGCCAGCCTGGGCTACATAATGAGATTTTTGCCTCAAACACACATACCTTTTAAAACATACATATTTCTACTCCATAGATTTAATGAGATCACAGTGATTCTTTTTTTTTTTTTTTGTTTGTTTGTTTGTTTTTCGAGACAGGGTTTCTCTGTGTAGCCCTGGCTGTCCTGGAACTCATTCTGTAGACCAGGCTGGCCTCGAACTCAGAAATCCGCCTGTCTCTGCCTCCCAAGTGCTGGGATTACAGGCGTGCGCCACCACCGCCCAGGATCACAGTGATTCTTAATGGTAATTAACAATGTACATACTTTCAATAATCACCATGTATCATTTTTGAAATTCTATGCCTTTTTCTACTCTATTCTTCTACAAAGAGAATTCTTTCCTTTGTTCTGCTGGTATTTACACAATGGAAGACATACAGACCAATAAAACAGAATACAGAGACCCAAAATAAACTTCCATACACATGATCAGATGATTTTCAGCAAAGGCACTCCACCACCAGAGCGGAAGTGCTACTCCAGTCAGCAGATGTTACTGGGAAAACTGGATAATCCACAAGCTACAGGCTGAAACTGGAGCTCTGTCCTACACGCTGCGCGCGCGCGCACGCACACACACACACACACACACAGGCATGCACCTTTGATCTCATCTGCTCAAGTAATTGTTTCTTCTACAACTAAACATTTCAAGTGTTCCAAGCTAAGGGCAAGGTGAAATATAGTTTCTAATTTTATGCTGTTTAGAACATATGATGCTATTGTTTAAAAAAAGTCTGTAATACTTAACTTGTACCTTTGGACATTATTTAGTGCCCTGGTGTTTTATGTAACTGCGTGCACTGGGCTGGTTTTCTGTGAAGACTCAGAGAAATCTGCAGGCTTTCATCTTCACAAAGCCTCAAAGACTTTGACAAGCAGCAACAGAAAAAAAGGATGCTCTTGGCCTGCTTCTCCTCTCCTAGAACGCCCTCCGCCCTCCGAACCTGCTTCTCTAGCTCTCCAAATCCTGAACTGTGCAAAGCCTCCCTCTTCCACTGAACTTCCCCTGACAACCCTCTTCCAGCCCTGGCTTCCTGTCACCCACCCCGCGTCTCTTCTACTTGGTGGCCGTCACACTCCCATCTTATATCATCCCTACGCACTAACCTCGTCTTCTGCAAGCAAGAGCAGCCTGAAGGCAAGTCCGTGCCTCGCATTTATAATTTCTCCTCAGCTCGGTGAGTTGACAGTCCACAGCCCATATTACCGATAAAGTGACTAAAGGAAGAATCAGAGTTCATCTGTTCAGAAGACAGTTATTCAGGCTGTTCTCTGACAAAGCCAGGGCCCCCAGCTATCTGCGATTTAGCAGTTTATGTGTATGCTGGTAGACACCAGACTCTAGCAACCGTTGCTTCTTGTTATTCGACAGAATGCAGAATAAAGACCTTTCCAAAGCTCTGAATGTGACAAGGTGGGGAGGATGGACAAGGTGTATTATGGGATAGTCAGTGGGGCTAGGGACACACCTTGGAGTCCTCTTTACCACGCCCAGCCCCCGGCCCCACTGCCCCTTGCTATTGTTCCTCTGAGTTTACATCCTTAAAGATCTGCTTCGAAGATGAGCATTTAGAAACCTGTGGTTAGCCTTGCTCCAAGGCTTTGCAAAGTCAACAAGAGGCATTTTGATTATAGCTATTTGTTCTTAAGGGGCAGTGAGCTTGCAGAAAATTAGAGATGGGAAATTGCCTTGCCTTACAGATCAGGCCAAGCCTGTGCAGGAAGGCCGGCTGAGGTAGGCTGACTGCCAGTACATCCTGAACGGCTGGCAGGCAATGATGCTTCCTGGCTCCTCCTCAGAGCAGGACTGCAGCGGACGGCACAGCCCACAGCGAGAGCGTGCAACACAGCAAAGCCACTGCACCACAGCAAAGCCACTGCACCAGCGGCTGGGGGAGGGGGCTTGAATTCAGTGGCTGCCCTTGCATGGGAATGGACAGCTATTTAAGGAAGAGTGTCAGCCAGGGTCCGAGTCCCACCATCTCCGCGTCTTCCAAGAAGTTCTCCTAGGATTACCCAGGTGTGTATTTTTAGTGGGACTCAATCCATAAAAATCCAAGTTCATCAAATTGACAAATTGTGGAGATGAACTTTTATAAATTTTTCATTTATTTAATATGTATGTGTGAGTGCCAGCATGTGTGTCTGTCTACCACAATCATGCAGTGTTGGTAGAGGCCAGATGAAAGGATTGGATCCCCTGGAACTGGAGTTATTGATGGTTAGAAGCTATCATGTGTGTGCTGGGAATTGGACCCAGGTCCTCTGAAAGATCAGTCAGGGTCTCAACTGCAGAGCCATCTCTCCAGCCCTGAGATAAGTTCTTTTTAACCACAAAAGGATCTTTTTTTTTTTACCAATTTCAGGGTGCCCCCTTCTTCGCTAATCATTCTCCTAGTGACTATAATATCATATTTATCAATTTCTTGTTTAGACTTACTGAGCTTAGCTAAAATACACTGCCGTGTTGACTAAAAGCCCAGGCTTTGATTCCAGCCAAGAGCAAGCTTGAAAGCTAGGCTCTGTTATCTATTTTGCAATGTGATTTTTTTGGATTGATTCTGAGCTTCTCAAAAAATACAGAAAGTTTCTTCAAGGACTAAGCAACACACCTCGGGTAGGTAACACCCAGGGAGACTCAATATGAGTATCAATTAACGAGCAACTCCTACTCGTGTGTTGTTAGAGTATTTATGTAAAGGCAAAGGGCACCTCACCCACATTCAGAGGCACCTGTGGTTTACTCCGTTCCGTGCCATGGTCTACTTTCATTGCTGTGTGGAATCCCTTTATCTGCAGTTTCTGTTGTCTTCTGGACTTTTCTCTAACTCACCCACATCACCCCCATCCCCCACCCGAGGATGGTAAATAAATGGGTTAATTACCAGATCACACTGGCTCTAGGGAAGATTCTGAAACTAAAAGGAATGACCCTACTCTACAACAGCCATGCTTGGCTTCCTTGTACTTCCTGCCTGTGTCCGCCTGTGTTGTTCCGTATTCCTCCTCCTCCCCTCCTCTTCTTCCTCTTTTTCCTCATTCTCCTCCTCTACACTCCTCCTCCTCAGCAGCAGTAGCAGTAGCAGGAGCTTCCTCCTCCTCCTCCTCCTCCTCCTCCTCCTCCTCCTCCTCCTCCTCCTCTTTCGCATCCTCCTCTTCTTTTTCTACAATCTGTATAGGTTTGCGGCTCAATGGCTACATTTCAAACAATACCATGGCACCAGGTGCTGGCTACTTGGGAACCTTGACTGAGCTATCTATAACTCAATACTCTCCTGCTTCCTTCTATACCAGTATTCCCATCTGGAATCAACCTGTCCTAGCTCATACGTCATCCGACAGCCCCGTAGAAACAGCTGGCCAGTGGGGATGAGCCTTGGAGCCTAGAGCACAAGCTCTGCATGGCAAGTAGACAGCCTCCTATTTTACTGACGGACACAACAACCAGTCTGAAAAGTCCAGTTGGGTAGAAGCTATCCTGGGGCATCTGCCCCTCTCTATGCCAGAAGTGAGCGAGTGCCTTATCCACCGTGCCGTCTCCCACCTGGGTTTTTGAGACAGCCTGGAGTTGCCTGATAGAGGTAAGGAGACAGAGCGGTGGGTACCATCAGTGAACCTCTCCAGCTGTGGAAGTATGGATGCATTACCACATCTGTCAAAAGCGTCCAGTTTGGAATGGGCACGACAAAATCCAAGGGACCTCTGCAAAGCTTGGTTCCGATAAGGAATATTACCAGGGCTCCTCAAAGCTATCCTGGAGAACACTATGGCAGTTCTTCAAAAGATTACAAAGAGATCCACCCCATGACCCAGATACAGCACTCTTGGATATCTTCCCACAGAACCCAGGGTCAACACAGCACAGAAATACTTTCACATGTGTGTTTATTGCTGCTGTATTTACTACAACTGAGACAGTAAATAGGCTAGATGTATATTAAGAGGGAAGAGAGTAATAGCCCCAGGTTCATAGCAGTCACGGCATCTTTTTTCAGGCACAAGAAATTCTGTTTTTAATAAATATGAGTCTTTAGATTGAGAGCAAGTATGAAATGCATTGCCATGTTTTTATTTTATTCTATTTTGCACCCTGATTGCAGTTTCCTCTCCTTTCTCTCCCCGCCCCAGTACCTCCTCCTCACGGCCCCCTCCCATCCATTCCTCCTCCATTTCTCTTCAGAAAAGGACTGACCTCAATGGTTATCAACCAGCCCTGCTGTAGCAAGTCGCAAGGGAGACGAGGCACTTCCTCTTCTATTAAGGCTGCACAAGGCAACCCAATAGACGTAAGGGTCCCAAAAGCAGACAACACAGTCGGAGACAGGCCATGCTCCCACTGTTAGCAATCCCACAACAAGATCGATCTATACAACCATAGCATGTGTGTGGAGGGCCTTGTAAGTCCCGTGCAGGCTCCCTGGTTGGTGGTTCTATGAGCTGCTGTGGGTCGAGGTTGGCTGATTCTGCGGGGGTTCTTGTGGTGTTATTGATCCATATGGCTCCCACAATCCTTCCTTCCCTTCTTCTGTAGGGTTCTCCAAGCTCCACCTAGTGTTTTTGGCTGTGGGTCTCTGCATCTGTTTCCATCCAGTGCTGTGTGAGGCTCCTCTGATCACAATTGGGCTAGACGCCAATCTACGCGAGCTGCCAGCCTTCAACACTCACTCCCCTGTTCTGTTCCTCACGCTGACTCTCGGAGTGTCAACTCCCTGGCTACAGTTGTTTGAGGACAGTGTCTTCACCTGCCATTGTGCACCATGTCAGATCAGAGCTCAGACCGTTTCACGCCCTCAAACCCTCTGTCTGTGCTTCTGACAGCCAGCAGGTAGCTTCAGGCTTTCCTGCCTCACGCAGCCCTGGGATCAAGACCATGACGGGCAACCGTGTTTTCCCAGCTCCCGAGTTGAGAGACAACCATGTTTGGATATTTTTGTGCTATCAGAATTTCTCAGCTCTTACACATTCTGCGTTACAGGGTGACGTGTCCACGAGGCTGTGAAATAGCGCTTCTCCGTGTTTTGATCCCACAGAACGCCAACTGACAACATTTGAAAACACAGGCTTAGGAAATGTTTCTTTCAAACAAACTGTCTTGTTAGGACAACAGCAAGAGTCCATGACAATCTCAAAAAAAAAAAATACAAAAACAAAACAAAAAACTCAAATACACATCAAAAACAAAGTAAAATCATTTGATCTTGAAATATATAGATAGTAAATTGCTTCGACATTTTTCAGAATTATGGTTAAATGGTTGTCTTACAAGTATGTTTTCCCAGCATGCCTACAGGTTGGTCATGGAGTACAATTGTCCCATGAACATATGAGAAACACTGTGGTGATGAGTATCCCTTATTATGGGGCTGGGTATTGGTTATATTTTTTTCTTGAAAAATATTTTTAAGAACTTCACATATGTATATAATGTGTTTTGATCAATTAAGCTCCCCATTCTTTCCTAATTCCAATCCAGTGCCCCAGTTTTCCCTCCAAGTTTTATGAGCTTTTTAAAAAACCTATTGGGTTCATGTAGTGCTGCCGGTATGTGCACAGGGGCATGGCCATCTCCTAGAGCACAGGTAGCCTCTCAGGGGTTGCTTTCCTGAAGAAAACTGACTCTCCTTCCCCCTGCGGCCGGCCATCAGTTGCCAGTGTCTCCGTGGGCCCCTTCCCCACGCGAGCTCAGACTTTGGCTGCCTTGATCTTGTGCTGGATCCAAAAGACAGTTAAAGAAAACCGGTGACCCTAGAAAGCGACTTCGTCCTTCAGCCTCGACTATCCTCGTTCCCGTGCCCGGTGCTTTGGAGAGAGCAGTCCTCTGGAGGACGGCTCTCCAGAGCAGAAGGCACTCCAGGGCAGCCGTGAGGGACAGGAACACAGGGCAGTCACCAGGCAGGCTGCTCACAGGGCAGAGCGCCAAGATGCTCTGAGCCACAGACTCAGTCAGCAATAGCCCAGCCTCCAGCACCACATGCCGGGAAAGGAGCGGGTAGGAGAGGCTGGTGGAGGCGTTCTAACACATCATCTCCTATCGTGCGTTCTCTCCTCCCTCCATCTTTCCTCTCCTCCCACTGCCCATCTCTCTTCTCCCACCTCCCATTTCTCTGTAAATAATTACTAAAGAGCGTGCTGTTTTTAATTTTAAATCATGACTGTCATGCAAATAAAAAATGAACAGCTGTCAGACATGGCATTTAGCTCATCTGTGAATGACGCAATCAGGAAGGCATGGCGACTGGTTCAAAGAATTCAGCAACCGTATATGAACGGAGCCAAGACCTTCGAAAATGAATGTACAGGTTAGTGTAAGACATAGCCGCCCGGGGTGGGAGAGACAGCTAGTTGGCATTTCCACAGCAAGTCATTTGTCTCATCATTACACTTTACAGAGTTGTAAAATAGTTCAGAGGTGATAATCCAGATGAGGACGATACCAAGGATATTTTCTAGTTCATGGTAAATACAACATTAAGTGTTAGCTACTATCTACTATTACAAAGAAACATGTTTGGAATTAGAATGGTTAGGGTTCAAATCTTATATCAGCTGCTTATTCACTGAATGTTTGGCCAAAGAAACTCTTTCTCAGCTCAATTTTCTTATCAGCATGTACTCTCAGCCTATTTTTCAAATACTGAAAACTAAATTTAAAAAATGCGTTTAAAGCAGTCTGCACAGAGCCTGGCATAGAGTAAGCTGCAATGGTGTTCTTTTTATTGTTATTTAATAACACGGTACTATTATTACGGTTTATTAAACTTGGCATTTAAAAAATGTTAAACCTTTTACTTATGTGACCTCTAGTATTTCCACGGCTGGCATGCTTAGCACTCTTTCCTAACTACTTTTTTTTTTTTTACATTTTATTTTTAAAGTGAGTGTGTATGTAAGTGTGTGAGAGTATGTATGTGTGAATGTGTGTACTGAGTGTGTGTTGCAGGATATGTGATCACAGTTTGAACCTCAAGATTGTGAACTGGAAAAACCTTGCTGTGGTGTGGCTCAGCCCTGGCATACACTTTTAACCCAAAAGCTTTCTGTAGAGAAGAGCTAAGTAAAGTCAGTGATAGGTCAAGAGGTGGAGCGAGCAGTCAGCTGACAGGGAGTGACCATAAGAGAACCCAGGAGAGAGACAGGAGGGTCTCTGAGTTGAAGGATATCGAAGGCAGAGTGGAGAAGGGAGAGCTTTTTCCTTCTGGGCACCAGTGGAGTAAGACGGTCAGCTGGGGGCTTTCTCTGCCTCTCTCTGCCAGAGGCTTTCACCCCAGCATCTAGCTCCCAAGTCTCCTTTTGATAAAATCAAACAGCAGGAATTGTTGCTTTATAAAATAAGTGTGTGTGTATGTGTGTGTGTGTGTGTGTGTGTGTGTGATTGTGTGAGTGCATATGAATAAGTGTGCTTATGTATGTGTGAGTTTGAGTGTGAGTGTGTGTATGTGTCATTGTGTGAGTACTTGTGTATGTGTATATGTGTGAGTGTGTGTGTGTGTGTGTGTGTGTGTGTGTGTAAATCTGTGTCTGCAGATGACCTTGGAGTCCATAAGAGGTACCATATCCCCAGTGCTGGAGTTCTGTGACTGTGTGACACCAGTGTAGGTGCTGGGAGCCGACTTGTGTCCACTGAACCATTTCTTTGTCCCTCTACCTCCATTTTAAATCATGAATAGATCTTTTTTTTTTAAAGGCACCAAAAGTATTGTGTGGTAGACTCCTGCCTGTAATTTCTGTACTGTTTCCAAAGTAATGATTGCACATGCATATGTTTTAATTTTTCTTTTCTTTTCTAAATAAGTGATTTTTTTTATCCCTAGATATGGAAGGGGCTTTTCAGTGCTTCTCAGAAAACAGCAAAAAAAAAAAAAAAAAAAAAAAAAAAGAAAGAAAGAAAGAAAGAAAGAAAGAAAAAAAAAAGACATCATAGCACACATGCATGTGCGTGTGCATGCACACACACACACACACACACACAAAGAATGACATGCACAGAACACAGACATGGATACACACACATACACACATACACAAAGTTAGACTGCCAGACACACAACACAGATGGACACACATACATACAACAATAGACCTACATACACATCATACTGACAGTCAGACACACAAAGACTGACATGCACACAACACACACATGGACACACACAAAGATAGACTGTCAGACATACAACACAGACAGATACACCCACACACTAGAATGACAGACACATCACATACACACACACATACACACACACACACACACACACACAAACACACAAAGACTGATATGCCCACAAAGATAGACTGTCAGACATACAACACAAAAAGATACACACACAAAGATAGACTAACACACACATCACACAGGTAGACAGATACACACACAAGAATAGACTGACAGACACACCACACAAATATACACAGGTACCTGCATAGACTCCACCTATCGATAAATAAGTAATAGGAGTAAATAAAATAGGAACTTCAAGGACTCCAACTGTTAGCCTGAAAGCCATTATTCAGAGAAGCCTAGCTTGTGTAGTGCAGTGCTCCAGTCAGGCATCAGAAGAATGGCAAGCAGAAGCCAGGTCTCTTGATTTGAATTCTCTCAGTCTCTCTGTTGTACATCCTCACCTGGTTGGTTACCGCTAACACAGGAACTGCCACACACATACCCTACCTCTGTGCATACTGAATGTAGAGACCAGGGCCTAAAGCAGCATGGAGCACAGACGGGCTATGCGGGGAAGACCAGAGCTGAGCAGCCACTGTCCAGGGTGGAGAGACTACCTGCTTATCCAGAGTACCTGGGGACTTATTAATTCTCCAAGTAGCCATGAAATATCCATCCGGTCCTCACAGTCACAGACCCACAACCTCAGGCAGTTCCTGGCTCTGTAGAGTTGTGCGGCTTAAACAGGACACCGGGCTGCAGAGGGCCCTGCAGAGGGTCCTGGAGATACAATGCAAATTCTAAAGAGTATATTCCAGGACAGCCACGGCTGCACAGAGAAACCCTGTCTTAAAAAACAAAATGAGGCCCGGTGGTGGTGTTGCACGCCTTTAATTCCAACACTTGGGAGGCAGAAGCAGGCGGATTTCTGAGTTCGAGGCCAGCCTGGTCTACAAAGTGAGTTCCAGGACAGCCTGGGCTACACAGAGAAACCCTGTCTCGAAAACAAAACAAAACAAAACAAAACAAAACAAAACAAAACAAAACAAAAAAAGAAAAGAAAAAGAAAAACAAAATGAAACAAAGAGAAGAACAGAGGTAAACCAGAGCGATAGCTCAGCAGGTAAAGGCATTTGCCCCAAGCCTGAGGGCTGAGTTCAAGCCCTGGGAACCACCTGATGGAAGGACAGAACCCTGTCCTTCAAGTTGTCCTCTGACCGCTGTGGCACACTGTCACACTGCCACACTGTGGCAGGGGTGGGGTGGGGTGGGGAAACGGGACACAGTGCGGATACACAAAACAAACAAACACAATAGTAACAAATCCAAGTCGATTAACCCAAAACAGCCCCTCCCCACTCCCCTGCTCCGACTTTTTATGTTTCTTGTGTTCTCTTTTCTGTGTTGATGCCGCACATATATTTGGGGGAGGGGAATTCATGACCATGCTCTCTCTCTCTTCAAGAATAATCATTTGCAAGTATATCCTTCCATCTCTACCTCTTTGCCTCTCTCTCTGCATTCTCTCTCTGCATGTCCCATAGCAAAACACTGCAAACTCAGTAGGTCCCACGCTGAGTTCACCACCTCTGTCTATTTACTCTGATTTTCAAGAGTCCGATGACCAAATCCGGTCTGTGAGCCACGCCGAGTCTGTCCTTTGCCTCACTGCCATGTGTCAGGTCCCTAATGACTAAAGATTCTTGATGCAAAATGTAATGACTTCAGATGAGAGCCGAGCTTCTTCTATCTCGTCATTTGGATGGGGCTCCAGCAGAGACAGCCTGCATCTGGGCTCCGTGTGATGCTGGCGGAGGTCTGAAGTGAGGACTCGTTTCCAAGTCTGCTCGTCGCCCACTTGGCTGGCATTGTGGTGGAGAGCAGCGGAAAGCTCACCCAGGATTCCAGGGAGCGAGGGTCTTGGATTCTCTCCGTCTGCCTCTTTGTGGGCCTTCGGGGGCCTTAGCACAGATGCAATGCTAGAAGTAAATATCCCAAGAGACACGAAGTGGGATGCACTGGCCTTTTCGGGTCTGTACGGAAAGCCTGGCTCAGCATTGTTTCTGCTGTGTTCCGAGAACGCAACCCTCAGGGTCCCTAATATTCAAAGGAGGACTCCTACTCCTCTTAACGGGGAGTGTCTGGGCACACAGGGCTCTGTTTTGTAATGGGTTTCTTATCCAAGCCTTCCCACGTGCTTGCTCTGACTTTAAGAACTTTTCTCCACCGCGCCTTACTCTTTCTCCAAAATTCCTCTCAAGCGTTGACTAACCCCAAGCCTTCATAGCCCTCTCTCCTCCAGCCTGCATCGTGACGCTTTAGCATTCATGATTCTGTGTGAGAATTGCTCATGAGATAGCTTCTTTAAAAGACCATGCATGCTGGGCAGTGGTGGTGCACACCTTTAATCCCAGCTTTGGGGGGCAGAGGCAGAGTCCAAGGCCAGCCTGGTCTACAGAGCGAGTTCAAATACAGCCAGGGCTACATAGTGAGCCTCTGTCTCAACAACAACAACAACAACAACAACAACAACAACAACAGACTACGCATAGTGGGGACTCCAAGAAAAGTTCAGGCCCCAGCACCAGAGACAGACAGCGTAGTCTCTGAAGAAAAGACGATGGATTGTGCTACAGAAGTGGAAATCTCCCTGGGAGAGGGTTTCAGAGTACAAGTTTGCAGTCAGGATCTCTGATTTCTAGACAGTGTTCAGGGGTGAGGGCAGGGAGCAGGATGTGTAGCCACCAGTCCTCCTGGGCTGTTAACTCACTTTCCAGGTGAGAGACCCTGGCCCTGGGAGGACTGTAGTCCTCACAGACCTCGTCTCAGGGGGATGCCTGCCGGCTTCTGAGAGGAGGCTGTGGCAGAGACTGTAGCTGGATTCTATTACATCCTTACATGCCCGATGTACTTCACGTGTTCCAGAACCAAACCCGGAGCTGGAGAGAGACTTCAGCCAATGTTGACGGCGTGGAAAAATGTTTCCCTCTGTTAATCTCCCCGTGATCAGGAGCGGCAGAAGCAGAACTGTTTTTATACACTCTTATCTCACACATAAAGGATCAGACACACGAGGTGACAAGTCAGGGTGTGAGCCATGGCCATGGCCTGCATGATAGCAGAGCCAAAGACGAATGAATTCCCTTCAAGTGAAGTGGGACATCATGGCTCTGGGGGTGACATCATGAAGGCGAAGGGGAAGAGTGGAGGAGCCTGTGCCGCTGTTGGGAGAAAACGCCCCTAGGTCACTCCCAGCAGCCTCTGCCTACGACTGGAGTGCAGTGGGTCTCTTGCACATCCCAGGAAACAGAAACTCTAGAGGGTCTGATAGAATCTTAAAAACACAGCACAGAGGAAGGGCGCTGTCCCTCAAAGCGTCTGCTAATGGTTCTCAAGAGACTCTTCAGGCCAGAGAGAGCTGACTGTTATCTGAAAGAGGCCGTGTCCAGGGCCCAGGCATCTGTGTCGATTGGCTAATTCGTGGGAGTTAAAAACCTCAGCAACAATACAGCCTCCTTGGCGGACATGTGGCGTCCCGTGCTCTGATTTCATGCTTAATAAGCTCCTTCTGTTCACTGATTTGATTTTTTTCTGCATTTTTCTATTGTGAAATGTTCTCTTGTTAGTGGTTACCGTGAAGGGCCCTCCATGGTTGTAAACCCCACATACTGGCATTCCGGCTTTTGAGCCTGTTTCTTTTTAATTTGGTAAGTTAGAAAAAAAATTGCCTTGCATTTAGATATATGAATATTTTTTTGTTTCTGTAATAAACGCACACACAGTACATAAATACTCTCCCACTGCTAGAAATCAAAACACCAAACCGCCATCTCCATCCCTGTGGCCAGCTCGCCTCTGGTGTTTACCAGGGATGACCACCACCGTTAAGAAATTAACATGCAGCGTCTACTCCCTTTCTCCAGGGCTGTTTGCAGAGCCATGCATGCATTTATGAATGCTCCTTTCCATTGCTATGCAAATCAGAACAAAAACAAAATATACACATTTTATTTCTTCATGTAGCTCTACCCATGATCCTTTTTATATTGGTCTATAAAGCTCTGACTTCTTGTTTCCTGTGACTGTGAATAGGATTTTCTTTTTTTAAATAGGATTTATCCAGGTTCACCAGAAAAACAAAGCTGGAGAAGATGATAGATAGATAGATAGATAGATAGATAGATAGATAGATAGATGATTGATTGATAGATGATTGATAGATGAATGATAGATAGATGATAGATAATAGATGATAGATAGAGAGATATAGAGAGTGAGTTATTTCAAACAATTGCCTCATACAAACTGATCAAAACCTAGGAAAGATGACTTTACAGTTAAGAGCACTGGCTAGTCTTCCAGAGGACCTGAGTTTGATTCCCAGCACCCACACGGCAGTTCACAACAATCAGCAACTCCAGTCCCGGGGATCTGATAGTCTTTTCTGGCCTCTGAGGGCACCAGGCATGCAAACGGCACACAGTCATATATGTAGGCCAAACACCCACACACACAAAATTAAATTAAACTTAAAAAATAAAGATGAGCCAATGTTTTAGTTTGATTAGAGGAAGGGAAAAGGCTTGTGTTCTAGTTCAAAGCTCACCAGATGGGAAGTGTCGTCTGTTTCTTAGGACAGTCGCACTTTTGCTCCATTCATGCCTTCAAGTGACCTGAGGATGCTTCTCCACATGGAGAGAAGCAATCTGCTTTATTCAGTCTGTGGCCTTCAACAGTTATTTTGTCCAAAACCAGTTTCACAGAAACACCTAGGTCCAATGGTAACATCAAGGTGGTCCAACATCAAGGCAACCGATGGATGGGCTATCTAGTTGACATTTGAGATTAGTCAACACCCAGGAGTACACCACCATCCCACTTCCAGATGACAGCCACATCAAGCTATGCTGTTCTCCCAGTGCTAATGCTCAAACCTTTTAAGTCTCTCCTTAACTCTGTGGATCACTGTGATTGCATCAGGGCCACCGGAATAATTCAGATGATCTCTCTATTGTCACCCAAAGAGGAGACTTAATTCTGTCTTCAACATCAGTCACCTTTGCATGCAATCTTACAAACTGGACTGCCCCAGGGATCGGGACATAGACACTTTGGGGAAGGGTCACTATTCTGCCCACGACAACCAGCAAGTTCCATTCTAGGAGTGTAACCTACAGAAACCAATTTCTGAGGTACACATACCTCAATATGTATGATTGAAAATGTGTTGCGATAGTATTTCTAATAAAAAATAAATAAAAAGAGAAATAAAGAAAAATTAGAAGCACCCAAGCTGTCCTCCGACAGCAGGAAGCCAAGGCATATGGACATCCTACGGAAGTTAGTTAGAGGGTGCCCGGAGGCAGTCTTCACACAGGGTCTGGAAAGGAAGGAACATGAGCCTCCCGGTAACCTGACTGTGGTGCAGTGAAACACTTTTCAACCTTCGCAATTGCAGAACACAAACACTTGAGCCTGGGAAATGTACAGACTGTCAATCAGTGCTAGATTTCGTGAGTCTTTTTACTTTTTAGTAATTTTACTGAATGGGGAAAAATGCTATTTTTGTTTCCTAGACTGAATTGCTTTTAATGCCGTCCTCTTCCTCGAGGAACTGTGGCCTTATCTTGATTCAATACAAGGTTACATTCTTTCTTATTGACTCACAAACGCTCATTGAGTAACATAGCCCTTAGTTCCTTTTGCTTGTTCTGAATGTTGCAAATATTCCCTCCCAACCCACCTCTGTGTTAACTCTTCTCACACAGAATTTCTTCATATCTTGGGCTTTGCATCTTGCTAAGAGGAAGAGTGATGACTAAGCCAAAGATACTCCATCTGCCTGCCTGACCCAACTGATTTAAATGGGATAAACAAATGGGGAATAAGTCCGGTACCCTTTTTAGGACTGATTTCCTTACTAATTATTGTGTTCATTAAAAATAATTTATTCTGAGCCTATTCCGCATTGTTCTTAGATCTGGGAGAGATAAACATGAACACAGCGATAAGTGACAGGGAAGCTTAGTGGTGGGGCATGGCAGCAGAGCAGCCAGCCAGCAGAGAATGGCAGGTCTGAGGCAGAGGCGTGGGTAGTGCCCACAGCGTCACACATTCAGCCCACGAGGCTTGGTGGAGGTTATCCAGGAGGTAAGAGCATGGGAAGACCACATCGGAACACAGAGGTGCAGATACCGAATACCAGGACAGGAGCAAGAGATAGAAAACAAGTTCATAGAATAGGGGAGACATGGTTAAGAGAAGTCTGACTCAGTGGGCAGGACCCACTGACGTCTGTATAATTTAGCCTTATCTTTTTCCTGAATGCCCTGGGCACTGTTTGAAGTTGGAAGCTGAGGAGTAGAGTGTGGGTTAGCCTTTGCCATCTATTCTACTGAGGAAAAAAAAAAACTACAAGGAGCACCATCACAGACTGCTCGGAGGTGCTGCACTAGCCCAGGAAAGAGGCAGGTGGATGAGAATAAAGCATATCAGACAGATGAAGACTATGGACAGAAAAGAGACCCCTGTCGGCATCTCTCCCTGTTCGTACGTTTTGTACACAAAAATATGCGATATTTTTCTACATTCTGAAAACTTAAAACCATCTAGTAGAGACAAGTCTTTCCAGAGAAAGGTAAAAGTCACCGTGTTGAACATGCAGAACCATTATAGATGCGTATCAGAATGATTTATATTTCATGTTCTTTCTGTAGATTGGCTCCAAGTTCTGGTTTGATGCGATCGATGATCTAGTAGTTTTATGGTGGTACAAGCATTCTATGCATTCCACACAAACCACCTCAAGGTTTTGCATTTGGATTACTTTCAAGCAAAGGGCATTTACAGGACAGTGACCCGAAGCTGTGAAACAGCAGTTAGTCACACGCTCGAAGCACAAAAATGGTGATATTCTGCCGCGTGTTGTGCCGTTAAGCTGTCGAGTGCAGTAGGCGTCACACACACACACGTTTTCCTTCGGATATTTCAACTTAGCATGCCTTTACCAGGACTCCCCGTCAGAGGCTGAGGAACGTCTATGACTGAGTGCATCACCCCAAGCATCAGCTTGTCCCCGCTCTCTCCTCCTGCCCACATTGTGTGGGTTGTCACACGTGGATGTGGGAGGAAAGGGCCTTGTTTCGGGTCTTCTCTGAGGTTTTGACTTCCTTCCTTCCTGCTCTGCAGTTGGCTACCAGTCATCTTCAAGTGGAGATCCCGGACCTGGGGCTAAGAGGCCATCTTGTCCCAAGGAACCAGTAAAGGAATAACTGAGGGAAAATAAAAGTCTAGATTGTGCCTTTGTACTATATAACAACAGTTCCCGTGGGGTCATAGAACAGCACTTGTCTGAAGCTCTCAATTAGCTGAAGGGGGTCACAACATATAGACGACGGTGGTTAAACTATGGATTAAGTGGATTATCACCATGTTCTGAGCAGCAAGTACTTCCCTTGCTCTGCCCTCACCCCAGCTCGGATTGTTTCCCACTTCGGAGAGAGTGAGTGAGCACCTAAGGGAGAAGACAGGGAACTTTGTCAAAGGTGAAACTCTCGTGTCATGGATTATTCTCTCAGCCCTCTGCTTTACACGGGCATCAAAAAAAAAATCATTGGTTGGCACCATCCAGATCCTCTGTCTGCCATCAGCTGTTATTGAGTGCATTAAGTAGAATCCGCTGCTCACCCCAGGCTACTGGGCTCACCCCACTATTCGAGGAGGAACCACAGGACTCACAGGATGCAAAAGTCACAAATTAAAACCCGATCTCGAAGAAGACTCAGAGGAACTAAGTTTGGTAGGGGCACAGATTCTAGTACCATTAAGCCCCTCTGTTCCTGGTAGAGGGCAAACACTGTCCATCAAGGCTAGAAGGACCCAAATCAAGCAAATGAGATGAGGTGACATTTGTTCCGGGGGTGAAGTATAGATGGGTTAGGGGAGAATGGTTTATTAAACCCTGAGCCCCCATCTCACAGGAGGTGGTAGTATCCCTATCTACGCTGTGATCTTACTGGGGAGAGTGCCAGTTTCCAGCGCCTTCCAAGGGGAACACTGGTATTCAACCTGTACCTAGCTTGGCAACTGCAGTCTGAGTTTCCAGTTCGGCTGAGAATTGAGAGACAGGACTGAGGCAGGCTGGGTAATAGAAGCCTCACCCTTTCTCTGAGACCCTGCACAGCGCTGGTGTGGCAGGCAGGAGCTCAGCTGGGCACGGAGGGTCTATTTGCAGTTTGATAGTCTCTGCTGAATTATTGATGCCTCCGCTGCTTCGGGACCACCCCCTTGTTAACAAATTGCCCTCTCCATGAAAATTTAAAGAGGCAGATGAGGCAATCTCTCAGCCTATTATTCCTTCTTCTTTTGCCATCTGAGCTCTAATCTTATCTCCATCAGCCCGGAAGTCCTCTCCTGGGAGATGGCCCAGCTCAGATACCCCGGTCCAAAGCCAGGAAAACCCAATGCGTGTGTGTGTGTGTGTGTGTGTGTGTGTGCGTGTGTGTGTGAGCAACATCTGAGTTCTGAACTGTCCCTGGAGCTGTCGTGGCTCTGGCCAGGTGAGCACTGACCATCTGAGTGTCACTGCACCAGGAACTAACACATCTCAAGTACATCCTAAGAAGAGGATGACAAGTTTTGAAATGTGGTCCAGGTTTGGAGTTTGGGTGCCTTGGATGCCTTAAGAAATCATGGTGAGTGTTTAGTGAGAACAGTTTCCTAAACTCTAAACAGCAGGAGGTTGGGGCTGGAGAAATGGCTCAGTGAATGAGAGCATGGTGACCCGAGTTTGGATGCTAGCACCCACAGAAAAACCCAGTGATGCTTACACTTGTGCGATTACTCTGGTACTGTGGGTGACAGAGACTGCAGAATCACTGGGGTTTGCTGACTGCCAGGCAAACGCTGGGTTCAGTGAGAGACTCTGCCTCAAAAAATAATACGGAGAGTGATGGAGCAGGATACTTGGTGTGATGGTGTGTATATGCTCGGCCCAGGGAGTGGCACTATTAGAAGGTCTGGCACTGTTGGAGTAGGTGTGTCACTGTGGGTGTGGGCTTTAAGACCCTCATTGTAGCTGCCTGGAAGTCAGTATTCTGCTAGTAGCTTTCAGATGAAGATGTAGAATTCTCAGCTTCTCCTGCACCATGTCTGCCTGGATGCTGCCCTTTTCACCCCTTGATGATAATAGACAGAATCTCTGAACCTGTAAGCCAGCCCCAATTAAATGTTGTCCTTTAGAAGAGTTGCCTTGGTCATGATGTCTGTTCATAGCAGTACAACCCTGACTAAGACATTTGCCCTCCTCCTCTATCCTCTATAAAGGTAAAGGCATCTACACCTGTGTACATCCAGTTGCATATTACACATACCATACACACACACACACACACACACACACACACACACAGAGAGAGAGAGAGAGAGAGAGAGAGAGAGAGAGAGAGAGAGACATATACACACTAGGAGGTTTATATAAATATTTGATTTTTTGACTTCTCTTAAGAATCCAGAGGCTCGAGCTTTCAATTTGCCTTGTCTGCTTGTTGAAGGGTGGCCTCTCCATTAGTGAAGAGGTAAACTTTTTCCTTGCCCAAGTTACCATTTCCTATTTGTGATTGAAATTGTGACTCTCAGGGTCAAGAAAGATGTGCCCAGTGAAGCCTGTAGCCAAGAAAAGAAGAGAAGAGAAGAGAAGAGAAGAGAAGAGAAGAGAAGAGAAGAGAAGAGAAGAGAAGAGAAGAGAAGAGAAGAAAAGCAACACTCCATGGAACAGACCAACAGCAGCATATATCTCAGAACTGAGCCGCAGGCTCCCGCAGACTGCAGCCAGCTCAGTGCCTTCACCAAGGCAGGACAATACATTGTAGGTTTCCACCAGAATAGACTGTTCCATCATGGGATTAAGTCAATAGAAAGTCTTTATTAGCCAGCCAGTGGCTAGACTGGGTGTTTGGGACCCCAGTGTAGGCCCAAGTCTTTCTCAAGGTGAGCTTTTTAACACAAACTCTACATTCTGGTTGTTGTTTTGTTTTGTTTGTTTTGGTTGGCATTCTGACATACTTCGGTTAACAAGAACAGTTAGCCAGAAGTGGAACTGCAGAACCAAAAATCAAGGTTAGCACCTTTAGAGACTTTGCCAGAACCATGTACGGACTTTGTGGATTAGGCCTTTGTTTTAGTGTTGGCAGGTGGTGCTGTCCATGTGCAGATTTTTATAGCCTGAATGGCACACTTCCATCATGCAATCAGTTGGGTTAAGGTCTGGGGCCCTGTTATAAACACAGGTTTTTGGAAGCCACTGAGAATTGCTGTCACACCATTTTGAGAGGAGGTGACCTTGTAGTAGCATGGGGCTTGGTGTGAGAGGGAAAGGACAACAGCACTTTCCTATTTCCTGTGGAGTCAAAAAAAGGTAGCATCGAGAAATCCCTAAATACAAAACAAACAAAATGCAACTTCAAAGAATCTGAAAAAAAAATCATAGTAGTGACAATAAGGTAACCAAGTTGACTCCCTCAACTCATAGAAATAACCATGCTAGAAAAATCCCAAAATATTTTCCTTCTGTAGGATTGTTCCAAATGTGTGTAGAGGTTAGAGCAATGACAGCCATTAAGAATGGTACTTCTTGTGCAGAGAGCTAAGTCCACAGCCTCCATGTTGGGAGACTCACAACTACCTGTAACTCCAGTTCCAAGAGTTTTAATGCCCTAGCTAGCCTCTTTAGGCAACACACACACACACACACACACTCACGCACACACACACACTCACACTCACACACACACTCACACACACTCACACCCACACACACACACTCACTCACACACACACTCACTCACACAAACACACACACACTTCTTTAAAAAAATCATATGCATAATGGAGTTGTGTAGTCTTTTTTTTTAAAAAAAATATTTTTACTTTATATGCATAGGTGGTTTGCCTATATATATATATATATATACATATATATATATATATATATATATGTGTGTGTGTGTGTGTGTGTGTGTGTGTGTGTGTGTGTGTCTATGTACCACATGTCTGCAGTGCTCTTGGAAGACAGAGCGGGCCCCTGAATCTCCTGGACTTGGAGCTACAGATGGCTGTGAACCACCATGTGGATGCTGGAAATTTGAATTTCGTCCTGTAACAGCAAGGAAGCATTTCAAAAAGATTAGTTGTACAGAGTGTCTGGAATCTGATAGGGTTTGTGGACAAGATCGAGTGACATACAACATTTGCATATGCATTGTTAATCTTAAGTGGTCACAAATTCCTGCTTTTGCTGTAGTGTTCTTGTTCTTCTCTGTCCTGACAGCCACAGGACAGCTGGGTAAACTGAGGCAAGCATCGGGATGAGATAGTCACTTTATCACCACATCCCTGGGTACCAACGAGCTGTTGTCTTGCGTAAGAACAGGGCAAACAGAGCTTGTGGACAACTTTGCTGATACACATGTTTCTAGTCTAATGCTTCCAGCCATAATGAAGTTTGGCTGACTTGGGCTTCTTGGAAGTAGACAAAACCCAATTAACTTCAATATCTGCTCTCATATTTACCTTCCGTATCCATTAGGTTCTGGCACACTTCTGATTTACATTCTTTAGTCCATAATATTGGTAGTCACTGGCCCCTTTCGATCCTTCATTAACCTGACTGTCCTCTGAACCATCTTATAGAGGGTCTGATAGTTATTCTTACTTAAGACGGTCAAAGGTTAACTTACACATGGATCATATTGATTTGGAAAGTGTCTGTGGTGTGCAGGGTTAAATTCTGGCAATTGTGATGTGTATAGCCGGACATCATTCATTTTGGATGGTGGAGGCTATTATAACTTTTTGTTAAGCTTTGGGCATTAAAGGTATTTTTATCAAACTGGGAGACAATTCTGGATCATGTCCCATGAGCTGTGGGGAACTCTAAAGAACGACGACCAACGGTGTCAGGTGCTCGTCCCCCCTGTAGGAGATGCTGGTTTGAGATAACAGCTCGAGTATTGGTACTGACTCTGTTGTCCACGTGCACACTGGGACCCTCCAGGATTCGTGTAAAACGTGGTGGCCGCCCAGAATGTGAGGGTGGCAAGCTCTGAGGAACGGGGCTGCTGTCAAGCCACTGCGCATGCCTAATAGCCTTCATCTCCTCCGTTCCCACCACGCATGCCTGATAGCCTACATCTCGTCAATCTCCCCTTTGGGAAAACAAACTTGCGGCACAGCCCCATTGTGTAGGCGGCTGGGTCTGGTTGCTTGATTGGTTGGTGCTACAGCGTGAACATAGGGCCTTCAGCGTCAAATTCTCTCCCTGCAAGCCACGCCCCTAGATCCTACTTACTTTTGTTGTTTATTTGTTTTATTGTGGTCTTGAATTATATTTCACTTTTTAAAAAAGTATTCATGTTATCTTTGTGAGTACACTATACTAGAAGAGGGCATCGGATCCCATTGCAGATGGTTGTGAGCCACCATGTGGTTGCTGGGATGTGAACTCAGGATCTCTGGAAGGGTAGTCAGTGCTCTTAACTGCTGTGCCGTCTCTCTAGCCCCCTTGTTTCACTTCTATTTTTTTTTAAAATGTTTATTTTGTGTATGTGAGTACCCTGTCTCTTCAGACACACCAGAAGAGGGTGTTGGAAGGTTGTGAGCCACCATGTGGTTGCTGGGATTTGAACTCAGGCCCTCGGGAAGAACAGTCAGTGCTCACAACCGCTGAGCCATCTCTCCAGCCCCTGATTCACTTCTTATTGTGGAGACTTTCTTTCTTTCTTTCTTTCTTTCTTTCTTTCTTTCTTTCTTTCTTTCTTTCTTTCTTTCTTTCTTTCTCTTTCTTTCTTTCTTTCTTTCTTTCCTCTCTCTCTCTCCCTTCCTTCCTTTCTTTCTTTTTCCTCCTCCTCCCCCCTCCTCCTAACCTTCCCCCTCCTCCTATCCCTCCTCCTCCTCCTCTTCTTCTTCTTTTTCTTTTTCAGAACTTGAGCTTTCTTCTTTTTATAATCACCTTTGAAAGTTACATTTTTAGAGTCACCGGTGATCAGTTTCATTAGAGCACTTCCGTAGATACATCATTACCCTTTGTTCTCCTTCCTTCCTTCCCCTGGCTGTCTCTAAGACAAGGCCTGTGGCTCAGGTTGGCTTCAGACTCACTACCCAAGGTGCCTTGAGCTCCTATTCCTGCCCTACCCCAGCCCTCAAGTATTGGGAGCTATTTTGTTTTTGCTTTGTTTTTTTTTTTTTTTTTTTAAAGACATTTCTTGGGTCCAAATCAGAGCAGGCCAGAAACCACAGGCCGTGGCTCTTCCTCTGGGGGTCAGTGGGCGGCTCAGAAGGGCTATTTTGGTTGAAAGTTGTGAGAGCAGGCTAACATTTCTGGTCTGCAGGGAAGCTAGCAGCCTTCACTTCACCTGGCGACACAAACCGCCACACTGGCTCCCTGAGTGCCGCCTGACCCGAGGCTGCACTGCTTCCCTCATGTGACTCTTTCCTAAGGGTCAAGACTTTCATTATATTTCTCTCTGAAAAATGGCAAGGTAGCGGCCCTCAAAGTGGGCGGGCCGGTGACGCTTCAAGGATTGCATTCCGTCTCGCTCTCAGGAAATGGCAGGGCCAGGACAGAAGACTGTCTTCTCCCACCAGGGTTGTCATCCTTGAGTGCATAAACTCCAGCCGCCACATATGCTGTTAGAATACACTCTTCCCCTCTGCCTCCTCGGCTTCTCCCACCCCACTGACTCCTGTACCCACAGCCTAGCATAGGATGGTCCTTCCACTGCTGCACAGGGCCTCTTCCTCTCCACGCCTTTACCTTTAAGTGGTTCCAGTTGCCAGAGGTCAAACATGCTCTGAAGATAATGAATATTAAATAAGTTATAACTTTATTTGGAGAAATAAAAACATGCTAGCTTTAAATTGTGTGCCCCTCGTTATTGTGTAATGACGTCTTGTGCCACTGCCTCATGCCCCCCGAGATGTCAATCATCCTTCTGTCCAGTGTATCCACACTGGATGTGTGATTCTCCTATTAGTTACTTACTAGCTGGCTCAGTTATAAGGCCTACTGTCATAATATCACAGTGTTTACAGTCAATGTACTGGCTGGTTTTGTGGTGTGTCAACTTAACACAGGCTGGAGTTATCACAGAGAAAGGAGCTTCCATTGGGAAAGTGCCTCCATGAAATCCAGCTGTGGGGCATTTTCCCAATTAGTGATCAAGGTGGGAGGGCCCCTTGTAGGTGGTGCCATCCCTAGGCTGGTATTCTTGGGTTCTATAAGAAAGCAAAATGAGCAAGCCAGGGGAAGCAAGTCAGTAAGTAACATCCCTCCGTGGCCTCTGCATCAGCTCCTGCTTCCTGACCTGCTTGAGTTCCAGTCCTGACTTCCTTTGGTGATGAACAGCAGTGTGGAAGTGTAAGCTCAATAAACCCTTTCCTCCCCAGCTTGCTTCTTGGTCATGATGTTTGTGCAGGAATAGAACCCCTGACTAAGGCAAGTCAAGTAACCATTACCCAGGAGCTTACTGTTGTCACTGCGACCGTCCACCTGTCTTCATCTTTTTACCTCGGAACTGCACCATCTCATACATAGCATTGTATGAGGAGGAGGAGGACGAAGAGCCCCAGAAATGGAGCGCATGCTCACACGACCCGTAGCATCATAATTGCTCTATTTTATTATGTTATTATGTTCCATTTACTGTGTCTAATGTATGAGTTAAACCTTGTCATATATATATATACATACATACATACATATATATATACACATATATATGTATATATATGTACAGAATGTACAAAAAGCATGGTATATATAGCTTCATTTCTATCTACAGTTTTGTGCAACCACTGGTTGAGGATATGGAGTATAACTCCAGAGAATAGGAGACCACTATATTCCTCTTTCCTGTGGACTTCCACAAAACATGTATGTCTTAGATTTCTGTGTATTTTACTGTCTGATGTAACCTGATGGAGCCTGAAGAAAGTAATGGTTCTCTGTCTCTCTCTCTGTCTCTCTCTCTGTCTCTCTCTCTGTCTCTCTCTCTCCTCTCTCTGACTTTCAGCAAGGATACTGTAACATGTGACTTCTCTTCCCCTAGATGTTTCATGCCTCTCTATAACTCTCTAGTTACATGAGTTGCCAAAGCTGCCTTGCAGGTAACAGTGTAGAGAACACAGCTATCAGGGACTCAAGGGGATGTTATGCTGCACCTATCTGTGGCCCCTCCCTAACCGCCACCTCACTGTCTCAGCATCTTCGTGCCCAGATGCTGTGTGTCTCTCCCACCTTCAGGTTTAAACTCCTTCAGACCAAGCGGACTCCCTTTTCTTCTTGAGAGCGCCACTTACAGATGATGGACCAGAGCCGCTCAGAGTGGCTTGTGCAGTTGGTGAGCACACAGGAGGCCAAGGGGAGATTTTATACAGAGCACTGCTCGTGGCGGGGTCTGTCCTCTAACCGGAAGCTGGAGTCGGCAAGCCGCTCCTTATGACATACTTCTCTCTGGCTCACTTGACAGCCCCTAAGCAGTGTTTGCTTTTTAAAAACCATCCATGCAGTCTGCTCCGGCAGGCTCACTCCCAGCTCCTCCAGGCTTAGAGCTTTGCTCCCAGACTTCCTAGAAAACGCACATGTCCTGTCTCTTGACAGGGGTCACAGGTGAGAGAGTTCTATTAGGTTGAGCTACATTCTGTGTCGCCGGCCATTTTTAATACCTGTGAAAGTGTTCCTGCACCTCTCAGCGACCACAGGCTGCATGCGTGTCAGTGCTTACACACCTGCTGCCTGGGTATCCATGCATGTAGAGGTCAGAGATGGATGTCAGGTGCCTTCCTTATTCTCCAATCTACATTTTGACAGAGTCTCCCATTGAGCCTGGAACTTGTCCATTAAGCTAGGCTAGATAGTCAACCATGCCCCGGGGAACTTCCTGTCTCCACCCCAGTGCTGGTTGCATTCCAGGGTTATGTTGCTGCACCCTGCTTTTTTATGTGGGTGCTGCAGCTCTGAACTCAGTTTCCCATGCAGAGCAAGCCCTTGACCAACTTAGCCATCTCAAAGTGTGTTTCCTCGAAGTATGTTTCCATTTGTCCAGTTCCACGCCCCTTGCAAGGGGGAGGGCTGTGCCTGTGTGGGGACCCTGTGCTGTTTGGTTGTACTACCCAATTGTCTGCTATGGGGTGTCGGCTCAGAAAACAGTGAGGACTAGAAGAAGAAGCTGTTATGTGGGGGAGTTCTTTATCCCCACGTGTGCAGTCTAAGTCTTCTCCTTAGGATTTGTACAGGGTGTTAGAGCATGCGCCCTCTGTGCCTTAGTGTCTTCTTCGGTGACATGATGAAGATAACAATTTTAAATTACTCACCTCGTTCGTGAGAGCACTATAGTTTTTGAGTTTTTGAATGCCCAGGGAAGCTCTGAATTATGCATCGTCTTGAGCTCACGTGTAACCATCTGGCACCAGAGATCCCACTTACTTTCAGGTGTATAATCTCACGAGACAGTGGATTTAACCCCATGCAGCCTGTGCTTCGTAATAATCCTAGAACCCCGGGTACATTTCTTAATCTCCCCATCCCCAGCTTCCGTCACCGGAGCTGAGTGAAGAGTACCTACCTCCCAGGCTAGCACGGGGTTGAGTGAGTTAGCGTGGGTAACTCATTCTGCATGTGTGCCTGTATCGTTAGTGGCCTCTCAGAGCAGCAGATAAGTGTCTGCAGTTCTGCAATCTCTCCCTCCTCTCCCTCCTCTCCATCCTCTCCATCCTCTCCATCCTCTCCCTCCTCTCCATCCTCTCCATCCTCTCCATCCTCTCCATCCTCTCCATCCTCTCTATCCTCTCCATCCTCTCCATCCTCTCTCCATCCTCTCCATCCTCTCTATCCTCTCCATCCTCTCCATCCTCCCCATCCTCTCCATCCTCTCTATCCTCTCTATCCTCTCCATCCTCTCATCCTCTCTCCATCCTCTCCATCCTCTCTCTCCTCTCCATCCTCTCTATCCTCTCCATCCTCTCCATCCTCTCCATCCTCTCTCTCCTCTCCATCCTCTCTATCCTCTCCATCCTCTCTATCTTCTCTAACCTCTCTATCCTCTCTATCCTCTCCATCCTCTCCATCCTCTCCATCCTCTCTATCCTCTCCATCCTCTCTATCTTCTCTAACCTCTCTATCCTCTCTATCCTCTCCATCCTCTCTATCCTCTCCATCCTCTCTATCCTCTCCATCCTCTCCATCCTCTCTATCCTCTCCATCCTCTCTATCCTCTCCATCCTCTCTATCCTCTCCATCCTCTCCATCCTCTCCATCCTCTCCATCCTCTCTATCTTCTCTAACCTCTCTATCCTCTCTATCCTCTCTATCCTCTCCATCCTCTCTATCCTCTCCATCCTCTCTATCCTCTCCATTCTCTCCATTCTCTCCATCCTCTCCATCCTCTCTCTCCTCTCCATCCTCTCTATCCTCTCTATCCTCTCCATCCTCTCCATCCTCTCTATCTTCTCTAACCTCTCTTATCCTCTCTATCCTCTCTATCCTCTCCATCCTCTCTATCCTCTCCATTCTCTCCATTCTCTCCATCCTCTCCATCCTCTCTATCCTCTCCATCCTCTCCGTCCTCTCCATCCTCTCTTTCCTCTCCATCCTCTCCATCCTCTCCATCCTCTCTATCCTCTCCATCCTCTCCATCCTCTCTATCTTCTCTATCCTCTCCATCCTCTCTATCCTCTCTATCTATCCTCTCTATCAACAGTTGGATCAAATTTGAAAGAGCAAAGGACAAAGGACAATGGGAGACAATTTTGGAAAAATAACAAGATGGACTTGTCTCACGAGACACCAGGACTTCTTAAAATATTTGGGTTAGTCATGGTCTTCTGGAACAGCAGAACCAACGAGACACACACACATGAGGGGGTGGCATCTAGGCAGCAGGAAGTTGACCCCACCCGGCAGAGCACAGTCATCCTCCCCTACTTACGCCCCACCCTTTTGCTCTGCTTAAGTCCTCAGAGTGGATGATACTCATAGCAACGGGCTACTCAATCAGCTGATTCAAATGCATCCATCTTCTAGAAAGTATCTTCACAGACACATCCAGAAATTACATTTTACTGTCTATCTGGGCCTCCATTTTCCCAATCAAGTTGTCATAATCTAATAAGCATTGATAATAATCTAATAAGCCTGGGTGGCAGAAAAGATCATTGGCCCAGACCAAGCCCAAATCTCAGAAATAGAGTGGATGACCCAGGCCCTGCTGAGAGTGGACTCAGTCTACTCTGGGAACTTAGCTGAAATCACCATCTTTGGACGACCCAGAGCACAGACTCAAATGAAAAATATTCTTTTGAATATGGCAGCCTGGCACAAAGAAAATGAAGACCAAAGAGTTAGGAAGATGACACAAGTTGAAGAGTTCTTGAAAGTTCAGGTCTCCTCAGTCTTAAGCAACTTAAGGATCAAAGAACTCAAGCTGGCTGGCAGCCCGCTGCTGCTGGAGTGAAAAGAAACATGGATGGATTCTTAAGGCACTACACGTGTTTTCTTACCTGCCTTCATGAGCACCTTCTGTTTATTTTTCTTTGCAAATAGCAATTTGTAGAACTCTTCCAATATATAATTTTTTTCTGATAAAAAAATTAAAGCAATTAAATCAGACAGAATTAGTTTACAAATAAAATGGAGGACAACATGAAGCACAAAACTCATAAGTGAAGATTCAATTTTGTAGTGCTAGGAAAAGGTGGACTAAGAAGAAACCACACAGTACACAGAACCCAAGTCTAAATGCATCTGAAAAGATTTACATGAAAGGCAAAGTATGGGCTGGAGAGATGGCTCAGTGGTTAAGAGCACTGACTGCTCTTTCAGAAGTTCTGAGTTAAAGTCCCAGCAACCATGGTGGTTCACAACCATTTGTAGTGGGATCTGATGCCCTCTTCTGGGGTGTCTGAAGACAGCAACCATGTACTCATATACATAAAAATAAATAAATTACCTTTTATTGAAAGAATCCATAAGCAAAGGTTAAAGGTCAGCCTGATATAGGACACGAGCAGTTGGTGAAGGCCAAGAATCCAGAAGTTGATGCAATAAAATAGAAAACCACAAACTGATGTGCACTTGGCCTGGCCTTGGAAATAGAGGTGTGGTCACCCGCAGGGTAGGCTCTCCCTATCACTCGGACACCCTGGAGCATTGTTTCCTTCCTATCTGTCTCGCTCTGCCACAGTTACACGCAATCACTCAGGGGAGCTGAGTCAGGGAGCCTAGCTTGTGGGTCAGTGGGAGTGTCTTAGTTAGGGTTTTACTGCTGTGAACAGACACCATGACCAATGCAAGGTTTATAAAAGACAACATTTAATTGGGGCTGGCTTATAGGCTCAGAGGTTCAGTCCATTGTCATCAAGGCAGAAACATGGCAGCATCCAGGCAAGCATGGTGCAGGAGGAGCTGAGAGTTCTACATTTTCATCTGAAGGCGGCTAGTGGAAGACTGACTTCCAGGCAGCCAGGGGGAGGGTCTTAAGCCCACACCCACAGTGACACACCTACTCCAACAAGGCCACACCTCCTAATAGGTTCACTGCTGGGCCAATCATATACAAACCAGCACAGGGAGCCTCGGTTTGATCCAGGCTGTGTTCTGCATTCATTAATGTTTCCCCAGCATCATTGCCGCTCGAAGAATGGTCCTCTCTTTCAGAGCAGGACATGACTGTCTCCTTCATATTGTGGTGATCATAATCATCAAATGCAAACCCAAGGAAATAAAGCCACCAGGAGGCCATCCTCTTTAATTAAGGAAGTCACCCTCTTTAATTAAACAGACCATCTAATGAGTTGCAGGCCCGCCATGCATTGAGACACCATTATCTGTTATAAATGGGGGATGCTGTTGTGGAGTGCTCTCTGCACCCCAGCTGCGGTCTTTCCTTTAGTTCTTACTGGTTCCTGCCTCTCTTGGGAGTGTGTTCTTGTTCAACTTGAAGGTCTCAAATTCTGGTGTCACCCAAGAACTTGCAGTGACCCAGACAGCTTGACTGGTTGGTAGAGGGTTAATAAAGATTAAGCCTTCAATTCCATGCCCTCAAAGTGAGAATGCTTTTCTCTGTTCTCCAGATGCAGAGAGTACCTTGTCCTGGGTGATGTGCTGTTGTTCCTAAGGGAGGTCAGATGAGACAGGGTGGCGTGAATCACTCCAAGCACACCATTATCACCGCTGCAAACACAGAACTGCTTTCCTATGAACAGGGAATGATAAGATGTGAGTATACAGGCAATGGTGTCCAGTTTGTCTACAACATTCTAAACAGAGGCCAATAGGGCCAACCCCATTTTGGTCCTAGAGACTAGAAGGTGGAGTCTTGGCTATTTACATTGTCCTTCGAGAATTTTCCTACTCTGAGGATGCATAATAAGGAGAGGTGAGGCAGATTTCAGCATAGAGAAATTTGGGATGGATCGTGGGGCGGGGGAGGGGTTAATCATGGTAAAATCCATTAGACTGTGTAATAGTTTCCCAAGGGTGATGATGTAAACCTCCTAGCTGCAGTCATTTGAATTTAGACTGAGTCGTGAGCTGGTGAGCTGGCCCTAGGGAACAATCCTGCACGGGAGAAGGGCTGAGTAAGGTGACAGGTCAGATTACTCACAGATCTATTCCAACTTAATTTCTAGGACCTTGGGATCCTAATTAAAATGAACTATATTGCCTATTATGAACCTGCCATGTTAATATTCTATAAGGCACCCAGGCAAATCCTGTGGGGGTAGTTTTTCCTTCACTTTGTAGAGCGAGGGTCCACGGGCCACACATAAGCATGTAACTGTTGGCCACATGCTGGCTTCTTGCACTGGACACTGCTTAGAGCAAAGACCTCACATTTCATCCAGAGTAACCCAATGGGATACGAAGCACCCTTGGATATCCTTTGAGATGTGACAGTATGTACCTGGTGAAAGTCACAATAGCAGAGCCCTGCTCTGAGATGACAATTGCCACCGGGTAACACCTGGGCCTACTATGTGCTTTCTCATACACCATCCCTTTTAATGTCAACTGATACCTGGGAAAATCTTAGAAAAGGTCCTACATTCATAGACCTGTCTAGTTCCCCACCAATAAATAGTACTCTCTCCTCCATGACTGCTCTGGAAATGCCCTCTAGTAAGGATGCTCAGACAGGGCCACCCACAGGCTGCCCAGGTTTCAACGTGCCTACAGATTAGAATGACATAGATGACTCCATGGCCCAGGTGGTATTCCACATGGATGGTGACATCTATCTGGTAAGCTGTTTTTATCACTTTGGTCCTGTCCTGAGGTTTCTTCCCAAATGTCCCTATAAGCCACATAAGAGCAAGAAATCTCCGTCACCCAGCAGAGAATGTCAAGTTCTCCCTGGTTTAAATTTATAAACTGTCTTCTAATTAGTCTGTGGGGAGTTTCCATGGAAATTGGAGTCATCACTGCGTAACAGGACAAGATTGGGGCATTGGTGAGACACAGTAAGTGGAAAATCCAGGTTCCCTCAAGACCAACTGGTGTCACATCTCAGTGCCATCGTTCCTAGCTCCACAGAAAGCCCTCTAAGACCTCAGCCCAGTCTCTGATATTTCTAATAAGTGACTAAGTGTGTGTGTCCTACAGGAGTGGTGTGGCATTCATTCCCCATGAGTACTGCTCAGCTCCCAATATAGAAGGCACGGAATTAAAAAACAAACAAAACAAAAACTGTTCAAGGGCTGAGAGCAGTAGTTCTCAAGCTGTGACTCCGTGAGGAGTGGAATGACCCTTTCACAGGGGTCATATGTCAGATATCCTGCATATCAGATATTTACATTATGGTATACAAAAGTAGCAAAATTACAGGTATGTAGTTGCAGCAAAAAGAATTTTATGGATGGTGGTCACCACAATGTGAGAAACTGTATTAAACGGTCACACATTTGGAAGGTTGAGAACCACTGGTCTAGGGGAATAACTTAGCTCATAAGGTGCTTACCATGCAGGCATGAGGACCCGAGACTAGATCCCCAGTATCTACATAAGATCTAGGTGCAGCAGCTCAATCTATAATCCTGAAACTGGGTAGGAGTTGAGACAGGAGGATCGCTGGAGCTCATTGGCCACCCAATCTAGACAATCAATGACCTACAGTGAGAAACTCTATCTTAAAAAATTAAATTATAAAATTTAAAAAGGTAGAGAGTGAGTAAGGAAGACACCTGACTTCAACCTCTGGTCTTAAACATTCACATGCATACCCACATGAGCATGTGCGCGCTCACATGCACACACACACACATACACACATATACACAAACGCATACACAGACACACACATATACACACACATACACAAACGCATACACATACACACATACACACACATACACACACACACATATACACATATATACGCACACATACACACACATTACAGTAGGATCATGAGTCTTGGTCTCCTCTTCTGCAACATAGCCTAATAATATTGACTCCAACAGCCTTTCCAAAGATTAAACACCAGAACAACAACAACAAAAAGTATTCAAGACAGTATCCTGAACTTGAACCACACAACTTGGAACAACTTTTTTCTCCTTTCAATATGGAAGGTCATTAATTCCTGGGTTCGATAGATGCAAAGCTTATAACACAGTGCTGCAAGTTGTGGTGTAAATTCTGAGCTGCAGTCTTAATTGGGTTTCTGCACTAGGCCAGCTTTTTCTATGCTGCTAGCACTTTCCAGATTATACCATCTCCCTCCCAAGTTGACTTCTCTTACTCCAGAATAGGATCAGGATTTTTCTTGAGCTCCATGGAGATGTCTTGACTGTTCGTTGCTATATTTTACCAATACTAAGTGTTCATAGAGTGGTCTTGAAGGAGGCTGGAGAGGGCTCTTGACTTAGCTGGGCCATAGAGTACTCATTGGTGGGAACATGTACATAGAACGAGCCATTTACAACCAAGCCATGCTCACAGCCAAGCCAGGCAGGCTGGTTTGGGTTTTCCCAACCGTTCTGAGTCACCTCTTCCAGGTCCTTTCACCCATAGTCCTCCTGGCAGGCCAGTCGCCTCAGCTGTCTGTTGGTCTCATGAGGAGACACTAGGGACACTGGCCACGAGGCTTATGGGATGGAAAAGGAGGTTCAGAGAAGGAAGCAAGAAGAACCAGCCTGGGGTTCCTGCCTGCTTTCCCTTAGTCTGTGGGAGAGTGCCCGGACAGACTCTCTTGCCCCAGTCTCAGAGGATTCTCCGGCCCCTCGGGCTTCTCCTCTAGTCCTTCCACAGTCTCCCCTCTCCACAGTGTGAAAACTAGAGCCAGAAAGCAGCGCCTGACTTCTTACATCATGCCTTTAATTCCACTTGAGTTCTTGGCTTCTGATAAAAGAGCTCATCTTTGGCACAGAAATTTCTCCCATCATGCTCTACTGCCTTAGCTATCCTCTGCTGGCCATAAAGGGTTACTGCCACCGTTGATGCCCGGGGCTCCCTTTCCCCTCCAGCAGGAGCAGGAGCTGTTAATTTGATCTTTTTACATTTTTTCATCCTCATTTATTTATAAATAAATCAGAACCGATTCTGGTGCTGTTTTACTGTTCCAGAACTTTCCAAGGCAACATCAAAATTCCACGTGCCACCCAATGACCTTAGTCTTGGCAGATCCCCTCCGGCACCCCATACCAGCCAAGGCACTCGGCTAAGCTGAAATGAAGACTAGCTCAGACAGTGATGGAGCGCCGCTCGGAGTACATGGGTGTGGAGTCTGCGGACTGAGGGAATTCTATTAAAGCTTCATTTCTCAAACCTGACACTGTCAGCACCTTTGGCTGGATAACGCCTTACTGTGTAAGTCCGCCAGGGCACCACGAAGAGCAGAATTTGTGGTCTGTACTCTCTGGCCTCGTGATATAAGCAACGCCCCCCACCCTCACGCTAGTCATCCTTCCAGAAAACCAAAGGATCTTTTCTAAACACTCCCATGGGAAGGGGCATTGCTCTCTGAAAACCACCACGTTGGGGTTGCAGAAGCTGCTCTTCAGAGCAGCCCAGGGTTTAGAAAGCGCACTCTATTTTCTGGTTCCCTGCCCCCCCCAAAGGTCCCACATGCCCTTTTCCCTCCCCGTGCTCCCTCATCCACCCCGTCCCACTTCTGGTATTCCCCTACACTGATGCTTTGATCCTTTCCAGCATCAGTGTCCACTCCTTTCTTCTTGTCCGACATAATTTCGTATGTGAATTGTGTCTTTGGTGTCCCAAGATTCTGGGCTAATATCCACTTATCAGTGAGTGCATACCATGGGTATTCTTTTGAGACTGGGTTACCTCACTTCGTATGATGTTCTCCAGCTCCATCCATTTCTCTAAGAATTTCATGAATTCATTGTGTCTAATGGCTGAATAGTATTCCATTGTGTATATATACCACATTTTTTTTGTATCCATTCCTCCATTGAGGAACATCTGGGTTCTTTCCAGTTTCTGGCTATTATAAATAAGACTGCTATGAACATAGTGGAGCATGTATCCTTATTGCACGCTGGGGAATCTTCTGGGTATATGTCCAGGAGTGGTATGGCTGGGTCCTCCAGAAGTATCATGTCCAGTTTTCTGAGGAACCGCCAGACTGATTTCCAGAGTGGTTGTACCAGCTTGCAATCCCACCAGCAGTGTAGGAGTGTTCCTCTTTCTCCACATCCTCGCCAACACCTGATGTCTCCTGAGTTTTTAATCTTAGCCATTCTGACTGGTGTGAGGTAAAATCTCAGGGTTGTTTTGATTTGCATTTCTCTAATGACTAATGATGTTGAACAGTTTTTAAGGTGTTTCTCAGCCATCTGAATTTCTTCAGGTGGAAAGTCTTTGTTTAGCTCTGTACCCCAATATAGAATATATCCAATAAAAAAAAAGAAATCTATACAATGCTTATACTGTTACACTGACATAAATGCTCTGTGGCCACAGTGTATAAAAGAATGCACTGCCTAAATCTGACAATCATTGTATTCGCTTGTGCTATTTTTCAAACTAGTAAGTCATGATAGCTCTTGTGTTATCAGTAATTGTGCCTGACCAGATAAAGATATGCCTCGCATTGATAAATTTGTCAACCAATATTATTTCTATAGTTGCACTATTTAATGTAATATTTAAAATTTGAAATTTAAATGTAAGAAGTAAAATATTTACATTGTTATTTTTTTAAAAAAAAATAAAATGTCTTCATTTGATTATCAGGATGAAAATATAAATGGAAAATAACAATTCTCAAAAAAAAAAAAAAGAAAAGAAAAGAAAAGAAAGCGCACGTAAACTCATGTGGAAGATTGCCAACCAGCTCACGGATGTGTCCAGTGGGTTGGTGGAAAGCCTCACCGAGAGCTGTTCGCCTAAGGACTCAGCAACCCTTCTGATTTCCGGTCTCCCATCATCCACCGGTCTGTCCTGCATCCCTCTTCCTGACTCCTGAGCATCCAGACCCCTGCCCCACACCCTCATCCCGCTGTCTCTTGTTCTGCAGATTGTTAAACAAGACAAAAACTCCCATACAATGGTGTTTTTCCTATTTGTATATCTTTGTGGGAATTCCTCTTTGTTAGGCTAACTGACTGTCTTATGGTTTGAATGTAAAATGTCCCCCTTAGATTTGTGTGTTTAAATTCTGCATCATAAGCTGGTGGTCCTGACTGAGAGCTTGTGATAACGTTGGGACAGGGGGCACAGCTGGTGGAGATGGATGACCGGGGATTGGCCTGTGAGGGTCACATCCTGGGGCTTCTCTTCCATCCGACTGACCCTAATCTCTAGTAGCCACATGCTTTCTGTGCCATAGTAGACTGCACTCTCTGAAATTGTGATCCAATACACACACACACACACACACACACACACACACACACACACCCACAAAACAGAGAGAGAGAGAGAGAGGGAGAGAGAGAGAGAGAGAGAGAGAGAGAGAGAGAGAGAGAGCAAGAGCTAACACTGACTGTAATCAATTCTTGAGGAGAGAGGGAGAGAGGTGGGAAGAGAGCCCTATTCCTATAGCAGTATTCTGGGCTTTCCTCCCACTGTGTGTCGCCCTATAATAAGAGTCTCCACTCTTCTTTCTACTCTTCTTAGTGAACTCCTTTAAATGTGTGTATCATGTGAATTCCAGTGTTTAGGAAGAAACAACCACAGTGAGCTACACACTTTTGGCAGAGCCTTGATTGCACAAATATCCTTGAACGTGGAAAACATTAGCGGGGATGGAACATCTTGAACAGAGGAAGAGCTTGGGACCGAAGTCATCTCAACTTCTCTTCCCCCAAACAGGGTGGCTCGCCAGAAGCTGTTACACAGCTTTCAGAGCTCAGCAGCCTTGTGGCCTGGGCTTGTGACCCTGTGCAGACCCCATCAAAGAAAGCCCAACCTCTGACACCAGGTTGACGCTGCACACACCGTCACCCCCAGAACAGTTGCTGCAGGTCAATGACACACACACTGTGGAATCATCGCATCTCGGCAGGATTAAGAGGGTCTGATGGTGACCTCTTTAGACAATCCTTTAAATGTATAAGGTAGTGTGAGCCAGAAAACACTAGGCAATATTATTTTCTCTGTGTGCCAGCATCACTCTATCGTGAGACTCTGATCACCTTTATCATTTGGAAGCAGATAAGCCTTCTGTCCTATGGCACCATCACAGCCACAAACCGTCCACATTGCCAGGTTTAGCGAACCTTTCTGTGGGTATCAGCTGGCTGGGTGGGCATGCTCTGGGGTAAGCTGAAGGGCGCCTACCTTCCTTATGCCCAGAAGAAAGAGAGAGCCACCTGGTATCTGGCTGGCTGACAGAAATCCAGCCTTTCAAATGAAGAGAGGAACACCTCATCTTCCTGACACATCGCGTCTCTTTATGGCTGCTGAATTGCCCACTGGGGCACGTCACAGTCTAGATGGCGTGTGAAAGACAAAGGGCTTACTTGTCATCTTTCTCCCTATGGAGACACAGTCACAAATTCTTCCTCCGGAGCCATGAGGCGCTGTCACAGTGTAATCGGGGGCAGCGTATGTTGTCTTTCTGAGACAGGGGCCACCCAGCTGAAGCAGCTACCCAGGAAAAAGAGAGTATAAACAGAGATTCAGGCTGGCCTCAAACCCTGGAATAGGCTCATGCTACCTGTCTCGGCCCCCTCGGAGTAGCCCCCTTGCGGGTCCTAAATCCTGCTTCCTGAGTCTATGCTGACATCCTTACCCTGCCCCCCACCCCCGTTCTACAGCCCTAGAGGCGACATGGGTACACAGCTCTGGAAACTCAATGGTGGTTCTGCAGGGTTCCATAGAGGTCATTTCAGGGCAGAGGGTTAATTCCTTGCACCACTTCTGGGAAGCATCTGGAGTCCTGTCTCTCTCCACAGAAATCTGGGTGGGACCAAAGGAGACCGGGGGTGCCCTCCACACGGCGGGCACAAATACAACTCAAGGACCTTGTGGTAATGGGGTCAATATCTATAAATGCTTCTAAGGGGGGGGGACATCACAGTCCTTTCCCCCTACCCCTACGCCACTGGCTGCTCACCTCTGCAGACATGGCTTTCTGCCACAATTCAGAGGAAGAAACAACCCAGGCCAGGGACAGAGGTCCAAAGATTGGATTGCTGTCTACCACTTACTGGCTGTGTGGCTTTGGGTATATTCTTTTGTTTTAATGAACCCCTGGTCCCTCACTGAAGTAGGAGTGACAATCCACATCTTTTCTGTGAGGCAGCATCCAGCGAGAGCGAATGTACTAAAACAGCACACTAGGCAGACGCGAATGGGGTAACCTCATGCTTGATGTCTACATCCAGCTTTGTTGGGCGGGGGGAACACCCTGTAAGTCTCAAGCTGAATTCAGTAGATGCCGAGTCATTAGGGACCCAGGCACCACACCCATAATTCCCACCATCACGCAGGCTCGCTGCCTTGCGTCTGTCATGTCATGTCATGGCACTGGAAAGAGTTGATATACCATCAAAGTGTTTTTATGACTGAGATAGACCTTGGCAGGGTATGTGGCGGGGAGAGGAAGTGATATGAGAACAGACCAGATATCATCTCGGCCCTGAAGAATCTTGAAACTAGGAAAGAGGAAGAAACACCACATTGCTGGACAAGTAGTTCCCAATCTTTCAGAAATCCCATTTCTTCTTGGGACTCGGTGTTAGGAACACTCATTTTTGAATTTTGAAGCTCTGGATCCAAGCGTCGATTTTCTTCACAATAGGGATGAGGTACAACCACATGCCCCCATCTCTGATTAGGTCAGGGGAACTGCCTCCTTTCTCCAGAGTCTCCTCTTGTTTACATCTAGAATAGAGACAGTCCATCTTCCTTGCTGTGGCGGTTTGAATAGGAATGCTCCCATAGAGTCATGTATTTAAATGCTTAGCCCATAGGCAGAGGCACTACTAGAAGGTGTGGCCTTGCTGGAGTAGGTGGCGTCCTTGTTAGATGACGTGCGTCACTGTGGGGGGCGGGCTTTGAGGTCTCTCATATGCTCAAGCTATGCCCCGTATGGGACATAGTCTCTTCCTGCGGCCTGTGGATCAAGATATAGAACTCTCCGTTCCTCCTCCAGCACCAGGTCTGCCTGCACACTGTCATGCTTCCCGCCATGATGATAATGGATGGAACCTCTGAGACTGTAAGCCAGACCCAATGAGATGCTTCTCTTTGTTAGAGTGGCTTCGGACCTGGTGTCTTTTCACAGCGATGAGTCCCTAACCGAGATGCTCGCGCTGCCTGTAATACTGCCACGGGGTCCCTCAGCTTCACCCCCACCAGGTCTCCATCTGTATCTCCTGAAACCAGTGTCCTGAAATTCAGGGCGGAGCTATATTCCTGGTCTCCTGATTCAGACTGGCTTTGTGGTCATGCTCTCTCCCTATTAAAGGAATTTTGCTTTCAGAAATGCTAAAAAAAAAAAAAAAAAAAAAAATCAACACGAGGTTCATGAGCCAGCTCAAGGCAATGGTGGACTCACTGCCGGACGGGCTACATGGCCTCCTTGTGCTGGGTGCTGAGCCTCTTGGTCTTCGCTGGAAGTAAGCACAGCATGCATTTGGGAATCAGCACGAGTGAACAAGCGACCAGAGGAGAAAGAGGTGAGCACGGACAGTGGAATTAAAGGAATTGGCTTCCAAATGGCTTGTGGCAAACTGTACCATAAAGGCAAAATTGGGCTGCAGAAGAGTGGTTCTCAACCTTCCTAATGCTTTATGTACAGTTCCTTTAGTACAGTTCCTCATGGTGTGGTCACCCCTAAACCATAAAACCATTTCATTGTTCATAACTGTGATTTTGCTAGTTATGAATCATAACGTAAATATCTGATATGGATGCCTGATATGTGACCCCCCCTCCCCCACAGACGGGTCTTGACCCATGGGTTGAGAACCACTGTCATGGAAAAATATTGCCACTTCAGTAAGACAAAATAGCCCCAAACCGACCCTTGCATGGGAGTCAACATAAATGTTTTGTGGCTTGCTGGCTGGTTCCTCTTACTTTAAGGATTAATAAAGCTCTTAGTTATGGTTTGAAAAAATATTTAAAAAATGGTTTCATGATATTTAAAAAAATGTGTGCATGTGCATGTGTATACGTGAGTGCAGATTCCCACAGAGACCAGAAGATGGCGTCAAAGACCCTGGAGTCAGAGTTACAGATGGGCGTGAGATGCTCATTGTGGGAGCTGAGGATGTCCCAGCCTCTGCACGTTGACCAGTTCTGGGTCTCTAAGTTAATTTCCATCCACTGCAAGGAGAAGCTTCTTGGATGCGTGTTGAGTGATGATGCATCTATGAGCATAGTGAGAAGCCATCTTAACATTATGTCCTTTTAGCAAATTAATAGCCTTAGGTTCTCCCTTAGGGTCTACGACCTGTCTAGCCACCGGTTCTTGGCCTTGATGTTCATGCTAAATAGGCATCACATATCATCAAGCCTTCGTTCAATCTAACTAGAAAGGAGTTGGTTACTATTATAGCATATGCCACTACCGCACTAGTAGACATGTCTTGTCAGGCCAGTCATTGTTACAGCTTGCAAGAGTGACATTGATGTTGACTTTTTTCTACAGTAATGTATATAGTGCTTTCCAGCCTCATGGAAGCTAGCCAGGAGGGATGAAGTTTCCAGGTGAGTAGCAGCTTGATTTATCCATGTTCTGTGATACGATTATGCGGTGTCTTCAGCAACAGAGTCTTACCACCATGTTCTGGAGGATAGTCAAGGATATTGGCAATACCCTGCAGTAGTTGAAGGCTGTTAGCTTGCAATATTTGGACCCCGCTGCTTAACAGCTCAAAGAGTGGTAGCCTATTTATGGTGTTGGGGTTTTTATTTGCTAGCATAAACTGTCTGGTTGAGTTAGAAGTGAGGCAAAGTCTCAAGTTATCCATCAGGAAGTGGAGGATCCTATAGTGGGAAAAGCCAAAATTCACTGGGTCCTGGAGTCCAAATTTTTTATGCAGTTTGCTTTGCAAGTAGTCAATATGTGTGTCTTAATAAGCTCCACCACATGTTCAGCTTTCATATTTATAGTTTATGCTCAAGAAATATTTCTTGGGCCAAATTAAATGCTTACAGTCAAAAGCTGAGTCACTCCATCCGTATCCTAAACACATGATGCTCACGTGTGAGCCATCCCTCTCACACACTCATCCACTGCGTTCCCTTTTGCTGTGAGTTGTTGAGTGTCTCTGAATCTCATTTTCCCTCTCAGTAAACAGATTATTCAGTGAATACACACTCCACAAGAGGCCCTGTTCTAGTTTTTCTTTTAGTTTCTCATGTACTTTATTTATTCAACTAAGTCTGTATGCATTTTCCAACATCTACTTTTGACTGCCTTTGGACCCAAAGATACAGAGGAGATACATCTCCTCTCCATGAACCTAGAGTCAAGCAGACTAAGCTATATACCCAAGCAACCCAAAATCCTGCTCAACAATGTAGACTGGAGTAAAAAAAGTAGGAGAGCAAATGGTATCTTAGGGAAAGTTATTGGGAGAAGTGATGAATTCTGGGAGTCAAACAAATAACTTTTTTTTCATAGAAAGTTCAGCTCAGTACCCCGTGCTCAGGACACAATGCCAGGCATGCTGAAGACGGTTGAGATGCTTTGTCGACAGACTCACACTGGCTAAATTAAAGATATCAGAAGGATAAAGAGTCTGGAAGACAAACAAGAAGAAAAGTAGGTGAAAAGTTTAACCAAAGATGTATGAAACAATGCAAGAGGAAGCAGGCAATGTAGTCTCAGTGTGACACAAGTTTGGAGGACAATGTGACAGGAAGTGGAAGTATCTGCTCATCCTGGTGAATTGCCCTGGGATAGACCATGGGGAATCCTGAAGGGGCTGAGTAATGCAAGGGACCAGGTCTGTTTGGCGTGTGATTAGCACATGTGGCAGAGGAATATATCCAGATGAAGTGGATGTGCTGACTAGGGTGATTCCTGCACATGCAGGGCAAGGGACCGGATGGGAGGTGGTCAGAGGGAAGAGCTGGATGCTGGGCCAGTGATCTGGAAGTAGGGAGAACCTTCCAAGCCACTAGCTTTGCTTGGCTACTTAAGCTATGGATGTCCATCTCGCTTCCTATATTTAAAGTGAATGGTAACGAGCCATGCAATGAACGTATTAAAATAGAACTAGATGTCTGGAATATTTGTAGAGGCAGTCAGGGATGTGTACCAGTGACAGAACAATGACAACACTGGTGAGTGGTGATGTAATAGATGGGTGTTGTGTGAGTGACAGCTCACACATGTGAGTATCATGTGTTTAGGATGCAGATGGAGTGACTCAGATTTTGACTGGCACGAAACGCTGGGTTCAATGCCCAGTCCTGCGAAACTAAACAGAAGGAAAGGAGGAAGGGAGATAAAGCCAGAGAGCACATGCAAGAGAGCAAGAAAATACACATTCTAATACTCCTCAAATATTCCTTGTGATTCGAATGAGAACAATGCACTGCCCCACATACACACACACACACTCCCAACACACAGACACATACACATTGGCCCATATGTTAGATTACTTGGCCCCAGTGGTGGAACTGTTTGGGAAGGATTAGGAAATATGGCCTTGTTGGAAGAGGTGTAGGGGTGGGCTTTGGGTTTGTTTTTTTTAAGATTCCCATTTCTGCTGTATTTTTTCTCTGCCTCCTGCTTATAGATCAAGATGATAACTGAACGCACAACTGTCCTTGACACCATGTCTTTGCTCAGCTATCATGGACCCCAGCCCTTGGAAACCATAAGCTCATTTAAACACTTCCTTTAGCAAGTTGCCTTGGAGATGATGTGTTGTCCGGCAATAGAAAGGTAACTAAGACACACTGAATCTGTCTGGATATTAACTTTGGGTTTAAGCTTCTAGAGAATCAAAAGGACAAAGTACAGTATAGGGCTACTCTAAGTCTTAATTATTGTAGTATTTTTGCTGGAACTAAATTCTGAAAGAAATTTGAACAGTGGCTCTTACCTAAGGTGCTAACCAATACTACCCTTGCTGATTTGTTCATATCTGACCTTACATCTTTGCTGGGCGAGTCCCAGCCTGCCCATCAGGTCTCAAACAACCCTTGTTCTCAGACCTAATGGAAATGTGGCTCTCATTTCACACTGGCTGGCAGTTTTCTCTCCATCACACTTTAAGGTTGTGTCATCAGAATTTTAGGATAAGTGGGTATGGGCAATAATTCATGCAGATTCTGCCTACATTTTTCTGGAAAAGTAATATTGAATACATTGCCCATTGTTCATCCGAGAAGTGATGACTGGGGACCTGCTGTGCACAGGAAACTGTTTAAGGAGGAAATGACATGGCAGGGAGCCAGCCAGAGTTCTGGTCTTCACGTGGCTGTTCTCTGTGGAAGAACAGACAATATATAAATTAAGCAGATTGTATGGTGTCAAGTGCCGGTCAATTCTGGGAAGGAAATCAAACAGGGCAAAGGGATGTGTCAGATGGCTTGTCCCAGATGCCTCCTTTGCATGGCTCAGTTTTCATCTCCCATCATTTTATCTGACTATGTCACCTTTTCCTTAGCAACGGAACATGGAATAAACATGACAGAACCAAATACCTTTCACCACGTTGAGCATTAAAGATGCCAGGAAGACATCCTGCCACTATTTGAAGCAGAGGTTCTTGCCAAATTGTTCAGAACTAAAATAGCAGACCATACCAGCTAGATCATTTCAATGGTAAACCTAATTTTAACCTGAGCGTCTAAATTCAAGTTCTCCCTAGATTCTATTGCAGGCTGCCAGAGTGGCTGCCAGGGAATCTCTCATCTGTACAGCCCTGGTAAAGGCCACACGTCCATCACGTATGTGAACTCAGTGAACGACAGACAGTCTGGATAATTGTTTGTAGACTGAATTGTGATCTCCTGAGCCCCCTCTCCCAGTTCATGTAATAGAAGCCATCTTGGAGATGAGGCTTTTGGGAGGTGACCAGGCTTGGATGAAGTCATGGGGATGAGGTCGTGGGGATGAGGTCATGGGGATGAGGTCATGGGGATGATGTCTTTGGGTTGAGATTAGAGCCCTGATAAGACACACCAGAAAGTTTGCTCTGACCCTGTCTCTCTGACACTTGAAGACACAGCAAGAAAGCAGCCACTGGAAAGTCAAAGTAAAGCCCTTGACAGAACTCTGCATGGAGTGGAACTCAACATAGAAAAAGGCATAAGTGCAACAATTAGCCAGTTGGACCCTGGAGCCAGCCTGCCTATGTCTACATACTAACTTCAAAACTTTCCTAGGTGGATGATGTCAGGCATGTTACTTACCCTCTCTGAGATGGTCCTCCTCTTCCTCATCATTTATGTATGTATGTATGTATGTATGTATGTATGTATGTAGAGATGGAGGTCCTGTGTAGCTAACCTTAACCTCACTATGAATCTGAGAAGGACCTTGAATTCCTGGTCCCCCTGTCTTTACCTACCAAGTGCTAGGATTATAGACACATACTATGTTTAGTCTGAGATTGACCATCTTATCTATAAAATGAGGGTAATAGTAAAAAATCCCTTCCTGGGTTTTGAGAAGATTTAACTAGTTAATACATATACAATTCTAAGAACATATCTAGTACATAGCATTCAGTAAATACGCATTATTATTTCTACAACTCCAGTATATAGCAAGGGGTTTTAAGACTTTGTGATGTTAAGTTACTTGTTGAAAGGCACCCAGAGAATGGGTGACAGACTCAGAGTCTGAATCCAATCTTACTTCAACTGGGCTCTTCCTGCTAGGACCGCCTCTGTCACCATCAATGGTAACTACAATGATGCTACTTCCAAGATCTAGTGCAAGTAGACACAAGTAAACTCATAGAAGCACCTGTGAATGTCTTGGGTTACTCCCAGTACCCATGTGTCAATCAGCTCTGGTGATCAGGTTCTGTAACAGCAGAACAAACACAGCAAAGGGGTTCCTGCTACCCATGATGCACTTCGTGCCTTGGCTTGTCTGTATCCCATCTAAATAACTGTGAGGGAGCCATAGAAACAGATGAAAGGTTCCTGTTCTCAGAGTGGGGAGGAAAGAGTGGGAAATGCACCTAATAAAGAGCAGGGACAGCTGCTTAGGTCAGGACCCAGTCAGGAGGACCGGAACAAGAAGTGTTTGTTGGTCCAGAGTAGGAGTAGACACAAAGGTTTTGGTCAAGACCCTGTAAAAAGTGCACAACAGAAGCAGACTGCGAGTTCTCTAAAGAAAACGTCACCAAGTTAAGACCTAGAGCGTGGGCTGGTGAGACAGTTCAGCCAGTAGGGCACTTGCCACCGAGCACGAACCCGAGCTCAAGACCCGGGATCCACACAGCGGAGGGGAAGACCGACTGCCGCAAGTTGTTCTCCTCCATCTCCGCGCTTACACCATGGTACTCACGGACCACCCTCATACATGAATGAATGGGTGAATGAATGAATGAATGAATGTCATTAGATGTTTTTAAAAACCTAGCGATTGAGGGTATCCTGACTGATAATCTCTGCCAGGACACAGCAATTGAGTGAGATTTCTGTGATAAACTTCATTAAAGATTTTGTTTTTAATTCACTGATTTTTTTTAAAAATATATTTTTTTATTTTTGTGAGCGTGTATGTGTTTGTGTGTGTGTGCATGTGTGTGCACCTTCTTGAGGAGACCAGAGGTCAACCGCAGACCTTGTTCCCCAGAAACCATCCACCTTGATCTCATTTTGCCACTGTTTGGTTGTGTTGTTTGCTGATGTTTTATTTTGATTTGGAGATGAGGTCACACATTGAGACCCGAGGCTTCCCAGAAGCTCCAGGGACCCTCTTGTCTTTGCTTTTCCTGGGCCAGGGTCACAGATGTGTGCAGCCACACCCAGGTTCTTCCGTGGGTGCTGGATTCTGAACTCAGGCCCTTATCCTTGCCTGGCAGGCATTTTACTACCTGAATCATCTCCCCAAGCCCCTCTGGTGTCTTTATGGGGGAAAAAAAGTCTAAACTTGACACCATCACACTAAAGGAATCCCCTTTCCCCTCCCCCACCCCCACCCCCGTTAGCTCAGCAAGTGAATCACGCTAAATTCAGTTGGAAGATGTAAAGTACAGCTATTTTAATGTAGTGATTTTAATATAAAGACCTGTTAACTTGATACAGCTCTTAGCTTAGTGATTGAAAGTGTAAAAGTTGATGTCATGCAGACAAAACCTGTAGGAGGTGGTTGCCTCGTGCTGGCGTTTCTCTGGGGGAAATAAAAAGGCGGCTTCTGCCAGAATTGGAGAAACTGCAGGTTGGATCCAGCTCTAGTGAGAGGAGGTGGGGAGATACCACTGGAAGGATGCTGGCGGGAGCAGGAGGCGAACCAGATACTAATTGTTTGGATCCGATTAGAACAGCAGCGACATCATCTTCAGAGATCTGAGCCCATTCCAGGCACAAGGTGGCACAAGGTGGTCCTTTATTCCACCGCCAGTCTTGCAGCCCCTCAAAGGGGCCTCTCCTGCAGGTTAACAATGGCAGGATAAATGCAAAACAAGGATGAGCATAGATTCTGGAAAGCAAATAGAGATATGACACCACAAGACCGTTTGGGCTTGAGAGGAGAAATGGGTTAGAGATAGTCATTACTGACAACAGACACAAAAGAGCTCGCAGGTTCCCCTTGAGGTGAGGCTCCAACGATGATGTCTGCTGACCAGGGAGACATGCTCACTAAGGAGGCTGTCCCATGCTGAATGGGCAGTCTAGTCCAGGTGTGGGAAGGAGCAGGATGCATGTGCAGACTATGGAAATAATTTAGCATGGCTAGACCACGAGATGCAAGAAACAGAAGATGGGGGAAGACACAAGAATGCTGGGCTCAGCAAGGGCTAGACCATGAAGAGCAACGAGTCTATGACAGTGGAACTGTGGAGCGCTGTGTCAGAAGCCACCACGAGCGGGTGGGTAGTGTGAACAAAGCTGTGTTTTCGAAGGCTGACTCCTGACCATTGTGGAGGATCATACATGGAGGAAGCAAAGGAGGCCAGTTAAGAAGCTACGAGAAAGTCCCTGTGGGGCAGCGGGAACTCTCTGTTACCAGAAGCAGCAGTGCGGGTGAGTGAGGGCACAGATTGTGCAGATGCTAATGGGGTAGAAATAAGAGACATGTTGTAGTAATAGTTTTATTATAAATTCCCGGTGTGGGGTTGCTTCCTGACTTAATGGTTTACGCTCCTGAGTGAAAGACACACACAACAGCTTTCATATTTTAATATGCCTTAAGCAGCACAATAGCAGGGGAGCTGTCTAGCCTCCTCGTTGCTAGAATCTCCCACAGATAATTCTGAATTACTACTTACTAATGTCTATGTTCCATCCTGGCTGTTCCGGACCCAATTAAGCAGGCCTCTGGGCCATTCTTTCTTGGCCCAAAGCCCAGGGATCTCCCCTTGCTTCCCTACGCTATGGCAGCCTCCGTGTCTCTCCTCTCTCCACGTTCTTCTAAGGCGTGGCAGATCCCTCTCTCTCCTTCCTCCTGGTCCCAAGCCCAGTAAACCTAAAACCCCACCTCTCTCTTTTCTCCCCAGTTATCGGCTGCCGGCATCTTTCTTTACTAATCAGAATTAACTGCAGGCAGGCTCCCAGAAGCTATGTGCAGACCCTCTCCTCATGCAAACTGTTTTCTGGGGACCCAGTTAGCATTTGTAAGACAAGCAGCTACAAGACAACATGCAAGTCAGGTCAGGACAAAAGGGACTGTCTACGCTGTGCCTGGAGTGGGCTCCTGGAGGCGCCATTCTCCAGGCATCGGCCTGTGGGTGAGGGAGTCATAAAAAGGGATAAAAGCATGGCAGACTTTTCAGATCTTACAAATCAGAGAGAGAATATTACCTTAAAAGGCAGCTGAGTTGACGCTGACCTCATCTTGCACAGGACCCTGGTCTCCAGATGACAACAGTCATTGTCTTTCTCATTCAGTGTCACAATGGAAGCCAGGCCGCAGGCCCAGGAAAGAGCTCTTAGATCTGTGACTCAAACAAGAGGCAGCCTTCTGTCCTCATTTCCATCCTCTTGGTTTGTTTCACAGGGTAATGCTCAGGTGCATGATGGGAAGGAATATGGCCTATGGGGGGTGGGGTGGGGAAACTGGCATGTGGATAGCGTTTTCCTGACACTCATGACAAACTCCTTAACTAATGTTCTTCTGATCCGGAGTCTTCTCCTGAGGAGACATCCAGGAAATGCCCTTGGAAGTTGTGCTTGAAGTGAACGCAGATCTCAGGAGATGGCGTTGCTGCTGCTCATAAGTTCCTGAAGACGGCTGCTGCATATGATCCTGATTACAGCCTGAATTTACCTTTCTAACGAAGTATTCTCTGTATTGAGAGAACGAGTCACACACAGGTGTCACAGAGAGCTGGTGTGACAGCGGGCTGTTCTGTTAGAACCTCTAGACCATCCGCCCCTCCTTAGTAATATGTCTTCTTTTTACCCATGCAAATCACATTGCATTCATGCTTTGAATGTAAAGATGAGGGGGGAGTTTGTGAGCTTGTAGGGTTACATGTACATCCCAGAATCCACAGGAGGCCACTTACACCTATTCTTCCACCCATGACTTGTTTGTACACTTCCATACACAGCCATTCAACATTACTCTCTCCACAAAACCCAGCGGAAACCCACTGGTCTTCCCACCCCCAACTTCCCAACTTCCTCCTCTAAGTGTCTCCATCATCAGGATCATGACTCCTCACTGCTTGGGTGTCACTATTTCTTGGGTGTCAGATTTCTGTTTGAATAATCTGTATGACAGTGTAAGCCCAGGCGGTCCAGGGTCTCTTATTTTCTTGTGTACTCAGCACTTATAACAACAGGCTGTTGATAAATCACTACCCCATAAGCCTTACCATGCTCCCCTGGGCCAAGTCCCAGCGTCACCGTGGGTATACTCTGTGACTCACCTGTGGCCTTTGTTTACATCCAGGCCTCCTAGCTCTTAAGAATCTCAGTTAGGCAAGCTGCTCCCTTCCTCTGCTTGTCCTGTTTTTATCCTCCTCTCCTTCCCAGGGCAAGCTGCTCCCTCACTGTGGTCTGGATTCTGGATTCACTGACCCTACCTTCCAGCACCACAGAGGCCTCAAGGTTGTCACACCCTTGGCTAACAATGTATAAGGCTTTCTCCAAAAGAAATCAGCAGGCTTAGAGACACACATACACACAAAATAATAATAATAATAATAATAATGATAATAATAATAATAATAATAATAAAAATATATTATATATTATATTAATTATTAATATTATATAATATTAGGCCAATGCCTGGAGAATGGCGCCTCCAGGAGCCCACTCCAGGCACAGCGTAGACAGTCCCTTTTGTCCTGACCTGACTTGCATGTTGTCTTGTAGCTGCTTGTCTTAAAAATGCTAACTGGGTCCCCAGAAAACAGTTTGCATGAGGAGAGGGTCTGCACATAGCTTCTGGGAGCCTGCCCGCAGTTAATTCTGATTAGTAAAGAAAGATGCCGGCAGCCAATATTGATAATTATTAATATATTATTATTATTATTATTATTATTATTATTATTATTATTATTATTCAAGTTTGGAAATTGGTGTAGTCACTCTACAACTTCCTATATTAGTAGATCGGAGCTTTGTTTGATTTCTGAAACGCGTCTCAGATGAAGAGAGCGACTGACTCTCAGCATTTCACACTAACAGCTACACACTAATCTTGCACATGTGATGGGGGAGGGTACGGGGTGGGGGTGGGGGTTCCTATAGGGCATTATTTCTTCCTTAACCAGGCCCTGAATGTTTCTGAAGATTTGAAGATGTGTTTGAAGGATTTTGTAGACATCTTGGCAAGGCTGTGCTGGTTTATTCTTCCCACTTTGGAAAGCAGCCAACAGCTGCCAGAAGTGGAAAGACGACGTGGAGACATAATGCTTTGTTGGATGAGGTAGTATCAGGCCCGGCATCTGATACAGCACTAAGTTCTTGTCCCTTTTAGGTAGCTCCCTCCGTCCTGAAAAATGGGAAAATGCCGGTGTCTCCCCGTTTTTTATCCTACTGGATCCCAGGAACAGAAACAACCTGAAAGAGAAGCAGTTTGAAAAAATTCCATTGCCTGGTCTCTCCCGTGTCCTCAGGCACTTCATCTCTGAGGAGAGGAAATGGGAAGAAAACACGTGTAATTTTTACATAACTCCACGGAGCCTCTCATGTTTACCGCCACCCATTCTGCAAGGACAAACCTGTGATATCTTACTTTTGTGACCATTGTCAGATTTTTAGCAAGAATGTGTATTAAAGGAGGTGAAGCTCCCCTTCCATCATACATTTTAACTGAGCATAGCCTAGGTGCCAGCTAGTCCCTGACCAGGGAGTGAAATCAGCACGGTTTCCCATGTTGCCGATAGTTCTGTGGTACACCATCCTCATTATCAATGTGTGTCTATTCGATAATAAAGTCAAACCTAGACATGGCTGTACATGTTTGTAGTCCCTAAACGTGGAGTGTAGAGGCAAGAGGATTCGGCGTTTAAGGCTCTCCTAGGCAAGAAGGTAAGTTTAAGAAAAGCCCAGGCTACATGCGACATAGTCTTAAAAATAATTAGTGATAGAGACACATTGCTTAAGTTCTGGAATCTTTTGAATTCGAACAGAGGCTGGCCCAGGGGATCGGTGCAGTTCTTGATGACCTGAGTTTTCTGCCTTTAAAGGGTGTGCTTCATCCTTAGGCTGGCTCTTTTCATGCAATCGCCATGATTCTAACAATCCTACATTTCCCACCCATAGAATACACCATGCAGGAGAGACTCTCTCTTTTCCGAGCATTTTAATACAGGTCACAGAGCCATCTCTGCATCTTCGGCAGTGGCTACGCAGCAGGCTGTGCTAATTGGCTTCAGCAAGTGAGAGAGTCCTGTCTGGGGCTGCGGGCGAGCTCTTTTTCTCCCGAGGTATCCAGCATGAGGCATTAGGCAACCGCGAATATATAAAGAATAATTTGGATAGTGCTGGGAAAGGTCCAGGGAGAGGGTCCTGTTTTTTAAGTGGTGGTAGAATCGCTCAGACTAATTGCTGTAGCTTTGATCGCTTTTGATCCTATCCTATGACCCAAAGCCTGCCCTGCCACGCCGTGCTGAGCTTGTTTTAGGTCCCAGTTGAGCTCCCAGATACATCTTCTTTACCCAGGGTCTTTAGCTCTCTCTCCGGAGCTCTGCCTTCTCTCCCTCTTTTCCCCCTTTTCTTTGTCATGTCCTGGGATTCTGTTTCAGTTTGATTCCACCCTTCAGACTGCTTCACCACTACGGCCATCCCTGCCCCTAGCAGGGTTGTTCTAGCTCCTGACAAGTCTTCCCTAGCCATGTGCTAAGTCCCTTTCCCTTGGCCCTTCCACACGGTTTCATTCTCATGCATCCATCCAGAGGAAACATGGGTAATAAAGTTCATGCCACAGGTCAGAGAAATGGCACCAAGGGTAGGTGCCGTGTGTCCAGGTTGCATGGACACTGAGCTGTATGTGTCCTGCAGAAGTGTCTGTGATAGGACTCTTCCACTGTAACACTTCTATTTTTTTGTACTAAAATTTGATTATCACTGGCTCCAAACTTGCTTTAAACAAGCAAACAAACAAACAATCAGTTGGAACTCCAATGCTGCAGTCTTGAGTTTAGGGGCTCAAATCCAAACCATGAAGTTAATAATGAAAGCCAGTCATATAAGAATCTAACACAACTCCAAATGTGCAAATATCTCAGTAAGAACCGTCCTTGCAGGTAGAGATACATGTCTGACTCTGAGGACTGGAAATACCACTCTGAGGATCTTGCACTGCTCCAAGATTTGGTAATCAGATGTGAACACATTTTGATAATTGTAGAACAAATTCTAAGCATTGTTCAAAACTTAGCACCACCTCCACCACCACCACCACCACCACCACCACCACCACCACCACCACCACCACCACCACCACCACCACCACCACCACCACCACCACCACCACCACCACCACCATCACCACCACCACCACCACCACCACCACCACCACCATCACTATCATCACCATCACCACCACCATCTAGGAAATGATCCATCCAGATAATCCAGTTTGGGTCACTTCAGCCAGTATTTTTTCTAAGAACTCTTCCCTGTCATTTCAAAACAATTACCTAAAAAAAAAAATCTATTTTAGAGACCTAGTTAGAAATAATAGGAGTCAAGAAAGCTACCAGAAAGAACAGATTGTTACTTCTTGTGGAAAACAAATGCTTTAAAAACTTTTTCTAGTCAAAATATTAACAAAAAAATTGTCCAGCCCCAAGGAGTTGCAGATGTCTCTGCCAGACATTTGTCTGCTAATGTTGATACAACTATTTGGGATCAGTATTGTACAAAAGAGAAACAATACAAAACAAAAACTTCATAACTCCACCAAGACAGTGTTGTTAAATGGAAGCTTGGATGAGTGGATAGATGGATGAATGGATGGATAGATGGATGATGGAATGATGGATGGGTGATGGATGGAGGGATGATGGATGATAGAGGGATGATGGATGATGGATGGATGATGGAGGGATGGATGATGGAGGGATGGATGGATGATGGATGGATGGATGGATGAAGGAGGGATGGATGGATGATGGATGGATGATGGGTGGATGATGGATGGAGAGATGGATAGATGGATGATGGAGTGATGCATGGGTGATGGATGGATAGATGGATGGATGATGGATGGATGATGGAGGAATGGATGATGGATGTATGATGGATGGATGGATGGATGGATGGATGGATGGATGATGGATGGATGGATGGGTGATGGATGGATGGATGATGGATGATGGAGGGATGATGGAGGGATGGATGTATGATGGATGGATGGATGATGGAGGGATGATGGATGATGGATGGATGGATGGATGATGGAGGGATGGATGGATGATGGATAGAGGGATGGATGGATGGATGATGGAGTGATGGATGGGTGATGGATGAATGGATAGATGGATGATGGAGGGATGGATGGATGGATGATGGATGGATGGATAGATGGATGGATAGTAGGTGGATACCCAACTTAACAAATGAACTAAAATACTAACAGTGGAATTTAGGTGGTGTGTTTATGGATGTTTACTGTAATTATTTCAACATGTCTATATACTTAAAAAATTTCAAAACCAAGATGCACATTTGAAAAGTGATGTTAAATCCTAAGGAGAAGGATGGAGAGGAAAAGTTCACAGCTAATGCTGCAGACAATTGGAGAGTGCTGTAAACCAGGCATGGCAGGGTGGGGCTGGCATTTTTCACTGCACAGAACAACCACTGGACCTCAGACAGACTCTGGGAGCGATTGTCAGAGACAAATGATCGACACAGTGAGTGAAGGGTCAGTTCCTACCATGTGTTCCTCCAGTGCAGCCAGGGCATCACTCTCCTAATTCTCTAGCAGGAGGGAAGAAAATGCTTTGAACGCTAAGTACTTTGTTTAGATTCTGCCCTTTACTTTTTGTAACAAGCTTGAAACTATGTGTGTGTGTGCTTGTATGTGTGCATGCTCATGTGTGTTTGTATGTGTGTGTATGTAAATTTGTGCGCACGCCTGTGCTTGTGTGTGTGCATATGTGTGCATGTGTACATTCGAGTATATGTGAACATACGTGTGTGAAGTGTTATCTTTATAACCTCTTCCCTTTTCTAGGAACAATCTTACTGGATTTTCTAGGAACCTCAACTCTCCGTCAGTTCATGTGGACTCAGAGTCTAGCCCTACTGGTAAAAGGCATGGACAAGTGACACTAGTGAGGCCGGGGCACACTCTCTGGCAACTTTGATCTTGAACAATCAGCCTCGGATGGAAAATGGTTGGCACTGAAAACATGGAAGGCAGAAAGAGTGTGTGTATTCATCACTGCTGCCTTTAGACCTCTCTGTGTTTCTATAATCTAACTAAAGATATTCTTTCCATTGCTTGGGAAGAACACTGACAGGAATGATGTTGTTCCCACAGGAAAATCCCAAGATCACCAGGGCCAAGCATCTTAGCTCATGGGACCTTTGGCTCTCCATGCCTGAGCTCTCTGCCTTCCAGGCTCAGCATCTTCCAAGTGGACTGTAGCTCTCAGATGGATTTACATTCTGGCACTTACTACCTGGATTGGTAAGCCCCAGGCCAATTCCACATTTTAAAAAATTTTTCTGGTTTGCCAAATGATATAAGACTAATTGGAGATAAAAATAAGCTTGATCATATAAGAAACTGTCATATAATGAAATGTTCCATAAATGTTAGTTTTGATGACGATGATGATGATGATGATGCCGACGACAACGAAGACGATGAAGACGACGAAGACAATGAAGATGACGTTGATGGAGGTGACAATGATGGCAGTAATCAATCAGTAAGATAAGGGAGGGCGTAGAAAAACTGGGTGAGGCAACATGTGTCTGTAATCTCCGCCCTGAGGAGGGAGAGACAGGATGATCTTGCTGGGCAGTCAGTTTAGCTGAGTCAGAGAGCTCTGGGTTCAGTTAGAGACCCTGTGTCAAACACTAAGATGGAGGGGTTGTGGAGAAAGCTCGGTGGCTATGAGTATTCGTTTACTGATCTTCCAGAGGACCTGAGCCTAGTTCTCAGGATCACCCTCTTCTGGCCTCTGCAGGCATCCACACACATGCACCATATATGGCCCTATCCCCCAACACATACATACAGGATTACAAACAAAACTGAATCTTTAAAATTGAAATAAGGCAGAGAGCAATTGAGGGAGATGTCAGCATCTACCTCTGGCCTCCACACACAGAAGTATATACCTATGTGCACACACACATGAATATGCACGATTCCTCCTCTGGGACATTTATAGCCTGAGATTGTTCGTCTACAGAGTTTCTTACAGAAACTAGCTAGCTCCTGAAGTATTAATATTTTAATAAATAAATCCCGGCACAGGGTTGCTTCCTGACTCAATAGTTTATATTTTTGAATGAGAAATGCACACATGTGCACACACACACACACACACACACACACACACACTGTAGATTTAAATGGGTCCTAAGCAGCGTAATAGCTGGGCGACTGCCTAACCTCAATGCTGTAAGAATCTACCTCCTGCTGATAAGTCTTAGTCACTGCTTACTATTCTCTATGTTCCATCTTGGCCGCTCCTGACCCACTAGGGTAGCCCTCTGGGCTGTGCTCTCTAGGCTCTTTACATGGCAGCTCTGTGTCTCTGTCCTGCCCACTCCTCAGGCTTGGCATCTTTCCCTCTTCCTCCTCCTTCTCCTTGTGGTCCCAAGCCCAGGAAAGCCTAAAATCTCCACCTCTTACTCTTCTCCCAACTATTGGCTGCTGGCGTCTTTATCAATCATAATTAACTGGGGCAGGTTCCCTGAAGCTATGTGCAGACCCTTTCATCCAAACAGTTCTGGGGGACACAACTAGCATTAGAACACAAGCTCTAAGCATCTCTTCCCTGTGCTGCACATCACGAGCTGAGCTTCTGGGTTGTTTCATAATCTGTGTCACTCTATTGGAACAGGCATGGCCCACCCGTCCTAGCTTGCCTGTACGTGTGTCTCTGTATCTCTCCTTTCTTCGTTCCCTCATCACCCTAGTCAATTTCCCACGACTGAGTCACACTGGACATGGCTAGCCTATGTCACGGAGAAGGAGGTCTGGTTGGTGCAGATCACAGAAAGACTGAAGAATGGCACACACTCATCTCAGCGTCTTTCTGTCAGAGTGACAACTGTGTCTCCAACAGTGAGGGCCTATAAAGTCCTATCATCTCCCATCCCATCACCGATGACATGACTCAGCCACCTCCCCCCATCTGAACCTAAACATTACAGACTACCAGATGACTTTAAAACTTTTTACTTTTGGTGGTGGTGGTGGGGTTCAAATCCACAGTCTTGTATGTTCTAAACATATACTGGGCCACTGAGCTATGACTAACCCAACCTTTTATATAAGGTAACAAAGAAACAAGATAGAAAAAAAACTATTGAATTGTAGCTACATAATCCTATGTCTGAAGCTGATCGTGCAAGATGAATTGTGAAGCATGGTCTCCCTCACCCATACCCAACCCTGCTCTCCATCTTTCTGCTGGATTTGGGTTCTTAGGTGCATTATCATTACTTATTGAGACACCACTGAAGTTCAAAGACCTTAGCCTAGCCTGTGTTTGCCCAAATGTTCCCATTTTGTGTCTCAAGGGTCTGCTCTTTCTCTAGCCTCTCACCTTAGTTTTCCAGACAGGGTCTCTTATTGAATCCACAATTCTCCATTTCATCTGTATTGGGCTGGCCAGCAGTCCCTAGGGATCCATAGCAAAATGGACGTTGAGGTCATTCTCAGACCCTAGATTGATCCTCACCTCTATCCAATATTTTCAGGATAGTCAGCAACTTTTGAGAGCCTGCATACAGATTTTCTGAATTTTCTATTTGTGTCCTGGATAGACTTCCACCACTTTTAATTTATCTATTTATTCATGCATAACATTAATTATTGATGAAAATAGTCAGGTTACATCACAATATTGATACTTACCATTGTCACCATAGCAACTAAGGGTCATAGCTAATTGATCTTCAACTTGCCTTCCACTTGCATGCATCCCAGTGTCTGTTACTGTTATTAAGTTGAGTACCACATCATAGATTACCTCCATGCTATTTTCCTATATCAAGGCGATTCAATGCATTTATTAAATATATTAGCAATTTGTATCAGTTTCCGGGTTGATGCTGCGATCAATTACTATATACTTACTGATCTGAAACAACTCCCATTTATTATCCTATATGACAAAGAAGATTGTCACTAGGCAAAACCTAAGGTTTCATCCTTCTTGGAGACCCTAGGGGTAATAAATTTCCTTGATATTTCTAGTTCCAGACACTAACTTCAGATTCTGGCTAATGGTTCCTTTCTGCATTCAAAGTTAGGAATGGCTCTCAGTATTTCTTATATAACATCACTGATGCTATTGCTTCTAACCCCCTCTTCATTTTTAAGGGCACCTTTGATTCTATGGGGTCTATATGAAGAGCCAGGATAATCTATCTTTAAATCAGCTAATATCACTCTTAATTCCATGTACAAACACCCTTTTCCATCTAACATTGCATCCAGGTTCCAGGATTAGAAGATGAACATACTTTGGAAGGCTAAGATTCTACTTACCACAGAATACAACTCCACATTACAGTTTAGAGGCTTGTTGTTTGCATAGTCATTTTTAGTGGCCTCATTTTATTTACCTGGGCCTTTTAAAAAAGATTTGGTTTTATTTGTAATTAAGTTTTTGAATGTGGGTAAGTGCACATGAGTGTAGGTGTCCATAGAAGCCAGAAGAGGGTGCCAGGCTCCAAGAGCTAGAGGTACATGGAGTTTTTGAGCTAACTCACATAGGAGCTTGGACTTAAACATAGATCACCTGAAAGAGCAGTGTAGCCTCTTAGTGGCTGAGCCAACTGACAGCTCTTTATCTCGGTTTTGCCAGAAAATGAGTGGTATGTTCCAACGGAGTGATCGGAAAAATTGTAATCAGGAGAGAATTGCAAAGATGAAGCAAGGTAAAGGACATAGACAAAATAATTTTTATAAGTACCTTAGAGGCAATAACAGCAGCAAGGGGTAAGTAATGCAGAAACAATTCTCAAAACTATTTATGATATGCAGCCTTGAGGCAAAGTTTACAACCATTACCAAGCCATGGTCTGGGAGAGAAGAAACCAGGGGAATAAAGTCACTCTTCTGCTCTTAAGTCTCCTTCCAGATTTTCCATTGGCCAAACACATCTAAGGGACGAGATGAAGAAGTCAAGAAGAAAGTGACCAATAAAAGTCATCATTGTGGTCACAATGCAGGTAGAGGACAGTGTACCTACAGCATTAGACAAACTAGAATTATTTAGGTAAAGATTCTTACCAAAGAATGGATGGTACCTATTGCCCAGTAGGTTGCTTGTATTTTAAATTACCCAGTAGAATAATAATGGATTAATTCAAGTAGAACTTATGGAAAAATTGACCTCCAATACTTAAAACAAGTCCTATCTATTAAATATTCATACTCTATTTAAGTATTAAAAATTGGAAGAAATGAGGTGACATTTATTTCATCATTTTTAATGAGTGAAAGATAACATGGCTCATTCCTCAGCTCCAAGGTATAGGAAATGTCTTATTCCTTCCCAGTGATGTCAACCTTAGACGCAGAGGATGTATCCATGAAGGAACTATAGTTTTCCCGGCATGTCTCCAGGACATTACAAATAGATTAAGCAATGTTCATCACATCCACAACAATATGCAAATCTGGAAGTGTATGTAGGTTATTCAATGAATGCTTTTATACTTTCCTGAGGGAAAATACACATACCACACTTTCCAGCAACTGCAATACAGACGTGTAAGTCCAAAATGCAGGAAAAAATGAGGGAGTCAAAGTGTATGTGCAAGTGACTCCCATGCTATATGCATAGAAGAATTACCAACCAACTGGATGTAAAACTCCAGCTCAGGTAAATATAGGCTTAGAGAAAGGAATTTCTGTCCCTATGGAAAATTTCCCAGCGGGTGACAGAAACAGTTGTAGAGGAAAATGAATTTCAGCAAACAGGAAAAAATTCCAAATATTTTGCACAAAGAAAACCTTTCAAAGCATAGAAACAGGATGGTATAAATAGAAGTTAACTCTTACTTAACTAACTGAAGTGTTGGGGAAAAGAAATTCTTCCCTAGTTCCCATATCACATATATCTCCAGAGCAATTCATACTTATGAGTGTAAAATACTTAATCAGCACAGAATGGTGAAGCCAAACATTTCTCTCTACTCTCTTTTCCTCCCTCCTGTCTCTATTTCTTTTATTCCTTCTTCTCTTCTTTCTTTAATTCTATATTCTATTTTCTATACATACATACAGACAGACAGACAGACAGATAGATAGACAGACAGAACCACAACTATGACAGAAGCTCCTTGCCTCACCATCCGCTACACCATCACCCAGAACCCTAGTGGAGGCACCCTGGTGGATCAGAGGATGTGCTGTGCACCAGAACTCCAAGAGATCTGTTGATGGACCAGAGGCCAAATAAGTCATTAGAACTCTAGCCCTTAACTTCATCTGAAACTTTCTGGTCAAGTAAGCTCTACCTCCCCTGGCCATTAAACCCCAACTCAGATAGAGACCCTCTCCTCAACAATAAACCACTCTAACCAGAAGACTAGAATGAAAACAGAAACCAAGGGAAAGATCCATCCAATAAAGAAAATCTCAGAAGTTGGCACCTAAACCTACAATTACCCCAAATCCAGATGCCTAGTAGCATATGTAAGAACACAATCAATAATAAGCAGAGTAATATGTCATCACCAGCACCCAGATATTCTACTACAACAAACCTTGAATATTCTAACACAGCTGATGCACAAGAAAATGACTTTAAAACCAACTTTATGAAGATGACAAAAATCCTTAAAGAGGAAATTAAATCCCTTAAAGAAATCAAGGAAGAGACAAACAAAAAATTGGAGAAAATGAATAAACCCCTTAAAGAAAGACAGGAAAGTCAGTGGGGATGCAAACGTTGAAAAGAATAAAATTGTTCAAGACATGGAACAGTTCTATAGAAATAGAAACAGTAAAGAAAACACAAACTGAGGGATTTCTGGAAATGGAAAACCAAGTAAATGAAGGGGAATTACAGACTCAGGCATCACCAACAGAACACAAGAGATGGGAAAGAGGCTTTCAGTAATAGATGAAAGAAGAAATTGATGTATCAGTCAAAGAAAATGTTAAATCTAAGAAATTCCTGACCCAAAACATCTAGGAAATTTGGGACACTATGAAAAGACCAAGACTAACGAATAATAGCAATAGAAGGAGAAGATTTACAGCTTAAAGACCCAGAAAATATTTTTAACAAAATTGTGGAAGAAAAATTTCCTAACCTAAAGATGGACATGTCTATAAAGGTACAAGAAGTTTACAGAATATCATATAGATTGGACCAGAAAAGAAAGACCCCATTTCACATAATAACAATAAATATGAATATGAAAGGAAGAAAGAATATTAAAAGCTGCAAGGAAAAAACGCCAAGTAACATATAAAGGTAGACCTGTTAGAATTACACCCAACTTCTCAGTGGAGACTCTAAAAGCCAAAAGGGCTTGAACAGATGTTTTGTCCGGTCTAAGAGACCACAGATACCAGCCCGCATTACTTTACCCAGCAAAACTTTCAATCACCATAGATGGAGAAAACAAGATATTCCACAATAAAGTCAAATTTAAACAATATCCATCCACAAATCCAGCACCATAGAAAGTACTAGAAGGAAAACTTCAGCCCAAGGAGGATAACCAAGAAATCACAGGATTAAATTATATCACACCAGCACAACAAAAAGTACGGAAACACACACACAACCATCTCCACCACTACCAAGAAAATAGCAGGTATTAACAATCATTGGTCATTGATACCTCTCCACATCAATGAACTCAATTCTCTAATAAAAAGACAGACACTAACAGAGTAGGTGAGAAAACAGGATCCATTCTGCTTTATACAAGAAACATACCTCAACATCAAAAATAGACATTACCTAAGAGTAAAGGGTTGGATCAAAAAAAAAAAATGGAGTTAAGAAACAAGGTAGTATAAACACTCTAATATCTAACAAATTAGATGTCAAACCAAAACTAATCATAAGAGATGGGGAAGGTCCAGTTTCTGTCTGCATCTGGAGCTGATCCTGTACCACAGTGCTCCATACACAAATATTGCTGGGAGAGAGCTGGTCTCCCAGGAGTGCTGGCACACCTGTGAGCACAGGTAGCACCACCACTTCTGCTCTGAGGGACCAGCCAGGAGACCTTAGGTCCCAGGAACCAAGGAGCAGCCTGGGACAGGAACCTTCCGATTTCCATCCGTACCCAGAGCTGATCCTGTACCACACCACTCCATACCCAAATTCCACCCAGAGAGAGCTGGTCTCCCAGGAGTGCTGGCATACCTGTGAACACAGGTAACACCAACCATTTAGGTTCAAATTCCTGGCCCAAGAGGAACCAGCCCAGAGTCATTAAGACACAAGAACCAAGGAACAGCCAGGGACAGGATCTGCACTCTGGAGCTGACCCTGCACCACAGCTCTCCATACCCAAATTCATCCCAGAGAGAACTAGTCTCTAGTCCCACATGATCATCTCACTGGATGCAGTTAAAAAGCCTTTGAGGAAATCTAACACCCCTTCATGACAAACGTCTTGGAGAGGTTAGGGATAAAAGGGACATTCAGGTTTCTGTCTGCACTCTGGAGCTGACCCTGCACCACAGCTCTCCATACCCAAATTCATCCCAGAGAGAACTAGTCTCCAGGAGTACTGACACACAGGCTTGCAGGGGGATAAGCCACAGAAACAGCAAGACCAGCTAACACCAATCATCCAGATTGTGAGAAGCAAGCACAGGAACTTAAGCAACAGAAACCACGGCTACTTGGCACCATCAAAACCCAGTTCTCCCACCACAGCAATCTCTGGATACTCCAACACACCAGAAAAGCAAGACTCTGATTTAAAGTCACATTTCATGATAACAACAACAATGAGATTTGTAACATGCACGTATCAAATGCCAGGGCATCTATATTTATGAAGAAAATACTACTAAAGCTTAAATCATACATCAGCTCTCACACATTGATAGTGGGAGACTTCCATCCCCCACTCTCACCAATGAACAAGTCATACAGACAAAAACTAAACAGCAAAATACTGAAGCTAATAGACTCTATGAACCAAAAGGATCTAACAGACATCTACAGAACATTTCATCCAAACACAAAAGAATAATCTTCCTCCCAACACCTCAAGAAGCCTTCTCCAAAACTGACCACATACTCACTCACAAAGCAAATATCAACAGATACAAAAAAATTGAAATAACTCCTGCATCCTGTCAGACAGCCATATATTAAAGCTGGATTTCAAAACAGAAACACTAGAAAGATTACAAACTCATCGAAACTTAAAAACTCTGTACTGCATGATTACCGGGCCAAGGAAGAAATAAAGAAATTAAAGATTTCCTTGAATTAAATGAAAATAAATACACAACACACCCGAACTTATGGGAAACAATGAAAGCAGTGCTAAAAAGAAAGTTATTAGCACTAAGTGTCTTCATAAAGAAATTAGAGAGATCTCATGCTAGCAACTTGATAGCACAATGAAAGATGTAGAACATAAAGAAGCAAACACACCTAAGACTAGATGGCAGGAAATAATCAAACTCAGGGCTGAAATCAAAATAGATACAAAGAGAACAGAAAGAATCAATGAGACAATGAGTTGGTTATTTGAGGACATCATCAGGACAGACAAACCTTATGCAAACTAAAAGTCAGAGGAAAGAATATCCAAAGTAAAAAAAAATCAGAAATGGAAAAGGGGGCTTAACAACTGACACCAGGGAAATCCAAAGACTCATTAGGTCATACTTTAAAAACCTATATAACACAGTAGGAAAATCTAAAAGAAACAGATAATTTTCTCAATAGATACCATTTATACAAAGTTAAACAATGATCATATAAACAATTTAAATAGACCTATAACCCCTAAAGAAATAGAAGCAGTCATTAAAATTCTCCCAAAACAATGAAAGTGGAGAGCCAGATGACTAGCACAGATTCTATCTGTCTTGAAAAGGAGAGAGAATGCCAATACTCCTCAAATTATTTCACAAAATAGAAACAGAAGGAACATTAACAAATCCATTTTATGAGGCTAAGGTCACTCTGATACCTAAAGTATACAAAGACTCAACAAAGAAGGAGAAATAAAGACCAATTTCCCTCATGAACATCAACAAAATATTTACAAACCAAATACAAGAACACATCAAAAAGATCATCCACGATGATCAAGTAGATGCTATCCCAGAAATACGGGGATGGCTCAGCATATGAAAATCAGTCAATGTACTACACCATATAAACCAAGAAAAAATATCCCACATGATGGAGGAAATCTAACATCCCTTCATGATAAAAGTCTTGGAGAGGTTAGGGATAAAAGGGACATTCCTCAACATAATAAAGGCAATTTACAGCAACCCAAAAGCCAACATTAAATTAAATGGAGAGAAGCTCAAAGCAATTCCACTAGAACCAGGAACAAGAGAAGGCTGTCCACTCTCTCCGTTTCTATTCAATATAATAATTGAAGTTCTAGCTAGAGCAATAAATAAGATATAAGGGATACAAATTAAAAAGGAAGAAGTCAAAGCATCTTCTTTTTTTTTTGCAAATGATATGATAGTACACATAAGTGACCTCAAAAATTATACCAAGGAACTCCTACAGCTGATAAACACTTTTGGTCAAGTGGCTAGATAAAAGATCAACTTAAAAACAAAATTTAAGTATACATATACAAATGACAAACGAGCTGAGAAAGAAATCATGGAAACAACATCCTTCACAATAGCCACAAATAGTATAAAATATCTTGGGGTAACTCTAATCAACCAAATGCATGCCTGATATGAAAAAAATTCCAAGTCTTTGAAGAGGGAAATTGAAGATATCAGAAGATTAAAAACTCTCCCATGCTTATGGACCAGGAAAAAATGGCCACCCTACCAAAAGCAATCTACGGATTCAATACAATCCCCATCAAAATTCCAACACAATTCTTTACAGACCTTGAAACAAACAACACTCAACTTCATATAGAAAACAAAAAACCCAGGATAGCTAAAAACAATCCTCCACAATAAAAGAACATCCAAAAAAATCACCACCTCTGATTTCCAGCTCAACAAACAAGTAAACAAAGCAACAACAACAAAATGATATTGGCATAGAAGCAGGTAGGTTGATCAATGTAATAAAATTGAAGACCCAGACATAAAATCTACACAACTATGGACACCTGACCTTTGATAAAGAAGCCAGAAATATACATGACGTTGATCTAACATCATGTTGACATACATGTCAACATGTAGAAGAATGAAAATAAATCCTTATTTAGCACCCTGCACAAAACTCAAGTCCAAGTGGATTATAGACTTCAACATAAAACCAGATACACTGAATCTAATAGAAGAGAAAGCAAGGAATAGCCTAGAACACATTGATACAGGAGACAACTTTCTGAACAGGAACCAATAACACAGGCACTAAGGAAAACAAAAAATGGGACCTCATGAAACTGGAAAGGTTCTAATATAGCAAAGGACACCATCAATGGGGCAAAGTGCCCGCCTACAGAGTGGGAAAAGATTTTTACCAACTCCACATCTGACAGAGTGCTGGTAACCAAAACACATAAAGAATTCAAGAAACTAGACAACAAACCAAATAACCCAATTAAAAATGAGGTACAGGTCTAAACAAAGAATTCAGAACAGAAAAATGTCAAATAGCTGAGAAACACTTAAGGAAATGTTCATCATCCTCAGCCATCATGGAAATGTAAATCAAATCTACTTTGAGATTCCATCTTACCCCTGTCAGAGTGGCTAAGATTAAAACACACACACACACACACACACACACACACACACACATTCTCTCTCTCTCTCTCTCTCTCTCTCTCTCTCTCTCTCTCACACACACACACACACACACACACACACACACACACACACACACACACACACTCTCTCTCTCTCTCTCTCTCTCTCTCTCTCTCTCTCACACACACACACACACACACACACACACACACACACACAGGACAATTCATGCTGGCAAGAATGTGAAGTATGAGGAGCACTTCTCCGTTGATGGTGGGTGTACAACTTAGTATGGTGAGTGACCAGTTAGTATGGAAATAAAGGTGGCTGTTCCTCAGAAATCTGTGAATCAATGTACTTCAAGATCCAGCCATACCACCTTTGGGCATATACCCAAAGGACCCTCTACCATACCACAAGGATACTTGATCAACTATGTCCATAACAGCTTTATTCATAATAGCAAAAAACAAACAAACAAACAAACAAAAAAAACAACAACAACAAAAAACTAGAAACAAGCTGGCTGTCCCTCAACCAAAGAATGGATAAAGAAAATGTGGTACATTTACATAATGGCATATTATTTAGCTGTTAAAAACAATGACATTGTGAAATTTGCAGGGAAATGGATAAAACTAGAAAAGATCATTCTGAGTGAGGTAACCCAGACCCAGAAAGATAAATATGGTATGTACTCACTTATAAGTGGACATTCACTGTTAAGTGAAGGATAATCATGCTACAATCCACAGACCCCAAAAGGCTAAATAACAAGGGGGGCTCAAGGGAGGATGCATGGATCGTCCTTGAAAGGGAAATTAGAATAGATTTTATGGGTACAATGGGGGATGGGTGAGGATGGGAACAGGAGAAATCAGGCAGGAGGTGGGGCAGAGAAAGAGAATACTGGGAAAGAGGACTGGAATTTGGAAGCTTGGGGGGCAGGACATGTAGAAACCTAGTGCAGTGGAAACTCCATGGAATCTACACATAGCCTAGTCACGTCTCCAAGTAGTGGGGAATACAGAGTCTGAACTGGCCATTTCTATAACCAGGCAAGGCTCCCAGCGGTGGAACTGAGACATCAACCCAGCCACAAAGCCTTCAACATACAATCTGTTCTTCCTGCAAGATATGCTGGGGTAACGGTGGTGCAGAACCTGTGAGAGTGGCCAGCCAATGACTGGTTCGATTTGAGGCCCACACCACAAGAAAGAGCCCGCAACTGACATTGCATGGATGGCCAGAAACCTGAAGCATGACAGCCCAGAGACCAGGACAGAACCAAACACAACAGGCAAACAAACAAACATACATATGAAATGACTCCTAATGATATTTCTGCAGGTCTGTGCTAGCCCAGTTGTCATCAGAGACTGTCATCTTGTAACTGATGGGAGCAGGTGAAACGACCCACAGCCAAGCACTCTGCAAAGCCAGGGGAACCCTGCAGTGAAGGAAGAGGAACCCAGAGGGCCCAAGGATGCCACAAGAACATGACCCACAGACTCAACTAAGCAGGGCTCACAGGGCTCACAGAGACTGAATGGACAAGCACGGAGCCTGTATGGGTCTTGTGGGACTCCCAGCCAAGGAAATATGTGTTGGGGAGCATGGTTCTCTGACTCTTTGGCCCATGCTTGGGACTGTTTTCCTCCTACTGAATTGTCTTGTGTAGCCTTCACAGGAGAGTTTGTGCCTAGTCTTATTTTAACTTGTTATGTCATGTTTGGTTGATGTCTCTGGGAGGCCTGCCCTGTTTTTTTTTTGAAGGGAAATGGAGGAAGAGTAGATCCGGGGGACCAGGAGGAGTGGCGGGAGGGGAAACTGCAGTTGGAATGTAATGTATAAGAGAAGAATGAAAAGAATAGATAGATAAGAGAATGAGATAATAGATCAGAAGATACATGATAGACTGATTGAAAGAGATGATAAAAATATATTAAAAGATAGATAAATAAATGATAGATGATAGACAGATAGATAGATAGATAGATAGATAGATAGATAGATAGATAGACAGACAGATAGGCAAGCAGCCAGTGGAATATTTGTGGGGAGTCTCAATGGCCAGGAAAGTAATGTCTTCTGAGTACCTGAAATACTTATAAATAAGACAAGAAGTTTCAGTGAAGGGACTTGGGTGAATCCTTATTTTAGCTAATTTCCTGTCACCTGAGACCAGATGATTTATAAAGAATACCAGTTTAGAGGCTGGGGCTGCGGCTCAGTGGTAGAGTGCTTACTTAGCATGCATGGTGCTGGGTTCAATCTCCATCATAAAGAAGGAGAAAGAAAAGGAAGAGGAGGGAGGTGGAAAGGAGGTGAAGGGAAGGAAGGGGAGGAGATGGCCAGTTGTTGATCAGGCTCACAGTTCTCAACCCAGGGACACTGACTGGTGTTTACTCAACATCTGCCAAGGGCCTGGCCGTGCATCATAACATGGCAAGGTCATCATGTAAATACACTTGCTAGAAAGAGCTCACCTCTATAACTCGATGATTCCTACTGCACCCGTTAACCCATTAATCCATGATCAATTCGTTCTTGAGCACAAAGCCTTTATGAACCTACAACAACCTTTTTTTTTCTATATTTTTTGTTTACATTCCGAATGCTTTCCCCTTTCCAAGTTCCCCCCCCCCTCACCATATGTCCCATAAGTCCTCTTCCCTCTTCCCATTCCCCAATCATCCCCCTCCCATTTCTCTGTCCTGGTACTCCCATACAATACTGGGTCAAGTCTTATCAGGACCAGGCCCCTTTCCTCCCTTCTTGGGAATCATATGATTAGCTAATTGTACCTTGAGTATTCAAAGCTTCTGGGCTAATTAATATCCACTTATCAGTGATTGCATTTCATGTGTATTCTTTTGTGATTGGGATAGCTCACTTAGGATGATATTTTCCAGTTCCAACCTTTTGCCTACAAATTTCATTAATTCATTGTTTTTAATTGCTGAGTAGTATTCCATTGTATAAATATACCACATTTTCTGTATCCATTCCTCTATTGAGGGGCATCTGGGTTCTTTCCAGCTTCTGGCTATTATAAACAAGGCTGCTATGAACATAGTGGAGCATGTGTCCTTGTTGCCTGCAGAAGAATCCTCTGTGTATATGCCCAGGAGTGGTATGACAGGGTCCTCTGGAAGTGGCATGCCAAATTTTCTGAGGAACCACCAGACTGATTTCCATAGTGGTTGTACCATCTTGCAGTCCCACCAGCAGTGGAGGGATGTTTTTCTTTCTCCACATCCTTGCCAACACCTGCTGTCTCCTGAGTGTTTAATCGTAGCCATTCTGACTGGTGTGAGGCGACATCTCAGGGTTGTTTTGATTTGCATTTCCCTAATGACTAATGATGTTGAACATTTCTTAAGGTGCTTCTCAGCCGTCTGAATTTCTTCAGGGGAAAATTCTTTGTTTAGCTCTGTACCCCATTTTTAATAGGGTTATTTGGTGCTCTGGGGTTTAACTTCTTAAGTTCTTTGTATATATTGGATATTAGCCCTCTGTCAGATGTGGGGTTGGTGAAGATCTTTCCCCAATTTGTTGGTTGCTGTTTTTGTCCTTCTGACAGTGTCCTTTTTCTTACAGAAACTTTGTAATTTTATGAGGTCCCATTTGTCAATTCTTGATCTTACTCCCCCGCAGCCATCTTTGCTGCTGCTTGGACTGGACAAATGGACCCAGGTACTGGAGTTTAAGATCTCTGGGGACGCAGGCCACCAGGCAGCGATCTGCACATAGGAGCTAGGCAGAGCAGTGGTTCCTGTGTCCCAGCAGGTGTGGATTCTGTGCCCTGCAGTGTATCCTGCACTCCCCGCTGTCGCTGTCGCTGCCGCCATCTTTGCTGCTGCTTGGACTGGACAAGCGGACCCAGGTACCTGAGTTATCCCGAGTTTAAGATCTCTGGGGACTCAGGCTGCCAGGTGGCGACCTGCATACAACAGCCTTTTAAATGTTCCACTTCCTGATGTCACTAACACACCACTTGCGGAATTAAAAGTTCAACCCGAATTCTTAGGGACACATTGGAACTGAATATTACAGAATATGCTGAAGACAGGTAGGCTCTCATCTGTGAAAGTACCTCGAGGCTGGACTGGACTGGCTAAGGGAGGCTGACCAGCTCCCCTACCTTCTTCAATATGCTCTCCTCACTGAGCACAGAGCGCACATAGATGCTCCTGTGTGATGAGGTCTCTAATGTGGCTTTGGGCAGGTTCCCAGTCATCTTGGGGCTACATACTATTCTCCAGAGGCATTGTGGATAAATAAATTGAAGCAAGACCTTCATTTGCAAGGGGGTATAACAAAGGAAAAGTCCTAGGTGAGTCTTTCTCACCTGAGTCTCATACCTAATCCAAACTACCTCAAGCAAGAAGTGTGCTCGGAGGACCAATTTACTCTTCAATTCAAGAAAATGGTGAGCAAAGCCATTTCCAATGGTGACAACCAACGTCACTTGAGGAATCCTGGGAAAGAAGGGTTTTGCAAACAACGTAGCTTGCTATGGAATGCCCTTTGGAAAGTTCAGCCCCAGTGCGTCTGTGGAGCATACAACCCTGGTCTGTAGACACGGTGCTATCTGACTAGCCCATGAGAAGCCGTGTAAAAAGGAAAACTATGTAGAAGAAGAATCAGCTCTGATTTACCATTGACGGTCTTCTGCTTGCTGAGACACACAGGCCTGGCTTGCTCTCCCCGCCACCTGCTGTGGTACTAGGTGAATTTCCCAGGGGAGGAGGAACAGCTGCTTCCCATGTCTGGGTCCTCTGGCAACTGCCCTTGAGAAGGGCTCTGTCACCAGCTGTGGAATCAGCTGTTTCCTTTTCCCAGGAAAGGAACACAGTAGAAAACAGAGAAATTCAAATATCTTTTGTCTAAGGATGAGGGAGGGACCACATGATTTTTTTTGTTTGTTTGTTTTGTCTCAAATTGCTTTAGTTTTTCCTCCAGTGCTGGACACTAAGTTTTCTGCAAAGACTGGCTTGCAAAGGTTATGGGATTGACTTCATGGACAATTGTAATGAAAAACAGAAACAGCAAACCCTAGTTTATTCCCAGCAGAAGCAGATTCTAGTGAAGCAGGCCTAAGTCACGGTTGGCTGGCCTAGACTCTCAGATGTGAACTGCTGTTCTGTGAACAGAATGTTTTGGGGGGGGATTTTGAAGCTGTTTCACCTTCCTCTGACAGAGAAAGAGGCAGACTGAGGAAAGGCAGCTTCATGAATAAGAAGGGAAAAGTCTCTCACAGGTTAGTAGTATAAGGTAGCAAAAATATCCCTCAGCCTTGAGGAATATATATATGTGTGTTTATAGATATATATATGCATATATATATGTATATATATATATATGTGTGTGTGTGTATTTATGTATATGCATCCATTCATACATATTTGTGAATGTATATGTGGTATGTGTGTATATTCATATGTATATATGGTATGTATATTGTGTATATGTATATGCATATGCATACATGCATATATATGTATGTTTATAGATACATGTATAAGTGTGTATGTGTGTACATGTGCGTGTGTATATTTGTATGTATATGTATATTGTGTTTGTATGTGTATATTAAAATACATATGTGTACTTTCTCTTCTTCCTTTCCTGATCTTTCTACCCCTTTTCAAAATTCTTGGGATTCTAAAAGTGAGGCTGCAAACCCTTTCTGACTTCTGTCCCACAGACAACAAACTCAGCCTGTTTCCAACGGAAGGATGGGTCTTTGCCAGCTCTCCCTTCCATTCCTTTTGTGATCATAGAGCAGCACCTTGTCTGTGTTGTTTTATCTTCTGTAGTCAGACTGTCAAGAGTGCGCATGCTCAGTCTGTCAGCTTCGTCCCATTTTGTTGATACTTTTCTGCCACACCCCCGATAATGAATAAGGCTGATCACTAATAACCTCTTACCTGCTAGTTCTTGAAAGAAACTGGAAACCGAAGAGTATATAATCCGATTTATTTTAGTATCACATGAATGAATGCAAATTTTGGATCTTAAGTTACCTGAAAGTTACTTAGTAGCTCATTAACTGGGAATTATTTAGGCAAAATAAAAGCCAAGAGATTAAAAAAAAATGTCACCAGAAACCTCAGCCTCAGCTCCTCTCATTTAACAGACAACTGCTGCTTCTCACTCGGTGGCAGCAACACCCTTAAAGCATGATGGAAAGATCAGAGAAAATGGATTTAGCTATATTGGGCATTGATTGCCATGACTGCTTCTAGCCCTGGCAAAGAATATTTGCTTTCATGTTGGATTTTTTTAATGGCATCAGCTACATGGTCTACATGTTCCAATATGATTTTATAATTATAAGCTTAGTGGCACATCTCCATCTCACAAGTAGCGCTCTTCTCGCCACTACCAAATGGGAACACTCTTGTGCTGAATTTTTGGAGTCCATTGACATCTTGACTACCATGAAGAAAGTCAGTCTTCACTTGAAGAATGGAGCCAAACTATTATCATTTCTGCACCTTCTGCTGACACACCACACTTTTTATGGGTGTGAACCTGACAAGAATAGGTCCCCTCAAAATTGTTAGCAATGTCTTTTGAACTGCCAACTGGTTAGCCTCCGCCTTAACCATCCCCACCACCAGTTGAAGCCATCCATGACAATTGATATCTTGGAAAGATGCAATTCTACATACAATTCACGCAAATGCTGCTATGAAGATGATCACAGGAAGTTATAGTGTAGGGGTAATAAGGATTCCCAGAATATAATCCATATTCTACTGTCACTTCCAAGAATAGGTCATCTCTGAGCTGAGTGGGAATGTAAATGACAGGGGCCTTCTATGTCCCACACCCAATGGTCTGGTCATCAGTCTGACCTGTCTTCTAGAGGAGTAGCCTAACGCTAATGCACATAGAACAGTTAGGTTCTAGTGCATTAATGAGGGACTTCAATACCACACTCATCAGTAGATAGGTTATTCAGACCAAAAGTCAACCAAGAAACTTTAGAGTTAATCTGCATGTGGTAATTTGAAAATGAACATCCCCTATGGGTTCATAGATTTGAATACTTGGTCACCTGGGAGTGGTATTATTTGAAAGAATTAGGAGTTGTAGCCTTGTTGGAGAAACTGTCATTATGAGGTAGGCTTTGAGGATTCAAAAAGCCCATTTCATGTTCAAAGTCTCTCTTCTTGCTGCCTATGGATCTTGATGTAGAATTCTCAGTTACTTCTCTAGCACCATGTCTGCCTGCATGCCACCATGGTTCCTATTATGATGAAATCAGACTGTAAGCAAGTCCTAATTAAATGCTTTCCTTTATAAGAGTTGCCATAGTCATGGTGTCTCTTCACAGAAATAGAACACTGACTATGATACTGTATCATAGATTAACGGGACCCATGTTCTTTTTAGCAACTCAAAAGATAGATCACATTTTAGATCATCAAACAAGCCTTAACAAATGCAAAGAGTAAAAATTATTTCTTGCATCTCATCAAGTTATAATGGAATAGAGCTGGAACTCAATAGCAAGAAAAGCCACAGAAATTAGACAAACTGTAGGGATTGAACAATATAGTCATGAATGACAAATGAGTTCTTGAAGAAATCATGGAGAATATTGGAATATTTATAGGTAAGCATGAAAGCACAGCTTATCAGAACCCTTTGGACAGAGCAGAGGCAGTCCTACTACAAGTTCATAGCCATGAGTGTTTAGGCTTTTGAAAACCCAGAGACTGCCAATAAATAACCTAATGATGTAACCTCAAAATTCTTAGAAAACCAGGAGCAAGCCAAACACAAAAGCAGTAGGCAGAAATAAATAATGCGGTTAAGGAAGAAATTAACTAAATTAATTCCATGGAAAACAGTACAAGAGATCCATGAACCATGAGCTAATTCTTTGAAAAGATGAGACAAATTCTTAACTAACAAAAGATTGAGTGAAAAGACTCATAGTAATAAAATGACAGATGAAAAGGGAGTCGTTGCAACAGATGCAGATACAATCCAGACTACCACATGGAAAAAATGTAAACCTGCATTCAAAAATTAAAAAGCGAGACATTCACTGACATGTCATCCACTGAAGCTAAATGGAGGGAACACAGGCACCATAAACAGAATGACAACAAGAGTCTCCCAAAATACAAATCCTCACGACTAGACAGACACTGCCAAATTCTACCAGACATCTAAAGCAAAGCAAACACCAATGCTTCTCAAATTATTCCATAAAGTCTAGTCACAGTGTTCCATGATAGTTCCTGTAATCCCATCATGGGGACACAGAGGCAGGTGTGAATCATTCAAGAGAATCCTTGGGTACATAGTGAGTTCAAGGAAGGCCAAGGCTATAGTCCTTATCTCAAAACAAAACAAAAGTTTCACAAAACAGTAAGGGAAGTAATCCTCTTCTATGAAGCTACTATTACCCCGATGCCAAAATCAGGTAAGAACACAGCTACAACAAAGGCAACTATAGATCAATCTCTCCAGTTAGCATAGATACAAATGTTTTAAATTAAAATACTTGCAAATTAAATTCAGCAATTCATTAAGCAACCATGACCACGACTGACTTGGCCTCATTCAGGTATACAAAGATGGGTCTCCACGTGCAAACCAGTAAGTATAATACAGCATTTAAGTGGGCTTAAGGACAGAATTCACATGAGCATCTCAACAGACACGCAAAAAGGCTTTCTTTTTTTTTTTTATCAATTCAGCATCCCTCATAATAAAATTCCTACAGAAACTAGGAAGAGAAGGAACATACTTTGAAATAATAAAGGCTATATGCAACAAGCCTATAGCAAACATTAAAGAGAGAAACTGAAAATATTTCCTCTAAAATTAGGAAAAAGAAAATGGTGACTCCAGCCCTTGTCTACAGTTGTATGGCTAGAGAAAGAAACAAAAAGGATACAAATAGGAGTTGGAGAGATAGCTCAGGAGTTAGGAGTACATACTGTTCTTATGACATACCTAGGTTGGGTTCCCATAATCCACAAGTGCTCACAACCACCAGAAGCTCCAATCTCATCAGATCTAATGCCCTCTTCTAGACTCAGAAGGCAACTTCTCATATGTGCACATTCCCCACATACATACACACAAACCTACACGTAATAGTTATGGAAACAAGTCCAGGAAAACATTGAAATGTATTAAAGGGGAAGATAAAAATGGGAAAGGGGAGATTCTAATTATCTCTATTTATAGATGACACGATCCTGTTGAAAAGGCTGCAGATTCTACTAAAGAACTCTGAAGTCTGATAAACTTGACACTAGCTAGAGTCATCAGACAGGAAGGAGAGTCAGATGATGAAATGCCTCAGTGAGATCCAGCTGAAAGACATTTTCTCAATTAGTGATCAATAAGAAGAGCCAAGCACATGGTGGGTGGTACCACCCCTAGGTTGATGGTCCTGTGCTCTAAAAGGAAGCAGGCTGAGCAAGCCTTGGGAAGCAAGCCTGTAAGCAGCACTCCTAATGGCCATCAGATCCTGCCTTTAGGTTCCAGTTTTGCTTCAGTTCCTGTCCAGACTTCCCACAGTGAGGGACTATGATCGGGAAGTGGAAGCCAAATAAACCCTTTCCTCCCCAATTTTATTTTGGCCATGGTGTTTCATCACAGCAGTAGTAACTCTCACAATAACATCTACAGTGAAAATTTTAAGTGAAGTGAAAAATCATCTATAATGAAAAATTTAAAGGAAACTTAAAGAAGATACTAGAAAATGGAAAGATTCCCCCCATCCTCACTGACTGGTAGTATACTGCAAAAATTACTATCTTACTAACAGTGATCTACAAACTCCATCAAAATTCCAATGCACTCTTTTCACAGAACTAAAAAAAAAAAAATCTTAAAATTCACATATGAAAGCACAAAAGACTGCACATGCTCAAAGCTATCCTCAACAGAAGGCACAGTGATAGAAGCATCTCGGTGAGGCCTGGTCTCAAACCAGACTACAAAGCCATAGTGATAAAAATAGAATGGTATCCACACAAAACATAAATGTACACCAGTGGAAGAGCGCATGGGAGCTGCACACAAACCCACACAGGAGCGGCCACCCATTCTTGACAAATGCGTCCAACACACTGGAGCAAATACAGACTCTTTAACAAATGGTTCAGGGAAACTGAATATCCATCGACCTATGGATCAATGAAGCTACATCTCTACCTCCCTACAAATCTATTTAACATGGATTAAGTCCTGATCCTGCTTTAGAAAAAGCAAAAGACTCCACTTCAAGATAGAGATGGAGGCAAGGACTCCAGTAGCTCTGGAGATAATTGGGAAAAAAAAAACCCTGACAATCAAGGTAGCATAAAACTAAAAGCTTTTGCAGAGCAGAAGAAACAACCTATAAAGCAGAAGACATAGTTGTGACCCATAGCACTGGAATCTATAAGGAACTCAAAAAATTAAACACTTTGCACTATCAGCAAACAGAAAAAATGGATAGTTCTCAAAATAAGAAATGCAAATGGTCACTACAGATATGAATCTGTTAAACATCCTTCGCCATCAGAGAAACACACCGCAGAACAACATTGATGTTCTGTTCTCCCCACATCTGAACAGTTGTGATTAACATAACTAACAACAAGTGCTAGTTGTAATGTAGAAAAAGAAACTCCTTATGCCCTGTTGGTGGGCATGTAAGCTGGCACAACCACCACAGAGATTAAGATAGGGGTTACTCCAGAAAAGCTCTACCACACACACACACACACACACCCATACAACCCTGCCTGTATATACTGTGGACTCTAAGGTAGCATACAACAGAGAAATTAGCACATCTGTACGCATCCTTACATGATTCACAATAGCCAGGACATCAAACCAGCTGAATAATCCATCAAGAGATGAGTAGATAAAGCGAGATATGCACACACAATAGAGTTTTATTCAGCCATGATGAAGGATGAAGTTATATCAAGGGATGGAACTAGAGAGCATCATCTTCATGAGAAGAAGTCAGGTTCGTAGAAAAATTCCACTTATCAATATTCCCGCCCATAGGTAGAGTCTGAATATCTTAAAAGTAGAGGGAGATGGAGGGAATTAAGAGTGTAGAAATGGGTTAGACAAACGTGGAAAGGGAGAACAAGAGAGGGTATTGGAGGGGAGAAAGATAACGTGTGTTTTTCTTTGATAAGACAATTCTAGTTTTAAATATAAATTCATTTATTTATCACATATATATTTATAATACACGAGACATGGAGGTAGAAGGGGAATATTTGTGCTCAGGAAGACCAGGGTTAGGATAAAATGGAGGGAGTGAATTTGAACCAGGGACAATGATGTAAAAATATGAATACCCATTCTAACTAAAACAAAGTGCAATGAGTTCTTTTTACTTGAAGTATTTAATTTTTAATTGTATGTATATGTATGTCCCTGAGCATGCACGGATGCGTGGCATGCACATGCATGCAGGTGCCTTTGCACATCAGAAGAGTGCATTTGATACCCTGGAGCTGGATTTAGCTGGCAGTTGTGAGCTCTCCACCAGTGGTACTGGGAACAGGACTTGGGTCTTTTGCTAAAGTAGCATGTGTTTAATCCCCAATACTCTCTGTCATGGTTATAAAATCCACGACCAAAAGCAACCCAGGAGAGAATGGGTTTATTTGGCTTACATTTTCAGTCTATCACTAGGAGGAGTCAGAAAGCATGGAGAAATGCTGCCGCTTACTAGCTTGAAGACAGATGCATGTTTAGCTAGCTTTCTTACAGAGTCCAGGTCCACCTGCCTAGGGATGGGGCTGCCTGTGGTGTGCTGGGCCCTCTCATGTCAATCACCCACCAAGACAATCTGAGGGCTATGGCCACAGGCCGATCCAGGTAACTGTTCACTAGAGGTTTTCTCTTTCCGGGTGACTCTAAGTTGACGATAGAAAGTTACCAGCACATGCCATCTCTCAAACCCTAAAATTGGGCTTATTGAAAAAGCACATAGGAAAGACCATCAAAGAAATAAAAGGAAGGAGAGGAGAAGGAGGAGGAGAAGGGGAGAAGGAGGAAAAGGAGAAAGAGAAAGAGGCAGAAGTGGAGGAGGGAAGAACCAGATATAAATTGTCACTAAAATGTGAGACAATAAGATCACTCACTGGAAAGGTTTCACAGAAGAGTGGCCAAGGTGACAGCATAGACTATCAATAAACTTGAAGACAGATTAAGAGAAAATTATCAAAACTTAAAAATATATTTTATTGAGACCTCCAAATGAGAAGAAAAATATAGAGAAAATAGTTATAAAATTTACAACCCACATTTCTCCAGGTTTGATGGTTGTCATTTATTTATTGATCCAAGAACAAAGTAGATTCTAAACAGGATAAATATAAAAAACACATGCTGGTATAGCCCACTCAGTGGTTGATAAAATATCTAATCAGATGAGCCTAGTTAGAAAACACTTGGGTGAATCCCTGGGGCGGTGTTGATGGAAGAGACAGAAATATTATTAGGATATTAGGAATCAAATATTCTGGGCACCATTGGAAGGCAGGTATTTATTGAAAATCTTGAAAAGAGGGTCCAAGGAAAAATCACACCGGAGACTTGGACAGTAAACAAATCTGTAGGGTAGAGTATGCCTCTAATTGTTGTGTCATCACAAGTTTAACACTCACCATATGCTAATGTCTTAGCATTTTTATTTAAGGCATGAAATAATAATTTAATTAAGACCAGCAATGAAAATAGTGAACATTGTATTTGTGTCTCGTAAAGAAGTGTGAAAAAGTCTTTCATTCATTCTGGCATTGCTAGTGTGAAAGGGGAGAGAAGGAGGAGGAGGAGGAGGAGGAGGAGGAGAGAGAGAGAAAGAGAGAGAGAGAGAGAGAGAGAGAGAGAGAGAGAGAGAGAGAACAAAGAAATGGGGTTGAAGAGAGAATCCACACATTTTTATCCATTAATGGAACGGAACACAAGTTTAATGCCCACTCTCCACTCTTCTGGGATAATCTTACTGAGAGTGGCAGGCTCTGTTCTTGTAAACAGTATCATAGTTAAGGATTTTAATTTTTATTTTTATCAAAACAGTCCTTGTGTCTGGTAAAATTTCCACAATGCAGGAGACTCCACCATGCTGGCCTTTTCCCAGTCAGCTCTGGGTAATTCCCATTTCTTTCCTTTGTTTCCATTAATTGGTTCTTCAGCTAATTAAACCCACAAGTGTAGTTAATACAACTCTGGGGTCCTGGTATTTTGTTCAGTTACTCTCCTTCAGCTCCTGAGAAATGAATTTTTTTGTTTTTGTTTTTGTTTTTGTTTTTGTTTTTGTTTTTGTTTTTGTTTTTAGACAGGGTTTCTCTATATAGCCCTGGCTGTCCTGGAACCCACTGCATAGACCAGTCTGGTCTCAAACTCAGAAATCCACCTGCCTCTGCCTCCCAAGTGCTGGGATTAAAGGGGTGCACCACCACCGCCCGGCTTAACTTCCTTCCCAATTTCTCTAAATGTTTAATGTACCTATTATCTCTTACTCTTTCATTAGCTACTATTGTAACATTCAATAGTTACAATTATTTCCCTGGGGTCTGGAAAGATGCCTCAATGGTTAAGAGCATTGACTGCTATTCCAGGGGACTAGTACTAATGTGACAGCTGACAAAGTCTCTTTAAGTCCAGTACCAGAAGATCTGACACTTTCTTCTGACTTCTATTGGTACCATACACATGTATGTTACACAGAGACACAAGCAGGCAAAACATCCATACACGTAAGATCAAAATATAAGGAAATAACTATAAGGAATTTGCTTCATCGGTAAACATTATTACCATTAACTTGCTGTTTTTCTACCTACGCTTCCTGTAATTCCTTCCTGTCTCCTGTTCCATCTCCTATTAGCTACATATTATGATACATGACCAAATACTTATTTTCTTTTTCTTTTCTTTTTTTTTTTTTTGAGACAGGGTTTCTCTGTGTAGCCCTGGCTGTCCTGGAACTCAGTCTGTAGACCAGGCTGGCCTCGAACTCAGAAATCCGCCTGCCTCTGCCTCCCAAGTGCTGGGATTACAGGCGTGCGCCACCACCGCCCGGCGACCAAATACTTATTAATGCTTTCATTTTGTACAGAAGTATCACAGCATTCCTGCTTTAGTGTGATTAAAATAGTAAATAACTTGCATCCACTGCTTGTCTGCGAAATATAGTAAAGTGGCTTTTCATTCTCCATGATATCAGATGAAGGTTCTTGATCCACTTCAAAGACGATTCTTAGCATCAAAACCAAATATGTCTTTTTTTTTTAATTTGTTTTTGTTTTTGGTTTTTTTTTCTCCCACTGTTATTTTTGCCTAAACCAATGCCACACTCTGGGCTCTTCACACTGCACCAGACTTTCTTATCCAGGGTTTGCTTTTTCCCAGTATCCTTCCCCTTAGTCTCTTCTTTGAGAGACAAAGGTTGTTTTTGGAGAAGGCTGTTATGTGACCCTCATGTCTCTTCTTGATCCCCTCCTGGTGATTTGAGCTGGTCTGAATCAAAACTCCCTAGACCTTTGTAAGACATCTTTCTGGAAGTTCCCATCAGTGTCTTATCTGGTTGACTCTACTTTGTGGTGACTCTTGGGCCTTTGCCTCAATGATGCCAGAAAACAACCTCCAGTAACTAAATTACATGCAAATCGCATCCCCCGTGTATGTTTAGGCTTTAACCTTCTCTCACTATTGGCCAATAATTCTAGGCTAAAAATAATCATCTCCAGAGTCTTTTTAAAAGCATCTCATCCTTTGTGTTTTAGCATCCCCTACTACTCCTCAGAAGTCTGATGACAGTGTGACTCTCATGCATGTGTATGTGAACTGTTTTATCTCTCCAAAAAGTACTTGGATCTTCCCTATTTAGCATTATATATATTTTTATGAGGATGTATCCAAGCATAAGGTTTTTTTTTTTAATTTGTTGCACTGAACTTTCTACTGAGTTTTCAGTTCTAGAAAGTTCTTTTATTATAATATAATTTCTCTACTTATTTTTCATCTCCTTTTCCAACACTTCCTTTAATAAGACAATAGCTTTCTTGGGTTGTTCTTTTAACATCTCATTTTAAATTTTTTGAGTATTTTATATTATCTATCTCTGTCTTATACCCTGACAAGTTTCTCAACTTTTAATTTTCAATGTTTCAATTGAATCTCTAGTTCCAACAATCACCCTTTTAATACCAGAAAAATTGTCCCACCGTAAAGATCCTGTGTGACTTCTGTGGGGTTTAGCTTTTACTTCACACAGTGCCCTAGTTAGCATTAACTTGATGCAGCCTGGAGTCATCTGAGAACAGAACAGTTGAGGAACTGCCTAGACCAGATTGGCCCATAAAATTGTCTGTGGAGGGTTGTTTGGATGGTTAGTTGATGTAGAAGAGCACAGCACTCAGTAGACGGCACCTTCCATGGACAGGTGGCTGCAGACCAAAAGCTAACTAGGCATGAACCTGACCAAACCAGCATGCGGTGTTCCTCCATGGCTTTTGACCCACGTTCCTGCTTGTTTTTTTTTTTTTTTTTTTTTTTTTTTTTTTTTTTTTTTTTTTTGAGACAGGGTTTCTCTGTGTAGCTCTGGCTGTCCTGGAACTCACTCTGTAGACCAGGCTAGCCTTGAACTCAGAAATCCGCCTGCCTCTGCCTCCCGAGTGCTGGGATTATAGGCATGCGCTACCACGTCCGGCCTCCTGCTTGTTTATGTAGAAGAATGCAAATAGATTCATACCGATCACCCTGCATAGAACTCAAGTCCAAGTGGATCAAAGGCTTCAATGTAAAACTGGATACACTAAATCCAATAGAACAGAAAGTGACGACTAGCCTTGAACTCATTGGTACACGAGACAACTTTCTGAACAGAACACCAAAGGCTTAGGCCCTAAAATCAACAACTGATTAATGGAACCTCATGAAACTGAAAGCTTCTATAAAGCAAAGGACACTGTCAACAGGACAAAACAGCAGCCCACAGATTGAGAAAGGATCTTCACCAATCCTACATCTGACAGAGGGCTAATATCCAAAATTTATAAAGAACTCAAGAAGTTAGACACAAAGAAACCAAATATCCTAATTTAAAACTGGAGTAGAGGAGCTAAACAGAATTCTCAATAGAGGAATTTCAAATGGTCAAGGAACACTTAACAAGAAATGTTCAAAATCCTTAGAAATCAGGAAAATGCAAATCAAGATGACTCTGAGATTCCATCTTACACCAATCAGAAAGGATAAATCCAAAAACTCAAGTGATAGTATATGCTGTCGAGGATGTGGAGAAAGAGGAACACTCTTCCATTGCTGCTGGGAGTGCAAACTTGTACAACCACTTTGGAAACCAATTTGGAAGTTTCACAGAAAAGTGAGAATAGTTCTACCTCTAGACCCAGCTATACCACTCCTAGGCATATACCCAAAAGATACCCCACTATACCACAGGGACACTTGTTCATCTATGTTCATAGCGGCTTCATTCATAATAGCCAGAAACTAGAAACAATCTAGATGTCCATCAACTGAAGAATGGATAAAAAACAAACAAAACAAAAACAAAATCATGGTGAATCTACACAATAGAATACTATTTCAGCTATTAAAAACCAAGACACCATGAATTTTGTAGGCAAATGGATGAAACTTGAGAATATCATCCTGAGTGAGGTAACCTGGACCTGAAAAGATATGCATGAAATATATTCACTTTTAAGCGGATATTAGCCATAAAATACAGGATACCCCACGCTATACTCCACAATCCCAAAGAAACTAAACGAGAAGAAAAGCCCAAAGGAAGATGCATGAATCTCATTTAAGGGGGGAATAAAATAGTAGAAGAGGCAGTTAGAGGGAGGGAACTGGGTGGAAGAGGGGGTGGGGAGGGAAATGGGGGGGCAGTGTTTCTGGGTCAGATGTGGGAAGAGACAGGAAAGATGGCCAGATGGCTATGAGAATGAAAATCTACAGCTGGAGGGTGGGGGAGGCATCTCAAGTGTGTGACAGAGACCTGGGTAACCCTATCTCAAAAGAAGACTCATGGTATGCACTCACTGATAAGCGGATATTAGCCTAGAAGACTGGAATACCTAAGATACAGTCCACATATCAAATGATGTCCAAGAAGAAGGAAGGAGTGGCCCCTGATTCTGGAAAGGCTTAGTGCAGCAGTGTAGGAAAATACCAAAACAGGGAAGAGGGAAGGGGTGGATGGGGGAAGGGGGACAGGGGTGGGGGTGGGGGGGAGAGGGCTTATGGGACTTTCAGGGAGGGGGAGCCAGGAAAGGGGGAAATGATATGAAATGTAAATAAAGAATATATTGTATAAAACAAAAAGAGCTCCCAGGGACTAAACCACTAACCAAAGGGTACACATGAAGGGACTCACAGCTCCAGCTACATATGTAGCAGAGGATGGACTTTTCAGACACCAATGAGAGGAAAGGCCATTGCTCCTGTGAAGGCTCAATGCCCCAGAGTAGGGGAATGCTGGGTCAGAAAAGTTGGGGGGGGGTTGAACAGGGGAGGGGGGATGGGATGGGGTTTTCGGAGGAGAAATGAAGAAAGGGGATAACATCTGAAATGTAAATAAAGCAAATATCTAATAAAAAGGGAGACACCCAAGAATCAATGGGGGTGACCTTAGTGGAGACTGGCAGCAGTGGGGATATGGAACCTGGAGAGGCCACCTCCTATAGCCAGGAAGAATCCCTAGTGAAGTAACAGGGTCATCAACCCACTCTCAAAACTTTTGACCAAAAATTTATCCTGCTTAAAAGAAATGAAGGGACAGGGGATGGAGCAGAGATTGAGGGAATGACCAAACAATAGCCTGCCCAACCAGAGACCCATCCCATGGGCAAGCACCAATCCCTGACAGTATTAGTGATACTCTGCTATGTTTTCAGACAGGAGTCTAGCATGGCTGTCCTCAGAGAGGTTCCTCCCAGAAACTGACTCAGACAGATGCAGAGAGCCACAACCAAACATTGGACGGAGCTTGGGGACTCTTATGGAGGAGTTGGGGGAAAGATTGAGGGCCCCAAAGAGGATAGGATCTCCACAGGAAGGCCAACAGAGTCAACTAACCTAAACTTGGGGGCTCTCAGAGTCTGAACCACCAACCTGAGAGAATATACAGGCTGGACCTAGGTCCCACCCCATGTGTGTAGCAGATGTGCATCTCAGTCTTCATGTGGGTCCTGAACAACTGGAGCAGGGGCTGTCCCTAAGACTGTTGCCTGTCTGTGGGACCCATTCCTCTAACTCAGCTGTCTTGTCTGCTCTCAGTGGGAGAAGAAGTACCTAGTCCTGCAGAGACTTGATATGCCAGGTTTGGGGGATAGAAAGTGGGGACTGCCACTCTCAGAGAAGAAGGGGAGGGGAGGGGGAGAGGCTGTGGACGGGGGAACAGAGATCAGGGTGTAAGGTGAAATATTTAGATAGATGGAGAGAGAGAGAGAGAGAGAGAGAGAGAGAGAGAGAGAGAGAGAGATTGAGATTGAATTAAAGGAGGGCAAGATCCCACCCAGCTAAGCTTCCATCCTGTGAAAAGGAATTAAAGAAAAGTTTAGGTCCAGGTGAGGTGGTACACGGCTTTAATCCCAGCACTCAGGAGACAGAGGCATGAAGGTCCCTGAATTCAAGGCTAGCCTGATCTACAGAGCAAGTTCCATGACAGTCAAGCTTAGGCAGTGAAGGAACCCATCAAAAACAGAAAGTTGGGGAAGATGTGATTGAACCAGTGGGTCGTGTTCCAGCTCCAGCAAGCAGCAGGACTTGGCAGTGTCAGCCAAGTGGTTCTGGCTTTAGAGTCAAGGACAGAAGAAAGGAATTATTGAATTTCCCTCTATGACTAAATAAAGCCCCTGAGGCCAGGGGTGTGGTCGGGGTGTCCCTGCATGGAGGCCCAGTAAGGCTATTGTGTGAAGCTGTGAAGATGAAACCTGTTTTTCCTTGGAGATGCTAAGATGTTAGGGATGCCAGAACCCTGGGGTACCTGCCAAGGAAAGCTACTAACAGGGAGTAGAACCAACCCAAGAAAAAGAAGAGTGATGCATTCAAAACAGTTGGATATCTGAAGCTTTTTGATTTCAAATATGGAGATGCAGACTTTGGAGTTTGCCCAGCTGGCTTTCAGTCTTGCTTTGGTCCAGAACTTCTTCACTAGGCACTCTTCCCTACATTTTGAAACAGTAATGTAATCCTGGGCCATTGTATGTTGGGAGCATGTGATCTGGTTTTTTAAAATTTATTTGTATGGGATAACAGTTAATAGATTGTATGAATCTCAGAAGAGACTATAAACTTTGGATTTTTAAATGTTGAGATTGCGATAGACTATGGGGATTTTTAAAAAATCTGTTGGTTTGTTTTTTATTTGGGGATTACAGTTAAAAGACTGCATGAACTTTGGACTTTCAAACATTGTTGAGAGCGTGATAGACTATGGGGACCTTTGAAGTTGAACTAAATAAATTTTGTGTTATGCTCTGAGCCTCTGGGGGTTAGGGAGTGGGATGTGCTTTGAACTGGAATGGCTCCCACAAGCTCATGTGTGTGAGTCCTTGGCCCATAGGGAGTGGCACTATTAGGAAGTGTGGCTTTGTTGGAGTAGGTGTGGCCTTTTGGAGGAAGTGTGTCACTGTGGGCTTTGAGGTCTCATCAAATGATCTGATCAAGTCATTCTCAGTGGGACAGTCTCCTCCTTGCTGTCTGCAGATGAAGATGTAGAACTCTTAGCTCCTTTGCCAACACCATGTCTGCTTGTACATTACCTGCTTCCCACAATGATGACAATGGACTAAACTTCTGAAACTGTAAGCCAGCCCTAATTAAATGTTTTCCTTTTTAAGAGTTGCATTGGTCATGGTGTCTCTTCATAGCAATGAAATCCTAACTAAGATAACTTTCATGATAATAAATTGGATTTAAAAAAAAACACCCAGATATCCTTAGTATGTAAAGAAGATGAGGGAGGAGGTTAAGTACACCCCTCCCCCATAACATCTCAGAGGGGTCATTTGACCTGATTCCCAAACCAGAACAGTATTAGTACACTTACATGAGTATGCTATTCCATAAGAATTTATGCTATGGCCTCATCCAAATGATCTCCAAAAGGGATCAGCCATGGTCTTGAGCTTGAAGTTATCCTAGTACTTACCCAGGCCTTATTTTGTCACTGGATGCTGGATTGCCGAGGACAGGTACTATGCCACCTCTGTGATAACAATAATAATAGCTGCTCATGCTATTTAGTGCTAACTATGTGTAGCGCCACATAAGGCAGTAAACACTTTCTCTCTCTGGTTTCGTTTCATCTATGCAAAGCATTCAAAGTATAAGTTAAAAACATTAGCTATCATCTAAGTTCGTGAATGTCCCGTAGACTCATGGCTAGGAGGATGCACGCACCTGCCTGCCTCTGGAATCTGCCCTATCTCTTCCATACACTGCTTCTGCCTGTGTCTGGCACATGGCATACACTCAATAGCTATTGATCTGTTGATAACACTGGGAACCAAATGCATAACAAAAGTGCCATTGAAATTCTTTGGAACTGTGTTCTACAGATCTGTGATGGAGGAGGGCTGACTACGTAGGAAAGCCACATGCATTCGGGGTGGTCTCCTAGAAAGACACATACTGTTTTATCAAAATCAGATCTCTCATTTGACGTTTCCTGATCCTGTGGCACCCAAGTAATAAGTCGCTTTTATCTTTGAAATCCAAATGCTGCTTAGGAGGCCGAGCATAACACGACTCTTATTTTGTTTCTTATATCACTTGGGGCCTCTGTGGGAAGAAGAGTCAATGTATCAACATACGCATGCTTGCTCGAGTATAAAAAACCAATTCCACTTATCAGAGTCTCTCCTTGTGCCTCTGGAGAAGCAATTAAGTCAAATCACTGACCTCTTCTGGAGTAGCTCATGTGTCAGTTTTATTTATATGAAAGTAGAATCTGGTAAAAGAAAATGTCATTGGCCTCAATTCTGTGAAAGTCTGTTTATGCAGAAAATACACACAGGAGGCCTGGCAGCACGGCTGATGATCTATTTTTCCTCAATATTCAGAAACATGTACGCATTAGATGATGAATGTTGTCCTTTTGTTCTTGGAATTCCTTTGTGCATTGCACACGGCTCTCCAGGGATGTCTAGTCATGTACAGTCACGATTTGCATTCAGATGTTTATCGAAAGGTTAGGGTCTCAGAGGACGGAGCCCAGACCCTGGCAAGCTCTGGGTTTGCCACTTCAGTCTATGTGAGCTACTATGAGCCATTCTGTGGGACGTGTCACTGAAGGCAAAGATGTGAGAAAAGAATAAATAAAATAAATTTTAAACGTGGTTAGGATTATTTTAAGAATTGAAAATATGGCCACCCTTCTTCTCCAAGGAATAACATAGTTATATGAGGACAAAGTCCCTTTTGTCTTTTTCTCCTGGTCTTTCCTACTTCCAGTCAATAGATGCCATAATGTATATATCCTCCTCTTTACCTTTTCAGTAGTCACCAAAATCTAGCGGTCATAACCCTCAAATGCAAGGTATTGTCTTAGCATTAGGATTGAGCTCTGGCATGGGGAAGGGGATGGCCAGTACCTGAGTCCAGCTCTCGGCTCATTTTAGCATTTATGGGAAACATGTAAGAGGATGTTCACCTGACTCCATGAGCTAAAGTTTAGTTTGTTGTTCCCCACACCCTTCATGCATGTCTGTGCACTACATGTGTGCCTAGTGCTCACAAAGGCTAGAAGAGGGCACCAAATCCCCTAGGACTGGAGTTAGAGACTGTTGTGAACTTCCAAATCTGGGTCCCTTGGAAGAGCAGCATATGTTCTTAACCACCGAGGTCTTTCTCCAGCCCAGTTTGTTCCTCTTAAAATTTTATATGACCCTTTAAAAATATTTTTTGGATAAGTAAGTGTTATGTGCATGCATGTATATATGCATGTTGATATGTATTGTGGCTAGAGGGCTCCACAAATGGGCAGCAGAGAGAGGCAGTGGCATTGGGTGAAGACGGGGCAGCCCTCCCTGAGATTCGCTGGTGAGGCTGCTGAGAGGTGAACTCAGTCAAGGGATCAGTAAGAAATCTCCCAAATGGGAATATATTGAAGAGCCAGTGTGTCCTCAGTGCAAAGCCTAAAGTGCTCTTCCCGCATGCTCGGGCGTTCCCTGAGAAGGACAGACTGACAACAAAGAATAAGGCTTGGCTATGAAACTCTTGCAATCCATGCAATATTGTGCACGGCACCAAGGAGAGTGCTTTCCAACAAGCAGCACCATAACAAAGGCCAGATGTCTCCTACAGATATAACAATATCTAGACCAAGGGCTGAACGACTGTGTTATGCACTGCAGCAGCCTGTCTTAGCAAAGGCCAGATACAGCACAGTGTTTTCCAAAAGTGACTAGCTATATAAATCAACAGACACAAAATAGGGTAGCATGCAAGTAAAAAGAGTTTATACAACCAGATGCAAATATCTCCAACATAATTTTAAGTGAAATGGTTAGAATCCGAAAAATGTGCAAAAACTGTTTTTACTTATATAAAAAAATATGTCCATGAAGATGGGCTCTGGCACGGTGGCTCAGCAGCTCATTCAGAGGACCCCAGTTTGGCCCCAAGCAACTACATGATAGCTCATTATCACCTATATATAACTCCAGTCTCAGGGAATCTGATGCCCTCCTCTGGATTCTGCAAGTCCTGACTACAGGAAGAGCATATACATATATACAAGGAAACACACACATGAAATATAAATAAATAAATAAATCTTCTAAAAAAGAATAAGAAGACAAACATGGGAAAGATATTAGCAAAAGGCATGTCTGGCAGAAGACTTTTACAAAATATATAAAGAAACTTTAAGCCAGGCAGTGGTGGCACATGCCTTTAATCCCAGCACTTGGGAGGCAGAGGCAGGTGGATTTCTGAGTTTGAGGCCAGCCTGGTCTACAGAGTGAGTTCCAGGACAGCCAGGGCTACACAGAGAAACCCTGTCTCAGAAAAAATAAAATAAAAAAAAGAAAGAAAAGAAAAGAAAAGAAACTTTAAAAATACATAATCATCAATTTTAAAAATGGGCAAAATATCTGAACAGATCTCTCATCTAAGAGAATATTCAGATGGCAAAACAAGTATTGAAACAATGTTCAACATCTTGTGTAATTAGGACATTGCAAGTTAAAACAACGAGATCCTTCAGAATGTGAAGTTCCAAACTCTGCCATCAGAAATGGCGAGCAGATGTGTCTTGAGCAAAGTTCATGCTCAGGACCCTCACAATTGAGTCACAAAGTCACACACAAGAACTCTTAATTCTTTCAGTAAGCCTATGAATTCTCGATGGGCTGTGTCCACAGCTGTCTTGAGCAACACAGTCCTCCTAGAGGCACAGAAACTTTCATGCATTGCTGGAGACAATAGAAAATGCCAAAAGCACTTCTGTATTTTTTAAAACACAAATTAAGCAAGTTCTCACTGTATCCAATAATTTTGTCCCTTTGGTATTCAGTCCAATAAGTTAAAATCTTGTGTCCACCTGAAAATCTGAACTTAGATGTTTATCATAGTTTTATTAAGAATCACTAAAACTTAGCAGCAAATAAAATGTCTTTTGGTAAGTGAGTGGATGAGTAAACTCTGAAACCTCCAAACAATAGAAGGTAATTCAGCTTTAAACACAAGTAAGCTAGTGAGGTTCAGAGGATGACTTGCATATTACCAAGTGAAAGAAGTCAATCATGAAAGACTGCAGGACAATGCTTTGTTCTTTTTGTTGTTACAGCATTTTTATTTCTTTTTTCTTATTTCAAGACAGATTTTTATGTAGCCTAATCTGCCCTCACACTCATTTTGTAGCACATAAATTCTTAAAATAGGCCTCAAAAACCTCTGTGGATTCCAGGGATTTTGAGAGAATCCATTCATTAAACCCCCATGTTCTCTTCCTTACTCCACACTCTGCTGTGGCCTAAAAGATAAAGGATTAAATCATCTAAGGTTTAGTCAAACTGGCTAAGTGACTTGTGGCTTACACAATTAGGGACACACCACTTCAGTTTTCTTTGCTTGTTCTCAGAGCTTCTGTCTTTTCAGGATCTGCACATACTGTTCTCAGCAGTTACTGGTCCCAGAAGCTCAGGAAGAAAGAGAGGCAAGGTAAGATGAGTCTTCCTCCCCAACCCTCTCTCTCATTGTATGCTTGGGTGTTAAATTCAAGGCTTTGCAAATGTTAGACCATAGAGTCATAGCCTCACCCCATAAATTTTTTTAGACAAGGTCTTGCTACATAGACCATGTTGACCTCAAATTTGCAAATACCTCCTGAGGGCTGAGATTGTGCAATACTATACCCAGCTCAAATACCTCTTGAGGGCCTGGATTGTGCAATATTATACCCAGCTCAAATACCTCCTGAGGGCTGGAATTGTGCAATATTATACCCAGCTCAAATTTCTTATTTGCCTCATTTTAAGCTTATGTCTACTCTCATATGCACTAACTCCTTAAAAATGTAATAAGAGGTGGATGATTGTGGCTCACACCTTTAATCCCAGCACTCAGAGACAGAGGCAGGCAGATCTCTGAGTTCTTGGCCAGCTTGATCTCCAGAGTGTGGTCCAGGACAACCAGAGCTACACAGTGAAACTCCGTCTTGAAAAAAGCAAACCAAAACAAGATAAGATATTGTTACTCATGTGAAATTTCCCTGTAACATCTTCCCTTCAAGGATTCCAACTCCCAACCCTCTTTACCTCTGCTTTCCCAAACACATATATAAGTGCTTAATAAATGTTTGATGAGTATAATTAGATTACTATGTAACTTTTGAGAGGGACAATCCCTTTTCTTCCTCCTGGGTGAGTATAATGACTTTCTAAGCCCTTGGAAGAATGGGCTGTGTATCTTTTGTGGCCTGGCACATACATTTGCTTTACTATGCTATGAGAAAACAAACACCCTCTATTCAGATTAGAGCTGAAGGTAGGGCCTTCTCAGAGGCCCAGGAAAAAAAGGGTCCTGCGGTGTGTGCTCAATTGTGCGTGGACCTCTGGGGCTGCAGGAGAATGGGGTGGAGGCGGGAGGGGCCATGGACCCATGGAGGGATTTATCCTGGAAACTGGCTTGGGAGAAGTCCTGGGTTTGTAACAATACGTCCTGCACTGGGTGGTAAATTCCAGGGGAAATGCTCTTGATTGGCCCCAGGTTGTTCTCGTTAGCCTTTCTGGGTTCCAGCCAAGGAGAGGAGCTGGACATTTCCCTGCAACCTGATGGGCGAGTTGACATGAAGGGCGGAGCTGCTATTGTCTTGGAGGGCACTGCCTAGAGGTGCTTATGCTGGGCTTGTGGCCACTGCTCAACATGGTGTCTTCTCTACAGCCAAGAACCCAACCCACACCAACCCAACAACAAACACACAGAGCTTGGTTCAGCAAGCCTGCTGAATAGAAGTTCACAAGTCTTGTGAATAGAAAAGGGAAGACATCTGATGGAGGTGTGGACGTGTCTCCAGAATCCTTTCCTGATGGTGGGCTCTGGTCTCTGCCTGGGTGTGCATCTTCAGTCCCCACAGCAGACACGGATGCTGCCCCTTCTTTTGATTATGAATGAGATGACTTAAATGAGAGATGTCCCCATATGCTCAGGCATTCAAACACCTGGTCCCCAGCTGATGCCACTCTCTGGAGAGGTCATAAGTCCCAGCCTCGCTGGAGAAAGTACATCACTGAACACTGACTTTGAGAGCTCAAGACCTCGCCCCAGTTTCCATTTTGCAGGACAACAATTCTAACTAGACTATAGTCTATCAGTTTTCCAACTATGTAGAAAGAGGCTGGCAGGGGCAAACAGAGAAATACAAACACAGAGCACTGAATTTTAATAGTTAAATAGCTAAATGTAATGAATGGTTAAGACACTTCCTGGGATAATACATTGATGAAATAAGCCATTATTTATTTGTCAAAACAATATATGGCATTAAAAACTAGAATGGTAGCTATGTTGTGGTGGCACGAGCCTTTCATCCCAGCACTTGGGAGGCTGAGTCAGGTGGATCTCTGTGAGTTTGAGTCCAGCTTGGTCTACAGAGCAAATTCCATGACAGCTAAGGCTACACAGAGAAACACAGTCTCAAAAAACAAAACCAACCAAACAACAAAAACAAAACAAAACAAAAACCAACCAAACAACAAACAACAAAAAGAAAAACAAAAAAACCTAGCATGGACGTTTGAGGAGAATGATGTGTTGACAAAGGTTCACCAGTTCTAACAAAGGTAACATTCTTGTGGAGTGTTGACAGTAGGGGCAGCTGTGTATTTGTTGGGATAAAGGGGTATATGAAAGTTTCTCATCATTCAGTTTGACTGTGAACCTAAAACTCTTCTAAAGTTTTTCTTGGATCTCTAACTGCTTTTTGAAAGCAAAACAAAAATCAGAGAGAAACTGTTTGCACTTAGGTTTCCTCCACATTTTCATTATTTTCATTTTTATGTCAAGGCACATAGTGGAACAGTAGCCTTGATAGGAATCTGATTTCACTTTTTAAATAAATAATCAGAATGGATTGTTAGACCACATACTTCTCTGTCTTTCATTTTGTCAAGAACCTCCACACTGCTTTTGCAGCAATGTATTCCTCCTCAGCAGTCCACAAACACACTCCTGCTCCCCCACGGCCTTGCCAATGCTGGCCATCGCCCGTTTCCTCCTCCTCGCTATTCTGACAAGGATGACGTGATTCTGGTTATAGTTCTGGCTCACTGTTTCCTGATGGTTAATAATACCCGGCATCTTTCCTTCCATACATTTGACACTAGCGCATCTTCAGAGAAAAGTCTGCCCACATATATTACCCACTTTAATTGGCATACATGTGCCAAGTTGCATGAGTTTTCATGCATGTGAGTGTTTTGCCTGCATGTATGTTTATGTACCATGTGCATGCCTAGTGCCCACAGAGGCCAGAAGAGGGTCCCAATTCTTGAGATTAGTTACACTCTATTTTGGGCCACCCTGTGGATGCTGGGAATCAAACCCAATTCTTTTGAATGAGCCATCTCTCCAGTCCCAAGTCCCCTATGTTGTTTTTGTTCTCTGTATTAATTCCTTATCAGACATAAGACTTCCAGGTAGCAACTCTAGGTTGCTAGGCGGCTCTTTTCTTACAATGATTCTTGCTGTTCAAATTATTTCTAGTTTGATGATAGCCCATGTGTCCCCCTTTGCTTTAAATGTCTGTGCTTTGCATATTATATCCATTTCCAAGTCCTGTGGAATAAAGGTTTCCCCTACTTGTCTTCTAGAAGTTTTTAAGCTTGGGTCATGAGTTCAAGTCTTTACCCATTTTCAGTCAAATTTTATGTATAGTATTCATTGACTTTCTTTTATTTAAAAATAAATCCATTATTGGACATAAAACTGACCCCTGGGGAGGTGCCTTCCCACCCTGGGTGTGGCCCTTGAAGACAACTGGAACCATGCATTTACTCACCTGTGCTGCCTGGTTTCTGAGAGAATTATCCCCCTGGGTCACAACCCTTGGGGTCATCATTGAGCTGCAAAGTGCAGCTTCTTCTTTTTTTTTTTTTTTTTTTTTTAGTTATTTTTATTTTCTATATTCTATGTTTACATTTCAAAGGCTTTCCCCTTTCCCAGTTCCCACCCACCATAGTTCCCATAGTTCTTCTCCCCCCCAACTATTCCCCAATCATTCCCCCTCCCCCCTCGGTTTCTTTACTAAACTGGATGCAATCTTTACATGCCCAGGGTCCTCTCCTTTCTTCTTCTTGGGAATCATTTGACTTGCTATTTGTGTCTTGAGTATTTAGTGCTTCTGGGCTCATTAATATCCACTTATCAGTGATTGCATTTCATGTGCATTCTTTTGTGATTGGGTTAGCTCACTCAGGATGATATTTTCCAGGTCTAACCATTTACCTACAAATTGCATGAATTCATTATTTTTAATTGCTGAGTAGTATTCCATTGTATAAATATACCACATTTTCTGTATCCATTCCTCCTTTGAGGGATATTTGGGCTCCTTCCAATTTCTGGCTATTATAAACAAGGCTGCTATAAACATAGTGGAGCATGTGTCTTTATTGCATGTAGGGGAATCCTCTGGGTATATGCCCAGGAGTGGTATGGCAGGGTCCTCTGGAAGTGACATGCCCAATTTTCTGAGGAACCGCCAAACTGATTTCCAGAGTGGTTTTACCATTTTGCAATCCCACCAACAGTGGAGGAGTGTTCCTCTTTCTCCACATCCTCGCCAGCACTTGTTGTCTCTTGAGTTTTTAATCTTAGCCATTCTGACTGGTGTGAGGTGGAATCTCAGGGTTGTTTTGATTTGCATTTCCCTGATGACTAATGATGTTGAACATCTCTTAAGGTGTTTCTCGGCCATCCGAATTTCTTCTGGTGAAAATTCTTTGTTTAGCTCTGTGCCCCATTTTTTGATAGGGTTATTTGTTTCTTTGCGGTCTAACTTCTTGAGTTCTTTGTATATATTGGATATTAGCCCTCTGTCGGATGTGGGGTTGGTAAAGATCTTTTCCCACTTTGTTGGTTGCCGTTTTGTCCTTCGGACAGTGTCCTTTGCTTTGCAGAAACTTTGTAATTTTATGAGGTCCCATTTGTCGATTCTTGATCTTAGTGCGTACGCTATTGGTGTTCTGTTCAGGAACTTTTCCCCTGTGCCCAAGTCCTCCAGGGTCTTCCCAAGTTTCTTTTCTAATAGTTTCAGTGTGTCTGGTTTTATGTGGAGGTCCTTGATCCACTTGGAGTTGATCTTAGAGCAAAGAGATAAGAGTGGGTCAATTCGCATTCTTCTGCATGTTGACCTCCAGTTGAACCAGCACCATTTGTTGAAAAGGCTATCTTTATTCCATCAGATGGTTGTGGCTCCTTTATCAAAGATCAAGTGACCATAAGTCTGTGGGTTAATTTCAGGGTCTTCAATCCTGTTCCATTGATCTGTTTGCCTGTTGCTATACCAATACCATGCAGTTTTTAACACAATTGCTCTGTAGTACTGCTTGAAGTCAGGGATATTGATTCCCCCAGAAGTCCTTTTATTGTTGAGAATAGTTTTAGCTATCCTGGGTTTTTTGTTGCTCCAGATGAATTTGAGAATTGCTCTTTCTAGATCTATGAAGAATTGAGTTGGGATTTTGATGGGGATTGCATTGAATCTGTATATTGCTTTTGGCAAGATGGCCATTTTTACTATATTGATCCTGCCAATCCAGGAGCAAGAAATATTTTTCCATCTTCTGAGGTCTTCTTCGATTTCTTTCTTCAAGGACTTGAAGTTCCTGTTGTACAGATCTTTCGCTTGTTTGGTTAGAGTTACGCCAAGATACTTTATGTTGTTTGTGGCTATTGTGAAGGGTGTTATTTCCCTAATTTCTTTCTCTGCCTGCTTGTCCTTTGAGTACAAGAAGGCCACTGACTTGCTTGAGTTAATTTTATAACCTGCCACTTTGCTGAAGTTGTTTATCAGCTGTAGAAGTTCTCTGGTGGAGTTTTTTGGGTCGCTTAGGTAAACTATCATATCGTCTGCAAATAATGATAGTTTCACTTCTTCCTTTCCAATTTGTATCCCTTTGACTTCCTTATGTTGTCTAATTGCTCTTGCTAGAACTTCAAGTACTATATTGAAAAGATATGGAGAGAGAGGGCAGCCTTGTCTAGTCCCTGATTTTAGTGGGAATGCTTCAAGTTTCTCTCCATTTATTTTGATGTTGGCTACTGGTTTGCTGTAGATTGCTTTTACTATGTTTAGGTATGGGCCTTGAATTCCTGCTCTTTCCAAGACTTTTAGCATGAAAGGATGCTGAATTTTGTCGAATGCTTTTTCAGCATCTAATGAGATGACCATGTGGTTTTTTTCTTTCAGTTTGTTTATGTAGTGGATTACATTGATGGATTTCCGTATATTGAACCATCCCTGCATCCCTGGGATGAAGCCTACTTGATCATGGTGGATGATCGTTTTGATGTGCTCTTGGATTCGGTTAGCAAGAATTTTATTTAGTATTTTTGCATCTATATTCATCAGAGAAATTGGCCTGAAGTTCTCTTTCTTTGTTGGATCTTTTTGTGGTTTAGGTATTAGCGTAATTGTGGCTTCGAAGAATGAGTTGGGCAGTGTCCCTTCTGTCTCTATTTTGTGGAATAGTTTGGAGAGTATTGGTGTTAAGTCTTCTTTGAAGGTCTGGTAGAATTCTGCACTAAAACCATCTGGTCCCGTACTTTTTTTGGTTGGGAGGCTTTCTATAACCCCTTCTATTTCTTTAGGGGTTATGGGACTATTTAGCTGGTCTACTTGATGCTGATTTAATTTTGGTATTTGGTATCTGTCTAGGAAATCGTCCATTTCCTCCAGATTCTCCAGTTCTTTTGAGTATAGACCTTTGTAGTAGGATCTGATGATCTTTTGAATTTCCTCAGTTTCTGTTGTTATGTCTCCCTTTTCATTTCTAATTTTGTTAATTTGTATACTGTCTCTGTGTCCTTTGGTTAGTCTGGCTAAGGGTTTATCTATCTTGTTGATTTTCTCAAAGAACCAGCTCCTGGTCTTGTTGATTCTTTGTATGGTTCTCTTTGTTTCTATTTGATTGATTTCAGCCCTGAGTTTGATGATTTCTTGTCTTCTACTCCTCCTGGGTGAATTAACTTGTTTTTCTTCCAGGGCTTTAAGGTGTGCCATTAAGCTGCTAGTGTATGCTCTCTCCAGTTTCTTCTTGGATGCACTTAGAGCTATGAGTTTTCCTCTTAGCACTGCTTTCATTGTGTCCCATAGATTTGGGTAGGTTGTACCTTCATTTTCATTGAATTCTAAAAAGTCTTTGATTTCTTTTTTTATTTCTTCCTTGACCAAGGTGTCATTGAGTAGAGTATTGTTCAGTTTCCATGTGTATGTGGGCTTTCTGTTGTTTTTGTTGCTATTGAAGACCACTCTTACTCCATGGTGATCTGATAAGAGGCATGGGATTAGCTCGATCTTCTTGTATTTGTTGACATCTGTCTTGTGACCGATTATATGGTCTATTTTGGAGAAGGTACCATGCGGTGCTGAGAAAAAGGTATATTCTTTAGCTTTAGGATGAAATGTTCTATATATATCTGTTAAATCCAATTGGTCCAGAGTTTCAATTAGTTTCACTGTGTCCCTGTTTAGTTTCTGCTTTCCTGATCGGTCCATTGAGGAGAGTGGGGTGTTGAAGTCACCCACAATTATTGTGTTAGGTGTAATGTGTGCTTTAAGCTTTAGTAAGGTTTCTTTTACGAAGGAGGGTGCCCTTGCATTTGGAGCATAGATGTTCAGTATTGAGAGCTCTTCCTGGTGGATTTTCCCTTTGGCCAGCAAGAAGTGACCTTCTGAGTCTCTTTGGATGATTTTAGGTTGAAAGTCAATTTTATCTGATATTAGAATGGCTACTCCAGCTTGTTTCCTGAGACCATTTGCTTGTAAAATTGTCCTCCAGCCTTTTACTCTAAGGTAGTGTTTGTCTTTAACACTGAGATGTGTTTCCTGTATGCAGCAAAATGTAGGGTCCTGTTTCCGTATCCAGTCTGTTAATCTATGTCTTTTTATTGGGGAATTGAGTCCATTGACGTTAAGAGATATTAAGGAATAGTAATTATTACCTCCAGACATTTTTGAAATTATATTTATTTATCTTATTTATTTTTTATATTCGAGAGGTTATCTTCTTTTGGGTTTGATGAGAGGAGGTTTCTATCTTGCTTCTTCCCGGGTGTAGTTTCCGTCCTTGTCTTGGTGTTTTCCCCCTATTATCCTTTGTAGGGCTGGATTTGTGGAGAGATATCTTGCAAATTTGGTTTTGTCATGGAATACCTTGATGTCTCCATCAATGGCAATTGAGAGTTTTGCTGGGTAAAGTAGTTTTGGCTGAAGTTTGTGTTCTCTTAGAGTTTGCATGATATCTGCCCAGGATCTTCTAGCTTTCATGGTCTCAGGTGAGAAGTCTGGTGTTATTCTGATAGGTTTTCCTTTATATGTTACTTGGCCTTTTTCTCTTGCTGCCTTTAGTATTCTTTCTTTGTTTATTACATTTGGAGTTTTGATTATTATGTGACGGGATGTATTTCTGTTCTGGTCCAGTCTGTTTGGGGTTCTATAGGCTTCTTGTATATTCATGGGCATCTCTCTCCTTAGGTTGGGGAAGTTTTCTTCCATAATTTTATAGAAGATATTAGCTGGCCCTTTAACTTGTAAATCTTCACTCTCGTCTATACCTATAATCCTTAGGTTTGGTCTTCTCATAGTGTCTTGGATTTCCTGGATGTTTTGGGTTACCACCTTTTTGCATTTAGTATTTTCTTTGACTGTTGAATCAATGGTTCCTATGTTATCTTCGGCTTCTGAGATTCTGTCTTCTATCTCTTGTATTCTATTGTTGATACTTGCGTCTATGGCCCCTGATTTCTTCCCCAGGTTTTCTATCTCCAATGTTGTCTCCCTCTGTGATTTCTTAGTTGTTTCTACTTCTGTTTTTAGTATCTGGATGGATGTGCTCAGATCTTTCGCTTGCTTGATTGTGTTTTCATGTATTTCTTTAATAGATTTTTGTGCTTCCTCTTTCATAGCTTCTACTTGTTGGCCCACGTTCTTCTGTAGTTCTTTAAGTGACTTTTGTCTTTCTTCCTTATTGTCTTCTTCTCTTTGATCCATCTTCTCCTGGATTTCTTGAAGTGATTTTTGTATTTGCCTCGTAAAGGCTTCTAACTTTTGATCCATTTTCTCCTCTATTTCTTTACGAGATTTTTCTATGTGTTCAGCTACCAGCATCCTGACCAGTGATTTTATATCCAAGTCTTGTTTTTCTGGTGTTTTAGGGTATCCAGGGATTCCTGTTGTTGGAGAACTGGGTTCAGATGCTGTCATGTTGCCTTGATTTTTGTTAGTAAGTTCCTTTGTTTTCCTTTTGCCATCTGGTTATTTCTGGTTTTAGTTGGCCTTGTTGTCAGTGGCTGGTGTTTGAATCTCCTGTGAGGCTGGGCTCACCTGTTGTTTCTCTGGGCCTTTCCAGCTGTGTCCTGGTTGCAATATGGAGGCCCGCCGCTACACCGCTGGTCTAGGGGCCGGCGAGCTGGTTGCAGAAGCAGCCTTGGTGCTCACCAGAGGGCTCGGGGATGTCCCACAGAGCCTAGGCGGGACTCCGCCTGCTTGGCTCGGAGACCCTAGCAGATACCCCCGTGAGTGTAGCCCTGGAAGGGGTGTTTACCTGGGCCTTTCCAGCTGTGTCCTGGTTGCAATATGGAGGCCCGCCGCTACACCGCTGGTCTAGGGGCCGGCGAGCTGGTTGCAGAACGCAGCTTAGGTGCTCACCCGAGGGCGGGGATGTCCCACAGATCCTGGGCCTTTCCAGCTGTGTCCTGGTTGCAATATGGAGGCCCGCCGCTACACCGCTGGTCCAGGGGCTGGCGAGCTGGTTGCAGAAGCAGCCTTGGTGCTCACCAGAGGGCTCGGGGATGTCCCACAGAGCCTAGGCGGGACTCCGCCTGCTTGGCTCCAAGACCCTAGCAGATACCCCCGTGAGTGTAGCCCTGGAAGGGGTGTTTACCTGGGCCTTTCCAGCTGTGTCCTGGTTGCAATATGGAGGCCCGCCGCTACACCGCTGAGTGCAGCTTCTTCTACCTCTGTCTAAAGACCCTGTCTCGGACCTTTGGTACCAATGTTTATACCTGCTGACCTTTAGTACTTCCATTGAACCTAATTAACCCCAAATAAAACCCTATCTATCCTAGCTTTGCCCTCAGGAAACCACCGCTCATGACAGATTCCTGGCTGTCACCACGGCTATGCCAACCCTTAGAATCCCTAAGTTGAGGGAGGGGTTGATGGGTAGAAATTTAAATAATTCATGTTTTGCACAGAATATGTGATTTTTGGCACAGTGAAAGACTCGGCATCTGGGCTTTCCGACTGGAGAAGTACAGTGTTTATAAGAGAGCCACTTGACTTTCTAATGCCACATGATAAGCGTGTTAGCCTACAAAAGTATTGTGCAGGAAAGCTGAACTACAGTGACCTGGCAAGAGAGACAATGCCATTCACCATTGCTGGAGTTATTCCCCAGACATTCGAAGATCACTGTGTCTGGGAAAACACACGATAAGACACAAACGTGGAAGTGTAAGGATGGGAGAGCCATATGTTGATTCTAGGGATTTCAGGAAAGAGAAGCAGAAGGAAGGTCTCTGCTCCATATCAAGGACGTTGGATTTGCCCTCTACAGGGAACTCATGCTGATGAGCGTTCCTTCCCAGACCTCAGTCACATCCTGGGCATCTCCAGGAGGCATGGGAGATGAGCTGACCCTGCTGGCCCAGCTGATAATAATGATCAACAGGAAGGAAGGATTTGTGAACCATTGCGTGCTTAGCTTCAAAACAACTCCCTTTAAGCGGACAGAGAAAAGAGAAAAGACGGAACCAGAAGAGGAGCACTTCCACTGGCTTGAAAACATCCGTATCCAAATGTTTCTGGCTACCAGCATGCAAATGTCTCTTTAATAGACAGGGTTCTGTGTGCTTATAACATTTTTCATTTTTTTCTAGAGAAATCTTTCTTTTTAATTGGGAATATTTTTTTTTCCTCACGGGTATATCCCTGGACTGTAAGTGCCAGCTTAAGCACCATGAAAGCAAATAGGTGTTTTCTCCTCCTTTTCCTTCCCCGCCTTTCAACTTTTAGAAAAGGTGGAAGAAAGTAAAGACTGAGAATTGTGACCAAAAATATGCAGGGTCACAGCAACTCCCTTTTGCTAACATCGTGTAAATAATGAATCAGTGCTCCCTGCGTGTTCTGCAGTGTGCCTGCATGGCATTTACATGTGGATGGGTCGGTGGGTTTGCTTTACAGCTAAGTATGATCTTCTGCTTTAAAAATGTTTCTTATTGGGCCTTGGTTCTTCCTCCCAGCCCCATTGAGCCCAGAAATAAAACTCGGACTCAAAATATATTTACAAATCCTCTGGCCATGTAGCTAGGCTCTTTGGCAGCTAGAATCATGACTTAAGATAACCCATTTATTTTAACCTACATCCTGTCATGTGACTGGTTACCTGTGCTCAGGTGCCATGTGTCCTTCTCATGTCTTCCCAGGCATATCTCCTGTGGCTCACTCTATCCCAGAATTCTCTCTGCTTTCCTGATGTCCCCCTTCTATTCGACCCTTTCCTATAGGCCATAGTTGTTGTTTTTTTTATACATTGACAAGTGATATATTCATTCAGTACACAAAATATTCTCTCTACAATGGCAGTTAGTTTGGGTCAACTTGACACAATCTAAAAGTATCTTCAAGTTGCTTTTGATCATGGTGTTTATCATAGCAATAGAAAGTGAACTTGACAGCTCCCACAGAAACCTAGTAGACAGGAGGCCTCCTGGGTAAGTGCACATACATTATGTGCCTTAGCCCTGTCAGGGCCCTAGAGACACAGAGAAGGAAAAAGATGGTGGTGGGGATGATAGAGGTCATTACTAAGGCTCTCTATAGGCCATATACCCTCCTTCTGGCTTTGTTCATTTAACACCGTTTAACTGAGTGATTACCTTGTGCCCAACAGTAGTTCACGGTACTTGAAAGTCATTCTCCTCTGAAGCTTCATGGGAATTGTGAATGATACCGTGCACTCTCAGCTCATACACATAGAAAACGAGGACTTAGCAGACTTGTTTAAGAGAGGAAAGAGTTGTGGAGAAAACTAGATCAGAGTCTGGTGGGTTTGGGCTGCGGGGAAGGGAGACCTAGGTTGCAACTTCCAAATGAGTGCTGGCCATAGGCCTCTGAGGGGTGACATCAGGAGCGACCTACAGCTGCTGTGACCAGAAGAAGGTCTTGAAGAAGAGCAGCCTGAGCTGCGGCTGTGAGACAGGGAGTCTGAGGTTTGCTCCAGCTGAAGCAGCAAGCCGTGAAGAGGGAGTCACAGTCACGTGGTGTCTGGTCTCACGGACATTTTTAACGAGTCACACAGTTGTTGTGTTGAGAATAATACTCTCTCTACCTCCCAGAGATATTCAGTCCAATATTGTCCTCAGATTCCTGGGATTCTCGTTTTATGAGTGAAAAGCGAAGGGGTAAGGAAGTCAAGCCATTTCACTTTTAAGTGACAAGGTTGGGAGTCAACCTCACACAAGCATTATTGTCGCACTTCTAGACCTGGGATCGCATGACAACTGCATTGAAAGACCAACTTTGACCACGTCTGTTCGTAACAGCTGAAATACAGATCGTAGGTACAGTGAGAGGCGGCGTGACTTAGATGGGACAGGACAAAAATAATAAGTCCACGGATTAACTCAGCAGATAACCATTGAGATCCTACTGTGGGGACCGTGAGGTCCTACTATGTTCATGAACAGTATGTTGTATATTGGAGGAACGCATTCACTGTTTCTTAGATTGTGTGTGTGTGTGTGTGTGTGTGTGTGTGTGTGTGTGTCTGATCTGTTTTAAAATGCAAGACATAGGGAGTATTTATTGCGTATGTGTGAAGGACAGATTTTGATCCCCAGAACGCATATAAATACTAGGTATGCATGGTGCTGCACTGTAATTCCTGAATTACGGTAAAAGAGGATCCCCAGAGCAAGCTGGCTAGCCACACTTGCCATATTAGTGAGCTCTGGATTCCACTTGCCTCAGTGACCAGCATGGAAAGTGAAGAACATATCAGCCTTGGCCTCCACATACATGTGCATGCATATCACACACACACACACACACACACACACACACACTGCTTATGTGAGTTCGGCTCCTAACCTTGCCACTTAAAAGTGAACTGACTTGATTTTCTTGCCACACACACACACACACACACACACACACACACGCACACACACGCATATAAACACAAGAAAATCTAAACTAAAATAATGAGGAAAGACGGATATAAACAAATCTGTGTAATAAAGTCCTCGGGATGATTTCAAAGACTAAGGCTTCAGTAAGGTCAAGGACACAAAGCCTTCTAAGAAGGAGGGTGGGACTGTGATCTTTAAAGGCACAAGCATTTCCTCACATCTGATGTCTTGGACTTTGTGGTGCCTCAAACTTAATTCAAATAAATACCTTGAGAAGAATCTCTCTCTCTCTCTCTCTCTCTCTCTCTCTCTCTCTCTCTCTCTCTCTCTCTCTCTCTCCTCCTCCTCCTCCTCCTCCTCCTTCTCCCATGTGTGTGTGTGTGCATGTGTGTGTGTGTGTGTGTGTGTGTGCACTCTCGCGCTTTCTAGGAAAAAGGCTAAGATTTTCTCATTTGCAGCACTTTCTCTGGGTCTGACTATTAACTTTAGTTTTGCAGTTTCAAATGTTTGAGTTCTGCTGCTCGGGCACATTGCAAACTGTTGAGCAGCAAGAAAGCAGAAGGGAACAGAAGGCTGTCTGCGCCTTTCATTTGGAGAACTGTAATTTCTGGCACGTACATGTGTGTGTGTGTGTGTGTGTGTGTGCGCGCGAGCGTGCTTCCTAGGGGGATTTTAGAAAGACCCTTAATCTGCAAGGTAGCACATTGGCCTCTTCTGGATAAAGAGTCCATTTCAGTTCGAGTTTTCCCCATGAGAACTCTTGACTCCTCCACTTTGCCACCCCACTGCCTTGGTGAAATTTTGGATGTGATCCTTCCAAGGCACCCTTGCCAAGCAGGAGAGGAAAACAGGAAAGACTGTGCACACCTGGCCAACTCTAGCGTAGAGCCCCAAATTCCACAACTTGCTACGCTATGAAACATGGAAATCCATGTGACGGCTTCATCCAAAACTCAGACATGAAATACCAATATTCAAGAGCTGTGTTAAAAGAGACAAATGTGAGGGCTGTGACCCAACAGTGCCTCCACAAGTGTTGGCTCTTCCAGAGCTCTTTAAGTGATGGATCATTCTTCATCGGAACGCATGGCGGAGATGTGCACTGGTCATCATTCTGGCTACAATAACATCCCTCTTCCTCTGAGGGATGGCCACTGGTTTCGTTTATTCTTCCTGCTGGCAGGAAAGCAAACAGAAAGCTACGGAATCACAAGCCCCTTGCTAGGATTTCACCTTGGCCGGCTCTTCAGTAGCCTCACCCCAGGGATTATATAAATATTTTGTGTTCCCAGAACCTTGATCAGGCAATGTCCCGAAAGGGCTCAGCATGTAAACACTGACCTAAGCAGTCTGGTTTCAGATATTGTTAGTCTAGAGGAACTGCAATGGCTATGAGGAACACTCCTCGGACGGATTCTAAGGAGATGATGGTGGTGTCACAGATACCCTGGTCGATATCAACTGATGGAATACATCCTATCTCTAGGCCACGTATCAAAATTATCTAATACCCTGGGTCTGCTGACTGCTGCTTATGGTTTGTTCCACAGCAGGATTATAGTTGCTTTTCATCTTATGTCATGACACTTTAATATGAGAAAGTGAGGGCAAGAATCAGCTCTCGGCGTTGAAGACGGTGGCTCCATGACAGTCAGCCATCAGGACACGACTTAAAGATAACCAGCAATCTGTGTCTTAAAGATAAAACAGAAGCCAAAATGACGCGTGTGGCTCTCTGCCTCAAGACATGGATTGAGTGTTGCTTGGGAGGGCAGGGCTCTGCCTAAGGGAAATTCCATGAACCATCCATCATTGCACACGGTTACGAGACCTTTCCTAGGGAGATCGGAACAAATGCCTATTCACCCCTGAGTAGTACCAACAAAGACATCATTCTGCCCAAGTCTAGCTTGGTAACCCGGCGAGTTCGTTGACGTTATTTATGAGGACATTGATGATGCATTGATGCAGCAGCATTGGCCTGGAAACCAACCAACCTCAGCCCGGATGACAGCTCGTGAGAGCTGGATTCCTAATGCCCCCTGCAGGATTTGCAGGCGACTCCGCCAGAGAGTCCTTGTTCCTCAAAGGTGGTTTTCTGCTTGTCGACCTTGGGGATCCTGCCAGTTTCTAACTTTCTGAGCTTCCTGAGTCCTAGGTGCCCCCACTCCCTCCTTTCAGGAAGAATTGGTTCAGTTCAGAGGAAACAGATAGACAACACGCAAAAATGAGAGGTGCACAGACAGGAGGATATGAGCAGTGACCAAAAATAACAGGCAAAATGCCCATTGGTGGGGACAGATGCCTATCTTAAAGGGGCATAGACGCCTATTATTAGAATGTATTTGGTACCACCTAGAAAACAAGCAGATTCTGGTGATGTGAACACTGCTAACTGACACTCCTGCAAGGGCAGAGTGAGCAAAGCACGTCTGTAGTTTGTCTTGTGCTATACCTTGTACAGAGCTGCAGGCACAAAGATGTTGAAAATGGGGCGCTGCCCTAAGTTTGCCGTGAGGGGGTGGGGTCAGGCAGTAGGTATGGAATCATCACAACTCTGCTCTCCAAGGAATTTTTAAACTATCTTCAGAGGTGAGTCAATTAAGCTTAACTTCAAAGTAAACACTGAGCCTCAGTCTCTCTGTTCAGAGTTAGAATCCAGATGTCTTCCTCCAAAACAGACACATCAAGAAAGCTGAGAGTCTTAGAAAAAGAAAAAAAAAAGAACAACAACAAAGAATGGATTTTCAGAATAATACCAGAGGGTTTTAGCATCCCAGGGCAGAAAACCAGACTGAGCCATGTGAAATGGGAGAATGTATTCAAGTCGTCAAAAATAGACCAGAAGGTCATGGTCAGAAATAAACGTCTGGAATAAACAAGCCAGGTCCTGGGACACATACCTAGAGTGGCGGGCTAGTAGAACAATCTTCCCTGTCTACTCGGATAACTCCAAGCCTTTGGAATGGAGTGTCTCATTCCTGAGGCACAGCTGAGAGGGACAGGGTGATCTGGAGCAGCTTCAGAGGAAGGGCTGTCAAGGTGGTGGCAGGCCTAGAACATAAATATTGCCTGTTTGAGGAGAGGACAGCATGCTGGTTCCAGATCGCTGTGTGACTTTAGTAATTCGGCTCCAAGGAGCTCTGTTTCTGCATCATCAAGGTGAAGAGAGTGGGCCGGGCATCCAGGTACTTCATGGTCACACAGTATATCTTTTAGTTCAGGAGCTGAGGATGGCCCCTGTCCTTCGTTTCAGTTCATTACCTGTCACCAACCTCTGCCTTCCTAGTGGGATGCACAATAAGAGAAGAGAGACTGAGACTACACTCAGATACTTTGTCAATGCAAAGGCGTGGCCGGCAAAAGCCTTTGTAAAATCGGAAAGAAGGTGCACAACTTGCATGTGCTAGACAATATGTTACCGCTGAGCTATATTATTAACCCTAAAATTATATTTGATCCCTGGTCTTAAGAAATCAGCGGCTGCCCCTACCCCCTGGGGATGTTCCACCATGCTTTCCATACCGTGCTCAAGGCCAGTGAGTTTTCTTAGACCAGAAGAAACAGGACTGACCAGTTATCTACTCAGCCAGTAGTCTGTCTGTAGTGCATCAATGTCAAGGCACTCAAGGACATGGAGTCCATTTAAAATAGAAAGGAGGCACATCCAAAGCAAAGTCCAGCGTTGCTAGTCATGTACCATCCTTAGCCAGAGGCTCCCCGGCTGTTGCAGTGGGCCAGTCTCCAAGAAGCCCAATAAGGTGCCCTGCCTCTGATGGCCTTAGGGTGACCTCTGCCTTTGGTTGCTCTGTGTTCCACTTCTTTGGGGAAGCAAAGAACAGAGTGAGGGTGAAGTGGACCGGGATGCGTTAGGGATTGAGATGCAGAACCCTAGAACCCATGACTCCCATTCCTCACTGCGTGGCATATGAGCGAAGGAGCCTGGTTCAAAGGCACATCAGATAGCACAAGGTGGAATGCCTGCTGATAAACATGCTGATCTCATCTATCGGACTAAGGCCAGTCTGAGGGTCCACCTTCCGGTAGTGACATTGCTCTAAAGTAGTCATTTTTAACCCTGGTAGCCATTGCAGCCATCTAGGGAGCTGGCTCCGTAATGATGACGCCCAGGCAAGGTAGGAAACCAGGATCTCTGGGATCCAAAAAAGATTTTCCTTACGTGACAGACTATACCACAATGCACTGTATGTTTCCAGTGGCGAATGAACTCGAAATGTACAAAGCACTAGAAGACTCCTTGAGGAAAAGGAAAAGACCCTTAGAATACTATATCCTAACCTATAACATATTTGCTAAGTTCTCTCCTGTGGAATTACTGTTGATTCACACCTCTGAGAAGTGTGGTTTGACGCCAGCGGATCTTTGAGTGCATGGTGGTCCCAAGGAGCATCTGGCCCCAGTGAAGTGTTGGGTGAGGGCAGTTGCTGAAGAGGGATTTTGTTTGTTTGTTTGTTTTGTTATTGCTGTTGTCAGTGTTGTTTGCTTTTGTTTGAGACAAGGTTTCCTGTATCTTGAGTTACCCTTGAACTCACTATGAGGTAGAAGACAACCTTGACCTTCTGATCGTCCTAATTTTGTCTCCCAAGTGCCTATCATCCCTGGCTCGTGTGGTGCTGGGGATCAAACCCAGGACTTTGTTCCCCAAGGCAAGCACTCTAGCTAAGCTCCATCCCTAGCCCCCGAATCAGTCTGCTGTCTACTTGCTCTGTCGCATTTTCTCTCAGCCATCGCTGTAGTGCCTGTCACTTGGTAGAAACCCAGTGTGCTTTCAATAACCAAAGAGACCATTGTTAATCTTGACTGAAAATTTCAGCCCTCTAAATCTTCATTTATTTTTTTGTATTGGTGGGCCTTGAACCTAGGGCCTCGTAGAAAACGAATTTACCCCTGAGCTACACTCCTTGGTTGTCCAGATCTTTAGCTAGCATTAGGATAACTGATTTAGATGTGAGTGTGGTCAATATCTCATATCCATAAGGGCTGCAGGCCATGGTGTGATTTCACGTCCATCAACACTGTCCCTGCCTCCTTTTGTCAGACTAACCCTGACCCACATGTGTATCCTCCCTGAAGGATAGTTTTTGCCTTATCTGTCTCCACCTCATTAAAGAGTTCAAGACTGGCCTGGATATATGGCTCAATGGTCAAGAGCACTGGATGTTCTTCCAGAGGACCTGGGTTCAATTCCCAGCCCCCCACATGGCAGATCACAAGCGTCTGTCATTCCAGTTCCAGGGGATCTGACATACATGCAGGCAAAACACCAATGACATTAATAAATATAGATTTAAATAAAAAGTAAATTTTAAAAAGAAGTTCAAGATCCATCACAGAGGGGATAAATAGTGAAAATCTCTTCACCGTTTATGACAAATCTCAATGCTGGTCCTTTTAGTTCCACTTAATCCTGGGCTGTGGTTGATATTCTTTTGCAGTCATCTTATAGGTGATAGATTGGGTTGGGATGTAATTTATCAAAGCATTAAGCTGGCACACGGATTGTAAATCGCACAGTGCTTTCCATCATCAGTTCCCACTTCAGAGTCCTGGTCCTCAGCCCCACCCACTTGTGTCCTCCCAGCTCCCTCCGTGGCCTCCCAGCCATCACTGCCGTCCGCTCCTTTGGAAAGCCTTCCCAGGGACCTTCATGTCTTCCTGGTATCCACTGCTCTTCCCTACGACCAGATCTGCCGCTGTATTTGTGGCATTTGAGTGTAAAAGTCGCACTTATTCATTTCTGAATTACATCCCTAGCAGTTAACACATGTTTAATGAGTTTTTAAATCAATATATAAACTCACTATAGAATTATCTGGTCAATGTCCAAAACTACTATGTTCAGAGACCAAATGTTTTCTATCTCCTCAAGAAAGACGTCAGCCTTCCCTGCTTACGAGGTGGATAGATGGCTTCGTTTTGGCTCCATCTGGCTCTATGGTGGGTTCTTTCTTCTTCCGAAGTGTCTAGCCTCCTTTGGAGCTGTCTGCTCCTCCCCCTGTCCGTCCATCTGTCTGTCCTTCCGTCCGTCCTGCTGGGTTGCACCCCCCTTCCCCCACAGTGCAGCGCAGACCTCCTTGCTTGTCTCCCTTTGTCATCTTCCGCCATTTTTGTGATCTACCTTCAACACAGAGACAGGCCTGCCCTTGCCTTACCTGGAAACCTCCGATGTGCCCTATTGATGTTTTTGTTTTCCTGCAAGTCCCCTTTGGTTGTTTCCTAAAACTCCTCATTGGTGGCCTTCAATCAAAGCACTTAAATGTATTTGTCCCCCTTGTCCTTGTCCAGTCTACCTCTTACCAATTGTCTTCTCAACCAGCTGGCCTTCTCCCTTCCAGACATCGGCATTCCCTCTCACCTGTAGACCTGCCAGCCATATGGCTTTGTTCAGCAATACACTCAGCAGACTATGCCTTCCTGCCACCCAACGCCAAAGCCTCACCTCCGATCAAGGCTCATCCCAATCCGTCCCTTCCAGCGCTTTTAGCTTCCTCCCCTCCCCCACACACTTTAGTCCCTCTGTATAATTAGGTGAGAGCATGACTTTACACGGGGGACAGAAGGCAGAGATGGGATCTCTCAGGGTGTTGGCAAGGGGACAGAGCTGAGAAAAAAGGGCTCCTCCGGCAGAGGTAGTTGTGTGTTCTTTAATGCAAGCATAAGCTTTAGGAAAAGAGAAAAAAATAGGTGACCCTGTGGAGGTTGGGGAAGCCCATAGGCTATTAGACTGCCCAGGCCTCATGGCTTTGGGCTTTTTTATGTAAGTGAAAAGGGGGCTACTAAAAGCTTTGAGAAAATCTCCCGTAACAAATTTTTGCAGACATTTGCAGCACCTTTTCCCTTAGAAGGCTAGAGACATAGACGCTGGGTCCAAGCAACGGATTTCCTTTCTGTTGGAAATGCTAGACTTGGAAGAAAGATGTCAAATAAAACTGAAAAAAAAAAAAAAAAAAAAAAAGACCAAACATCTCAGATAATCAGAAACTTGCTCTCTAATGTGTGGGATTTTGCTAAAATGTATAATGTTTGCGTGTTTTTGGCGTTGTCATAGAAGCCAGCAGCATGTTTTCGAGAATGTGGATCTCTTCGGGTATTTCCAGGCTCGTACAGGATGTACTTTCAGCTGGCGGGGGGAGGATTCCTGGAGCCCTGACAGGGGCTCCCTTGCACCTTGCTGTGTCAAAACGCTCAGAGGTGAGAGGCCGCCTCTGACTCCAGCACGTACAGTTCTTTAGTTCTTTCAGCCTTTGGTGGGAGTGCCCACTGATGCAAAAACAGACAAAGGAGGCCAAAATCAAAAGGGAGCCGTTGTCACCCGCAACTCCATTTGCATTTATTTATTCAGAATTCATATTAAGTGGCAGTAGCAGCTTGTGCTCATCTTCTCTGGATCATTAAAATCTGCTCATCTGAGCCATAAACAATGGCGCCGATGCCCAGGTAGCGGCTCCAACAACCCCAACCCGGCAGTAATTGCACCGTGGCTCCCTGTAGCAGCCCACAGGCTCATTTGATCACAGTAGCTCAAGACTGGCGAGGGCACTCATTAAGCGAGTGTGTCTTAGGTGTGACCTGCAGAAAGACTGGAGGCACACAGGACATTGCCACGTCTCTCCATTCTTGGCTTAAACTGGTAAGATAAATAAATAAATAAATAAATAAATAAATAAATAAAACAGAGAGAAATCATTACAACTTTAGTCTGGCTCTGATCATAGTAGGACTTGTGTGATCAGAGCCTGACACAAAACGCAGGCTTCTTTTAGGTTCCCCCCACCCCCAGATAGCGTGGGGTTGTTAGTGATGAGGACAAAGGGAAGTGGTGAGACCATGCTCAGAGAACCAGGGCACAGAGTGAGAGAGAGCATGTGCAAATTAAAAACATATGATGTCACTGGACGACCCAAAGCGTGAACGCTGGCCTATTGTGGTGATCACATCTGTAATCCTAGCACTCGGAGGATGGAAAAGGGGGTGCTGGTAGTGTTGGGCTTCCTGGTCCATTAGCCATGTATGGTGGGGAACAATTGAAACCTCAGAACTCAGAAATGGAAGCCAAGAAGATAAAGAGGACAGGGCCAGCTTGTGCTAAATAACACGGCGTTTCTTTTCTCTTCTCTTCTCTTCTCTTCTCTTCTCTTCTCTTCTCTTCTCTTCTCTTCTCTTCTCTTCTCTTCTCTTCTCTCTTTCTTTCTTTCTTTCGGAAAAAAATCTGTGTTTAAAACTTTATGGTACTGATCCCAATCCCAGTCCTGTCAATTAAATGTTGAGGCCCAGATAAGTTCTGAGTGAAGTCAAAGCCGATGGTCAGGAGTAGAGTGTGAAGAGGAAGTAAAGCTGCAGGCCACAGGTAGCCAAGAGCCAGTCTTTAAGACCAGTGGCTGGTCCTTGGAGGTGAGCGATCCAACGGGAAATTTCAGATTCCTGATAGGAAGTCCTTCCAAACCTGACCTAAGACACAGAGTCTTTCTCTAGTCCTGAGTCCTTCAGTGTCTCCTGACAGAAGAGATGCTCAAAGCTCATTTGGTGAACAAACCCTCAGAGGTAATTAAACTCATATGTTTAAGAGAAGCTGAACCTGTACAAATCGGCTGCCGGGTCCGCTTCCATAAGGTCCCCACGGGCTTCCGTACCGTCCTCACGGGCTTCCATAATGTCCCCATGGGCTTCCGTACCGTCCTCACGGGCTTCCGTACTGTCCCCACGGGCTTCCGTACCGTCCTCACGGGCTTCCATACCATCCTCACGGGCTTCTGTACAGTCCCCACGGGCTTCTGTACAGTCCCCACTGGCTCAAGCCACATGGAATGAGAGGATGGTTTTCTTTTTGATTAGTTTATACCTACCTGGTTTTTGGAGCGTCGTTTGGGCATTTTGTTTTTGTTTACTTGTTTGTTGTTTCGCTTTGCTGATGTGGCACACGTATATATGAGCCTGAAGTGACCACAAAGAGAAAACAGAATTTGCTTCCTCCAGAACTACACACATGCTTCTCTGTTGATCTGAGAGATGCCGGGATTTAGCTTGAGTAAACCTGAAAAGATCCCCACCCCCATACATCACTTCTAGGGAACAAGGGGAAATTCTTAAGCCTGGGTAACCAATGTAACCAATCTAGAAAAAGAACCAAGAATAATGAGAATGGCTGAATGAAATTTTTTTTTCTCAAGCTAACCGGCCCCTGAAAAGGACTCAAATAGCTCAGACATAGTCTGAGTCCCCTTTTCAGAGGGGTGAGCTAATCTCTTCTGTGCCCGGGGCTCTTCATCTGAGGGACGGAGATAAAGAGCATTGTGAGAATTCAATGAGTCATTACATATGGATGCTTATAGAGGAGGAGTCTGATGCATACACGACTCGTGTGTGTGTGTGTGTGTGTGTGTGTGTGTGTGTGTGCGCGCGCGCGCGCGCATCCACATGCATGAGTGCCTACAGCATGCCTGCAAAGGCATGCTCATATGTGTGACTGTGCATGCGAGGGCCATCGGTCTATGTTGCTCGGCCTCCTCAATTACTCTGTTACATTATGCATTTGATACCATGTCTCACTGAACTGAGCTTGCTGGTTTGACTACACTGACTGACCAGCCAGCTCCAAGAATCCTCCTGCCTCTACCTTCCCAACGTTGGATTACTGGTGCATGTCCACAAGCTATTTTACTTGGATTCTGGGGACAAATCACTTTACCAATGGAGACATCTCTCCGAGCCCCGTGAAACTTTTGGCTAATGCTAACTTTCATAATTTTTCTTAACACAATTTCCTTTCTAGCCTCTGCAAAATGAATTTGCAGAGCAGCAAGCTCCTCCCCTCAGACAGAGAAATAATATTACTTCTTATGCATATATTATGTTCGGGTCATCTGACCTATGCCTAATCTGATCTTTCACAATAATCCTATGAGAAAGGTATTATTCAGTCAAGAATCCGAGGATTAGAGAAAATACATAACAGCCTCACCTAACAGGGAAGGGAACAGAGATTTTGAATTTAGGGCCAAATAAATCTAAAGCCACTGGGATTTTAGGTCCGTGGTAGAATTTTGCTTCGTGTGCTGCAGGTTTTACATTATGTCCCCAGAATGAATAAATAGATAAATAAATAACAAATAATATGTCTCATCTTACCAGTCTTGGATTATACACTACAGAAACTGCCAAACTGAAATTGGATTTAATTTAAATTACATAGGCCAAAGACCTTCTTTGATTCGCATATCTCACACAGATTAGATGGCTTGGGGCCTCTATGAGAACTTCCGCTTACAATCTTGCGATTAATTGGCCTTGTGGCTCTGATCAGAGGAAGTCTGTTTACTTCAAGTCACATGTGGGCATTTTTTTTCACTCTAATTATAACGTCAGCTCTAAATCTGTTGGTCTGTCACAAAGGCACAAGCTTAAACCCAGAGACGGACTTGAACTGTCACTGTTCCCAAGTAGAGACATCCTCAAAGGCTTATCTGAGCAGAAGGTCAATCCGAAGGCCTGGAGCTTTGCCCAGCCCTGCTTTCCTGCCCAGCTGAAAGCAGAGAGGCTCACAGACACACTGCTGAGAGGACTGGATTTGTGGGGTCAGCAAGCTAAATTTGAGAACCTGGAGCAGCCGGCCAGGCCAAGTGCGGGCTCTGTAGCCGGAGCCATACTGGACACGTGAACCCAAACAACACAGCGGCGCAAGGAAACACTTAAACGGAGAAGTGTTAGAAATGGTGTAAACACAGAAAAATGCAAAACAGCTTCCCAATTCAGCAGGGACAAGGAAACGGACCCCCACGGGGTTTATTCTTATGGAATATTGTGCTATTCACAGCACCCAGAAGAATTCCTCGCTGTCTGAGATAGTGCTGGGGTTTCACGTTAACCGAGCGACCCGCAGCATTATAGGAAGCACCGCGGACCTTTCGCTGGTTGCAGCAGTGGGTGAGGACAGGGCTCAAGCACACGGCCGTGTTTGGGAAGGCTGGGTGCGGCTCCAGAGAACCCACAGACATGCCTTTCCAACCAAGTCTTGGCTGCAAAGGGGCCACTCCCTTCTGACCACTGAGAGCCTTACCTGCCTATGTGCTTGTCTATAGCCTAAGCCAAGGGTACCTTGAGTCTGGATGTACCGGGGTGGCAATCACGACCACGGGAAAAACTCCCTTGCTCTAGAGAGGGAGAAGCCCTGAGGAGCCCAAAGCCCCTCAGCCGGTATTTCCCTCTTCCCTCTCCTGTGAGCCTTCCGGAATGTAAAGTACACGAGGCCACATTTGAGAGACTCAAGGGGAGCCCTCTCTTCATGTGTTGCCGCCATACTGGGAAAGAAACTCCCATAACCGCTCCGCTGTAGATGTCATATATCAATGGCCTCTGGCCTCAGTTTGATTCATGTAGTTGTCTCTAATATATATATATATATATATATATATATATATATATATATGCTGGCTAACTTTATGTCACGTTGACATGGGCTAGAATAGTCTGAAAGGAGGGAACCCCTATCGAGAAAACACCTTCGTAAGACTGAGCTGTGGCAAGCCTGAGGAGCATTTTCTTTTCATTTTTTTTTCTTTTTTTTTTTTTTTTACCACCATCATATATTTAATTTACCCTGAAATATATATCCCAGTTGATAGTTGTATTTCTTTTTTTTTTCCTTTTTTTTTATTGGATATATTCTATATTTACAATTCATTTCCCCTTTTCTGGTTCCCCACCCCCAAAGGTCCCACATGTCCTTTTCCCTCCCCCTGCTCCCTCATCCACCCCCTCCCACCTTACTGTTCTTGTACTCTCCCACAATGATGTTTTGGTCCATTCTAGCACCAGTGTCCACTCCTTTCTTCTTGTGAGACATCACTTGATATGTGATTTGTGTCTTTGGTGTTCCAAGCTTCTAGGCTAATATCCACTTATCAGTGACTGTATACCATGGGTATTCTTTTGAGACTGGGTCACCTCACTTAGTATGACGTTCTCCAGCTCCATCCATTTCTCTAAGAATTTCATGAATTCATTGTTTCTAATGGCTGAATAGTACTCCATTGTGTATATATACCACATTTTTTTATATCCATTCCTCTGTTGAGGGACATCTGGGTTCTTTCCAGCTTCTGGCTATTATATATAAGGCTGCTATGAACATAGTGGAGCATGTATCCTTATTGCATGCTGGGGAATCTTCTGGGTATATTCCCAGGAGTGGTATGGCTGGGTCTTCCGGAAGTATCACGTCCAGTTTTCTGAGGAACCGCCATACTGTTTTCCAGAGTGGTTGTACCAGCTTGCATTCCCACCAGCAGTGGAGGAGTGTTCCTCTTTCTCCACATCCTCGCCAACACCTGATGTCTTCTGAGTTTTTAATCTTAGCCATTCTGACTGGTGTGAGGTGAAATCTCAGGGTTGTTTTAATTTGCATTTCCCTAATGACTAGTGATGTTGAACATTTTTTAAGGTGTTTTCTCAGCCATCCGAATTTCTTCAGGTGAAAAGTCTCTGTTTAGCTCTATACCCCATTTTTGGATAGGGTTATTTGGTTTTCTGGGGTCTAACCTCTTGAGTTCTTTGTATACATTGGAAATTAGCCCTCTGTCGGATGTAGAAAAGAAACTGAGGAAGACCCTTGAAGATATCGGCTCAGGGGAAAAATTCCTGAACAGAACACCAATTGCTTATGCTCTAAGAGCAAGAATAGACTAATGGGACCTCATAAAACTACAGTTTCTGTAAGGCAAAAGACACTGTCAAGAGGATAAATTGGCAACCAACAAATTGGGAAAAAATCTTCACCAACCCCATATCTGAGGAGCATTTTCTTAATTACGTATTGGTGGGGGAGGGCCCAGCCTATTTTGGGTGTCTTCCTTCATCTGATGGTCTTGGGTTCAAAAAGAAAGCAGGCTGAGCAAACTGTGGGGGGAAAGCCAGTAAGCAGCACCCCTCCACGGCTGGCCTCGGATGCTCAGCTCCTGCCTCCAGGTTCCTGCCCTGTTTGAGTTCCCGTCCTGACTTCCTTCAGGGATAGGCCATGGGTATGGAAGGATAAGTCAGAGAACCCCCTTTCCCCCCACAATTTGCTTTTGGTCATGGTGTTTCATCATAGCAATAATAACCCAAACTAAGACAGTAGGAATGTAATTGCTATGGTTAACCTTGACTAATTAGCATCTGCCTTAAGAAGGGGGTGGGGCCAATTTCTGCAGGCCCACATTCAACTAGACAAAGGCTAGGAAGAAGGATCAGAGGGGACTGGCACTGGAGAGCAGGGGATAATGTCCTACACCTCCATGTTCTACATACGGAGCTGCACCTTATGCCCCGGAGGAATCTTTGCTTTCTCACAAGGATTTCCACTCAAAGCCTGGCTCTTGCTATTCCCAAGGAAAGTGCATTATTCCTCTTATGTCCCCATCTGGTCAGTCCCTACTACATCATCCTTTCCCTCTTTTCCTTCTTCATAAATTCTGTTTTCCATCATCTCTCTTCCCCTAGGCGCTAAGGTTTCTGATTATGGAGACAGTGTAGCATTCATTTTGGAATTCCAGTACCTAGGATAATTTCTGTGACTAATACATATGCATATATAATTGATACGTGCATATATAATTGATATGTGCATATATATGCCTTGGAAAATAACCGAGATGACACATGTTTTTAAAGAAGAAGAAGAAGAAGAAGAAGAAGAAGAAGAAGAAGAAGAAGAAGAAGAAGAAGAAGAAGAAGAAGAAGCTGGGCTCAGCAGCTCACTCCTGTAACCCCAGCCCAGGAGAGGCAGAGACAGGAAGATGCCCTGGGGCTCGCTGGGCAGCCAGTCTCTAAGTCTGCAGGCTCCAGGCTCAGTGAGAGAGCCTGTCACAAAGCATAAGGGGGAAGAGTGATTGAGAAAGACATCCAATGTCAATGTCTGACCGCCACATACATGTGCACACACTCAAACGCGTTCACACCTCATCACCCGTACCCATCACACACACACACACACACACACACACACACACACACACACAAGCAGAAGACAAAGGAAGACAACATGCCTAATTCATAAAGTAAAAGACTCCAGGAAGGAGAGTTGCCGTGTGTAACGTACTGAACACTGCGTCTCCGACACGTTCACAATATCTCCACGGGGCCCAGTGGGGATGGCAGCATCTTGGACCTTAGCTGCCTGTGCTCTAATTCATAGACAAACGTATTTCCCGACCTGCCCGAGGCTCTGGCAGGGAAGACTCGGATCCCCAAGCTCAGGTCATCCTGGTGCGGCAGGAACCAGCTGGGTTTTCAGCTATGTGGACGGGGCCATCTGTTTTGCTTGTCCACATAAAAAATATGCACAAGGAGTGTGCAAATCAGCAAATCCTCGACTCCCAGAGGACCCAGCTGGGATGTGCCCTCCATTTGGGGACCCATGAAAGGTAAATCCAGTGTCAAAAGACAGAGGGGCCAGCAGTGAGGCTAAGGCGCCAACAAATCAGACTCCATCATCTCTCCCTCGCCTCTGCCTGGAAAGCGGCCCATCTGGCTCCCTGGCCACATGGCCATTGTGCTGTGTGAGGGGCACTGCGGTGCATGCTGAGTGCCCGGAAAATTACCAGCAGCCTCCTGCCTCTCCCTCCACAGGCACCAGGAGCGGCTCACATAAGAACTCCCTTCTCTGATGCTCCTTGCTCTGCTGCCTGCCTGGTCCACCCTCCGTCGTTCATCTAATGAGCCTGGTGAGTCCAGGTGGCCAGGAATAGAGAGGCTTTTTGTATGCCAGTCTCAGAGAAGGGAGCCCTTTAGCGGTTCCCACATACTACCCTCCCCCCCACAATTCCCTATCACCTCGCTTCGCAGAAGGAAATTTAGAGCTGTCTTGGCTCTCTGGTTAGCACAGAGGACAGTGGATTCCACACTTTAAAAAAAAAATGAAGGAAGGGAAAACTGGAATAAAATGGGGATGCTGTTATGCTGCCACCCAGGTGCAGATGGTGTTTGGCAGGCCAGGACCAGGCCGTGATTGAGAAGAGGGTCCGTCTCAAAACCATTACGGTTAATTATCGTGGACTTACAGATTCATCAGCAGGCAAAGGGCCAGCTCCGAATCCCCTGGGAAATTTCAGATGGATTAATAAGCAAAGGGATGTGGCTGTAAGACAGCTGATTTTCTATAAAGAGATGATATCATTATTTCTATTCCTCACTCCCGGACCCCAGTGCCTGTTTTCTTACTCTCCTATCGGTGAAGACATCTGTCCAATGGGGGATCTGGGTCAGGGGAAACTGCTTTGTTCTCTGTGGTTATCTGGTAGCACTACTGCGCTCAGAACAAGACTCGTGCTTTTTGATGGCTCCCGTTCATCTAGGAAAACATGTTTCAATCTGGTCGTGCGCTGGTCTCTGTGGCTTTCCCTGGTTTAAGATGGTTCTGCACAGAACAACCCAGAATCCTTAACAAGGGCAGAATGAAAGGTCTCCCTTCTCGCCACATACAGCTGTGCTCACCAGGAGCGAAGCAGGAGCATGCCTGACCCTGTGGGCAGAGGCAGGACGCCTGCTCATTACAGGCAACACACAAGCGGCAGCTCCTTCCTGGGCTCAGAATGCAACTTCCCTTTCTGGGCTCTTGGTGTTTGCTTTTCCCACTAAGGTCCACATCCCTTGTTCCTGAGAAGCAGGGAATAAGGAAAGGCCCCAGCAACTTTGACTCAGTGTGATGGACTCCAGTCACATGGAAAACTAGACGCAGGAAATCACATGCATGTCTCACTGAAGCACAGCTCTGTCACCGAGTCTGCTGATGTCTCCCTCTCTACCCCCTACGGCAGGTGTCTGGATTTGTCTGCCTTTGTTCGGTGTGACATTCCTCTTCCTCTAAGCCTCTCAGCTGTCCAGGTCCCCAGAAGCACAGGCAAATGAAACAGGGATGAGCTTGGCTTCAGAAATGAGATGCACTCTGGAAAGGAAGAGAAACACTAAGACAGCTAAGACCTGTGCAGGGAAAGAACCTTTGCCCAACAACCACATTGCTACCTGGAAGTCTGCGTTTTACAGCTATCTCTTTCTTCTATTTCTCCGTGTGACTCAACAGAGTCTAAGTTTCCAGGATTTAAGGCTGTGTGGAAATGATGTGGGAATAATTTGACTTGCTTGTAGAAGTTAAATCAGTCAGGCAACACCTCTTGATAACCAGAAGTACCAGTAAGTATTGTCGATCCTGTGGCCACGCAGGCGCCACAGAAGCTATTCCACTCCACCTCTGGAGCACAAGAGCAACTGTATGTAGACCACACATTAAAAAAATGAGTGCCAGCTTATTATTTTTTTAAAAAAATAATGTTTCAATAAAACTTTATTTATAAATCAGACAACACTTGAGATTCATTATGTGTCAATATCTTTTTAAATATAAAGTTACAATACATTTTCTCTGTTTGAATGGCATTTATCACTCACATATGATGGTAGCCAGGACAAGACTTCTGGGTTTTTTTCTCCTGCTTCTTTTTTAAACAATAATCAGAATGACAATGTATAGCAATTTCAGGAAGCAAAATGCACATTATCTGCTTGAACTCTCAATTTGGTGAGACCGTGTGGGCATGGAGAAGTTATTTGCTATCTTAGAAGTCCCATTTTAGGGAGTAGCAAGAAAAGTTATCTAGATTAATTATCATATTGAAATGCTGAATATAATATAAAAACACACACCTAAAAGCATCCAGTGTTAACAAGGTAGACAAGAATTACCAGACTCCATGCAGAAAAAAATAGGCGACACACAGAGAAGCAAATATTGTCCTAATGCGTGTTCACTAAAGTTGGGTTTATTCTGAGAGCTTCTAGGAGTAATTAGGACAGCCATCAAGATCCTATGTAAGTTACAATTAATTCTTACAATAATTTTAAGGCTCAAAGAAAATTTCTGGAATAAAAGAGCCAGACGTGATAAATGTCTCCTGTGGACAAGCAGGTAGAATTCACATCTCCTTTGGATCAAAGATCTTGATGCCCAGAATTTGACATTAAGGGAGTTGTCCAGGCATCTTCAGAAGCATATAAATATCCTCTCCGAAAGAAGATTCATTCATTTCATCCTAGGTCTTAAAATGATTTTCCAAGTACCAAGACCAATCAAAGAGTCAAAGAAAAAAAACACTATGGCATTAACAAAAACATTTGTAAATACTGTAGCCTAGTGAAGCCAGATACAAGTTGTAAAACAATAATGCTTACAGTTCTTAGAGGGAAAGATCAGGCTTCAGAGGAGAAAATAGTTTTTGCTGCTTGTTTGGGAGGAAAGGGGGTGAGGTAGGGTCTTGCGATCCCACCCTGGCTAGCCTGGAACTAACTCACTTTGTAGAACGGGCTGACCTTGAGCACACAGAGAGCCAGTTGCCTCTGCCTCTGGGTGATAGGATTTAAGGCATGAGCCACGAGGCTCTGCTAAGAAAGCATCTTTCAAAAACGTAGTTTAGGGCTGGAGAGATAGCTCAAGTTAATAAAGTACTTGTCACAGAAGCACGGATATCTGAGTTTGATCCCAATGCTAACATTAAGATCCAGGCCTGATGCTGATGACACACACTTGTAATCCCAGCGTGGGGAGAGTGAAGAGGGGTCGCTTCCTGGAGTTCCCTGGCTGGCCAGCCTAGCTTAATCGGCAAGACTCAAGTCCCAGTGAGAGACCCTGTCTCACAACAACAAGGTGGTAGGCTCCTAAGGAACAACACCTGAGGTTGACCTCTGACTTTCAATCTCATGGATGTCTGTCTGAGTATGCATGCATACACATACCACACAGAAGAAGATTTTCTTTTACTAAAAACAAACAAACAAACAAAAAAAACAATAGAACTTACATATAGAAAGAAAAATGAAACATCCAAAGTTGAAGATTTAATAGCTTTATTTGGTAGGACATTAGTCACACCAAAAGAAATTGATACTAAAAGTGTCATCTTTGAAAAAAAAGTATCCAGTAATCTATGATTAGCAAGTACTTAGCAGATAAGCCTTAGTTCCTCGGACTCAAATCCAGAAGGTTTTCAAGATCTCCCCAACTCGTAGGAAATATATATTAATATTGCTAAGAGGATGAGAGGAAGGGTGTCAGTTTCTTTCTTCCTCTGCTAAACTGAGATCTGAGAATTTCTTTTTGTTCCCTCCTGACAAACTCTCCATGGACAACCAGGACATGATACCCTTCTCCTGTCCAAGAGTTTGATAATAAGAACAAATTCGCGTGGTATGTCACAGCTGAGTTCCAGTGCTTGCCTTAGTTTTTAGTTTGTACTCATGTGTATGCGACTAACTGCCCCTTGACTGTTATCCAAAGGGATTCCCAAGAGTGCCGAGGAATGGACCAACCAATTCAATGGGATCTTTTATTTTGTTTTATTTTATTTTGCTTCTTACAATAGATCTATATAACGTTAAAACCATAACAACGTTCCCCTCCTGATTGTGCCTTAGAGTTTTCATTAATTGTTACTGGACATATTAAAGCCAACTGGAGAGCAATTCTGCAGCAGATACTGCCTTTCTTTCTGTATTGCACTCCACTCTTCCTCAGATTTGGAGGATAATTTCCCTTCTGTCTGAAGAATTCCCTTTAGCAGCTATTTTGGTATGTGTCCCTTGATGGCGACTCCTGGTTTTGTTTCTTTAGGGTGATGCGTATTTCATTTTCACATTTAGAGGGTAATTTCATGGGATTAACTATTTCAGGTTTGAATTCATGACTTTTGGATTTTCTTTGACTCATTGTACTGTATACTCCGGCTTTCATTTCTCTTTTTAGAAAGTGTCAGACATCTTACTGAGTAGTGTGTCTTCTCCACCTCTTCCCCACCCCAATCCTCTGGATGCTTTAAAGATTTTGGTTTACAGGTATTATATAATTGTGGCGTCTTGTGTATGAGCTTGCGTCTGTCTGTCTGTCTGTCTGTCCGTCCGTCTGCTTGCCTGCCTCTGTGTTGTGTTGTATTTCCTTTTCTTTTCTCTATGTAGCCTTGGCTGTCCCGAAACTCACTCTGTAGACCAGGCTAGCCTCAAACTCAGAGATCCTCCTGCCTCATCTTCCCAGGGCTGGGGTCAAAGGCGTGTGCCTCCACCACCCAGCGATTGGGGTTTCATTTACAGTCCTCTCACTTGGAACTTGGAATATTTCCTTTGTGTTTATTTTATAACTTAAAAAAAAATGTTTTCAGATACAAGAAAAAAAAAGAAAACCTGGTCCTAGGCACTTCCTCAGACGGGTGAGAATCTTGTTTACATGTTGCTCCGATGGTTTCCGTGGGGGCCCAGGCTGGTCAGACTCTGAGTATGCCCAGGTTTCCCAGTGAGCAGCAGCAGGCTCATTGCAGAGTTCTCACCTCTGCTCTGCTGTCTGCAAAGACACATTCACCGAACGTGTTCTCAAGCTTCAGACTGACCCTGCTACCATCTAAGTTTTCCTACTTTAGGAAAGCGCTCTCTACAGCTCCAAGGTCCCGTTTCCTTATTTGCCTTACAAACAATGGTTTGGCTCCAAAAGTTTCTTCTTGCTGTTTTCCTTTTTTTTTCTATACTTTTTCACAAGATGAGAAAAGCTATGACATGATTCTGTCTTCACATGCTCGCTAGCCATTGCCCCTCCCACTCCTTTTTTATTTGTATATATTCTATATTTACAATTCATTTCCCTTTTTCTGGTTCCCCACCCCCAAAGGTCCCACATGTTCTTTTCCCTCGCCCTGCTCCCTCATCCACCCCCTCCCACCTTACTGTTCTTGTACTCTCCCACAATGATGCTTTGGTCCATTCTAGCACCAGTGTCCACTCCTTTCTTCTTGTGAGACATCACTTGATATGTGATTTGTGTCTTTGGTGTTCCAAGCTTCTAGGCTAATATCCACTTATCAGTGAGTGCATACCATGGGTATTCTTTTGAGACTGGGTTACCTCACTTAGTATGACGTTCTCCAGCTCCATCCATTTCTCTAAGAATTTCATGAATTCATTGTTTCTAATGGCTGAATAGTACTCCATTGTGTATATATACCACATTTTTTGTATCCATTCCTCTGTTGAGGGACATCTGGGTTCTTTGCAGCTTCTGGCTATTATATATAAGGCTGCTATGAACATGGTGGAGCATGTATCCTTATTGCATGCTGGTGAATCTTCTGGGTATATTCCCAGGAGTGGTATGGCTGGGTCCTCCGGAAGTATCACGTCCCTTAGGTCATATTTTATTGATATTTTGAGAATGCCGTGCTTCCATGCAATGTAGTTTGGCCATTTTTCACTCCCACTCCTCCCCTAACATCTCCTCGATCCACGTCCCACCTTCCCCATCCCTCCCACTTCGTGTCCATAATCTTATTTTGTAGCCTATTGGTTTTAATTTGTATTGTCCCTATACTTGTGGCTGCGAAGTCATTCACTGGAGCCTGGTTGGAGCCACACCCTTAATGAAGATGGACTTTCCCTCTCCCAGAGACCTCCAACAACTTCTTGGCTAGGGATGGGGACTCAATGGGCCTCGTCTTCTTTGTGGTGGGTTGTTGGCTGACTTGATCTTGGACAGGACTTGGACAGGAAACAACAGCTGCCATGAATCCATCAGAGCAGTGGTCCTGCTGTGTCCGGAAGACAGACAGTATGTCTGTGGTCCTCCCTAAACTCTGGCTCTCACAACCTTCCCACTTCCCTCTTTAACCAAGGTCTTTGAGCCTCGGTGGAAGATGTGATATGGACATCCCGGTAGTGTGAGCATTCCCCGGACACTAAGGACCAGCTGTGAGTTTCTGCCCTAAGCATCATCCACAGTACAAAAAAATGCCTCTGATGATGTCTGAAAGTTACACTAATCTATGTGTATTTAGATGTGTATGTGAATTTGGAGGGCAGTTTGACACCATGTCCATTTTTCAAAATTATAATAGTAGGTTCGCCACTGAGGCCATATTCTGTGATCCGTGTGTGTGGTATCTTCAACAGAAGAGTCTTATCATCAATTTCTGGTGGCCAACCAAGAGCTATAACAATAACCTGTACTGTTTTGAGGCTCTCCAGGACCCCTCCCCCCCCCAACGAGAAACAAGTTGACGGCAGATACCTAGGAACCCTTGCAATTTTTAAATACATTTTAAAATATCCTTTAACAATCTTTAGACTCATACTCAGTCCACATATCACAATCCCATCAGGTTTTATTAAGTCAATTAAAATGTATCTTTCAGTAAATGCTTCAAGGAGCCTAATTGAAAAATACATATGTCGGAACCACCCTAAATTGCCACGTGGTCAGACATGGTGGCTCTTCATCTGTTGCTGATAAAGATGAAGCTGTTGTGTGTGTGTGTGTGTGTGTGTGTGTGTGTGTGTGTGAAGTAAAAGCCATTTACAGATGCTTTGAACATCAACTGACATTTTATTAATAGCATTTATTTACAGTAGTTGAATAACAATATCAGACTATAATAAGGAATGAGCAGTTAGGTTTTTTTTTTTTTTTTTTAAAGCTGGTAACATTAAGTTTCATCATGTGGCATCTAGTGGAAAGTAAATTCTTTCAGAGATCTCTAAAGTCAGTTTAAATGTAAAATAAACCAGACAAGGAAATGTGTGAGCTAAAGATGAGGCCGATGCTTGGCTCTCGGGTCCAGGAATGGAGCAGATGTGCAACTGGGCAGACAGGGGAGTTGAGGAGAACCGCTTCCTTGTTAGCAAACATTTGAAACATTTTTACCATGCTCCATATCACAACTGGAATTTTAGTGCTAGCAGACTCCAAATGTCTTATTATGACTCCAAATGACCAAATTAGTATGTCATGTTCAGCTCTAGCCCTAAATGGTCCCACCATCACCTCTAAGTCCATAATTGACAGGAGGTAGAAAGAAAGAAAGAAGTCTAATTTTTATCAGGACTATATTTCAATATCTGGGGAAAGTGCCTACCATTTTGATTTCTTGCTTGCTTTTCTCTCTTCTCTGTGACTCTTGGGAAGTAGGAATGTCAACAATGAAAATGACAAGTTATCTTGACAAAAATAGCCAATCATCTGACATCAAATGTCCAGTTAGCCTTGAGGGCTCTGATCAATAAATAACCCTATTGTAATTCTGTCATTCCACCATAATCCATTTTTTAAAAAAAATTGTCACCAAATCTTCTTATCTATGAATTATCTCTATTGTCACAAGCACATTGACAATGTATGTTTAAGCACTCATTATTGAAAAAAGGTAGAACACAATTCCCAGTCACACCTGATCCTGGCCGAAACTCCAAGAAGCAATCGCTTCCTCCCGTGGAAAATCAGCATCAGGCTGGCTTCTCAGCACTTCCAACAATACCTTGCGGCTTCATTGTTTGCTTCTACAAAAGCAACCACATCAAGCCACCTGCAAATAGGCAGCTAACAGTTTTCATGACTATAAACATACAATTGTATTTTGTCCCTAAAGATCTATTTCGTCATAGTTCTGAAGTCTTGGTATCATTTTCTTACCCAACTAACCGTTGGGATTCATGGAAAAGCATCACTGATTAGTAGTCTGCAAGCCTGCCTGACAGCGTAGGGAAGAATCTATGAAGCTGCCCTTCTCAAAGGTCACGTGAAGACTCGGGGTGCTGACCTAGGACATCTACACACAGCGACACCAAAAAGAGGCATGACTCCTTCACAATCTAGCTCATCCTCCTTAGTATAATACCTTCAGGTTCTGCTCAGAAATTAAAAGCTCATCTTCAAACTGACCTTATTTAATAAAAAGAAAACCTTCGGGATATTGAAAAGGCTGGTTGCTTTGAAGAGGGGCTGGAGAGATGCTTCAGTTGCTGAAGTACAAGCGGCAAACCTGAGTTCTCTTAGAATTCTTGCCTGGAGGTGTGCTGGGGAGGGGAGGCAGGAGACTCTCTGAGGCTTGTGGCCAACCAGTCTAGCTTATTGATTTCTCAGTTTGATGGTTGAAACTGTGTCTCACAAAGATAAACTGGAAAGCAATTGAGAATCTGACATTCACATACACAAGCGTGTGTTTGCGCGCGCGCGTGCGCACGCACACACACACACACACACACACACACACACACGATGCTAGCTTTGTATTTTAAGAATTAATCCCACTTTTAGCAGATGTATTCTCAATCTGCCCACTTACTTAGCGGCAAAACTCAACTGAATGGCTTCCCTTACTGTGTACGTAGAATGCTAATACATGTTTGTACTATAATGTATTTCTTTTATGAATATTATTAGCCACCACCCATAAGTTATTTTAAAGATTTTAGACTAGAGATTTTTAAATCAGCCTAAATTGTAAGAACACATAGTTAGGGAACTATCAACTTATCAACTTAATTTGATCACTGAATCGCCATCTGATATTGATGTTCTGTCCACCGTTGCTTCAAAGGCTTAATCCTTCTGCCTATATTTTTGTTTTGGGAGTTTGGCTTCTGTTTTGCTTGAGACAGATCTCACTATTTAGCCTTGGCTGGCCTGGAACTTGCTGTGTAGGCCAGGCTGGCCTCAAACTCACAGAGATCTGCCTGCCCCTGCCTTCCAAGTTCTATGATTAAAGGATTGCACCACCACACCCAGACCATATTTAACTTTTAAATCAGACATTTGCTTTCCTTATTAGCAGTTTCGTCTTGGATCTGGTTAGACCTGAACTTGTCTAATTTGTTCAGATGCTAAAAAAAACAGTTTCTTGAAAAATAAGTGATTTTTTTCACACAAAATTATCAATCATTCTCTATTAAATCCAAGTACACCAATCACTGTCACATACTCTGTCTCTTTACATATAATTCATGCTTTGACACTCTTGTATAATTGGCACTGGTACGCCTACTTAGGAAACTGAGGCTTGTAGAAGCTAGCAATGGAGTTTTAAGGAGACATGGTTAGATGGCAGCCAGTGACAGACCAAACCCAGCGCTGAGGATTAGTACCGTCCTAAGGACTCTGTTCCAGGACCTTTTACCCATCTACCAGACAACTAGGAAACAGTGCATACTGCCTGTAGCTGAAGACCTCATCCCGTGTCTTTTCTTCAGTTTTAAGCTATGCAGTCTTTTGTTTATTTTATTTGTTCATTTATTTAGTTATTTATTTACTTTTCAAACACTGACCCCCCCTCCCCACAGAGTATCCTCTGAGAAGGTGGTGACCTGTATCCCCCCACTCTGGTGCATTAAGTCTCTGCAGGATTAGGTGAATCCTCTCACACTGAGGCCAGAACAGATTCCACAATCAGGCAACAGCTTTAGGAACAGCCCCCACGCTCCGGTTGTTGGGGGGCCCACATGAGCTGCATATGTGCTGTGCCGTCTTCTATGACAGCTAATGTTAAACTCTCCAAACCGTAACCGGCACATCAGGAAAGCGTTTTCCCCTAACCTTGCTTCACCTTTGGCCATCTCCAGGAGGACAGGCTTAGAGCCGCATGTTTCACGCTGTTGTTGCACTTCCAAATTCAGAACTCAGATATCAAAGCCAAAACCATCTCCAGGAGTTAAGGGAAAACTTCTCATCCCCTCGGATAACCTAGGTCTCTTGTTTCATTAGGAAGATTCTCCTCCCCAAACTTAATGATATCTGTGTTTCAAAAATATTCCTACATAAATGTAATTCAGCTTATTATGATTGTGTGTGCGCCTGCGTAACCTCATGCTCCTCCCCTCTCCCTTGGACACCCCACCCGACGCACGTGAAACCCAAGAATGACTTTGACAGTTGCTTCTCCCCTTCCTTCTGTTGAGACAAGGCCTCTTTTGTTTCTGCCACGCTTGGGGCGCCAGGCTCTCTAGCCCCTGAGCTGATGGGTGATGGGCCCCGTCTTCACCTCTCTTCTCTCTGGAGGAGTGCCGAGGTTACAGATGTGTGCTACTGCATTCAGATCTTCCAGGACTACTCCGGTTGTCAAGCACGGTTACCTGCTGACAGGTCTCACAGACCCTTCATGAGAGGTTTTAATGACTATTTCCTCAAAGTCAAAGCTAGCCTTTAACAAGTGCAGCACGGAAGGGTGTGGACTTATTCCTGTCACCTTCGCACCAAAGTCCTTACCCCACATGAAGTTATTAACCCCCTATCCTCGGTTTCATGGTAACATTTTCCCCACAGAGCTTTTGCTAGACAAGAGAACATTAATGTAGTGACTGAGAAAACAAGAAACGTTTACCGTGGCTGTCATTCTTCCCCGCTTTCTGCGTGCCAGTTTGTCTAGAAGCACCTTCGTTTCTGTAAGTCGGTCATCTCCCCTGCATTACGAGATGGTAATAGATTCCATGTCTGGGTGTTTCAGTTTACTAATGGTTAAAATGCACAAGAATGAAATGTGTTACCCTAACCCACTTAGTGGCATCAAGGGTGTCCCTGTCCTTCTGTAACCATGGCTGGCTACCTATCCACAGAGCTCTGTGGAGCTTAGGAATTGGAACTCTATAACACTAAGTCCAGCTGGACATGGTGTCGAATGCCTGTAACCCCTGAACTCAGGAAGCTGAGGCAGGAAGATCACCAGTTCAAGGCCAGACAGCCCTACACAATGAATTATAGGCCAGCCTGGGCTAAGTAAAATCCATTCTCAAAGATCAATATGTCCACTCCTCATCCCATCAACCCAGACGTGGTCACCTGCCCTTCTGCTTCATGAATTAGATGTCATTATAGCTCAACAAAAGGTATCTTTTGTGACTGGTCTATTTTACTCAATGTCTTAAGATTTATCCATGTTGTGGGAGTATATCATAATTTCCTTTCTTCTTAAGACTAAATATTACATGCCAGTGTCTGGACAGGTAATTTTGATTTAATGAATGCTTGGATAAAATGTAACTGAGACCATTTTTCCTCAGAAAGAGTCATGAGTGGAATATGGGAAACCAGGCCTCCAGGGGGAAACAGACACAGTGCAACAGATTATTTAGTCCCCCTTTTTTCCCTTAGTGACTCCAAGCTTTCTAATTACCCCCCTTCCTTCATCTATAGTAGGCATATCCTTTTTTTTTTTTTTTTTTTTTTTTTTTTTTTTTTTTTGGTTTTCAAGACAGGGTTTCTCTGTGTAGTCCTGGCTGTCCTGGAACTCACTCTGTAGACCAGGCTGGCCTCAAACTCAGAAATCTGCCTCCCTCTGCCTCCCAAGTGCTGGGATTACAGGCGTGCGCCACCACGCCCGGCTGGGCATATCCTTTAGATAGCAAGGGCTGAACTCCAAATCTAAGCTGTTGTTCTGACTTTCAGTTATGCAATCCCTGTAAGGAGAATGGTGTTTACTGTGCATTTGCAAATCCGTAAGTAGGGTTGGCTTGACAATTTGAGATTTGTATGCACAGATTAGGAGAGACTCTGTTTTCAATCCTGTTTCCTCTTCTTCCCTCGTACTCTCTCTCGTGCTCTTCCTTTGTCCCCCAGGCTCACCATACTTCCTTTGCTGTTGTGTTTGATTTGAGTCTGTTCTTTTCTTAAAATGGTTCACTAATGCAGAGAAATGTGCCACTACATTAATAATTGATACAAGTTTCCAGAGGTATGTTTCTTTTTAATCTCTCTCTCTCTCTCTCTCTCTCTCTCTCTCTCTCTCTCTCTCCCCCCCCCCCCGTGTGTGTGTGTGTGTGTGTGTGTGTGTGTGTGTGTGTGTGTGAGAGAGAGAGAGAGAGAGAGAGAGAGAGAGAGAGAGAGAGAGAGAATGTGTCAGTGTGTCCTTGGTATCTAAATTATGAGAGAAAGACTGAGATGACAGTGAATGTCATACATAGTATGATGTTGAGCAGAATCTGACACAGTGGGAGCCCAGTGACAAACACCACCACTTGTAGGGAAGTTCTTGGTATTCCCCAAGCATCTGTCTCCTTGAAGAATTGCTTCGGCCAGAAACTTGCTGTAGGTAAAGAGAGGACAAAGACCGTCGATCTTCTCTTTAGAAAAATGAAGAACCATAAATCAACCTGAGTTTCTTGCCTATAGAACAGCATGAAAAAGCACACTGGAAAAGCGTGTTTTTCTTTAATATTTTAGTTCTCTATTTTTTTAAAGGAATTTGTTGTTGATGTTGTTGTTCTTGTTGTTGCTGTTGTTGTTAGTGTATGGGTGTTTCGCCTGCATCTATGTCTGCTTACCACATGTGTTTCTGTTGCCCTTGGAGGAAGTCAAATCCCCTGGAACTTGAGTTACAGTTGGTTGTGAGCCACTATCCGGGCACTGGGAATCAAACCCTGGGTCCTTTAGAAGAGCAGCCACTACTCCTAACCACTGAGCTACCTCTCCAACCCATTTTAATTCTCTATTAAGAAAACAGAATGGGCGGTTTTGATCAGGAATATTTTAAAGTCGAAGTCTCAAAGAAAAAATTCTCTCTAGAAACAACTTTACCCTGCACACTAAATGGTATGGGACTGCAAACCTAGAACAGTGGGATTTTAGACACGGAAGGCTCTCCCTCCAAACCCGTATCTGGATGTTTCATCATCCTACACAGGCAGAGACAGATCTGAAAAAGAGCAGGGGCTGTGATCACTGTGGTTTGTGTTTGATATAGAATGGGAATGGGATAGTTTAGAAGTAGGAAGAACCAGACAGGGAAGAGGGGGGTAAAGAGAAGGGAGAGAGAGAGAGAGACAGAGAGAGAGAGAGAGAGAGGGAGGGAGGAGGGAGGGAGGGAGGGAGGGAGAAGAAGAAGAAGAAGAAGAAGAAGAAGAAGAAGAAGAAGAAGAAGAAGAAGAAGAAGAAAACAAGGAGAAATAAAGAACATACTGTTTTATACATATATATTATGTATGTATGCATATACACACATATACATATGCATATGCACATGCACACATACATATACATAAAATGGCGTCTGCTGCTTAGATTACCTAAGTACATCATCCCAGCAGAGCTCCAGTGCAGACACCAGTACCCCATTTAAGAGGTGAGGGACCTGGAACTCAGAGAATACAAAGGCATGCACTTTTCAGTGCATTGGAGGAAAAAGGTCTGGGTGGGAAAGATAGGATTCCTCTGTAACAGGACTTGGAGACAGAGGACATGGCGAGGGGAAGGACGTGAGTGCAGACAGCTCAGAAAGGCTTCCTGCTCTTGGCTGTAGGACCGACCTGGAGGTATCAGTTATGTCAACAAGCCAACAGAGCGTGGGTTAGCACTGGCGAAAGTTCATCTCTTTCCCGCTTGTGGACGTGAGAGAGGAAGAGGTGGCAGAAAAACTCAGAAGGTTCCCTTCTATATGTCCTGACTGTGACATTAACATTTCCTTTAGCCTTCCCCACCCCCACCCCCATTGTGGGATGTGACTGACTACTGACTCAGAACAGGAAATGATCTCATGATGTTATGAAATGTTAAAGTGTGTGTGTGTGTGTGTGTGGAGGTGGGGGGGGGAACATCACCTTGACCCAGACAATGTTTATACCCAAACATACAAGTTTAGATAAATCTGAGTTCAGCACCTAAAACAATCTGCTGTGACTGGTTGGCCTAGTAACTGCTTTCAGGGGAAGGAAAGCGTCTGCTGGCACGGCCCATCTGTAAGCAGGGGTGTGTTAGCACATCGTTAAAATTATTTGGCAAAGCGGGAGAGAAAGAGCCTCCTGTCCATCCATGTCTCTCTCTTTAAAAGGCATGGTTCTTTCCAGAGTCACTGTGAAAATGCTCTGCGGCTTCCTGCAAACTCTTCCGGAGAAGTCTAAGCAAGTCACCGAATACTCTGTGCCTCAGTTTCCCAGATAATAAAGCAGACAGGAGCTCTCTAAGGCTCAGGCTCCTTTCAGTGTAGCACCTCTTGAGAGTGTCTGGACAAGTCAGCATTTGGAGTACTCAGATCACTCTGGATTGCCCTGCACCAGGGCAGAGATCAAAAGACAAATTTTCAACGTCACCATCACCCCAGTAACATAGAGAAATCCCTGTAAGACGCACGTAGCATAAGTATAGCATCTTTGAGTCTCACCGTAATCTCTGAAAAAAGTATTATCGCCTCAAATCTACTCACCGAGTTTCTCAAGGTTGTGAAGAAATTGTTCTTGCTGAATTATTCAGTATTGCGATTAATTAGAAGTGAACACTACAGAACAGTTTCAAAGACAATTCACCAAGAGAAGTTCTACAAAATCATTTATGTCATATGCGAGTACCTGCATCTTTCCTTAGTTCTTTTTTGTCAGTAGAGTGGATTTATTTTTGAAATTTCATGTATGAGCCCTGTAAATTTTTTTCTTTAATTAGGATTTTTTCCAAGTAGAACCACTAGAGAATCACTATATTTTTAAGGATCTAAAGGAAAACTTCTTTTCATGAAAGCATAATTTTGCCAAGGCAGTGGTGGCACATGCCTATAATCCCAGCACTTGGGAGGCAGAGGCAGGTGGACTTCTGAGTTCGAGGCCAGCCTGATCTACAGAGTGAATTCCAGGACAGCCAGGGCTACACAGAGAAACCCTGTCTCAGAAAAAAAAAGCATAATTTTAATATATTTCAGATTGTATCTGAAGTCAATTTTCCTACAGATCACTTTCCCCTGGTGTTCTCCAGGGACATAGCACCTAAAATACTTTACGGAGTGTACTCTTCACCTGTCTATATCCCCTTACCAGATTCCTTATGACTCCCTAATATGGTTGGTATCTTTACAGGGCTAGAATTGTTATTTCTCTTTAAGTTTAACCAGTTCAACAGTACCAGATATGTGACAGACACATAAAATAATCTTAAACGAATGAATGAAACAGTAACAACTTGGTTTTCATGGTATTGTATGCACATACGCTACCAGGTAAATCTGTACTGCGGGCGCTTTACCTTTTGCTGGCAAGGGAAATGCTTCCATGTATTTCCTATGCTATACACTGTTGGGAAGAGGCTTGCACATGCGGCCTTTGAATTTAGGAGATTCTCTCATTCCTACTTGGCTTCAGATGATCTAACCTTGGCATGACTCCCAAGGCTTCTGCGTTATCTCTTTCCCATCCTCCTTGTCCACTGCTTGCACCCTTCCTTCTGAGAGTCAGCCAGATGTTTCAGTTGCCATTTATACCATCAACCGTGGTGATAGAAATTGCCACCACTTACCTCTCTACCTGAGTGTGATCAGCACTAGGCCGTCGACTGCTTCCTGGATTGCAGCTGGAGCAGAGCCAGGATTCGCCTCTGTTCCCTGCTCAACCTCATACACTTATTTATATTTCCTCCGTTGGAAGCACCTAAACCTATTTTTCCATCAGTGCTTCTTCTAAATTTATATCCCAAATCAGCTGAAAATAATGTCCTCAAGAAGCTTCCTAAAAAGGATTCATGGGAAGTAGTTTCTCAATGTACTGGTATATCTGAATGTTTTATTACAGAATTGATTGTTTGCCTGATCGCTATATTTTAGGTGAGAGACTTTTCCCTTCATAATTCAAACATATTGATCCTTTTTTTTCTTAGCATTTATCATTGCTGTTGGAAAATGTGATTCTAGTCTGATCCTTCCCCATTCTGCTGTGAACTTTCCTAGTCTTTCCCTGCGCTCTCACAGGGCCCTCAGACATCAAGTGTCAGAGGGGTTTCTAGGTGTGCATAGCAATACACTAACTTTTCTTGGCATCCAGCGGACTCTTTGTGTAGGAAGTATGTGATTTTTTTAGGGTCTTTACACGAATGTTACCATCTAGTAATGCCACTCCTGGATAGCCAGACTGCAAACCTGTGTTCTGTCTCTTGTCCTTCCTGCCTTAATCTTATTATGGCATGCATCATTTTAAATCCTAAATAATTCACCTACTTTCTGTTCTCTTGTCATTAAAGTGTAAGCTGCAAGTGAGCAAGGACTTCTGTCTGTTCTAGTCAGTCACTGTTGTACGCCAGGAAATCTGTCTGGTTTCTAATAGTCCTCGATAAGTATTTGCTTAGATAGTTTTGTTGTTCTTATTTAAGAAAGAGGCAACAAAAGCTCCCTACAGATCATATATCTATTTACTGAGTGTGTGTGCATATGTGTATGTATATGTGTGTGTAATGTATGTATGTGTGAGTGTGTGTATGTATAATGTATGTGTGTATGTATGTGTGTATGTGTGAATGTGTATAATGTATGTACATGTGTGAATGAGTGTGTATATGTGAGTGTGTATAGTGTATGTATATGAGTGTGTGTGTAATGTATGTATGTGTGTGAGTGTGTATATGTATAATGTATGTGTGTGTATGTGTGTGTATGTGTGAATGTGTATAATGTATGTACATGTGCGAATGAGTGTGTATATGTGAGTGTGTATAGTGTATGTATTGTGTGAGTGTGTGTGTAATGTATGCCTATGTGTGAGTGAGTGTGAGTGTGTGTGCGTGTAGTTGAGAGTGACAGAAACTGGTCCCTGACTAGGGAATTTCTTTTTTGTTGTTGTTTTGTTTTGTTTTTTCAAGACAGGGTTTCTCTGTATAGCCTGGCTGTCCTGGAACTCACTCTGTAGACCAGGCTGGCCTCGAACTCAGAAATCCACCTGCCTCTGCTCCCAGAGTGCTGGGATTACAGGCATGTACCACCACTGCCTGGCTGACTAGGGAATTTCTAAATGAGATAACACAGAAGAATTAGCACTGAGGCACAAGCATCAAAGTTCTTTCAAAAATGTTTATTATAAAAAATCAGCCGTGTTTAGGTATGGGCCTTGAATTCCTGTTCTTTCCAAGACGTTTAGCATAAAAGGATGCTGGATTTTTGTCTAATGTTTTTTCAGCATTTAAGGAGATGACCATGTGGATTTTTTCCTTGAGTTTGTTTATGTAGTGGATTACATGGATGGATTTCCGTATATTGAACCATCCCTGCATCCCTGGGATGAAGCCTACTTGAAGGATACATGTTCCACTATGTTCATAGCAGCCCTATTTATAATAGCCAGAAGCTGGAAAGAACCCAGATGTCCCTCAATGGAGGAATGGATACAGAAAATGTGGTGTATATATACACAATGGAGTACTATTCAGCCATTAGAAACAATGAATTCATGAAATTCTTAGACAAATGAATGGAGCTGGAGAACGTCATACTAAGTGAGGTAACCCAGTCTCAAAGGAATACCCATGGTATGCAGTCACTGATAAGTGGATATTAGCCTAGAAGCTTGGAACACCCAAGACACAATCCACATACCAAATGATGTCCAAGAAGAAGAAGGAGTGGCCCCTGGATCTGGAAAGGCCAATGCATCAGTGGAGGGGAATACCAGAACAGGGAAGTGGGAAGGGGAGGATGGGGAAACAAGCGGAGGGAAAGGGGCATATGGGACTTTTGGGGAGGGGGGAGCCAGGAAAAGGGAAATCAACTGGAATGTAAATAAAGAATATATCCAATTAAAAAAAGAAAAAAATCAGCTGATACAAATATTTATTTAAAATTTTAACTTGAACTAGTGGTGCATGCCTGTAATCCCAGTAATCAATAGGTAGAGGCAAGAGAATCATGAGTTCAAAGCCACCCTAGGCTACTTAGAATAAAAGCTCTATGAAGAAAAATCAAGAATACTTACTTAAAGAAAATACTAACATTTATTCATAAGAACACATTTTTTTGAAAATAGCATACAATGGAATAAAGGAAGGAAGAAGAAAGGAAACAAGGAAAAGAATGAATGAAATTGGAAGCAATTCAACCTAAAGAAATGGTATAATTATTTGAGTATAATAGTTAATTTTCATTGTCAACTTGACTGAATTTTGAATCACCCAAGAATTTGGAACCAGAGAAGTCTAAGAATGCTGCTGAGAGATTCGGGAGTCATTCTGGTGGAGGTTCAGAAATGAGAGGACTGCAGCCGGCAGCACCCAGTTCAGTGGGTAAAAGTGCTTGCTGCCAAGCCTGATGACTTCAATTCATTGCCCACAATCAAGATGGTGAAAAAAAAGAATTGACTTGAGCAGGTTGTCTGTTGACCTCTACAGACGTCACGGCACACACGAGAACCCTCATGTGTGTACACAAGCACTTGCACTAGATAGATAGATAGATAGATAGATAGATAGATAGATAGATAGATAGATAGATGGATGCAAAAATACAAGATATTGGGATAGAGAAGGCTAGGTTTGTTAGCTTTTGGAGGGGAGCAAAGACTGCTGGAAGGTAGACTAGAGGTATTCCTGTTACCCCCTGCCTAGGACTCAGCCTGTTTTCTTTCTACTCGTATCCTGCAAATTTGAGTGAGGCTGAATTCCTAAAGTAGCGAGCCCTGTTGCTTGCCAGGGGAAATTTAAAGACAGCACAGCATTCAGGTGGCTACATGGTTATTGCCCACTGCACTCATTGAGGTCTCTAATTTAAAAGTGACGTATTTTTGTGTGGAGTCTCCAAGAGGTAGACTTACGATGGTTAATCTTCATTGTCAACTTGACTGGATTTAGAATAATCTGGGAGTGTCTGTGAGGACATTTCCAGCAGGGTATAACAGGAGGACAGACTTGAACTTCAGTGGTACCACCCCAGGGCTTGAAGTCCTAAGGCTGAACAAAGAGAGAAAGAAGAGAGCTGAGCTTCAACATTGGTCTCAGTATGACTTAAAGTTGTGGTGTAGTCACATGACTCCTGCCCCTGGCACCATGCCTTCCTGGCCGTGAGGGACTGTAGTCCTTCAAACTGTGAGCCAAAATAAGCCAACTTTTCTTAAGTTGCTTTAGTGGACATTTTGTTACAGCAAACAACAAATACACTAGAGTATTTAAAAAAAAATTTGTATTCCTGAAAATAATATGACATTATAAAAAACAAGGATTAACAAAACACATTTCAGGTGTTGCATAAAAAGAAGGGAATGCTTTTGTTGTGTAAACTGAATCATTTCTGCAAATACTCAAGACTTTCTCATTTCTAGTCATTGCCTGATCCTCTTTTTCACCTCTCTCTACATCCTCTTCACTCCTTAGCTGATTAGAAATAGCACTTTAATTTAGGAATAGGTTTATTTAGAAATCATCCATCTAATAGAGCTATGAGCATTCCTGCTACCTAGGCAACAAAAAGTTGTTCTGTGCAAACATCATTTCATTTTTAGCAAAGTGAAATCTAAAAATCTTTTCATGAGCTTTTCTAAATAAAAGTCAACCTTAAATATCCCTTTATCTTTTTTTTTAATTTGAGATACATTTATTTTATGTGTAGGGGTATTTTGCTTGCATATGTGTCTCTGTATAATGTAAATACAGTGCCTGTGGAGGTCAGCTCCCTTGGAACTAGTGTTAGTAATGATTGTTATCCTCTCTCTCTCTCTCTCTCTCTCTCTCTCTCTCTCTCTCTCTCTGTGTGTGTGTGTGTGTGTGTGTGTGTGTGTGTGTGTGTATGTGTGTCAAAGCTAGGTAGTCTGGAAGAGAATTTAGTGCTCTTGACTGCTGAGCTATCTCTCAAGTCCCTCCATTTATCTTTTTAAAATGTAAGTAATATATAAAATAAGTTGTGTATATGACAATGTTTCTTGAAGAAAAATAGAATGAGTTGGAGAGAGAGAGACTAAATATCTCAGAATAGAAAAGAAGCCTTCTCAAATAACCATAAGATCTTCTAATTTTCAAAGTCCAGTTGGTCTCTTGAAGAACATTCTGATGGGCCTCACACAGTGCATACAAAACACATAGAGACTCACCCACAGGTCTTTAGATTAGGAAAATGATGATTCTTACTTTGAAAACATGAGAATATTGGAAATAAATTTAAGAATTCTAGCTAGCATGCTCTGCTCTGACTACTAGAAATAATTTCTCTAGTTTTGAATTCTACATTTTTATTCAAAAATATATTGTGAACATTTATCATGCCACTAAATGTTTCCATGTGTCAGAGTCTAAACTATCCAAGTAAAATTTATCAGTTCATTTGCTTCCAGTTTTCTATGTAAAAAGTAACAATGTAAAGAATGTCTTCTTCATTCCTAGGGAGAGGATTCTGGAAAAGGTGATCGGGTACTTAAGCTACTGCTAAATGCTCCCCATCATAGGAAGATAGCATCCTGGGACACGCCTCAAACAGCACACATTAGTGATTGGCCGCTTGGCACTCTCTAGCCCAGAAGTGACAATTAAATAGGTTCAAGTAATGTTTAGTCTCGTGGAATGTGGTGGTTTGAATGAGAATGTCTCACAAAGGTTCACAGATGTAAATGTTTAGTCACCAGAGAGTGGAACTCTTTGAGAAGGATTATAAGGACTAGGAGATGTGACCTTATTGGCATAGGTATGATGTTAATAGAAGTATATAAGTGGGGTATAGGCTTTGAGACTTCAAAAATCTAAAAAAATCGCCTGGTGTGGACCAGGTCCAGTCTCTTTGCCTCTCTTTGTGTCTCTATCTGCCTGTCTGTCTGTCTTTCCCCTGCTTATGGATCATAATGTAAAGCTTTCAGCTACTGCTCCAGTAACTGTTTTCTTCCAATAATAATAATAATAATAATAATAATAATAATACACCAACCCTCTGAAACTTTAAATAAGCATAAGTTAAATGCTTCATTTTATAAGAGTTGCCTTGGTCTCTTATGAAGTCTCTTTCCAGCAACAGAACAGTAACCAGAACATGGAAGGAAGTAATTAGGACATTCCCTTACCGTCATTGACAACATACATTACCCATATCTGTTTAGCTATCTACTCTGTGAAATTGTTTTCCGTCTTCTTACAGGTTCATAAAAATACCCGAGCAAACAAACACACATTACTTCTTCTGACACTTACTTTTTTGCCATTTTAATATTTTTGGTTTTGTTTTAACAAATGATGGTTTTGAGAAAGGGGTTAAACATTTATGTTGGGAGTCTCAGTCTTTTCCTTGCTCAGAGGATCCTACTTATGTGTCATCCTTTGTTGTGTTTTAAATAAGAATGGCCCTCATAGGCTCAAATGTTTGAAGCTTAGTCCATATTTATTGGAACTGCTTGGGAAGGAGTAGGAGGTGTGAACTTGTTGGGATTTGAAGTTTCAGTAGCCCAGTCCATTCCCAGTCTCACTCTTTTCCTCTCTGTATCTGCCTGTGAATCAAAATGTCAGCTCTCAGCTTCAGCTCCAGGGCCATGTCTACTATCCTGCTACCATAATTTCCACCAGGACGAGCCTGAACTAACCCTTTGAAACTGTCAGCCAGCCTCCAATTAAATGCTTTCTCTTATAAGGTGCCCTGGCCACGGTGTCTCTTCACAGCAGTAGAACAGTAACTAAGACATCCTCACTTCCTCTCTGTGTGATTGCTGTTTCCTTTGCTGTGTGTTGTGTCCTATAGACATGACTAGAGGTGATTCTCATGTGGGACATATGGACAAAGGAAGCATTGTCCTGGACACACTCTCATCCTTCTTTTGGTTTGTGATGTCACGGGTGTGGTATTATAGATCACCACACACTATAGAATGTTTTCACTCAGAGGGCTGCTCTGTTCTATTTTCCCAAGCCTTGCTTGTTCCAGCACTAGTCATGGATTTGCAAATTACCAATATGCAGCATATCCACCCCTTTGCATTTGCTTAGCTCTTCAAATGTTCTGTTGCTTGTCTCAGATTCTCGTTTGAATCTTCAGCAAAACCACCCAAAGGAAAAGAATCCCACTGGGAGTTTAGGTTGCATTAAGCCTAAAAACTAACATGGGCAAAGGCAAGGTCTTTACAATCATCACAGACCATATGTCTTTCTGTTTATTTAGGTCGTATTTTATGTTCCTACATAGCCTCTCATGGTGTTTTCCAGAGGGCTGACGCCTTTTTTTATTAGGCTTGTATTTCTAGGTGTTTTATATCTCTGTTACTATTGTGAAGAAGAATTTTCCATGTTTTGTTCTCTGACTGCTGCTGGTACCTCTGAAACACATTTGAACTTGTTTTCATTCACCTTGCTAAATTCCTAATTATTTTAAAGCTAATTCTCTAGGATCTTTGTCTATGTGTGAGATTGCATGACTTTATGCATTTTTTCCAGTAACATTTCTATTTCTGTTTTTTTCTGTGAAAGAGTTATAAATCAATATTAACACGTAGAGAGGATTATATAAATCCTTGTTCTGTTTGTGATACTAATAAAATTTCTTTATTGCTATTTTTTCCAATAAATAATGACACAGCTATTATTATAAGAATTCTTCAATGTCTTACGAAATTATTCTTCCATCCACAGTAAACAAAATGATTCTTTGCTTTTTACAAATTGTTATAATACTTTTATTAATGTCTTCCAAAATTTAATAATCATATAATTTTTTAGAATTTGAACTATAAATATTATATAACTGATGTGATACTTTCTTGAGTATGGCAGGCTATTCTTTGCAAAAAAAAAAAAAAGTCAAATCAGTTGACTGGTAGATTACTTAGAATTTCAGAGCATATGACTTTCCTTTTATTTTGTTTGTTTGTTTGTTTTTGGAGACGTGGATCGAACCCAGGGCTTCACTCGTACTGGGCAAGCATACCACCACTGAACTACACAATAAATCTTTATTCTGTTTTTCTTAGACTTGACAAAGGCAGTGACCATGGCAGTTGGGACACTTTTATAAGCTCAGCCTTTCTTCCACTCAACTAATTGTGTGGGTTTTCCCATGCAGTTCTCAGACTAGTTTTATGTGCACGATACAGCACTGTCTATATTCTACCAACATGGAACTGAGGCCACAGGACTTCACGACTGGGCCAACACCACACAGCTGATGTGGAGAGCATGTGCTTGGTGCCAGGAGGATTTATTCATGAACCATGTAGAATAGTTCACATAACAGAAAGGGAGGAATCTGCTTTTTAACTGTGTGAGAAAATCAAGCCACCATTCACAGGTGGCAAAGGGTGCTGAGCGCCCTGGGCTTTGGAGATGCACAAAGGGCTTTAGATTCTGGCTCTCCTGTTACTAGGAAGCAGTGAGCTAACAGAAGCGGTTGCCATGGCAGTAGCAGAAAAGCTCCTCCCAGACCTTCTTTCACATTTTGCCTGGGTCTTTGGCTGATCTGTTTTCCATGTCCTCGTGTCCCAAGAAATACTGTCGCAAAAATCAATACCTAAATGGTGAGGTGCATTATTAAATGATCATATCTACGATGCTCCCAGAAACCGTCTCCACTCATTCTCACATCCCCTCTGCCTTTGGTGCTCTTGTGCTCCCTGTTTTATCTTAGTTGGATTTTCCAGACCTGGGAACCTGTATGTGTACACCCTCAGGCAAGGATACAGATGTGCATGTGTGCCCATGCAAGTGAAGGTCAAAGGGCAATACCAGTTATCTTCCTCAGGTCCTCGACTTAGTAATCAAGGGCTCTCACGGAACCTTGAGCTCGCTGATGGACAGTGAGCTCCACGGAGTCTCCAGCCTCCGTCTCCCCAACACTGGGATTGCACATATGCATGCCTGACTTTTCTTTATGTGGGTTTTGGATGGTCAAACTTAGAGCTTCGTGCTTATATGACAAGCACTTTGTTTACTTAGTCATCTCCCCAGTTCTACTTTTCTTAAAAAAAAAAAAAAAAGTATAGCTGGGGACCGAATTAGCTCTGCAGCTAAGAGCAAATGCTATTCTTGTGGAGGACCTAGTCTGGTCCTCCATACCCATGACAGGTGACTCACAACATCCTGCAAGGAGATATGACAACTCTGGCTTCTGTGGGCAACAGTATTCACATGCATATACCCACACACACAGACACAAATTATACATATATATATACATATACATATATATACAAACATATATATATACACATATACATATACATACACATTCACACACACACACACACACACACACACACACACACACACACATTAAAATAGTATAGTAGACCGGAATGATAGTACCCCGAAATGCTTAGGTTTGTGTCTCTGGAATGTTACATAGTAATGTGTACTTTGCAGGTATGATTAAATGGAGGATTTTATGGGGAGATAGTCCTGGATTGTCTGGCTTGATATTGTGTGATTGGCCCTTAAGGCGAGTCAGAGGAGAAGACACAATGACAGCAGAGGGTTGACATCAGAGGCAGTCTCCCGAAGCAGGAATGGAAGCTCCCTGGTGACTGTTGAATCCTTGCCGTTAACACTCTAAGACTCATTTTGAATTTCTGGCCCTTAGTACCGTAAGAGAATAGATTTGTGTTGTTTTAAGCCACCCACTTATGGCAATTCATTACAGCAGAAGCAGAAAGATAGCAAAGATGGCCAAAATGTCTGTATATCTCACAGGGTCCCATTTTATATTTGGCATATTGGGTGTGGACCATCACTTCATTTGAACTTCTTTAGTTTTTGTATGAGTTTCCTCTGCTCCCAACCTCCCGCTACGAAGTGTTGCTTCCTTTCGTCACCACGCTTCCTTGGCTGGGGGTAGTTTTCAGACACTTGTGTGGGATGATTTGACACGTAGACTCAGGCGGCATCTTAACTTCCCCCTTTCCCACATAAGAACTGGGTCGTGGGAAATGAAGGTCACTGAGGTCAGGTGCCGTTGTCATCCTTTCCCTCCACACGTGCTACCAGCATGGCTCAGTACCATCAGCGCAGATCACTGTCACCTGGCTGCAGGTGTGCTTCTCCGTGTCTTCTCTACAGTCTTTCTCTTGGGCCTTTAAAAGGGTTTTTTTTTTTTTTTTTTTTTTTTTTTTTAGTTCTACTAGTTCTTTGTTTTGTCATTCTTCATTTTTTTAAAGAACCACTTATTTTATGTAGAGAAGTGCACTGTAGCTGCCTTCAGAAGAGGGCATCAGATCCCATTACAGATGGTTGTGAGTCACCATGTGGTTGCTGGGATTTGAACTCAGGACCTCTGGAAGAGTAGTCAGTGCCCTTAACTGCTGAGCCATCTCTCCAGCCCTGCTTTGTCATTCTTATGGCTCCTTTCCCATATCTTCCCCACCTCTTGAGTTCAATCCTAAGTCCATTTATTGTTGATTTTTTTAAATTAAATTTTAATGTAATTTCTTGATACACTTGTTTTCAGATTGCTTTAATCATAGAATATTATTTGCTGTAATTTAGATTATAATTATTGAGAATTTCCTTTACACATACAAAGATAATTATTTAATTTCTCTCATTATCTCAAAATTACACAGTTATCAATTATACTTTTAAATACATAAAGCACTTAAGAAGATAGGGTCTCCAGTTGGCAAGTTGGTCTTAGGTTTTTTTTTTTTTTTTACTTAAACACTTGTTACTAATTCCCATATCTGTAACTCAGTGGTATAATAATGCAGTTTATATAACTTTTGTATGTTGGGACACTGCCAGCTTTTAATTTAGTGTATATATATATATATATATATATATATATATATATATATGATTACTTTCTGCAAATAGCCCACAAATACCTCAAAAGAAGTTGTGAGGTTTTTTGTTGTCTTGGGGGTATAAACTGGACTCTTGGTTTGGCAGTGCATGACCATGTGCCTGTTTTATTAGTCACAACCCTTCATCTCCTCAGACAAGCCTCATCCACAGCAGAGGGATGGATAACTTTCAGACAAGCTCAGTCACCCAAGTACAGATGAAAACCACTCCCACTTGTGACTTACTGCTCTACAGTGACGTCTCTGCAAAGAAAATGCCTCACGCAGTATGACTATATAAATTTGTCAAATTACTCAATAGATTAAACATTCAGTACACAAAAGGAATTCACAACATCTAGTAGAAACAAACATTTGAAAAGGCGGTTTTGAAATAAATAGCATTGACATAGAAGTAAAAATGATTTTAAAAAAACATCATAATAAAATACGCTCCAGACCATCTTTGTGCCTTATAAAGAAATTACAGAAATGTAATAAAACATTTAAAGCTGGTGAGCAAAGAAGTTTATTATAAACTATGCAAGAAGAGACATTGTTTCTAAAATCTTCTTTCTTCTCAAACTCATCTATGTATATACACAGAGAGCTTTCATGGGACTTAGCAGATTGTTCTCAAATTTATATTTTTATTTTGAGGAGCATATTATGCAATAAAGGTAATTGAAAAACTTCAGTGATTTGGAAGGCCTATTTTACACTAAAGCTAAAGCAATCAAGAATAAGACTGAAGATGGGTGTGGTAGCCCAGGCCTTTAATTTCAGCTTCTCTTCTTTGAAATTCTATCCTCTCATTTCTACCCTTATTAACAATCAAATTTATAAAGAGCTCTTATTCAAGTATATTCTCCAATGTACCTATGTGCCAAGAATAGAACAGTCATTCTGACCTAAATTGGTTTTGGACATATGTGCAGTAAGGCAAAATTATGTCCTCTAGTTAACTTTTAGGGAAGATTCCCATTTATTACCTTATTCCTGTGCTTAATTATGCATGCATACAATGAAATCCAGATGAATTATGAGAAGGGACATGTGCCGTGGGAAAATGAATATATTATCTGATCAAAATCAAGAGCTAGCCTTTTGTGACCAAGCCTTCCTTCTCTTGAACTCCATAAAAGGAAACCCAAGAAATAGTTGGGCCCTTGACCATTCTCAGTCCTGCAGGCTGCTGTCGGTCACCTTGACACCACACTGCTCTGTATTCTGCACTACCACTTTGCTCTGGAAAAAGTTATCACACTTCTCTTGCTAGTCCGAGAAGCCTTCTTTTCAGTTCTCTGGATTAGAGGCCGAAGGCCTAGAAACACAAGTTCCTCCCAGGCTCTGACTACTGGTGACGGTTAAACTCAGGGGAAAGCATTAAGTTCTCTAAAGTTGGAAACATCCGAGCAAGAATCCTGCCTTGGCAACGTTCTCCCTGACCTCGGGTAGAAGACTTCCTGTCTCACTTCTCCTCACTTGCAAGTTAGACAAGATTATCTTTGCAAGACTGCTGTGATGACATGAGTTGAAGCAAATGTTGATGTACACTAACTTTGACCTATCTTCCCCTTAATTTTATTATTCCGCCTCTGTCTACAGGACTGCACATTTTTAAAAACAGGATATGTGTTGACCCCCTATAACAAGCAACCATAACATGGAGCCAGATACAAAGTGCAGAGTGGGGGCCCCAGAAATGCTTTTCATCCTGAATACTATTTTGTTGACATTAAGTGAAGAATATCATCGACATAAATGAGCAATGTATTCAAGTCCATCCTCGTGTTTTTCATTCTCTTATCTTTTACATGAATTACCATATGTGACAACATGTTCTATTATCAAATAAAATGTTAGCGTGGCATGATATTTCAGGCATGTAATAAGCTAAAGTTCTTGAATAAGACTTAGGAATCTAATATTAACCCCTGAAAAATTAAGTTCTCCTAAATATTATTTTAGTATAAGAATTCCAGATTTGAGAAGCATAAGAGTTTCTGGACACATCTGAGAATCAGCCCAAGTTGATTCTGGCACCATGCCACCAGAGGTATGAAAACAGTCATGTTTCCCATTGTGCAAAGTCACATCTACAAAGTGATTGTCGTCCAAGTGGTCCTGTCATATGAGACGGTTAAATGTTTTTCCCTTAGCCTTCCAGACACATGCAAAGTCATACTGCCAGAAGCAATTTAACATATGACTCACGGAGGCTTGAGTCAAAATTCAAAGCAGGAAACAATATGTGAGAACTGTTGCTCCTAATGAAGAGACAGCAATGCTCACAGAGAACACATGTCAGACAAGATGAGGAAGAGTCAAATTAAGTAAGACACAAGACCATTTGGGGAATAAGAGGCAAAGAAAAAGTTCAGGTCAAGTTACTGGAGAAAAGAGAGTAGAGGTGCTTGATTTATTTGAGATCTTTTGGCAGTCACACATCTATAATTCCAGCTTGCAGAAAGGAGAGCCCGTTTGAAGACAGAGTGTCATAGTGAATTCAAGGCCATGCAATACTTCTTAGCTAGGGCCTGTATCAAAAGCACAAAACAAAACCAACCACACAGAAACCATTCACTTCAGAAGGGAATTCACCATAATATTTACCAAAAAGAAATAAAGCAAGTGATAATGTACTAGAGAAGAAGGTAATGGCATTCTCTATGTGACATAAGAATAAAAATGTGTGACCATCTTTGCTGTAACAAAATAAAAGCAGAGGTACTTAGTGGGGAAGAAAAATCTACTTTAACCTGAATTTTTGCTTCATACACTGGCTCTCACAGGAGACCTGACACCACTGCCCTGGAGCCATTTGATCACATGAACGCACAAGGCCTCTGCCCACTGTTCTCTACTGAAGGCTCTTGGCTAGGCTTCGTGATGAAGACTCCACCCTCTCCTCCAATAACAAGTTTTCATTGCATTTCAACTTTTCAGCCACTTCCATCCTGAAAACTATATAATCGTGAATATTATATAGTTTGAAAAGAATTAGATGATATTTCTTCATATGGATGCAATTCTCTCTGTCTCTGTCTCTCTGTTTTTCTCTGTCTGTCTGTCTCTCTGTCTCTCTCTGTCTCTCTCTCCCTCTCTCCCTCTCCCTCTCCCTCTCTCTCTCTCTCTCTCTCTCTCTCTCTCTCTCTCTCTCTCTCTCTCATTTGGCTTTTCAGTACAGGGCTTCTCTGTGTATCCCTGCCTATTCTGAAATTTGCTCGGTAGACTAGGCTGGCCTTGATCTCACAAAAATCCCTCCTGCCTCTGCTTCCTGAGTATTGTGATTAAAGACATGTACCACCAGACCTGGTAATTCCTCTATTTGTTTAAATTCCCAAAGAAATATACTGCAGTTGTTGAAAATAGAATATAAGTTCCTTTATGGTTTCTTTAAAGTGGGTCCTGTCCCAAGTCCTTATTATTCTATTCAAAATAGAAAGGAGAGATAAAAAGAACTTGAAAGTAGATACATCCATAAACCTTCCTGCTACCACATTATTAATCATGAGCATAATTTCAGGGACCTCTTATAGACCTGCTTACTTTCATGCAGATGGAGAATATAGACCCAAGACCACTTTATGAATCCAGTGAAAGAAAAACAGCACAGGTCTTCTGAAAGTGCTTAGAATTCCCAACATTCCTTAACCTTCAAGTCCTTTATGTTACATAAGAGATCTCAGAGAGCCCAGACCCCCTGTGAATATGAGAATATGAGCCTTACTGATCTAAAGATGATGTCAATCTGGGACCTGGCTCAAGGGCTAGAGGGTTTGCCTAGCAAGTATAAGACCCTGGGTTCAATCCCCAGAGCTACAAAAAATAGGCCAAAGGATAGATAACATTGGTGCCATTTCTAATGTGGGTGCTGGTCTGGTTAGAGGGAGTAGTGCCTTTTCATTTTGAGGCTGCATAAAATACTGAGAAAACCGCAAAGAATGATTCTTAAGCTTGTGAACACTATGGGTGGTAGAGACCCTGATGTTGCCAGTACTTATGTACAGTGGTGTAGACTCTCTTTTATATATTACTTTTCCATGATAAACCTCCCACCTTCCTTCCAGTCAATCAGACAGGAGATGTTGACTTCATTACAGCTTGAAGAACAGGGCAGGCTATATTCAGAGGTTGACTGCTGGAAGCAGATGTTTGGTCAGGTCTGGACTACTCCAGATTTTTAAAACATCGTTTTCTCTCCAAGTTCAGTACTCAGAGCTAAGACTGAAGTGGTGTTTTCAGTGTTTCGCAAATGAATCTACAATATAGTGTGAGTCTTCATTACTACTGTAACTTACAGTGTGTTTTATTCAATAATGTTTCTCAGAGAGAGAGAACCTAAGATTTGACATGAGGGGCACACAAGACTGCAAAATAAAGAACACTAACTTATTGGTCCTTCAAGCAAGGTACTTAAAATGTTTGTGTTAAAATAAACACACATCTAATATTAAATATAATTCATATGAATTCCTCAAAAAAATTGTGTTGAGACTCTGAAGCAAGACCATGCCTGAAAAGCTACTGTGAAGGACTATGTAGATGGCTCAGCAGATTAGCGCATGGGTTGCTCTCCCAGAAGACCCAGGGTCAGTTCCCAGCACCTACATGGTAGCTCACAGCCATGTGCAACTCCATGTGTAGTTTCAGGAGATCAACTACTTTCCATGGGCACCAGGTACACATATGGTACACATATGTGCATGCATAAAAAAAACCACAAGCATATTAAATAAATAAAATATTTCTCAAAGCACACTATGAGCTTTACCTATAATCTCTTGAGCATGAAAGGTAGTAGAGAAACAAACATTTTCTCTCTCTTTGCCCAAAGCCCTAAAGAAGACAGTAAACAACATCTGTGGGCTTAGATTTTTCAAAACCTATCTTAAAATAAGGGCTCTCAAATGCTTTGATCCCCTTTCTAGCCTACCATCCAAAAGTAGGGGAGAGAAAAATGGTAAATAGGACAAGGGGGTGTGAACCTGTTTAGAAGTAGTTCTTTTGGGCAATTGGAATCTTGTTTGATAGGATACCAGCAGTCCAGTTCAAAAGTGTCACCAAACACAAATCAGCAATGCCTGCATGATCCAGCAGAAACCACCAGGCTCCCACCAAATTGTCACAAGTCAGCAGGAATGTCCAGGACCAGTAGGAATGCCAGGAGCTCTCTGCTCTGTACAAAGCAAAGTACAGAGTAAACTCTCAACAAAGTAAAGCTCAGCGAAGACATGAAACCAGCGAAGAGTTGCTCAGCTAGCTGTGTGAGCACCCCATCCCTGTCTATTGAGTTCTATTTGTACTCTCTCCAAGCATCATGTGCTCTCCTGGGTCGTGCCTCAGCAAACATCGCGTGTTTCATCTCATGACACAACCAGAAACTTCCACTTTAAATGTCCTTTCCACTATTGCCTAAAAGGGAAAGGTTAATTTTTAGTAGGTTCAGCCTTTGGAATTTTCTCATTGACAAGGCCCTTTCTGATTCTATGGTGTCAACTGAGTATGGTCATAGGTTCCATGGGAAACTGAAGGATCAGGATCAGAGTAGGACAGAAAACAGGTTATAGAGGAGTGAAGACTTCACAGTTTGAGTCTGGAAGGAAGGATTGACTGACTAAGGCATGTTGGTAACCTCCAAAAGATGGAGGAGGGGTATAACTTTTTCTAGAGTCCCAAAGGGAATAGTCCATGGCAGAATCTTAATTTTTAGTTAAACTTAATTTTTAGTGACTCATTTTGGCCTTGCAACCTACAGAACCATAGAGGGCTAAATTTGATTTATGCCTCTGAGGTTCTGACAATTTTTTACTAGAGTAATAAGTAAGAAAAAGGGCATAAATATGCCCAATAAGGCTTTAATAGTCCCAAAGTTCAGTTTTCTTCTCATTCTTGTTATTATTACTAGCAGATGGTTTTAGCTTAATGGTTTTATCATAGTACTACATATCAGAGGTTCTCAACCTGTGGGTTGTGACTCCTTTGAGGGTCAAATGACTTTAAACAGAGGTTGCTTAAGACCATCACAGATATTTACATTATGATTCATAACAGTAGCAAAGTTACAGTTATGAAGTAGCAATGAAAATAATTTTATGGTTGGGGGTCACCACAACATGAGGAACTGTATTAAAGTGTCACAGCATTAAGATGGTTGAGAACCACTGGTAGATATAGATATGGATATGGATATGGATATGGATATGGATATGGATATGGATATGGATATGGATATGGATATAGATATAGATATAGATATAGATATAGATATAGATATAGATATATGCACAGTTTTTAGTTGGATTAAAATTGCTGTAAGTTTTAGTTCCATTAAAGGGAAGTGGGAAAAGATGGAGACAGACTAACATGTGCAAGACCCTTGGTTCCCTCCACAGCACAGGGCTTATAGAGAGTCAGGCAAGCACAAAGTGAAGCAGAATCCTTTGCTGGTGGGAGTGTAAAGTAGAACAATGCAAACTGTTTCCAGATTATCTCATTTGTGCATGTCTGCAGTCAGCAGATTTATAGAGACCGAAAGCCTACTGGTTGCCAGTGGCTTTGGGGTAGAACGATTGAACCTGAGTGACTATTTTCAATGGGCACAGGGTTTTTTAGTATTAATAATCATACTTTAATTTATTTTTTGCACTGGAGATTGAACCATGAGCCATCTAAGACCTAGTCAAGAGGGCTTTGCCACTGAGTCACATGCCAATAAATCATTCTGGAATGAGATATTGGTAGTACTTGTGTAACATCGTGGAGTACTAGATATCACTATTAGGACATTTTAAATTCATTTATTTTACCACAATGACAAAAATTGTTAAAACATATATAGAGCTAAAAGGAAGGAAAGATGCAAGTGAAAGGGAGAGAGGAAGAAAGAGAGGGATGGAGAGAGGGAGAAAGAGAGGAATGGAAAGAGGGAGGGAGAAAGGGACAGAAGGAGGGAGTGATGATGGACAGAGGGGAAAGATAAAGATGAGATGAAGCTAAGTTTTTAAAAGTAACATGAAAAACATTTTAGGCCCAGCTCCCTCCACCCACCTTGGATCATGGTTCCCAGAGTTGAAATTCACTTAGTGTTGCCTGATTTTCTAACAGCTGATGACTTAGATGTTTTCTGCATATTTCCAAATAATATGCTCATCATGTTCTGTCACCCATTTATAAGTGTTGACATTATCTAGCGACTTCTAATTATAGTCAATAAGTATACTGTTCTGCTTTTATTCGTGATATTTTCTGTATCCAGGAGCCCTTTCTCACTCTCTGGCTTTCTGTTTGTACCAGTAGGCCAGCCTTCTGGGCTCTCTCTTCTCCCCGGGGATGTGCTTACATTGGTTTACGCCTTCGCCTGGCATAAGCCTTTTCTGTGCTCTAAGTTTCTTCTCTGCCCCTCCCTTTGAAACCCTTCCTAACTCTTAATATTTAGAAGTAGAGCACAGGTCACCCCTGTTCCCTTTCAACCTTTTACCATTATCTATAATCTCTAGAGAGAGGATATATCCTCTATCTATAAACACATTACTACTCGGTGTTTACATTTTGGTTCCTTTACCTTTTGTTTACTTTTCATATTAGAGTCCCTATGAAGCTAACTTTGTGTGTTTATAAGCTTAATTGGGAATGAAATAACGTTTGGAGCAAGGTATACAGCACTCACTCTCACACCTTCCTCAGTGAAGACTCTCTCTGAGATATGTGTGCATTTAATATTATCCTTTTTAACGTGAAGAAATATTCAGACGTAGAAAATATCTAAATAGACATTTTGCAGGAGGTGTAAGTGTTCACTCTTACATTACCTGGAGCATATCATTTAAAATAAAGAAAGGTTCTCTTATATATGCACTGAATGTCTAAAATTTTGAAAGACAAGACCTGGGGAGAAAGGCTCAGTAAAGTGTTCTCCATGCGAGCCTGAGGACCTGAGTTTAATTTCCAGCATTAGGCAAGGTTTGTTTGTTTGTTTGTTTGTGTGCTTGCTTGCTTGCTTGCTTGCTTGCTTGCCTGTGTTTTTAATCTCAGCACTGAGAAAGTGTAGACAGGTAGACCCTTGGGGTTCATTGACCAGCCAGGCTAGCCTAAGGAGAGGAGGAACTAATCACACTAACCAGCATGCATGCATATATAAGATAATATGAACTACTGGCAAACTTGCTGAGCAGATAGTGTGCTATGATAAAATTTCTATGAAACCATTCTCATAAATTTCTATTCCTACATATTTCACAAAGAGAAAGACAAACATGCCCACAAATGGATGTGTGGACATGAGAGCTAATAGCTTTATTCAGAAGAGCCTACACTAGAAATGATGCCAAACTCTATCAACATGGACATGTACAGATACATTTTAGTTAGAATCATGTAATGGCATGTTTATGACCAATGAAGAAGAATTTGGGTCAGGAAGAAAAGGCGAGCGAATCTCAAATGCGTTGAGTGACTGAAGTCAGACATGAGAAAGTATGTGCTTCGTGTGTCTATTTGTGGGATGTGCTGCAAAGGAGAGTTCTCAGTGATGGTGCTGGCAGTTCCCTTTTGCCTGGGATCCAGTGTCGGTGAAATTAAGAGAAAAGGTGGTACATGGAAACAGTGCTTCAGGGAGTGGGACCGTGCTTTGGCTTAGCTGTATTAGTGCTCATGCAGGTATATGCACTCACAAAAACGAGCAGAAGTGAACTCTAATGTTAGCACACATTACTTCATTTAAAGTACTCCTTAATAAAGTTGACTTTAAAAATATCTATAGACTCCCATTCTTACGATCACCAGGGCTTCTATTTAAAACCACATAGCCCAGCCCTAGCACCCATACCGTCACAAGAAGATAGTGCCACTTGTCCATGCTATTGAGACACTGTGACACACAGAATAGCCCGGTGCTGTGTGGTTAATACTCTTAGACTCTCGTCACTTTAGAGCTGGAGTCTCGAGGCCCTTCTGGTGGATACTGCTGGTCTGCAAGCTCTGGACCAATGAGTCAAAGCAGAAAGATGCTGCTTCAGAGCCAGGCCTGACTGCTATGAGTCCAGTCTCTAGGAAGCCTTAAAAATAACTCCTACTATTCTTCTTCCTATGGAGCCGCCATTTCCTTCAGCTCCTTCAGTCCTTCCCCTAACTCTTCCATAGGGGTCCTCGACCTCAGACCAATGGTTGGCTGGAAGTATCTCCATCTGTCTCAGTCAGCTGCTAGTCAAGCCTCTCAGAGGACAGCCATGCAAGGCTCCTGTATGCAAGCACAACAGCGGGGTTGGGGGGTGGCGCTTGGATGGGGCAACATTCAGAATGTAAATAAATAAAATAATTTAATTTTAAAAACCCTATTATTTTACTTAAGAGAACACACTGAAAAAAAACTCACAGGCCTCATAGACAAGGAAAGGGGTCACCAAGCCAAACTTTCTGACATTACCCAAAAGACACCAGAAATGTGAGGACCAGAAGAGTAGACCAGACACAGCATGAGCACTACTGGAGAGCCGTTACCATGTCACAAGGATGTAGACTCAGCCAGCCAAACGCTGATCTTTGTCTTGACCCACAGAATGGGACGGAAATTGAAATGTTCTCATTGACTCCAGATCCACTAAAGGCTGTTCTCTTTCTCCTGCTTCCCACGTTCTTCTTTCTCAGTAGTTTCTTTCTCTGATCTGTCAATCAATCAATACTTGTCTGTGCATTAATTATTCTACTCATGGGATTAAGAAAGGATGGATATCTGAAAGATTCATAAAGGCCCATCCTCACTCGTTACATCAAATCCATGAACACATGAAGAGAGTTGTCAAGTCAGAGCCATCAGCGTCCACCGAGCCTGTGCTGTGGATGGATGCTTACCTCACGGAAGGTAAAGTACAGATCATCTGCTGTACAACTGACCCCCAAAGAAAGTGGTCTCAAGTTTTCTGTGGATGTTTAGGTAACTCCTCCACGAAAGGCAATCTCTGTGAAATGCTGACTCGCTCCTTGTACTCACAGGTAAGCTGTTGGGAACATCTGAAGGAAAATATTTGCTGAGATGTCGGATGGCAGCCGACCTCAGCATCTGTGCTGATACATTATGATAAATAGAAAATACTGATACTTCACTTTGTGGCGCTGGAACTTTGCTTAGCTACAAAATGCCAGCTGTCCCCGAGGCCCCAATTGCTTACTACTCAAGAACGTAGTCCGAGGACAAGAGAGAAAAGAGGACCAGGGGCAAGCTGGTAGCAAACCCCAGGGAACGATGCAGACCTGAGAGCTGTTGAGTCCAAATGCCTTTCGGATCACGAGACCTCCCTCCGTTCATCATCACTTCTAAGCATAGTCTCGCAGAATCACGGTCTTGCTGATTGTTTGGTGTTTACGACAATAACCTATGTGTCTACGGTTCCAATAGTCAAGGCCAAATGCTAATACTTTAACAATCTGCCAATGCCATTAGGGTTATCCGATTATGTCAGCTCCTGAATGAAAGGCCGTCGTGGTTACTTACTGTAAGTTAGTTACCGTGGCCTGAAAACTTCACCATTACCTTTGTACCATCAACCTCTTACACTTGATGCTGTTGCTGGTCCCCAGCCAATGGGGCCTTTATTAAGCATTTGCTATGTGGTGTATACTGTATACCACATTTTTAGATGCACGATTTTACCCGAATTAATATTTGGAATAGCCCCCAAGAAAGACATAGTGTTTGTCACTTTATACATAAAGCCCCAGAAAATGTGTGACTTGATCAAGGTGAGCTGAATACAGAGAGCCGGAGCCAAATACTTAAGTCTCTGTGTACGAAATTCAGCCCCCAGATGTGCATCTTCGAGCCATAGAACCAACTGCTTGATTGCTACTTTTATGGAATGAGTAAGAGGCACATGAAATATGACTGAATAAAAACCTGGAAGCAGAAGCACTTAGTGTTCTTGTTGATCCTCCTTACTTTGACTTCGGTCAATGGCTATACCCAGATGTTGAGGCAGAAGTGTAAATGTCATCTCTCCTCACCTTTAGTTTCTCAGCAGTGGCTACCTAGTTCTTCTGGTTTCCATTGTCACGGTTTTCCATCTGAGCCACCTCCATAACCCCACCCACTTCAAGAGCATCATTTCTGCATACAGAGGCCACAGTGGAGTCTGTGAGGAGTCGTCACTCCTTACAACACGCCCCATGCAGTGATCTCCTCACATTACACATGCTATGACAGCCAGACTCGTAGCAGGGACGCGGAAAGAGTGGCAGCCTGCCAGTTTTCAGTCTCCCAGGGCGGTTTGTCAATTTTGTAATTGTTGCTGCTATTGTTGTTGGGAAGGGAGGGGAGCCCAGGCAGCGTCTTGTCAGTCACCACCTGTGCTCTGCATTTGATCCTTCTCTTGCTTGTCGGTTGGCTTATTTCCTTTTTATGCAAATCCTCCCCCCTCCCACGTTTCTTCACCGTAACATAAGCGATGGACTACTCTGGGATGTTTCGTTTGGATGATTCTGGAAACTGCGCGTTGAGGTCTTCGACACACTTTTTTGTTTGTCTCGCTGTGTCGTCCAGACTGGTCTCAAGCTTCTGAGCTTTATATGATCCCCTCACCTCAGCGCTTGGAGTGCGTGCACTGCAGGTCCTGACGACACATGGTTTTCAGCTATGAAAGTGAAGCTGTGCTTACCACATTCCACACCCATTGTTCCACTCAGCGTCATGAAGATGCATCGGCGTAACGTGTTCCATACACTATCTGGTAACTGCTGCCCAGGACTCTGGTGCATCCCCAACTGGCAGTTTAGCCCTAGACGGATAGTCACCCAGGTCAGATTGGTTCCCATTCTACAAATCACAAATAGTAACTATCTCCTTGCGCTGGCTTTGTGTGGGTGTCACTTAGTCGGCGATATTGATGTGTAATCTTGCATATTTAACTGGAAACTGCATACTGCATTGCCAAATGGCTCCAATAAAACATTTATAATGAGACAGTGATTGTCACAATGGGAGGTGGGTGTGTTTCATACAAGATGGGACCATGTCAAAAAAGATACCATGATACTTCTTTTAGAATAAGATAATACGGTACCCAAGTGAAAATAGAGGGGCTTGAGTAGTATATAAAAAACAAACAAAATGAATAAAATATCTAGAATAATACTAATGTCTCCTCCTATAAAATATGCAGTTTTAGTAGAGCAACAAATGTTGACAAAAATGAGACACACATTTATACATATGTCTTTAAAGAAAACTTTATATAGTAAAATCATGGATAATCCAAGAAATTCTGAGTAAATTATAAAATACTAGCCAAAAAAATTAGGTAACTACTTGGAAATTTAAAAATATGGAACATTTCTAAAAAGAAATTTGATCAAGAAGTTCTTAAAACTAAAATTTTAACTCCTTAATAAGCAGAGAAAAAGGAGAAAGCCTCACACGTCAGTGCAACCAAATGAGTCCTTTGAGCCGGCAGTAGCAGGTCCATAATGCCTGGCTTGTTGTCTTTTTATTTCTTTTTAATTTATTTTTTTTATATCGTCTTCATTTACATTGCCAATGGTAAAACCTTTCCCGATATCCCCCCTCCCCTAAAACTCCCCTCCCCCTCCCCCTCCTCCCTCTCCCTGCCTCCACATATATGCCCCTCCACCCAACACACTCCCTCCCCCCTCTCGGTTTCCTTTTGTTGGGGCCTCTGTTGAGCCTTTACCTGACCAAGGACCACTCCTCCCACTGATGCCCAACAAGGCCTTCCTCTGCCACATTTTTGGCTAGATCCATGTGTGCCCCTTGGTTAATGGTTCAGTTCCTGGGAGTCTTGGGGCGGTCTGGGTGGCCGAAATCATTGTTCTTCCCATGGGGCTGTAAACCCCTTCAGCTCCTCTAGACCATCCTCCACCTCCTCTATTGAGTTGGTTGTTAGCAGCTGCCTCTGTATTTGTAAGGCTCTGGCAGGGCCCCTCCAGAGACAACCATGGCATGCTCCTTTTGGTATACACTTCTTGTTGTCCATAGTAGTGTCGGGGTTTGTTGACTGTTTAAAGGATGAATTCCCAAGTAGGGCAGTCTCTGGGTGGCCTTTACTTCAGTCTCTGCTCCACACATTGTCTCCCTAATTGCTCCTGTGGCTATTTTGTTCCTTTTCTTAGAGGAACGGAAGCACCCTCACTTAAGTCCTCCTTCTTGAGCTTCGTGAATTGTAACTTATTTTGAACTTTTGGGCTAACATCCACTTATTAGCAAGTGCATACCATGTGTGTTCTTTTGTGATTGGGTTGCCTCAATCAGGTTGACACTTTCTAGTTCCATCCATTTGCCTAAGAATTTCATGAATTCATTGTTTTTAATAGCTGAATAGTACTCCATTGTGTATATATACCATAGTTTCTGTATCCATTCCTCTGTTGAGGGACACCTGGGTTTTTTCCATCTTCTGGCTATTATAAATAAGGCAGCTATGAACGAAGTGGAGTATGTGTCCTTATTACATGTAGGAGCATCTTCTGGGTATATGCCCAGAAGTGGCATAGCTGGGTCCACTGGTAGTACTATGTCTAATTTTCTAAGGAATCACCAAACTGATTTCCAGAGTGGTTTTACCAGCTTGCAATCCCACCAACAATGGAGAACTGTTCCTTTTTCCCCACATCCTCTCCAGCAACTGCTGTCCCCTGAGTTTTTCATCTTAGTCATTCTGACTGGTGTAAGGTGGAATCTCAGTGTTGTTTTGATTTGCATTTCCCTGATAACTAAGGATGTTGAACATTTCTTTAGGTGCTTTAGAGCCATTTGAGTTTCCTCAGTTGAGAATTCCCTGTTTAGCTCTGTACCCCATTTTTAATAGGGTTATTTGACCCTCTGGAGACTAACTTCTTGAGTTCTTTGTATACATTGGATATTAGCCCTCTATTGGATGTAGGGTTGGTAAAGATCTTTTCCCAATTTGTTGGTTGCCGTTTTGTCCTATTGACTATGTCCTTTGCTTTACAGAATCTTTGCAATTTTATGAGGTCCCATTTGTCGATTCTTGTTCTTAGAGCATAAGCCATTGGTGTTCTGTTCAGGAACTTTTCCCCTGTGCCCACATGTTCAAGATTCGTCCCCACGAATTTAAGCTCTTTAAGCTTCAGTGTATCTGGTTTTATGTGTAGATCCTTGATCCACTAGGACTTGAGCTTTGTACAAGGAGATAAGAATGGGTCGATTTCAAAGGAGCTGAAAACATCCAGTGGAAAAAAGATAGCCTTTTCAACAGATGGTGCTGGCTCAACTGGAGGTCAACATGCAGAAGAATGAGAATTGATCCACTCTTATCTCCTTGCACTAAACTCAACTCCAAGTGGATCAAGAATCTCCACATAAAACCAGACACACTAAAACTAATAGAAAAGAAACTGGGGAAGACCCTTGAAGACATCGGCTCAGGGGAAAAATTCCTGAACAGAACACCAATTGCTTATACTCTAAGAACAAGAATAGACAAATGGGACCTCATAAAACTACAAAGTTTCTGTAAGGCAAAAGACACTGTCAAAAGGATAAATCGGCAACCAACAAATTGGGAAAAAATCTTCACCAACCCCACATCCGACAGAGGGCTAATCTCCAATGTATACAAAGAACTCAAGAGGTTAGACCCCAGAAAACCAAATAACCCTATCCAAAAATGGGGTACAGAGCTAAACAGAGACTTTTCACCTGAAGAAATTCGGATGGCTAAGAAACACCTTAAAAAATGTTCAACATCATTAGTCATTAGGGAAATGCAAATTAAAACAACCCTGAGATTTCACCTCACACCAGTCAGAATGGCTAAGATTAAAAACTCAGAAGACATCAGGTGTTGGCGAGGATGTGGAGAAAGAGGAACACCCCTCCACTGCTGGTGGGAATGCAAGCTGGTATAACCACTCTGGAAATCAGTATGGCGGTTCCTCAGAAAACTGGGCGTGATACTTCCGGAGGACCCAGCCATACCACTCCTGGGAATATACCCAGAAGATTCACCAGCATGCAATAAGGATACATGCTCCACTATGTTCATAGCAGCCTTATATATAATAGCCAGAAGCTGGAAAGAACCCAGATGTCCATCAACAGAGGAATGGATACAAAAAAATGTGGTATATATACACAATGGAGTACTATTCAGCTATTAGAAACAATGAATTCATGAAATTCTTAGAGAAATGGATGGAGCTGGAGAACGTCATACTAAGTGAGGTGACCCAGTCTCAAAAGAATACCCATGGTATACAGTCACTGATAAGTGGATATTAGCCTAGAAGCTTGGAACACCAAAGACACAAATCACATATCAAGTGATGTCTCACAAGAAGAAAGGAGTGGACACTGGTGCTAGAATGGACCAAAACATCATTGTGGGAGAGTACAAAAACAGTAAAGTGGGAGGGGGTGGATGCGGGAGCAGGGGGAGGGAAAAGGACATGTGGGACCTTTGGGGGTGGGGAACCAGAAAAAGGGAAATGAATTGTAAATATAGAATATATACAATAAAAAAAAAAGAAAAAAAAAGTTTGCAAAAAAAAAAAAAAAAAAAGAATGGGTCGATTTGCATTTTTCTGCATACAGATCTCCAGTTGATCCAGCACCATTTGTTAAAAATGCTATCTTTTTTTCCACTGGTTGTTTTTAGCTCCTTTGTCAAATATCAAGTGACCGTATGTGTGTGGGTTCATTTCTGGGTCTTCAATTCTATTCCATTGATCTTCCTGCCTATCTGCATACCAATACCAAACAGTTTTTAATCACTACTGCTCTGTAGTAGAGCTTGAGGTCAGGGATGGTGATTCCCCCAGAAGATCTTTCGTTGTGGAGAATAGGTTTTGCTATCCTGGGTTTTTTGTTATTCCAGATGAATTTGAGGATTGCTCTTTCTATATCTATAAAGAATTGATTTGGGATTTTGATGGGATTGCATTGAATCTGTAGATTGCTTTCAGCAAGATGGCCATTTTTACTATATTGATTCTACCAATCCATGAACATGGGAGATCTTTCAACGTTCTGAGATTTTCTTCGATTTCTTTCTTCAGAGACTTAAAGTTCTTGTCATATAGATCTTTCACTTGCTTCCTTAGGGTCACACCTAGGTATGACATTGTTTGGGACTATTGTAAAGGTGTCATTTCCCCAATTTCTTTCTCCTCTTGTTTATCTGTTGAATAGAGGAAGGCTACTAATTTGCTTGAGTTAATTTTATATTCAGCCACTTTGCTGAAGTTATTTATCAGCTTTAGGAGTTCTCTGGTGGAAGTCTTGCGGTGGCTTAAGTATACTATCATATCATCTGCAAATAGTGATATTTTGACTTCTTCCTTTCCAATTTGTATACCTTTGACCTCCTTTGCAGCCTGTTTGCTCTGGCTTGGACTTCAAGTACTATATTGAATAGATAGGGAGAGAGTGGGCAGCCTTGTCTGGTCCCCGATTTTAGCGAGATTGCTTCAAGTTTCTCTCCATTTAACTTGATGTTGGCTACCGGTTTGCAGTATATTGCTTTCACTAAGTTTAGGTATGGGCCTTGGATACCCAATCTCTCCAAGACTTTTATCATGAAGGGATGCTGGATTTTGTTAAAAAGCCTTTTCAGCATCTAGTGAAATGATCATGTGGTTTTTTCCTTTAGTTTGTTTATGTAGTGGATTACATTGACAGATTTCCATATATTTTTTGATAAATTTTTTTATTTTCTATATTTTTTTGTTTACATTCCAAAGGCTTTCCCCTTTCCCAGTTCCCCCCACCTCACCATATGTGCCATAAGTCCTCTTCCCTCAGCCCAATCCCCAAACCCCACCCCCCATTTCTCTGTTCTGATACTCTCTTACAAAACTGGATCCAGTCTTTTCAGGACCAGGGTCCTTTTCTTCCTTCTTCTTGGGAATCTTTTGATTTGCTAATTGTGCCTTGAGTATTCAGAGCTTTTGGGCTCATTAATATCCACTGATCAGTGATTGCATTTCATGTGTATTCTTTTGTGATTGGGTTAGCTCACTTAAGATGATATTTTCCAGATCCAACCATTTGCCTACAAATTGCATGAATTAATTATTTTTAATTGCTGAGTAGTATTCCATTGTACAAATATAGCACATTTTCTGTATCCATTCCTCCTGTGAGGGACATCTGGGCTCCTTCCAACTTCTGGCTATTATAAATCAGGCTGCTATGAACATAGTGGAGCATGTGTCTTTATTGTATGCAGGGGAATCCTCTGGGTATATGCCCAGGAGTGGTATGACAGGGTCCTCTGGAAGTGTCATGCCCAATTTTCTGAGGAACCGCCAGACTGATTTCCAGAGCACTTGTACCATCTTGCAATCCCACCAACAGTGGAGGAGTGTTCCTTTTTCTCCACATCCTCGCCAGCACCTGTTGTCCCTTGAGTTTTTAATCTTAGCCATTCTGACTGGTGTGAGGTGGAATCTCAGGGTTGTTTTGATTTGCATTTCCCTGATGACTAATGATGTTGAACATCTCTTAAGGTGATTCTCAGCCATCTGAATTTCTTCTAGTGAAAATTCTTTGTTTAGCTCTGTACCCCCATTTTTTGATAGGGTTATTTGATTCTTTGAGGTCTAACTTCTTGAGTTCTTTGTATATATTGGATATTATCCCTCTGTCAGATACGGGGTTGGTGAAGATCTTTTCCCAATTTGTTGGTTCTGTTTTGTCCTTCTTACAGTGTCCTTTGCCTTACAGAAACTTTGTAATTTCATGAGGTCCCATTTGTCAACTCTTGATCTTAGAGCATAAGCTATTGGTGTTCTGTTCAGAAACTTTCCCCCTGTGCCCATATCCTCCAGGGTCTTCCCCAGTTTCTTTTCTATTAGTTTCAGTGTGTCTGGTTTTATGTGGAGGTCCTTGATCCACTTGGAGTTGAGCTTAGTACAAGGAGATAAGAGTGGGTCGATTCTCATTCTTCTGCATGTTGACCTCCAGTTGAACCATCACCATTTGTTGAAAAGGCTATCTTTTTTCCACTGGATGGTTGTAGCTCCTTTATCAAAGATCAAGTGACCATAAGTCTGTGGGTTCATTTCTGGGTCTTCAATTCTATTCCATTGATCTACTTGCCTGTTGCTGTACCAATACTATGCAGTTTTTAGCACAATTGCTCTGTAGTACTGCTTGAGGTCAGGGATATTGATTCCCCCAGAAGTCCTTTTATTATTGAGAATAGTTTTAGCTATCCTGGGTTTTTTGTTACTCCAGATGAATATGAGAATTGCTCTTTCTAGATCTATGAAGAATTGATTAGGGATTTTGATGGGAATTGCATTGAATCTGTAGATTGCTTTTGGCAAGATGGCCATTTTTACTATATTGATCCTGCCAATCCAAGAGCATGGAATATTTTTCCATCTCCTGAGGTCTTCTTCGATTTCTTTGTTCAAGGACTTGAAGTTCCTGTCATACAGATCTTTCACTTGTTTGGTTAAAGTCACGCCAAGATACTTTATATTGTTTGTGGCTATTGTGAAGGGTGTTATTTCCCTAATTTCTTTCTCAGCCTGCTTGTCCTTTGAGTATAAGAAGGCTACTGATTTGCTTGAGTTGATTTGGTTTCCATATATTGAACCATCCCTGCATCCCTGGGATGAAGCCTACCTGATCGTGGTGAATAACAGTTTTCATGCATTCTTGGATTCGGTTAGCCAGGATTTTGTTCAATATTTTTGCATCAATGTTCATGAGGGAGATTGGTCTGAAGTTCTCCTTCCTTGTTTGGTCTTTGTTTGGTTTAGGAATAAGCATTATTGTGGCTTCATAGAATGAGTTGGGTAGTGTTCCTTGAGTTTCTATTTTGTGGAAAAGTTTGAAGAGTATCAGTATTAACTCTTCTTTGAAGATCTGACAGAATTCCCCACTAAACTCATCTGGTCCTGGGCTTTTTTTTTTTTTTTTTTTTTTGACTGGAGACTATTAATGACTGCTTCTATTTCCTCAGGACTTATAGGACTATGTAGAAGATTTATCTGATCCTGTTCTAACCTTGGCACCTGGTATGTATCTAGAAAGTTGTCCATTTCATCCAGGTTTTCAAACCTTATTGAGTATAAGATCTTGTAGTAGGATCTGATGATTTTTTTGAATTTCCACAGTTTCTGTTGTTATGTCTCCTTTTTCATTTCTGATTTTATTAATTTGGATACTGTCTCTGTGCTCTCTGGTTAGTCTGGCTAAGGGTTTATCTATCTTGTTGATTTTTTCAAAGAACCAGCTCCTTGTTTTGTTGATTCTTTGTATAGTTCTTTTTGTTTCTGTTTGGTTGATTTCAACCCTAAGTTTCATTATTCCCTGCTGTCTACTCCTCTTTGGGGTATTTGCTTCCTTTTGTTCTATAGCTTTTAAGGGCACTGCCAAGCTGTTAGTGAAAGCTCTCTCCATTCTCTGTTTTGGCACTCAGAGCTATGAGTTTTCCTCTTAGCACTGCTTTCATTGTGTCCCATAAATTCCGGTATGATGTGTCTTCATTTTCACTAAACTCACAGAGATCTATCTGTCTCTCACTGGGATAAAGATGTGAGGCTGACAACTTTAGAAGTTTTAAAAGCCTGTGATTGGTTTTCATCTCTACATGGTTAGCTGGATGTTCTCGGACAGGGATGCTGAGAAGTCCAGGGCAGGTGTGGCCTATCATGCAGTCTTCTTTCCAGTTTTATTCAGATCGGAGGCTCACATCTGACACAGGAGGAGTGGCTTTCTGCAGTCTGTCCTTGTATGGACTTCCTTGCATCTCGGTTTCCTAACTGCTTGCACTCTGAACTTAACACCTTCATGCTTGATCTATCCATGCTGGTATTATTCACTGTTTCAAGATGTACCACCCATCTCTCAGCCCAGATAGGACCTCCTCAAAGGCAGAAACTGTGTCTTCTGTTGCTCTGGCATCATAGGTGTCATTGCAACAAGCTAGATCCTGCAAGCACAGGAGAGACATTCAGTTGGTTGACTGTAAACCATGGGGAATGAGTGAATGGTGCCTGCTTCTCCTGGCATGTCAATTTAAAGATACAAGCTCCTCCCTCTCAAAGGCATACGTCTTGGATTTGAAAGAGTTGAATAGTGAATTATGTACAAAGACTTAAGGGTTACCATCTGCTTATCACAGTGTGTTTTATTTGTCATTAGTGATTTCCTACACGGTCCTTTAAATTAGAGAATTGCTGTATATTCATTACTTGTTGCCCACAGAGATGCTTTTATGAGCTATTCACTGCTCATCTCAAGGGAAGTGTGGGACCGACCCAGACAAGTGTCTGTGAAATAAGCAGTTTTGTCTCTCCTCCTCATCCCTTGCTTCTTAGGATTGTTCACAGCTTACCCATCCTTCTAGCCTCCTTCTCCATCTTCTTTTAACTATTACCCCATTACTTGGTAAGAACTATTATATATCATGTGCCAGATACCATATATCTTATATTTCTTATATCTTTTATATCCTATGTCGTATGATATTATCTTGTATGATTTATATTTTGCATCTTATATATTCTTATATCTTATATATTATATAAATAATGTGACCTCTTCATAGGACTGCTTTTCTGTTAGTAAAGAATTCATAAAGAATGCGTTTTTAGCATCTAGAGAAATTCATCTATAATCATAAATTCCCTATCTTGACGAGTGGAAAGACACTTAGTGACCAGTTTCCTGAAAGACTGCTTTACTCAGTCGTGAGCCACTGCTCACAAGATTTAAGAAAAAAGTCCCATTTATATATGAAATTTTACATTGTATTTTTTTAACTTTGCATAGGCATATTCATGCTTTAGGGAAATGGGTTTGAACTAATGAAACTCATGAATCACTATAAGTCAAAGGGTAATTAGCATGTATTTGCTTTCCTTATTATAATGCTCATAATTCTCTTTAAGAACTAGATGTCAAACATCTGGTAGAAATGCCAGAAATGTCCCCTCAGCTCAGCACAGAGCTGACAGAGCAGGCAGGCAGGCATTCCTGTGGAGCTCGGCTGGCGGCTGCATAATGAGACTTTTTTGCCTGTTGCTGTTCTTCAGGATATCAAGGGACCTCGGAATTAATAATTCATTGGACTACTGTTTGTTGAGAACGAAATCAAAACAATCGGTCAGGTATCAAAACATGCAATTAGGAATGAAAGTAGCACACGTGAAAAATAAGTCACATTAAGGAGATTATTAGGGGAAACTGGGGACTGGGATACGAAAGGGATGGATTTCTGCATAAGTAGTATCTGCAGAATTTAATGTTTATTTGCTTCAGAATTTTTAAGAAGATTAAAAATTGGTGTAAGAGAGAAAGAAAGGGCGCAAAAGGAGGGAAAGAATGTATTTTGTGTCTTTGTTTACGGCGAAGGGTTTGGGGCACTCTCAGGTCCCCACACACTGTGTATCTGCTTTACCGCTAAGCTACATCCTCAGACAGAAAAACAACTTTAACAGCTGGTCACAGGAAAGACAAGGTGTTAAGCAATGCCCTTATTTTGCTGGCTGTGAATGTCATAAAGCTATTGGCTACGCATGCTATCCCTCCAGCAAGGCCAAAGGCCTAGTTCCACAGGGCAGCAGCAGGGACAAGCAGGATTATCCTAAATTGATCCCAGACAAAGAATTTAGGCTACAGAATAAAGTGTGCGAGCGGAAAAGGGACTCGATAGCTTCACAGAATCTTTTTCAGTTACTGCCAGCCCAGTACCTAGGATAACTTCCAGAAGACTGCGAAGCCAAACTACTGTTACTCTGGAGCAAACTTGGAGGAAGCGTTGCTCCGCCTCTGCCCCTTTAAGTGGTCCTTTGAGCTGCCAGAGGATTCTGCTGTCACATTCCCCCACAGCTTTGCAAAGCTCCATATAAAGGCATTTCTGGGTTAATTATGTCTTAGGAAAACTGCTTCTGTCAAATATAGGAAACATGTTAAACTGACGCTGTTCCTTGGTTGCACAGTGTAGGACAACCCACTGTGACATCCTGAAGTATGGCCTTTCTCATTCCAGTTATTTCTCCGTCTAGAGCACAGCTGTGCACAGGTGCTCAATAGCTACGTATGAAATCAATGGAGTCAGGGCCACCAATGTGTTCTTCTTTTCTCTTGTGTGTTTCATGTTCAGAAAGAGCTTGTCTGGGAGACAACAGTCACTGCTTTAATACGTTTTGTAGTTTCAGGCCAGTATGCTAAAATGAGTTTTAATTCCTGGAACTTCTTTAATATGATCTATGCAAAGGAACAACCATAGCCTGATCTTACTGAGCTCTAGGTATTGAAAGACTTCCAGAGATTGCTTTCAGCTCCATTGATCTGTTTTGCATTGCATGCTATTTGATTTGTGCTGCATTTTACTTCAAGGAAATTAAAAAAAAAAACTCTTCCTTTTATTTTAAAAGATTGTTTATTTGTATATTTTACGTGCATGTGTTTTGCCAGCGTGTATGTCTGTGCACTACAGACATTCCTGATGTCCGTGGAGGCCAGAAGAGGCTGTTGGATCTACCTATAACTGGAGTTAGACGGTCGTGAGCTGCTGTGTGGGCACTGGGAATTAAACCCAGGTTCTCAGGAAGTATAATAAACACTCTTGGCCTCTGAGCCATCTTGCTAACCCAAAGGAAACTTTCTGCTTAAATATTGCCTTAGTAGGGGGGCTTTTGCTCATTGCTATGTATGTGATCCTTACCTCACTCCACAAACCCAAACAAATTCCCCAGCCCAATTTAAGAAATAATTGTAGAAAAATGTAACATTAAGTTTAAAATTAGACTAACGTTTAAATGACTATGTACTTGTACATTCAAGAAAGGACTTAAACATGGAAATGTTGGGAAATTATAGATTCTTAAGTTTAGTTCCTCGGCACATAAAGACAAGCAAAATTAATTTGATATCCTTTATTAATGTGTATAGGTATTCAATAGCCTTTATGTATATATAATCACCAACGTAATCAGTAAGAAAGCTAATTGCTCAATAGAAAAAGATGTAAAAAAAAAAATCACTGACAATTTTAAAACAGAAAGATAAAAATAACCTTAAACTATGTTAATGATCAGCGTTCTTAATAGTTCAAAAAGAAAATTAAAATTGGAACCGTGGTTTTCTGTCTGTCATGTAATACATATTTCACAAATAACGTTTATTTTTGGCAAAAAGTAGACACTTTCTGGAAAGCATTTTCACAATATGTGCCAAAACAAAACACAAACGCTTTGATGTTCTCAGGCAAACAAAAGCAATGTTATACTTATGGTTTTTCATCATTTTGCTTATAATAGCTAGAACTGGAAAAATGGAGATTTGAAGTGACGAGGAATAAAGTAACACGTAGTGGAGAACATTCAGGAAAACTATGAAATCACAAGAACCTTCATATAAAGCAATGCTGTGCAAAAACGGAAACAAAACTACTGCTAGCTATGTGTACATACAGTTTGGTTACTTAAACCTATGTATCTATACATGCTTAGAAAAAGCTTCAAAAGACGTTTGAAATGTTAAAATACTGACTCTGTGCCGCGCCACCATATTTGGTGTTTTCTTCTGTGTGTGTCTTTCCTCCATACACTTCCTTCAGTGATCATGTATCACTCCCTTGAGTTTTAAAAAGTTGCTTCTAAAAGTTAAAAGAAATGGAATGCCTGCTCTACACTGCATTCTAGAAGTTTCCATGTGATCTCTGCACATTCCCTGAGCTCTGTGGTCGGATGCTATATTATACTTTTAAAGCCGCTTTCAGCTTCCCTCTCTGGGACAGGTCTGCTTGAGTGCCAGATGGTGTCAGTCTTTTCAGACCATCCCTGAGAGACAAGTCACATTTGATGGGTTCGATGTTCAGTTCGTACTAAGAAGAAAAATAGCCTGAGACAAAGGGTCTTGTGGCTCAGTGATATAGCATATGTTTAATGTGAGAGGCTCTGTGTTCAATTTCTAGTATAAAAAAAATTGAGAGGAAAATACAGTCTATCACAAAGAAATAGGCAAAGATGTCACCATCAGCCTTCAGAAGAAAAGAAACATTCTACGCAGTGCAATCTCCTTGAGACACCTTTCTGAGGCCCTTAGTGGGGTGTCTCTGCCTTTTCTGCAGTCTCGGAGTGTCCTGATAAGAACTCAGTATTCACAGCACTGCCCAAGACTCAGCTCCCAGCCTCACGCACCCAGCTGATCTGTGAATCCCTTAAGCATAATTGTCTGTTTTACTCATTTCTGTCACGTCAATATAGACTGCTGAACAACCAGAGGTATGTATGTCTTTTCTAGGAGCTCAGCTGAACCTTGCCCTTAAAAATGAAGTCATGGCAGGGCAGTGGTGGTGACGCATGCCTTTAATCCCAGCATTTGGGAGGCAGAGGCAGGAGGATTTCTGAGTTCGAGACCAGCCTGGTCTACAGAGTGAGTTCCAGGACAGACAGGGCTACACAGAGAAACCCTGTCTCAAACAAACAAACAAACAAACAAAAATCAAAAAATCAAAAAAAATTCAAATGAGAAGTGCAATATTAATCTTGAAGTAGGATCAGTGGATGACACAGAATCCTGATTCCCTCTCAGACACTGTCTAAACTCACACATACAATAAGGGAGTTTAGATTATTTGATCCCAAAGTGGCTGCCTGAGTCCCAGCTCTTGTGTCCTTAGCTCATGTGCTCTTACAAGACTTCCTGTCGATCAACATATGGAACATTAACTCTGATAAGCATTTCTTTTAATATCTTGGCTTGGAAATGACTACATAAAGCCATGAAACAGAATCGAAGGTTTCTTGTTTCACTGAAACTGGATCAACGTTTACTGGCAAACACTAAGTGCCATGGTCACTGGCTGGCCGGGCTTAGAGGTGAGCTGTCTGGTTGTTTCGTATTTGTCTAGCTAGGAAGCACAGGAAAAGTTGGATGTTACGATCTAGCAGAATCCTGTGAGACCCTTGAAGCTGAGCAAACTCTTCCATCTGGAGCACACATTCATGGGAGTGTTAGTGCTTCCTGTGAACTCTGCCTAGAAGTCCCTCAGGGCCTCTGTGAAGCCTTGCCTGACCACTCCCCACTGTAAGCTCCTGTTGTACTTAGAATGGGCTTCTTCCTGGATGTCCTTATTTAACCAGACTTAAAGTGTTGTGAGGGCGGAGATGATAATATATCCGGTTCCGTATCATAGGGGTCAAGCACTGTGCATAAAATGTAATCATTCGAAAGGAACTAAGCCACTGGGGTGTTGAGGGGACTCTGCTTTTTAGATAGATGTTTGCTATATTTTTATAGTCTCTCCGGGAATTAATGTCTCCTAAACAGAATGTTAAGGCTTTTTAGGACATAGGTTGTATTAGTCAATTTTTATTTCTGTTGCTGTGCTAAAACACCATAACCAAGGCAAAGTATAGAAGGAAGAGCTTCCTTGGGCTCATTGTTTCAGTGCAATAAGAATCGTTATTGGCAGAAATCAAGGCTACAGGCATGGTGTCAAGAGCAGGAAGAGAGCTCACACCTTCAAAGTCTCTAGAGAGTGAACTAGACATGGTTCTAGGTTTTGTCTCTCAGAGCTCACTCTCACTGACACACTGCAAATCCGCACCTCCCTAAAACCTTCTCAAACAGTGTCACCAACTGAGAAGGAAGTATTCAACACATGAGCCTGTGGAAGACATTCTCATGCAAGCCACTGCATTGGGTGATTGTTAGAAGCCTTTGAATTACAATTCTGTCTTAGCTCTCTATACTGGCAAGTTAATTCCTCTTGAACCTCAGTTTCCTAATCTCTGAGCTGTGCTGGTCAAGACTGAATGAAATAATGTCCTTCTCCTGACACCTTAGAGGGACTAATAATCTCCCATCTGTGGTTGGAGTTAACCCTAGGCTTGTAAGAACAAATTTTCCCACCAGTATTTCGTTTTCTTTGTAAGCGTCTTGGTTTTTGTTCCTCCATCAACCCCCTTTGACGCTCTAGAGCAGTGATCAGATATGTTCCATAAAAGGTCAGATGTTGGCTGCTTTATGTTTATGTTGCCTGTTGAATGCTGTTGTTGTTTTTATTATTTATTTTTTGTTTCATTGCAATCCTTTTAAGATATAAAATGTTTCTCAGTATAGATGCTGTACCAAAGTAGGTCCCTAGTCAGCTTAGACCTATAACCTCCAGTTGGCTGACCCCACTGTCAAGCAATGATGGTCCCCTGACCAGCAGCATCAGCAAGTTTAAGGATCTCATTACTAATGCACATTCCTACAGTCCCTCTCTCCTCTCTGCCTACTGAATCAGAAACTCCGACTTCATGCCTAACAGGCCGCCCGCCCCAGTTGATCTGAAGGCCCGCTGTCAAGCTTGCCTGCATCTCAGACTCACTAAAAGAGCTTCAAAGCACGTGAGTGGGGTGTGGGACCAAGGCACGATGCTGTTTAAAATGCTACAAGTGATTCTGTCTGCAGCTTCTGTTGATGATGGTTATATAAACCTGGGAGAGACAGCCTTCACATCTGCAAAGAGAAAAATTTAGTACTCATAATGTTGCCAAGGGTATGTAGTACTTCAGAGTCTTGTTTTCATATTTCTTGAAGGGATCTCGCTACAAACAGTTATCTACAGCTACATATAAAGCAAATTAGTAGATAAACCGCACATTTTAAAGGCGTATTAATTGAAGGCTGAGAGTGGAACTCAGTTGTAGTATGGTGAGACACACCTGTAATCCCAGCACCCAACTTATGAACTGTACTGGCTGGTTTTGTGTGTCAATTTGACGAAAGCTGGTGTTATCACAGACAAAGGAGCCTCCCTTGAGGAAATGCCTCCGTGAGATCCAGCTGTGGGGCATTTTCTCAATTAGTGATCAAGGGGGGAGGGTCCCTTGTGGGTGGTGCCATCCCTGGGCTGGTATTCTTGAGTTCTATAAGAAAGCAAGATGAGCAAGCCAGTGGAAGCAAGCCAGTAAGTAACATCCCTCCATGGCCTCTGCACCAGCTCCTGCTTCCTGACCTACTTGAGCTCCAGTCCTGCTGACTTCCTTTGGTGATGAACAGCAATGTGGAAGTGTAAGCTGAATAAACCCTTTCCTCCCCATCTTGCTTCTTGGTTATGATGTTTATGCAGGAATAGAAACCCAAAGACATGAACCAAGAATGGGTTTATTAATTATCAAAAATACACTGAGTCTCTATTAAATTATAAGCACCATGACAAAAATCACAATGGCATAGAGAAACTAGAACAGAATAAGTGGATATCAAAGCTCATTGGCAGACCTCTGGTATGGTGTGTGTTTAGCATGCACGAAGCCCTAGGTTCAGTCTCTAGCTGCATATAAACTAGGAGTGGTGAGCATTGAGAAAGTGGGGATCAAAAACCTACAGTCACCGCCTTATATAGAGTTTAAGGTGAACCAGGGATTCAATTTGAAAGACTCTGTCCCTCCAAGTGTATGGATACCTAGCTACATTTGAATAACTTGCATATGAAAAAGAATCCTTTCCATTTCAAAGTAGCCCATAATTTCCATCTTACAAGAAGAATCACTCTAGAAGAACCATTCTTTCCCAATTTCCTGAGGTGAAATCTGAAGATTGTCTTTCTAGACAGGCCTCACTGCAGTGGGCTTGGTCCATTATTCTACTACTGCTCAAAGAGTATACTGTGTGATGTTTTGTTCTTATTTCAAAAATCCTGTTTTCCTATATGTATTGTAAATTAAGTGGAGAAATGTCTGCATGTTTTTTATACTGGTGAGATAATTCTAGAGTGTCACCTTTGACAAATGACATCAGATAGTCGGCTCTAGCTATAAAACAATTTAGAACTCTTATGTATGATTTGGCTTCAGGTCAAGGTGGTGTAATATGAACCAACAGGATATACAGCAGAGTGTCCCTAACAGCTATCCTAAAGATCAGCAAAACTCATTCCTGTAAGAGAAGCTCATTCTGTAAGGTCCTGTGGTCATGGGGTCGTGGGATCTTTGACTGGAATTGTTCCTTGCCTGGAGGTACGTCTGTGTTCTGTCTTCGACGAGGCAGGCTCACAGGACACTTCCTCCTTTATTTTCATCCCCTCTGGCTCCTGACCACTGCTCTGTCTTCTTTGTTAAAAGCCTTCCCAGTTCGCTCAGGAGCCGGAGAGCCGTGTCCTCCGGGGAACTCTGGCCTTCTTTCCAGCTGATTCCTGGTGGTGACACAAATCGTGGTAATTCCACTGTTGTGGTTAGTGTTTGGAGTAAGAATGGAACCACAATTCTGCCCAATGAAACTTCAGAGGAAGTCTGTAAGAAGAGCTTCTAGAAAGGTCTCTGTCATCCAATGGGATACAGAGAAAGAGCCGTCCTTCGTCCTTCCTTCTTTCTTACCCCCCTTAATTCTTTCTTTTCATTGTCGGGAGCTGAGTCTAGGGTAGAAAGCTCTCTGCTGAGATAGAACTCTACCACTGAGTTATATCTTAAGCCACAACATGGAGTTTTGTAAAAATGTGCTGCTGGGAGCCAATGTAACCATCTTGCAATGGACTATGTCTGGAACTGAAAGTGGACATGACACATAGATATATAGTATGTTAATTGGGATTTGCTATAGAAATAAAATCAATTCTATTTGGCTAGTACAATTTATAGAGCCCTGGAAATCCCCCAATCTTCCCACCTGTAAGCTACAGTATTCAGAAAGCTGGGGCTGTAACTTTCAGTTCAAGGTCGAAAGTCTGAGAAGCTCCCTTGGTGCAAGGGTTAAGTCTTAGACAGACAGACTCGGCACCAGGAACTCTAGCATCCAAGGGACTCTTAGGCGGATAACCAGGAGTTAAAGAGTCCTGTTGGTAAGACTGCTCAAGACTATGAGCTGTTAGCACGGAGTGGGTGAGTTCTGTTGGGAGACTGATCTTTAAAAGCTCATTCCATGCCTCTTTCACTGTAAGTTCTATCACAAGGCTACATCTCACTGAAGTTCTTAGCTTTGCAGTCTGATCCTATGCCAGACACTGGCACAATGTACTGGCCACACCACTGGTTTCTGGCATTTTAAAGATCTGTTTATGTTTATCACTCATTACATTGTTGTTACCATGGCCACGAAGGCTGCTTTACATGCCTGGTGCTTCGCGTGTCATAGGAATCCAGTAATGATCAGATGCATACACAAGAGAACACTTCTTGGAAATCAAAGGCCAAAGAGGAGTTTGAGCCCTTGGACATATTTATTTCTGTTTCTATGCTTTGACTCTATGGAGTCAAAACTCTTAGCACTAGCTAGCCTCTTCTTCCCACACCTAGTTAAAAACCAGAGTGCAGAGTACTGTAGCTGATTTTTAAGAGCACAATGACTCCATCCTTTTACTCTCGCTTGCTCTCCATGGACATTTTTTAACTAAGTGCTTTGATCCTATGGGTCTGTTTAAGGCAAACATTTTTATGTCTTCAAGAAGATTTCTCTTTGAAGCCCTAAGAATTTCATCATTGCAGTGTGTGTGTGTGTGTGTGTGTGTGTGTGTGTGTACATATATGTGCACATGTATATGAACACAAGCATACCTTTTGAGAGGGGTAGGCCAATTCTGCTAGTTCTACAGTTATAAGCTTATAGGGAAACTTCAAAGGGAATGTGCCAAATCTAAATGTAATATGGCTTTACAAGTAAGTGCCCTAAAGGAAACTGTCTCATCCAGCAGACTGACTCTGGGAGCAGGCAACAAGAAATTGGCTTGGATTCCCTCTTAGGTACCCTTCTCTCCATCCCTTAAAAAGATAGATTTGTGGGACTGGGGGTGAGTGTGGGCACAGAAGAGTATGACCTCTTGCTTTCAGATGGAAACATCATTATCTTCCTTAGAGAAGGGAGTGTGCCTCAGGCTAGGATGAGATGTCACAAGAAACATTGAGAAAGAATGAAGGACCTCAAGAGAAAGGTTTATCACTGAAGACCAGAGTTCTCTGAAGCAGACTCTGATTTTGAAATGAATCTCTCTTTGGACCCAACATCCTCAGGAGTTCAACGAAAGAGGAGAACATGCATGCTAGAACCAAGCAAACATGCATATTAAATATGTCTCCTGAGGCCCTTGGCCATCCATGTAAAGATGTTAAAAACTATGGGCTGAATAACTGATACCAAGCTTGGTATTAATCCCACTGCAAAAACACTGCTGGACTCCTTGTGCAACAGTTAATGTTCCTGATAAAATAGTGTCTTGCTTGTATATCTGTCTTTTACATCACATTTTAAGTATCTTAAGACGTGGCCCATGTTTCAAATCATCTTTGAACCTCAGTGGCCTAAAACACTTCCAGTAGCAGACACTCAGTAAATGTTTTGAAATGGAACTAAATCAACATTTAATAGTGAAAAGGTCCAGACTCCTTTGGTTGACAGACATTTACTAAGCCTAGAAGAAATAAGGCAGACACTGTAAATAAAGATATTTTGCCTATCACTGGAATCTGGGATCAGATAGACCCTGTTTTGCATCCCAGCTTTTCCAAGGTGCAGATGCCATTTAGCTGAGCCTCCTAGGTTTCCTCCTTGAGAAAATAAGGGCGTCAGATTTCTCAGTGGAATGCTGGGAATTAAGTGAGGCACTGTTGTAGGTTGAAATCCTTCCATTTTACACATTGAAGTTCAAATCCTCGGTACATCGCACTGTGACTTTTGGAAATGATGGTATTGCAGATGTGATGAGGTACCCACCCATCCTATTAGACTATGACTGCTGCCTTGGCTGAAATGGAAACTTTAGAAGGCAGACCTGCACACATAGAGAATACAATTTAAGTCAAACATCAGAGCGACATTTCTGACCCCTCCAGATGCTAGGAAAGTGATGTGCATGGAACAGGTCCTTCCTCATAGCTCTCAGAAGGTGACAACCCACCAGCCATTTATCCAGCCTCCAGGATTGTGAGGTAATGGGTTTCTGGAGCTTAAGCAACTCTTGTGGTGTTTTGTTAAGACAGTCCTACTAAGCTTGTGTATGAGGCATAAATAGCATAGTCAGGACAGTGCCTGGTCTAATGGGTGCTCAGATGTTATACTTATTATTTGATGAGTTTTATTCTTTTCTGGGAATGTATGCCTAAGAATGCCTTTGGCAGAAGGTAAACCTTTGATGGGAATGGGGAGTCATGGAACACAGCACTAGCAGTTAACCCCATGATTTATGTTAGAAAGGTCGATGTTGGCTGCTGGAGTTAGCATGGAGTGGCAGTATGCAGCGGAACGATGTATGTTGTAAGTGAAATATCCTTCTCTGGAGAACCATATTTTCAGGAGCTTATTAAGAAAATCTCTGTCTGTCTCTGTCTCTCTTTATCAGTATTTTTTCATTTTCCTTCCTTCCTTCCTCCCTCCCTCCCTCCCTCCTCCTCCTCCTCCTTCTCCTCCTTCTTCTTCTCTCTCTCTCTCTCTCTCTCTCTCTCTCTCTCTCTCTCTTTCTTTCTTCCTTTTATACAACGAAAACAGTACTTTTTCTCTTGAAAACCAGAAGTACCGTGAGATGGAGAATGCCTTCATACTCATCTCCCTTCAAAGCTGGGTGACACAGAGGAGTTTGTTTAACTCACAGTTCTGCAGTTGAAGAGCCTGCCAGTGGCTTCTCATGGGACTCAGTTTACCAGCATAAGGCAGACCAGCCTAAGCCATACCTGCACGGTAACCATTTTCCCCAGTATGTCTTTGAAGCTAAAGGAACCAGCTAGCTAAAACTGAAACCAAAAACATTTGAATTGCCTTCAAATACTCTTTAACTACTGGGAATAAAACCACTGTGCCTTTAGGAGGGAAAGTACAGTAAATTCTTCTTTTATTTCCCAATTTTTAAAATGGTTACTTCGTCCCATGTCCAAATTTAAAAAAAAAAAAAAATGGACTACCCGTAGACATCCGTTTGTCATCCAACATCATCCATCTATTTCTGAGTGGATCTTTAACCCCAGCCCACGGTGCAGTCTGAGGTGTGGGATAGGTGTGATAGGTTTTCTCTGCTGGAGAAACGAGCCAGTTCAAGCTGAATTAAAGTGTAAAGGCAGGTAGATTGGGAAAAGCTCTCAAGTTCACTGACCTCACAGGAGGGGTCAGGGAAGTCATCCATCAGACAAGGGGTGAAGATAGGGGGTCATCAGGGGTAATGAGGGAGGGGAGGCAAGAGAGAAAGAGAGAGCCAAAATGTCTGGATTATATACGGAAGAGCCCCTGGGTGAGAGGAGGCCCAGCCCCTGGGCTCCAAAATTCAGCTAGAGGGCTAGGTGTGCGTGCCAGCCATGTTTTTTAACAGGTAGGGACTGAGGGATGCTGGGAGAACCTGGAGGCCAGGTCCCATTTGGCATAGGAGAAATGTCTGTGCTAGAAGAGACCAGAGGGATTTCATGAGGGTGGGGGAGGGGGCTACGGAAAGGTCCCATTTCCAGAGATGAACAGGAGCTGGCCCGAGTGAGATTCAGAACACAGACGAAGGGTGTGTAGCTTCTAGCATGAGGAAGGGATTCTTTCCCTGAACCGAATCTAGACTGAGAGTTGAAGGGAGGGGAGGTCTGGAATGCCATAGTACAAGAACAAGAGCTCAGCGCTTCACAGGGCAGGAAGTGCGTGGGGTGGAGCTTCAGGACTGGCGGGGAGGGAATCTTAGTCTCAGACAATGCTTTCATCCATATATGTGTGCATGTTTACAAGGCCATGTGACACGGTATGTGGTTGTGTGTAGAGGCCCAAGGTTGATGACAGGAATTTTCCTAGGCCACTCTCCCACCTTATTCTTCTAAGGCAGCTTGTTCAGGAATCCTGTCTCTGCTGTCTGCCACTGGCAGTGCAGGCAGGGCACCACACCCACCAGGCGTTTACATGGGTCCTGGGGATCCTATCTGAATTCTAGTGACCTTTGTGAGGCAAATGTCTGAACTACAGAGAAATCTCCCTAGACCCGCAATCATGAAAACTCTTATTAGTCACCCTAAGCAACCTTTATTGGATCCCTTTGGCAGTAAATGATATTTTTATTGTGAGGAGATACACATAACAAAACTTATCATCTTAGCAATTTCTTTCGTGTGTAATTTGGTGACATTAAGTGTATCCATCACATTACACAACCTTTGCTACTCACTACCCATTTCCAGAACTTTCTTATCACCACAGACAAGTACTAACTAAATAATCCACCCAGTTACCCCACCCTCCTCTTGGGGCTTTGGAAACCACACCCTATTTGCCACCTCTACAGATTTATCTCTTCCAGATGCCTTGTGTGAATGGAACCATTCGATATTCGTGTCTTATTATCTGGCCTGGTTCACCTCAAATCAAGTTTTTTGAATTTCATCCATTTGTAGCATGCTTAAGGACGTAGCTGTGTGCCGGGCGTGGTGGCGCACGCCTGTAATCCCAGCACTTGGGAGGCAGAGGCAGAAAAACCGGGGGAAAAAAAAAAAAAAAAGGACGTAGCTGTGGGTATATACCACCCTGTGTTGATGCCGTCATCTGTTGGTGGTCGTTAGGGCTGCTTTTGCCTTTTGGCTCCTGTAAACAGTGCAGCCCTGGACAGCGGTGTGTGGCCACTTGTTTCAGTCCCTGCTTCTAACTTCTCCAGTGGCACTGACAGGCTGTACAGTAGTTCTATCTTTAACTTTGTGAGGAGCAACTATTTCGCATAGCAACTATTCTGTTTCAAGTCGCCACAAGTGCACCGGCTTTCCAATTATTCCATGTCCTTGACAAAGTTTCTTACTTTCTGCTGTGGGGTGCTGGCCAATAGTTGCCATTCAAATAGTGTTAAAGTGGCATCCAATTGTGTGGTGTTTCGATTTGTTTTGTTTTGTTGTTTTTAACATTTAATTTGGGGTGTATGCTCACGCATGGAGGACACTGGGCAACTTGTCAGTTTTAACTTCTACCACGTGGGAGCAAACACTATACCTGTTGAGCTGTCTTTCTGGATCAGCCCTGTGCTTCAGATCTGCATTTCTCTAAGGGTTAAGTGATGTTGGCAATTTTTTTATGTGTTAATGGTCTTTTCTATGTCTTCTTTGGAGAAATGTCTGTTTAATCCTTTGCCTTGTTTTAAGTTAGTTTTTTTTTTTTTGTTGTTGTTGTTGTTGTTTTTTCTTGAGTTTTTCTTTGTTTGGTGTTGAGTTGTAAGTATATGCTTACAACTGGATATTAATTGCTTACTAGATTCGTGATTTGAAAATATTTTCTTCCATTTCCTTGGTCACCTTTACATCTTGCTGACAATATCTTTTGACAAACAAAAAAAGTTAATAAATAGTTTTAAGATGATAAGAGATTGTTGTGGGCTGCCCTGATGTGGTTTGTATTCTGATGTGAATTCTGCTTCCTCTAGAGGGATTGTCCTGACTCGCAGTCATACTCAGGCGAACCTTTTCCCTGTGAACCTTTTCCCCATTTTAACTGGTCAAGAGAGACTAGAGCCTGTGATTGGCCAGTGGAAGGGAAAAGTGGAATAGGAGGTCTTGTAGAGGAAGGAAGGTGGAGAACAGGAGGAGGGGAGGAGGGAGAAGAGGAGGAGGGGAGGAGGGAGAAGAGGAAGAGGGGAAGAGGGAGGAGGAGGGGAGGAGGGGGAAGAAGAAGAAGGGAGGAGGGGAAAAAGGAGGGGAGTGGAGGGGAGGAGGAGGAGAGGAGGGAAGAAGGGGAGGAAGAGGACGAGGAGGGGAGGAGGAAGCCATGGTGGAGCAGAACCACCAAGAGAAACCACAAGTAGCAAAGGGTCTTATAGCAGGGGAATAAATTTCTAGAATAGTGTTAGATCTGCCCAATCTAGGCATATAGCTTATAATTATAATAACTAGATTGTGTATTTTTTTATATGGGCTTATTGGGGTTAGAAATTCCAACCACAGAGATATTTTCTGGTCAGTGTATAGAAAGTGAATTTGAGTGGGGCAATGGCTAAGGAAGAGAGACAGGTTGGACCATCATAACTCCAGGCAGGAGATAATAATAGATGAGCTATGGAAGCGAAGGAAGGTGGGGGAGGAGGTGGTGTCTTTAGCAAAGTGTTTGCCACATAAGCAATAGAACAAGAGTTTGAATTCCCAGAAGCCATGTAAATTCTGGGAGGGCATGCTCACCCACCAGTAACCCAACTCAAAGAGAAAGACAGGGTAAGCCAGTGGGGGAAATGGTTAGCTATACTAGTTTAGTGAACTCTGGGTTCAAGTGAGAGACCCAGTCTCCCTAAGAAAGATGAAGAACAATCAAGGAAAATACCCAATGCTAACCTCTGGCCATAATGTGCACACACTTTTGTTTACACACACACACATACATACACACACGTCTACACACATGGAGCAACACAACACAAAGAGAAGGAAGAATACTGTTGTGTGACTTTTCCTAGTGATACATGAACACCTCCTGTATATAATGGTGGCAGGCCAAAGAAACAATTCCGCCCAAGTCTAGCTCAGTGAACCTGCGAGTTTATGAGGTGCCTTACAAGAGAGTGGGTGAGAGTTTCCCTGAAGTATAGATGACTCAAAGGCAGCTGCATGGCTGCAGAAACCAGACCTGCATGGATGACTGCTTGCAACGCTGCATTCTTGATGCTCCTAGAACAAGCCCCCCGGCAGTTCTGCATGGTGAAGAGCCTCCTGGTCCTGTCCCAGCAATTGCTACTACTTTGTATACCTTTGGGGAAGAAGATCCTTGTAAATCAGGAGCTCCCTGAGTCTTGTAAGTTTCTGTTACTTCTGCTTTGTATGCTTTGTTTACTTCTGATGTCTGAGGGGGGAGGGGATGTTTCAGAACAAAGAGCCACATAGCAGCTTACTTAGGAGGAAGGTAAACAGGGATTGAGGGTTAGAGAAGGAGATGAAACTGAGAAGCGAAAGGAGGAGGAAGTGCTAGAAACTGTTTGGATAATTTTGAAGAGATAACAGGACCCACCTGAGGGAGTGGGGGTAAGGGGGGACAAGTGGGGATCTTTGAGGAGAGGAGGTTCTGTTGGGTAAGATGAAGATGGGTCTAAGTAAAGAGGCTAGTACCCCTGGCCTACAAAAACTCAGCAAAACATCCCCTCGGTTTACTGTTAAGTGAAGTTCTTCTTTTACAGAGGGACTTTCTGGACCGGCCGGAGGTTAAATAATGACACGGAGACTCACTAATTTTTATTATAGTTTAGGCCTTTAGCTGTTCTGACATTCATCTAGCCCCATCTGAATTTATCCTTACGATTTTAGCACCACCAGCTCTATGTCTTTGCTGATGTTTACATCTGCCCATGCCCCACCCACAGCCACACCCACACCCCATATCCTGCTGCTGAATCTTCCCTTCTTCTAGCTTTATCTCCCAGAGACCCTTTCTCTGCCTAGAAGTTCTGCCCTCATTACCGGCCTAGCTGTTGACTGTGAGCTTTTTATAAAAGCCAATCAGCAAGTACAGAAGGTGAATGTTTACCAAACATGACGAGGCCTGTGATAGGCCATAGGAACCGGGATCCGGTCAGTGCTTAGCTCTCTACCAGTACAGCAATCAACAATTGACAATACAGACACACCTTTACCCAATGTGGCCCAACAGTCTTTGACACAGACTGGGCTGGGTGTCAGGAAGTATGGAGGATAATAAATGTGTGTACAAAAGAAACTTGCTTTCAAATCTGCATTACCTTTGCTGGTACTGGTACTTTGAATACACATCCTAAACTTTATTGGCTTCCAGGTCCTTGTCTGTCACATAGAGATAAGGTTATGCACATAGAAGCATAGAAATGGTTTGAGGGTCAAAATGGAAAACCGTTCCTGTATGGTTCATGCAGGACAACCCTGCACCCAGCACATGGAAAACCTTGATATGGGAAGGCCCTGTCTATAGCTCTGTCTCCTGGGCTCCGGGAAGGTGCTGGAAGAATCTTAGCTTTATAATCAGAAAAGTAGGTTCAGGAGCTGGGGACGTGGTTCAGTGGCCATAGTACTTGGTGTTAAAATATGAGAACTTAGGTTTGGATCCCCTCGCCTGCCACACACACATATCTAAATAGCTAAGCACTGCATCATGCATCTGTGATCCTGACATTTGGAGGAGACAGGAGGATACTGCTAGTCTAAGCAATCAGTAAAACCCACGATCAATGAGAGGCCTATCTCAAAAAATAAGGTGGGGTGAGCGAGAACGAAGAGATGCGTCAGTAGTTCAGAATACTTGTTGCTCTTGTAGAGAGGACCATAGAGTTCACAAACGCCTGTCACTCCAGCTCTAGGAAATCCAACGCCCTCTTGTAGCAACTAGAAGTACCTGCACATACATGTGCACACACACACACACGCACACATACATGCATATGTGTAAATAAAGAATAAAATAAATTTCAAAATACAATGGAAAGCAACAGAGAACGATCGACCTCCACACGCACACATATGGGTGTATACACACACACACACACACACACACACATGAAAGTTAAGTTCTGATTGCTTCTGTAGCCAATTCTGCTTCAGATTAGAGAAAAGACAGCAACCAGTCCAAGTGGAGAAGCGGATGCTGACCCCAGCACCTTAAAAGCTTTGCCCTGTGTGTCGTCCATCTCCAGAGCTTCTCCTCCACCCACTGAGCCCTGCTCTCTGAAAATCTTAAAGAGTTCTGAACTGAAGACTCAAGTTGAATTCCCTGTTCAGAGGGATGTGGCGACCCACCGGAGGACACTTGACATTGCACAAAGGGTTTATGGTATTGAGGGCTTAGTCATCGCTGGAGCCTACCTTCCCTACAGGGACAGGGACTGGTGGGTGGGATGTGGGCTGAGTCCTCAGCCCAAGGCTACTCTGACCCTCATTCATCCTGCCTTGACAATGACTCACAGGGGAGTTCCTGTGACCCTGTCTGCAGACAAGGTCACCACTCTCTATAACAGAGAGCAGGAAGAATTTGCACATGTTCTTTCTGTCCCATGGAATTTAGTTAGTGGCTGCTTTCCCTCCTTCTAATCTAGCTGCAGAGTCCTGTTGTATGTTGACTCTTCATGTATGTGGAGAGGGAGGGAGAAGAGGAAGAGATGTGGGGGGGCGGGGAGAGAGAGGGGGTTGGAGAGAGAGGGAGAGAGAGAGAGAGAGAGGAAGAAAGGAGGGAGAGGCAGGGAGAGGGAGGGAGAGAGAGAAGGAGAAAGGGAGAGGAAGGAAGGGAGGGACAGAGGGAGAAGGAGGGAGGGAGGGAGGGAGGGAGGGAAGGAGGGAGAGAGAAAGAGAGAGAGAGAGAGAGAGAGAGAGAGAGAGAATCTGTCTCTCCAATGACAAATCTCCAGCAAGCCACATCTCCTAATTCTTCCCAGACTACCAACTAGAATCCAAACATTCAGCTGTACGAGCCTGTGGGACCATTCTCATTCAAACCTCAGTGTCTCACAGGAGTGGGTTTTAGTAGCGCAAATGTACATAGTGGCAGAGTGGGAGAAATAGCAGGATAGTAAAACTTTGCATGGTCCAGCAGTGTGTCAGGGAGAGCTGCTACTAGGTCCCTGGTCATTGCTCCTCTCTAGCAGATGTCTGCTTGCATACCCCAGAAGGCAGCCCTGATGACGCATAGGCTAGCTAGGCAATTTAGAAAAAGCATGGCCAGTATATTACTGGCAAGAGATCAGAGACCTAAAATAACCACTCTTTTCTCTCATATACTTAAAGAACAAGAAGAGCCACAGTATGTAATTAACTACAGTGTAAATTGAAGTGCTGGGTTAGCTTCCAGTGAGCCTAATAGGGGTTTGAAATGAAAATCGTAAAGGTCACTTCCACTTCCATACTCGTTATACTCCTCTGTTTCCAAGGAAAGATTGTTAGGTGGGCTCTTAGTCACATGTCCCGTGATCACAGAAGCGAAATATTTGCTTTGTAGAAGAAGCTCTGAAAACTAAAGGAGAAGCAGACACATCGAAAAATGATATTACTATGTAACTCAGGCTGGTCTCAAACTTGCTGTGTAGCATAGGCTAGCCTTATAATCCTCCAGCCTCAGCCTCCCAAGAGCTATGATGATGGTCATGTGCCATTACAGTTGGCCCAAGACAATGTATGTTTCAGTGAGAGAGAGAGAGAGTGTGTGTGTGTGTGTGTGTGTGTGTGTGTAAGTCAGTATCTTAGTTAGGGTTTTACTGCTGTGAACAGACACCATGACCAAGGCAACTCTTATAAAGGACAACATTTAATTTGGGTCTGACTTACAGGTTCAGTGGATCAATTCATTATCATCAAGGTGGACAGATATGATATAGGAAAAGCTGAGAGTTCTACATCTTGTTCTGAAAGTACAAAGGAGAAAACTGGCTTCTAGGGAGCTAGGTGAAAGTCTTAAAGCCCACATCCACAATGACACACTTCCTCCAATATAGGCTGCACCTCCAAATAGTGCCACTTCCTGGGCCAAATGTATTCAAGCCACCACAGTCAGAATAGCTTTATGGAGTCAGTTCTTTCCTTTTACCATTAACTACATTACAAGGATTGGTCTAATCATCAGCTTTGCTTTTGAGGCAAACAGTAACCCATCTCACTAGCCCAAGATTCTATATATATATAATATTTATATAAATACATATAAATATTTATTTCCACATATTATATTTATATACAATTGTATAACTATATGTAAATGATATATAAAGAACATATTAAGTATATAATATTTATATATAAATTATATAATTATATTATTATATATTACATATAAATTATGTATTATGTACATAAATATATCTTTATATATTATAGTATATATGTATAAATACATGTTATATTTATTAATATATATTATACAAAACTATATATAATATAGAAATAGTAAAAAATAGTATATATGTATTTGTATATAATTAATATATGTTTATGTATATAAATTTCCCCTTTTATAGAAAATAGATGATTATATAACCTAACTACAGTTTCCCCTTCCTCTATTCCTCCCAATTCCTCCCCACCTCCCCTCCCATCCAGATCTACTCCCTTTCTGCCTCTCATTAGAAAGGAATAGGCTTCTAAGGGATAGCAGCAAATCATAACAAAATAAAATATAATAAGCTAAAACAAAACCTGCCGCATCAAAGTTGGACAAGGCAAACCCACAGAAAGAAAAGTCCCCAAGAGAAGGCACAAGAGTCAGAGACCCACTCACTCACACACTCAGGAGTCCCATCAAAACACTAAAGGGAACACTATAGTGTGTACACAGAGGACCTGGTGCAGACCCCCGTAGGCCCTGTGCTGCTGCGGTCTCTGTGAGTTCATGAGAGCTTTGCTCAGCTGATTTAGAGAGACCTGTTCAGGTCTACAGGCAGGTCACCCTGAACAAGCCCAATCTCATCTGGCAATATATATTTTTTAAAAGCAATCCCTCACACCCTGCAGTATAAAAGTAGCTATTATTTGTATTTTATTGTTTTCTCAAAGCAGGTGAATATATAATTTAATTAATTTTATTAGGTTTTTAAAGATTTATTTTTATTTTATGTATGCACGTGTTTTGCCTGCATATATGTATACGTATATGTATATGTATATGTATATATATATGTGCCTGGAACCTGTCAAGCCCAGCAGAGGGCTTCGGACCTTGAAACTGGGGTTGGTGGTGGTTCTAAGACACCATAAGAGTGCTGGGAACCAAGTCCAGGTTCTCTGCAAGAAGAGTAAGAACTGTTAGCCACTGAGCCACTCCTCTAGCCTGAATCAAATTTTTCTTTGTTATACTTGTGATCTTACAAAGTGAACAATTTGCATGCTGTTATAGTAGAGTCACAAACATTTCCTGTCATCCTCGAGCCCTTAAACTAGGATGCTGTAGTGAAGGTCTTTGGTTACTTCTTTATGGTAAGTTCCTACAAAACGAATAACTGCTAAAGGTAAGGGTTCAGCCCTTCTAATGCTTCTATATGTTTATCAACTTACTTTATCACCAAGTCCAGAGTGTCTAGTCTACACTTTTGTCAGCTCCCCCACAGAAAATAATTTTTAAAAAGTCATTCCTAAATGAATAAAGAGAAAAAATCTCATTTTAATGTGTTTTAATTATTAGTAAGGTTGAACTTTTTCATTTATAATCTTAATAACCTATTTTCATTCATTTTGAGTTATTCATATCTTTGAGCAATTTCCTGTTGAACAATATCTTTTTCATTTGTAGGACATTTTACATATTAAGAAAACTATAATTTGCTTATCAGTTACATTATGAATATTACCCAGCATGTCTGTCACTTACTGTGGTGTTATGTGACACAGAACTGTTTCAAAACTATCAGTTTTCTTTCATTCAGGCGTCCTGCTTAGATAATGCTTGCCTGGTTTTATATTATAAAGATTTCTCCTGTGTTTGGTCTTCTACTAAAATAAAAACAGAAGTGGATTTACTTTTCACTTTTAAATATCTCATCATCCAATTGGATTTCAATTTTATGTTCTGCTCCAAGTCGGCGCCTAACGTTGACATTTTACAGCTGTTGTCAGCTTGGTCCGATAATTACCACATCCATCCTTCCTCTTCACCTTCCACACAGGGCGCTCCTGGAAATCCCTGTTCTACATTCCCAGTTCTGTTGCATCAGATAACAAAGCCGAATCGGGTTGTCTATGTGAGGAAATGCATCCACATTTCTACTTTCCCTCGTAAACCGGTGTTCATTAGTGAGCTACCACGTGCCGTGTTGCAAAATGAATTTTTCTAGCCAATGAAGTATTTAACCTTGTGAATGACGTTTATTCCTTTTTATACATCAAAGTACGTTTGAAATCACGCAGTAAGTAGTTCTTGGTGTGGCAGTGAGGCAGACTGATGGCGGCCCTAGGCATCCACAGCAGGGCTGGACTGGATCTTCCCGACTTCCTTTGCGCTGGTGTCTGTGAGGCCTGGCCATTCTGAGATTTCCGAGCTTGCATTTCCAGAAAGTTTCTGTTTCCCATTATGCAATTACAGTCGTTCTTTTTGGCTCCCTCTGACTCAAGCCATGATGATTAAGCCTCTATTTCTTACAATTAAAAAAAAAAATAAACCTACTTGGAACACCAAGCGTATCCTTCAGGGCTAAAGAAGAGACTGGTTCATCAAACGAGGGGATGTTCCTGCCTGGAAATCCAGATGGATGTCTAAGGGGAGGCAGGCAGGCAGAACTGGCCGCAGGGACCCCCTCTGCTGAGCCGCTGTTGTATGGAAGCTTCTGACAGTGGCCGGAGCTCAGCTGGGCTAGCCACTGTCAACAGTCTGCCTTAGCAGTGATCTTAGCACTGGGATGCCCTCTGTCTACTCGGGGTTTTGTAGCTGGTGCATTCTCAGGGGGTTGGTAAAGTGCTTTTTCCCATCTCCCTGGCTGCAGTACCTCTTACCTCTCTAAACTCTAAGCGCCTGTCCAATGAGTGTCCGCCGCACACACCTTTCCCCTGCTTCTCTGGTCTTTCTTTTGCAAGTACAAAATTTAGGGCTCCCGTTCTTTTCTTTCCAATGGGTTCTCCTTCGTTGAAAGAGTGTCCAGCAAGTATTTCTTAGGTTTTCTGTGTTGGGGTTTGGTCTTTTGCTATCTATTGTAATGTTAAGTGCGGGCTCCGAAGACCTGGTTGTCCCAAGTTATTTCTGATTGGTAAGTAAAGATAACAACAGCCAATAGCTGGGCAGAATAGGCATAGGTGGGGTTTAGGTTTCAAGGGTTTAGGGGATTGGAGGGGAACCATGAGGCGGAGGAAGGTGCAGGAGAGGAGGAAGGAGACACCTCCATGGGTTAGGAGTCAAGAGAACATGGCCCCGAGGGCTGGCCAATTGGAGTTAAGAGCAGCCCAGATAAAATATAGTAAGTAATAAGTTGGGATTATTGATAGGAAAGGAGATTTTAGCAGCAGAGAGGATAGCAGCTGCCCAGCATTTGCACTGTTTAAGGCTTATTGTAAGTATAAAGGTTGTGTGTGTGTTTTATCTGGGAACTAATGGTCTAAGGCCAGGTAGAAAGCCCGGGTCGGGATTAAATAATACCTACAACGCTTCTGTACTGTAGCAGCACTTGAGTTCCTAACATGCTTGCTGAATTGCTCCTATTGTTTTAATTCCTTTGAAAGGAGATTTTTCAAAGGAACTCGAAGGAATTAGTCTTTTGTGCTCCAACTACCTTCATGAGGTAGAAATTGCTCCTTGGTGTTTAACTCTTCTCCTTATTGTTATATTAAACTAAAAAAGAATTAATTTTAAAATAATACTTCCTTGGTAAGGTATTGTGGCTGCACCTTTTAATCCCAGCGTTTTGGAAAGCAATGGGAGGCAGGCAGATTTCTGTGAGTTCCAGACTGGCCTGGTTTATACAGGTTTGTTCCAGGCCAGTTGGCAATGCATAGTAAACCCCTGTCAATAATAATAATAATAATAATAATAATAATAATAATAATAATGTTTCCTTACTGATTCTGCCAAAATAATCATAGGGAGAAGTGCAAAAAAAGGAGATTGTTAGTAAAAATGTCAGGAAATTTCAATAACTGAAAATATTATTCAACATATAACTTGAATCCTCTCAGAATATAGTCTGTTCATCCTTCCTTCTTTTCTTCATTTCCTCCCATTCCCTCTTTCCCACATTTTTAATTTTTTTTTTTTTGTAGATTTTGCTGTATTCTTCCTCCCTTACTATTTTGTTATTTGTTGCTGTTCACTTGTTTGAATCAGGCCCTCATGTGGTGCAGGCTGGTCTGGAATTCTGTGGAGCCAAGGATGATTTTGAATTCCTGATAGTCCAAGTGCTGGGATTACACAGCCATGTACCAGCTTCATGCTTCCTTTATCCTCTGTCCTCTCCTTTATTGTGTTAGTTTGCTCAAGGGTACCCCTGGAGGATATGAGAAAGAAACTCCTTCAGTTACCACGTTTGAATTTCTCCACTTAGCTCTCCGCAAAGGCTTGTGGGAAATTCCAAAGGAAGCCTGGTGCTGGCTACCACAAGGGCTACTGAAAAACTATGAGCAGACTTCCAGTGTGGGGACAGATGGAAAGGTACATTGTGATTGTCATTATGTAGACGCAAAGTGAAACCAGAATGAAATGACAGTTTATATCCACCAGGAGTGGGAACTTAAAAATCAAACAACAAAAATGTCTGTGAGGACACGCAGTCATTGAAAACCTATTCTCCTGGACACAGAGAACATGCGAGAGCATTAGTGCTAGTGATTGTGGAGTCATGGAAATATGCCAAAAGCCACTGAGCCATAGGACTCACAAAATCCACATATGCTCTATAATAGTTTAAGTGGATCAGCTAGTGTAAGAAATATACCAAATTTCAGTCCTTTCTATGCACCTCAAAACTTTCAGAAGATACACGGGAAGGAGAGTTCGTTCAGAGGAGGAAGATTTTAGAGGCATTCTCTGAGAAAAACAGCTCTGAATCCAGACCACAAAGAACAGAAACCTAACAACAAAAACCTGAAGTCTTCTCTGTAAATGTCAAGCCTGGTCTAGTCCTTTCTAGGTAAAGAAGTTGAGGCTAGACCAATGACTCAGTGGGTAAGAGTACTTTATACACAACCAGGAGGACTTGCATTCAAACCCTCAGAACCCACCTTCAAAGTCACCTTAACTGGAGGTGGAGACCCGAGGACCACTAGGCTGCTGGTCTAACTCAAGGTTCAGTGAGAATCTTTGTCTAAAGAGAGTAAGGCAGAGTGATGGAGAAGGACCTCTGATGTCTTCTGTCCTCTTGTCTCTATGTGCACACACAACTGCTCACACACAAATACACCCTACATGCACACACACACACACACACACACACACACACGCTGGTTTCAAGGTTAAGAGAGAGCAAGGTGGCTTATCCAGGACTACACAGTAAGCAAATGGCAGGGCAAGAGGATTGGTTGAGAGGCAGCTCTGGACATACGCATGAGTTTGACTGGCCTACAGGACTGGTGAATGTAGAGAGGACACACAAAATGGCTCACGGGGAGAAAAGACAAAATGGGTGGGAACCTGTCAGTGCTAAGAACTGAGCCGAGTCTGGATAAGAGGTAAGGCCCAAACTATGGGAAGATTGATATTCTTGATTGGAAGCTCAGACAGATTTCCTTCAGACTCTCCAATAAGCTAGAGCCTCTTAAAGTAGAATGACAATTATGTAGTGGATTCCTCTAGGTTGAAAAGGAGAGGGAACCCCCCTCCCCAACTCTCCAGGACACAGGAACCTCAGAAAACTTACAGACTCGCCCCATCAAACAGTGAACAGTTGTAGGGAAGATGAGACTTTGGTAAGGTTGCTTCCTGGGTAGGGCACAAGGGACTCTACGACACAAGTGTTGTGAGTTGTCACCATGTTTGTGTTGTCTCTTTTGATAATGCAGCTGCCCGAGTCAACCACGTTCCTGTCAAGTAACACAAATAAACTCATTGTTTCACCAGCTAGACTTGTATAAAATCGTTCCCTTGGCCTGTAGTTGTCCTCTCTGTCACATGAATAGGTGTTTCTATGCATCTCCCAGGAAAAGTAACGTAGCAATAAAATGTCTGTGATGTAGCAAGAAGACTCCAATAGGAAGACCTATGTATAACCTCTGTGTGAAATCAGATATTGCAAAGGCAGGGGGCCACCATCTAGGATGGAAAGGATTGAACTTAAATTAAGGTTGTAGAACTAAACAAGGAGGAAAGAAGGAAATAAACCACCACCCCAAACTGCTGTAATTGTATGTATTCACTTATCTGACTCTTTTGCTGTTTTGGATTCTGACCAAAGGGCCTTCTATGTATGAGTTCAAGTACAGACTCAGTTATAGCTTCAGCCTTGCTGAAAGTATTTAACTGCTATGTGTAGACTTAACTTGCCATTGACATGTGGCATTTTGAAAAAGATGAAACTTTTCCACCAGTTCTTATTCAGGACCAACAAAGACAAGTTTAAGTATTTGAAGTGTTGAAGTATTGGGATGGTGTCTTGTCCCAAGCCTGCCAGCCACCTTTGCCTTGTAATCTCCAACCTTGCTTCATGGTCTCCTTGCTAAAGACACAGGCAACTCCTGATTATCCAGCAGCTCCATGGTCTCAGGATAGTAAGCCCCTCTTCTTGTCCCGGCAGCTCACACAGGGCATGCTGAGAAGTATACTGAGGATGGCCACCGTTCAGTAGCTTCCAGACATGAAAATTGTCCCTTGCTGTGCTAAGTCACACTAGCTTGGCAGGCACATCAATATGGGTAGGTGGCAGAGAACTCAGTGTAGGACCAAGTCTCGGTCCTGTCATTTCTCATGTGGATAGTGTTGTTTTAGGGCCTATTTACTTAACCGTTGTATTCCTTGAATTTTATACCTAGATCATAGAGTGAACAGTGGTTACTACTCAGCGTCACTGGAAACTTGAATGAGTTGAAGCATGAAGATGAATCTAGAATTTGCCTTCTACATTCCAATACTCAGAATGCTTTAAATCCTTGCTTTGAGATGTCCCAGTTTCTTTCTTTTTCCTTTCAGAAACAGCCAGAAAATAATTGCTTGCTGGTTTCTCTATGGTAGCAACATTTTCCATTAGGTCTTAAATGGTCAAGTTCTCAGTAATTGTGCCTGAACAATTTTTCAAGCACTATTTACAGTATCTGAAGTATGGAATCATATCCAGATACTCTTCCCTTCACTGGATGAGAATGTGGTGTGTTAGTACAGCGGAATACGGCTCAGCCATAAAAGGAATCAAGTCTCTGTCATTGTCAGTACTGCGGGTAGAACTGGAGGTCACTGTGTTAAGTAAAACAAGCCAGACACAGAGAAACAAACACCACATGTTCTTTCTCATTTAAGAAGCAAAACGTTGCCGGTTATGGTGGCCCACACCTTCAATCCCAGCACTTGGAAGGCAGAGATCTCTGTGTGCAAGGCCAGCCTGATCTACAGAGTAAGTTCTAGGACAGCCAGGGCTACACAGAGAAACCATGCCCCCCACCCATCCCCAAAAAGTAACCAGAAAATGAAGCTTTTAGAAACACGGGGGAAAACAATGGTTGCTAGATGTGGGGAAGAACAAGATAATAGGAGGACAGAAAACAATTGAAGAGGAACTTTTAGAAACTGGGAAGATGCTGGCGTCATGCAGATACCGAGGAACCTGGTAGTCCTTGAGTAGAAGCAGCTGGAGGCACAGAATGAATGCACAGTATGTGCAGTGAGGAACTATCACTGTCAAGAGTTCCACTAGTTATATCAGTAATATGTATTTAGAGTATAATGTCTAAAAATCATCAAAGACACAACATAACACAGAACAGTACTGCCAATCAGTTCACACCATCAGACCCGGGGCAACGGACAAAGCTGCCTTGGGGGTTGCTGTTTCATTGTGTGAGGAGGACGACAGCTACCTTCCTCCCTTTAGTTTAACATTGGGCTGCTTTCTGAAACAGAGTAGAGAAAAGAGGGGGCTATTTTCAAAGAGACTAAATTGACATATAATATATGTACATATATAATATATATCATTGATCATATATATGCATGTTTGTTTCTGTTCCACATTCTCCACCCCACCCCCATCTCTGTCTCTGTCTCTGTCTCTGTCTCTGTCCCTCTTTCTCTCAAATCTTCTGTATCTCACTCACCTTCTTTGGGCTGTGTCACAATTGCTCAGCTTTCCAAATGCTGGTATCTGCCACTAAGAGAAGGAAAACAGCAGCTCCAGGGATCAGTCCCCCAGTGCTTCCTTAAGGGTGCACGGAGCCAGAGTATTATAGGAATCACACAGTCTGCCTGTTTCTCACAGAGCTCAATAGCCTGGAGCGGGAGACCAACGTGTGGAACAGCAACACTCTATGTACGAGTAAAAAGGAAGCAGCGAAGATCTGCAGGCACCAGAGGGCTTGGGCATCCAGGGGTGCGCTGTCATGCTCGAGAGAGAAGAGCTGACCTGTGTCGCCTGGCAGAAAGGGGCTCCATACTGAACACCATGCTAGCCTCCAACACTGGAGCAAAGCAACGGTCATGACGCCAGACAGGGAGGAAGGGGACAGTCCTGTGAGCGAGCACAGGTTAGCTCTCCTTCCTCGTCCCACATTCACCCCAGATGTAATCGCAGTCCTGATTATAGCTCTTAAACTCCTGGCTTCCAGTACGACTATTTTGGTCTACCTACCCAACTTGTGAAAACAAGATAAAAGAAAATATATACCCTAAGGAGAAACCCAAGGAAAAATAAATATAAGAGCTATAATTTTCAGATCTAGAAAAGCAGGTTACTCAGAGCAATTCACACATTGTTGAAAGACCAATTAGAGCCATTAACAAGTTGTTGGCACCGACTTTAAAACTCTCTACTCCGATGCAACCTGGAGCTGCCTGTCCTTCACATGATCCATTATAATCAAAGCACATAAACAGCTCTCACTCTACAACTGCACATAGGGCACCTTACCTGCGTGGATAAACTTTATACCCTACTTCTCAAGACTCTGGCTGCTGATTTGATGGCGGGACTAATGTAAAAGACGTATGTGTAAAGCTGTACGATTTCATCACATGGCGAGGGGGGCACTGTACACTCAAGCGGCTGCGCTCATCAGGTGGAACTTTCAGACGGAGAGTTTGAATTTGGCTTTGGAAAATGAACTTTAAAAAGTAGACCAGTCCTTCCTTCCTGTCTTTCCTCTTTCTTCCTTCCTTCCTTCCCACCCTCTTTCCTTCCTTCCTCTTAATAAAAAGTAGACCAAGGAAAAGAAAATTTCTCTCTTTCTTTCCTGAGACAGGGTTTCTCCGTGTAGCTCTGGCTGTCTTAGAACTCTCTTTGTAGACCAGGCTGGCCTCGACCTCACAGAGATCCTCCTGCCTTTGTTTCCAGAGTGCTGGGATTAAAGGTATGCACCATGCCTGACTGGAAATATATTTAATAAAGTGTGGGCCCAGGCATGGGAGCAGTAAGATTCAGCTGCTCATGACATCACGTCCCTTCCTGTCCCTCCACCCCCTGACCTCTGCATCTTTGTGTCTGCTTGGGAAGACTGATAACAGCACAGACTGTGACATGGGAAAGATGCAGTGACTTAGTTCAGAGTCATCATGAGTTACACAATGTATGCCTGACACACAGCACGTAATCAAGGCTTACTGCGACTGCGTGGAGCCAACATGAGCAGAGCAAATTTCAGGGCATTTGAGGATCACGTGTGTTTGAATTAGCCTGTCGAAGCTACCTACCTCTGTTTATTTAGAAGACTGGAACACTTCTTGAAACCGAAACACATAAAATGAATTCCTCGCTGTGAGAGGCTCTAGAAGATCAGGACATACCTCTACTATCTTTTCTTCATCTTAGCCACTTCCCAGAGTTTCCTTTTTACGTTCAAAGGTAAAGGGAGTCTGTACGTCAAAGTCAGCTTATAACAGGAATCGTAGACTGGATGACTTAAGTGGCAAGAGATAACTTCTAGTTGTTTGGCGGAGTTTTAAGGCCAAGATCATGATGCCAGCATGGTTGGAATTTTGGTAGGAACCTTCCCCAGGGCTTGAACGGCTCCTTGCTGTCTTCCTGTGTGGGGGCTGGGGAGAGAGCACAGATGTCTGTTCCCCAGGGCACTGACCCCCACCATGAGCACCAGAAGCCCGCCTGGAAGCCCTCAGCTATGTCTAGTCACCCTCCAAAGGTCCTGCCTTCCATCACGTCAGGAGTTAACCTTTCCATGTATAAATTTTGAAAAACAAAAACAAAAACAAAAACAAACCATATAGTCCATAATACAATTACATTTTTTTTTTTTTAAATTAAGCTGGTATGGTTGTATGAAGCCAAATATTCGAAAGCAATAGCTTTAGGGGCAGGAAAGATTGTGATGATGATAATGATAATGATGGTGGTGGTGGTGGTGATGATTGAAGATATTTTTAAAAGGTTTCATTCATTTTGTGTGTGTGTGTGTGTGTGTGTGTGTGTGCATGCACACGTGCTGAGATCAGACAGTGGCTGCCAGGAGTCAGTTCTCTCTTTATACTACTTATATATTTGCATTTATTTATGTGTACGTGACATTGACACAGCTTGCCCAAGGACAACTTGTGAGAGTCAGTTCTCTCCTTCCACCAAGTTAGTTTCCAGGACCAAATGCAAGATGGCAGGTTTGAAGCCAAGAGCCCTTACCATGCTTTGAGGCAGGGTCTCTCTGTCTTTCTGTCTCTCTTTGTGTCTGTCTCTGTCTCTCCTCTGCTTTTGTCTCTCTGTCTCTGTCTCTGTCTGTCTCTCTGTCTCTTTCTCTTTCTCTCCTCTGCTGTCTACTGGCGCGGGGCGCTTCCCACTGACTTTCCTGTTGTCAAAGAGCAGGGATCACAGCCTCTTGTTTTTTTGTGTTGGTGCTGGCTGGGTTTGAGCTGAGTTTGCCTTGTGCAGCAAGTGCTTTTATTTGCCTCAATCACCTCATCAGCCCCATCGTTGAGAATTAAAATGTAGGGTTTTTTTTTTTTTTTCTGAGCAAAAGGGCCATCATTCTGGAAGTTATATTCAATGTGTTGGGTGGAATGGGGTTCAGATATTCTGGTGATGTGGAAGAGCAGCGTAGTGACACTTATATAAGAAGATGCTTTGGTAAGTGTGCACATAATCATTTATTTTTATAATTATTTGTACTTATTATATTTATCTTAATAATCATGTAGTCAAGGAAGGAGGCTATTTAATAATGAAATGTCTAGTAGATTGGGCTGACCAAGCAGTTGTCTTTTTTGCTGTTCATTTCTTGAGACGGGGTCTGTGCAGTCCTGGCTGGCCATTGTGAGATCATGGCAACCTCTTCTTCTCAAGTGCTGGGAAGGCTGTTGTGGAGCAGTCTCTCTAGCCCCAGGCCAGGAAGGTTTGTAGTTATTACTTCTGCATGGGTTAGAGATTGTTATGTAGGATGGTTACCATCATGCCTGCTGCAAGCAGGGTTCTTAAAAACAGACTTTTATTTAGTGTGTGTGTGTATGTGTGTGTGTGTTTCACTGGCATGTATGTATTTGTAACATCTACGTGTATACCTGTTACCGGAGGAGAGTAATGGGTCCCCTGGAACTGGCTATAGAGGCGTACAGATGGTTGTGAGCTACCATGTGGGTGTCAGGACAGAACCTGGGCTGTTTGCAACATCAGCGAGAGCTCGTCTCCGTGCAGAGCAGTGTCTCCTGCCCCAGGCCCGGAAGTTCTGCAGTTATCACTACTGTATGGGTCAGTGGCACCTTGGGCTCCAGCCCCTGGCGACAATCCTTCCTGCTTCCTCCACCCACAGGGTATTCTGCCCATCCCTGAGATGGCTGGGCATGACAAGGTGGTAGAGCTCTCTCTTCTCGGCTCTCCCAAATTTGTGGGCAAAGGCACCTGAGGGAGGTGTCTAGAGACGGTGCAGGATGAGGAATTGGTATGTACTATGAAGCAATGTTTATCACAGAGGTTCATTTCTATAAGAATTCTACCTCCAATGGGCGAGCTTACCAACAATTCGATGAGACTTACATGCGATCTCCATGTATATCCACCCTTCCCAAGGAGCTTCTGATACTCTTTGAAAATTAACCTTAAAAATGGTTCGATGTTGTAAATGTTTCATGCCCTGTGAAACTAGATTGACCGCCTGTGCTCAGTATGGACCACTGCCAGTGAGACCCAGATGAATAGTTTCTCTGAGGGACAAATAACACTAACAATGTGTTGTAACTGGGACCGGATAAAGTGTCTGTTCCCCTAATGAGGTGCTTAATACATGTGTGCTGACCGAAGGACAGTCAAAGAGATGGGAGAAAAACAGTCATGTGTGAAGCCCTTAACAAGGGCTTCTCTCTGGATGGTGGAATTACGATTTTTATTTTCTTCATATTTACCTGAGTTTTTCACATTAAAAAAAAAATTCGCCGGGTGTGGTGGCGCACGCCTGTAATCCCAGCACTTGGGAGGCAGAGGCAGGCGAATTTCTGAGTTCGAGGCCAGCCTGGTCTACAGAGTGAGTTTCAGGACAGCCAGGACTACACAGAGAAACCCTGTCTCGAAACTCCCCCCTCCCCCAAAAAATATCACAGCCTGGTGCTGTGTGGTGGCGCATCCCAGAGATAATGGCACTTGGGAAGAAGAGGTGGGGAGATAGGGATCCGAGGTCATCGGAGGCTACATACAACACTGTCACTCAAAACAACAAAATCATAAGGAATGTGTAATACCTTGGCTAATTTTCAAACTAGCTCTAAAAGTTCACAGACTGGGTGGGCTTTCTCGGGACATGTATGAAGTGCTTGCTCTGTGGCCAGTTACCTCTGAGGCGAAGAACAGAGTATGTGGTCCTCACTGTTCCTTTTGTGGAAATGTTGACATGACACCCACATTCACCTGCGTATTGGATATATCTTTCCTTCATTTTATCACCAGTGAAACTTTGGGGACATGCCCTAAACAACCCAGAGAATGGCTGACTACATTTCAATCAACTCAACAGCAATACCCACCCCTTTTCAAGAAAAAAAAAAAAACATAAAGAGGAAAATAAACATGCTAAATTTGAGGTTAACATATGTTGAAAGTGATCGTCTTGTTTACGAAGTGCCACCTCCTTACGTTCTTCTTGCTTTCCTAGGACGCTTATGAGGAAGAGACTATCAATTCAATTTCACAGAATGAAAAACTGACTAAAACCTCCACAAGCACTTTCCCTTCTTAACCACAAATACAGGTTACAGAAAGGAAAATAAACTAAAATGTGGGTATGTTAAAAAGAAATGGCAACCCAAGCCGAGTTTCACGAACAATGTAATATTAGCCGTTGACGTTGAGAAGAGATGGGAAAAGAATTGAGTTTAAAAAACGAAGAGGCCGACTTTCCAGACACGAACGGGTGTGTTTTTAGCTTATTTCATTAAGCCGAATTATGAATTTGCTTTTCAATTAAGTGTCATATCACTGTCACAGCTGTGTCTTTTTCTGTCTTCCAACTTCATCCCGGCTGAGTGTGGGAAGTGTGATTCGGCCGTGTGTGTAATCGCTGAGGTCTGGGGAGGATCTTTTATCACATTGTTTCCATGGGTGTCCTCGCTCTGGGGGCCTGGCATTCCTCACGAGTCTAAGGCATTGAAGGAGCAGCGGAGCGCGCAGAAGCTGCACAAAAGACGTGCAAAGGCTATCAGTGTAGAGAGATCAACTCAGTGTGCACTCGAAAGGCCCGGTATGCCTGGGATGCGGAAAAAAACATCCCTTCCCAAAGGGACCTGTGGGGGTCCACAAAGAACTGGCCCTCTGGCCAGGGATGATCTTTCTAGGTTCTTTATCAATCTCAGCTGGCGCGGCCTCGCCCCTTTCTGTCCTAGGAGGCCCGGAAGGGTGGGGAAAGCGAGCAGGACACCCGCACCTTTCCCCAGCAGCTTGTGGCTTCTACTAAGTCGCAGAAGCGGCTTCCTTCATTCATCATGCAGGCGCTGCAGCTCCGAGGCAAGGTGGAGATGCTCAGAGGCGGGTCTCCTGGCCTTGGCTGCGGCTGGCTCTGCCCAGCCCAGGAGGGATGGGGCGAGGCTGTGCAGCCTTCCCCGGTTAGCTCTGAGCAGCCACAGCCCCTCTGCGCGGCCCAGAGCTGTCGATCTGCCGGACAGACGTCTCCTCTCCCGGCTCCTGCCTCAATCCTAGAGAAGCATCAGTAGGCACCCACATCACCAAGCAAATGACAGGTCCCTGGAAGGCCAGGCAAGACCCAGCCTTCCTATCTGGGTCTGTCCTCCATCCTGCACGGGGGTAGGGGTGGGGGGGTTGGTTGGGGGGTAGGGGGTGGTGTGCGCGAAATCACACACACACACACATACACACACACACACACACACACACACACACGCTTCGGCTGCACCCACACCCTCCACACAGACCCACAGTCCGCCCTTCCTGCAGCGCACATACACACACACACACACACACACACACACAGCTAGCCCTCCCTGCAGCACGCGTGTGCGTGCACACACTAAGCTCGCTCCTCTTCGCATACACACACACACACGCACGCACGCACGCACGCACGCACACACAGGCGGACAGACAGACACAAGCTAGCCCACCCTCCTCCCTCCCCGCAGCCCTGGCTGCCCAGCCCCTCTTCCCCGAGCGCCGCGCCCGGCGGCCTCCGCAGGCCCCGCCCCGGGGGAGGAGAGCCGGCCGCGCGCGGGAGCGGGGCAGGGGAGGGGACGGGCGGCGGGGGAGTGTCTGGCTGCCCCCGCCCCTCGAGTGAGCGCCTGGGCGCGGAGGTCCCCTCCCTCCTCGCTCCGAGTCTGCCAGCTCCCGCTCGCTCCCTGCCCACTCCCGGGGGGCCGTTCCGTGGCGCGGCCGCCGCGGCCACCGCTTCTTTCACACTTTAGTTGCGAGCCGCGCGCCGCGCTCAGTGACTGGAGGGAGCTGGCCGCGCGCCGCCTTCCCGCACGCACGCACGCGGGCCCGGCTCCGGGGTTTTCTGCTTTTACTCCAGGCGGCGGGGAGGAGTAGGGGGGGGAGCCCCGGCCACACTGTAGGGAGGAGGAGGAGGAGGAGGACGACGTGGAGGAGGGAGGAAGAGAAGAGGCGAGGAGGCCAGGGGCGGGGGGCGGGGGGCTTGCCACCTTCGGCCCCCCCCCGCGCGCGCCCAAGGTAAGCGGCGGGGGGGTGGGGGCGCACCTCCGGCGCGCTTGGGCATCCCGGGTGGGCGAGGAGGGAGGCCTGCGGGGTGTCTGCCGAAGGGATGGGAGCCGCGATCCCCGTGCTGCTGGCGCTCGGCTCGGGGCTGGGCTGCCGCCGCTGCGGGGCTGCCGGGGCTGCTCGCTGCAAGGGACCGGAGCCAGGCTGGGGGGGGGGGGTGAGTTGGTGAAGGGGGGGGCGTCCGCTTGCAGGGTTGGAGGGGCTGGGATGCGGTTAGGGCTGCTGACGACTTTCGTCACGTCGAGGCCTGGGTGGCTGGTGTGAGACACCCCTCCCTTCCCACCCGCACCCCGCGCCGCCCTCAGCCTTCCTGCTCCTCTCTCGCATTGCCTGTAGCCACTGTTACTTTGCAAGCAGGAGCTAGGAAGAAAAAAAAAAGACACCCAAATTTAGAATCTTTGGCTAAGTCTCCAAGTCCCTTCCCTCGTTCCCACTGATGGATGCGTTTATGTGGGGGGGATATGATCCCCGAGATTTCTGAAGTTTTGACCTTTTCGGGGTGGCTTGTTTTCTGTACATCTGCTTGCCTTCCTGGGTGTATTTATTATTCGTGCCCTTGCGAGGCAGCCGGAGGGTGCTTGGTTGTATTACAGGAGCAGATTTCTTTCCCCTCTGCAGGCAGTTCGAGAAGTGCCGCGGCGGCTGGGCTGCCTTTGCTCAGCTGTTTAATGTCCTTCCCTATCATCCACCCTGCCCCCTCCCGCCAGAGAGAGAGAGAGAGAGAGAGAGAGAGAGAGAGAGAGAGATTTTTTAATACCCCTCTGTAATGTGTGTGTGGGAGAAGTCCCTAGGCAGAAGAGCTTTCATCGCCCATTCATTCCTCTTGTGAAGGCTCTGAATGGCTCAGGCATGTTGATAAAATTTGGGGGAGCCTTTCTTTGCCTGTAGAGTTGCTTGGCCAAAGATAAAAATATACACACCCAAACACGCAATAATCTTGAGAGAGAGAGAGAGAGAGAGAGAGAGAGAGAGAGAGAGCACAGTTTGAGAGGGAAGTGGTTTGTTTCCAGTAGGAAGTTGACAACCTATGATATACCTTCCTCGCCTGTGAGTTAGGAAGTGTTCTAAAATAGAGCTTATGCTCCGTGTGGCTGGAAGACAGCCATAAGTTCAGTTGCTCTGCAGCTCTGAAAGTGATACACCCTGACCAACCAGAACCTCAGTGAGATGAGCCGCTCTGACTCAGACATTGGGAGGGGGCCGCTTGGCCACAGACTCCCTACACGCCCCCCCCCGCCCCCCACTTTAAGACGTGTGAGGAGCTGAGAAGCTCATTACACAAATGGTCATCGCCTTCTGATTCAAGGCGATGCTGTTCACATTCTACCTAATGAGAATAACCTTTGAGTTTGTTGGATTAGGGCTGTACCAGGAGGAGGCGCCCATGGGTGGAGTGGGCCTGGACGACTTCAGCTCCGATGGGGGGGGGGGGAAGGAAGATTAGGCGATATTTAAGAAGGGTCTGTTAAGCCTGAAGTGCAGGATTTGGGGACTTCTATCCCCCCCCTTTTTTTTTGTACTTCTGGAGCTGAGTTATATGATGAACCGAGTGTATGCTGTGTTGGCTGTTTGGGAATCCAGTTGATGGGATTTGGAATTTAATCTCGACTCCAGCATCTGCTTTTGTTTCCTTACTTAACAAGGTAGGAAGGGTCCCTGGGCTAGAGCAGCCTGGTGTGTTTAAAGGCATTAGACGCTGCGCCGGAACCGGTACTTCCGAGGTCCGATGTGCGTGCTGTGTTGAAATGTAATCCCTTCTAGTGTGTGGCACTGTGCGGCCCTGTGCGAGCTCGGTTTAGAGCACAGGATTACTAGGAAAGAAACAAACACAAGTGCTCTGGGCTCCCCCTCAGTCCCGGAGGGCTGGGGTCGCCTCTCACGTGGACCACCCCATCAGAGTTGGAACATACACCCCACTTGCCCTCCCCGCACCCACTGTGTGGTTGGTGGAGAGGATCCACATCGTTCGCTAGGAAGAAGTTCATTCTAGAAGGATCCCAGCTTCTCCTGAGCTTCTTCCTTTTTCAGGGTTAAAAGTTTTCACTCCAAGCTGAAAAACAACAACACCAAAAAAAAAAAAAAAAAAAAAAAAAAAAAGGGACTGACATTTTGTTTGCTGGTTACCTCTTCCCCAGCCTGCCTCCCTTAATCATGGTGTATGGATCTCTGGACACTGAGAGGGCACTGTGCAGACTGTGTGGATGGGATCCTAGCTTAAAGAAGGTGGACAGCGTTTCTGAAGATAACACTTGAGGCCCGTTCTCTCTCTCTCTCTCTCTCTCTCTCTCTCTCTCTCTCAACTTGAATGTCCTGAAGAGTCACAGATATGAATGGAGAGCGCCCCCACTCTTTGGTGCTGTCTGTCACTGATTGGCATATGGTATCGAGGATGAAGATGGTTCGCACCGTGCCCCGTCCATGCCCAGGCTGTAGGTGTTTTAGTATTGTGTTGGGTCTGAACCTGAAAATGGCTTGCTCTGGGCTCCTGTGTGGCCACCTCTACGGCACAGTCCTTATCAGAGAAGTTATCAAAAGCCAAGTGTCCCTGTGCTTCCCTTAAGTCATGCAGGAGACTTTTATACAGAGGAACCTAAGTGTGTCACCAGCCATGTCCACACCTTTAGTGACTGGGACATTTAAGTGAAAAAGGTCACGGGCTTTCGGATCCTACAAAGTTTTCTTCAAGCACTTTGAGGATAGCTCAAAGGAGAGATTATGATGGAAATTCTGGCTGGGCCTTGGAAGACTGTCTGCAGACAGAAAATGCTCAGCTCCCCTTGTCTTCTTATACAATGCCTTGTTTTCCTTAGGGTTGTTAGAATCCAGTCTAAAGGGGGCGTGGCATCTCTTTGTGTGTCAGGAATGTAACTTTCCTCCTGCTGTGTAGCTGGTGTCTCTGGCTGCCATAGTGGTTTAAACTGTTTAATCTCCTCAGGGCTAAACTCTTGAAAACTAAACTCACCAGAGTTTGGGGCTTGAGACAGGCAGTGCACGGGAATGCGCTGGGGTCTTTGAGCAAGCCCTCTGAGCTGTCCCCTGCCCACTGCCAGCCAGAGCTGAGGCTTGGCACAGTGGCTCTCACAAGGCAATTTTACCTGAGAATGGTTTTTACACACACTTTGATTTGCCTCTGACTTTTTCAGGAACTCATTGACTGTGTAAAGCAACCCCGACATCTAGTAAATAAGGACTCACTCTGATAATGGAGGGGCTAGACTTGGTTTCATGAAAAAAAAAAAAAAAGCCCAGCACTTCAAAAATACTATTTTGGAAATGATTATAGGATACAGGCTCCACCCAACAGTGCATGGAGGGTTATGAGAGATGGTTCAGGTAAGTAGACCCCACACAGTGCTCATGGTGGGTGTTCGGGGTGTCTCTGACCCGCCTCTGCTTTTAACTTATAGTGTATTCATGTGTTCTGCAGCACATGTACATAGGTGTGCAGAGAGCAGAGGACAGCTTGCGGGAGTCGGTTTTCTTCCTTCACCTTGTGGGTCCTGGGGCTCAAACTCAGGTTGTCAGGCTTGGTAGCTGGTACCCTTGTCTGACGAGCCATGCCACTGACCCAAGTAGAAATGATTTTTATGTTACTAATGTGTTTTTAGTAAATACATTCATTTTAAACTATTTCATGGTGCTTTGAACTTCAATCATAGTGTGTGTGTGTGTGTGTGTCTGTGTGTGTGTGTGTGTGTGTGTGGTGGGAGGTAAATCGTATTTAGATAGGTTCTTGATAAACTCTGAAAAGCAGATAGCAACAGACAGTGCGCTCACACGTGTGTGTGCACAAACACATACAGACACAGGGATAGGCCTTTTGTGCAGGAAGACTGGCAGTAGTCAAATGGCATTTTAAAACACAGTGACAGTTTTGACTTTTATGGCTCATAATTCAAGAGCCTATCTGAGGTGGTGTGTAAATTATACATATACATATTTTTAAAGTAGGCAGTCATTTAGTCTGACTGTCTCAGCTCTGAAGTTTAATTTTACAAGTTATAGTTACCATAAGAAAGGACACGACATGTGTGGTTCTGCAGGTCTGACGGGAGTGCTTGGGGGTAGAACGGGACAGGGAAAACAGGGACAGGGGTAGAACGGGACGGAACACAGCAGTGTCCGCAGCTGCCAGGCACTAATACAATCCCAGCCTTACATGTGTAGCTGAAGACTGTATTTCCTCGGTTCTAAGTTGCTCTGCTTCTTACTCTTGAGAGAGGGTGCAGCTTTCCCGGTCTGAATTCAAGCTACTGAAAGGCAGGGCTGTCTTTTTTTTTTCCCCTGTGCACGTGTTTTCTTTTCTCTTTTTTAATTTATTTTATGTCTATGAGTACACTGTAGCTGTCTTCAGACACACCAGAAGAGGGTATCAGATCTCATTACGGATGGTTGTGAGCCACCATGTGGTTGCTGGGAATTGAACTCGGGACCTCTGGAAGAGCAGTCAGTGCTCTTAACCACTGAGCCATCTCTCCAGCCCAGGCAGAGCTGTCTTGCTCGGCTCAGACCCCCCCCCCCCATGGCAGCTGGCACAGCATACTACTTTGCACTTGGAAGTCACTCAAATAGTGATCAAACTGAAGGAATTAGCTTAATTAGTTAAGGTCTGTAATGTGTTTAAGACCTTGGAGAAATACATTAGATGCAGACATAGTTTTTAATAAATTTGTGTGCCAGTTTATTAAGAGCTGTGTCTTATGCCTCAGGGTGGGGTTTTTGAAACATTTGACAGAGAAGTTAATAGGATGCTCCATTAGATTATCAGTAATATGGTAAAACAAGATGCACCATTAAATGATCTTTACTCTTGAGTTGGGGGCCATCGTGATTTGGAATAGCTCTGCTTTTCCGTAGCTGACGAGCCCTTCCCCCCTGCCACCTCATCATTTGTCTGAGGGGCTCGGCCAATACCAATACCTCTTACCATCTCTTAGGGTGTTCTTTACACGTCTTGGACATTCAACTATAGTGGTAGTAATCAGGGGTTTCCAAGTCCGGCGTCTCTCCTGGTGGTGCGGTCCTGGGAGAGAGCGCTCTCGCACTACCTACTCCCAGTTTATTAGGTTCACAGCTGCTTCCGCCAAAATAACCTGGAAAAAAAAAAAAAGCAGCGTGGAGTCCTGCCCAGTTGAGTGAGCTCACTCCTGCTCCCAGCATCCTGTGGCTCTCAGAAATCTGTTCTCTTGGGCTGGCCTGACTTACCTCCAGTTTCTCTGCCAAGTGTCCCTTTCAGTTTCCTATCCTTCCCGGAGCTTTTCCACGCGTTTCTGCCCCACCGATGTTCACCCTCAGCCCACCTGGTTTCTCTTCCCACCACTGTATTTGCACCTCGTGTAAGGAGAGACCCGGGGTTTCTTTGAGAATGGGCTGCCCTATTATCTTAACCACCTCTTGTCTAGGGAGCCGCTTTCTCTGGGTTCCTCCCACCTGCCTTCCCACTGCGGACTTCCTGCTTCCCAACCAGGCTCCTCCCCCCTGCCCTCGGGGCGCCTCTGCCTGAGTCCCGCCCTACCCCACACCTCCTTACTCCCCCCACTTTCCCTCCCCATCAAGCCTTAGATCTTCCAGCACGTACCTGCCTCTGCCTGTTTCACAGCCTCCTGCCATCTCAACGGATGTGTGTTTACAGCATTCGACCGGACCTCACGGGATAGATGGGGTTGGTGCACTCCAAGTTCAGGAACTTCTGGACTTGGTTTTCGCTTACGGATTCCACCGCGCGTCGTTGATTTTGAACAGCCTAGGCCATTTCAAAGTACTCAGAGCATCATCGCACTTCTTTGCTTCACTTTGAGGTTCCGTCCTCTGCTGGATAGTAGCAAAAGGAACTGTCCTGGTGATGACTGTTATTTTCAAAAAAACCTGATCAACAGATTTTGGGAAGCATTTCACAGCTTTCCATAACAGCCCCTGTCAAAGGGTTTATTACGCACCGGAGTCTCCTTGCTAATCCCAAGTAGACCGGTCTCATTTCATCATCTTTTCCTTGTCTCCTCTTTTAGTTAGATAAATATTGCTGTCATTCCCTCCCCGCTATTTTTTTGTTATTTTACAGTTCTCTGTGCCAAGCAGAGGGCTCTGGAGCTAAGAGCTACACTGCCCATGTCACCTGTAAATCAGTCGTCCACATTGGCCTTGCCAGTGCGTGGAAGAACCCGGTCAGAGGGTTACAGACTAGAACCTGGCAGATGTAATCTAGCTCAGTGGTAGGGCACTCTACTAGCAGGTCAGAGCTAGTAGGTTTGATTCTCAGCCAAGCCCGTGTAAGCCATTGATCCTTTAGATCGGGGCCTGGCCTTTTTTAGACTATTGACCTCGAGAAGCAGCTTAGACACTGGGTGTGCATGGGGAGACTGGGTTTAAGTCATCGTGTTCTCTCTGATGGCTCTCTGTTTTATTTGATGGTGGCAGACACTGCAGTGGCTTAGAGTCCATCATCAAACCCATGCATTCCGCTTCCCTGGTGACTGATGGCCTTTCCTGCCTGAGAAGTACATTGTTTTCTCTGCAGTGTGGGGGCATTTCCCCTCCCCCCCCTACCGGTTCTCAGTAAGTGGTAAGTGAAGTGGGTCTCATAAGGGCAGGCGCTGTGTCAAGAGAGGCAGGCGCTGTGCGCACCCCAGCTGCTCCTGACAGCTTCTCCCTGAACTCCGGGGTGGTGAAGGCGGAGGACCGCAGTCATCGTCTCCAGTGTGCAAAGGCCTTGGAGTCACGTGGCTTCTCATAAGGAGATCTGAAGGACCCAGGTAAAGTGAGGCAGACGCGGTTCCTGCGTGCCAAGAGGGGACGTCAGTTTTGTCTGCGAGCTCTGTGGAAAGCGGTTTTCCTATGATAGTCATGTCGCAGCTCCTAGGATCAGAAGGCTGGAAGGGGCGAAGCAGCATCTCCAGCATCTCCTGCATCTCCTGCATCTCACCAGATGTTGCCGTGGGGGAATGCACAGTCTAGGAATCTGTGAGCTGCAGAACATCTCCTGAAAATCCAATGTTCTGTTTTCTCTGTTAGGGACCTAGGACTCTCTGAGACAGCTTCCTCAGAACACATCTGCTTACCTTTGTGACCTTTTCCGGCAGTCCCTGGGATGGCCCTCCCTCCCCCTCCCTCTTGCTGTTTCTCTTGAGACTAAAGAGGCTCTTTCTGAGTTCCCATCCTTCATGCTCCAAGGAACTCCTGCGGTGAGATTAGTTTGTTCTCTGCCTTCCAAATATTCCTCAAGCGCATGTGTTTTTATTACTTTTGGTGTTGGGTTGGGTAATTTTCTTTTCAGTATGGAGAATGGGACCTACAGTGCCACACTGGTCAAGCCCACCTACCGCGGTGCTGTATCCCCTGCCCATCATTTACATACGTTCTTAGTCCCAGCTAAATGAATGCTCCTCTGTCCTGCCCGCTGAGCAAGAAAAACTGATTGTGTTGTGTAAGTAGCTATTGGTTGATTGACAGCTAATAACTGATTTGAGGTTTGGATTTGTTTTTTTTTAATTTTCTTTCTTTTTTTTTTAAATGAAAATGGTGCTCCCACTTAAAATTCTCTTCAAATGAGGAAGTCTAGTCTGCACTGGGAAAGATAGTGTTGTTGTTGGCCAAGGTTGAGGCACTAATCTTTATTATTTGCTCCAATAATTTATTGAGCAAACATTTGCCTTTGTTGGTGGTTCTCTGTGTCATCTCTGTGCCTGGCACTGCGGAGATGCTGGAGATACAGCGAGCAAAAGGCCTGGCCCTGGCTTTGTGGAGTTCCCAGGCAAGCCGGGGAACACATGGTCTGTGGTGAATACACAAAGGTGCCTTGGGAGCTGAGATAAGAAAGCACTTGAGTTGGGAGACAGGCCTGCAGGACACCCATTTTCCCTGGGAACGGTCTTGGCTTATTCTGCCCAACACTGCTAGCCCAGGACCCCGTGACCCCCCAGAAAGTCTCAGGTTGGACAGTTAAACGCTGTTTGATAGGTTTTTATTTTTCTCATTCCGTGCACTCCTGGACTCTTTGATTGGCATTTGGGGACAAACAGGTCTGGAAAGGAGGGAGATGAAGCAGGCCGCTGCAGGCCGCTGCGGGTGGCAGAGGCCCTGGTGCTGAGAAGCAGCGTGGACACGGCTCTTCTTGGCAGCTCTTGCCAGGGGATGGAGAACTGGAAACCGAGGCTCGGGAACTGTGCAGAGTTTGCGTAGAGCATCTGAGCAGTGGGAGTCGCCGGAAGTGGGAAGATGTGGTTTTTGCATGGTCTTTCCTTGAGTGTACAGAACTGACTAAAGGGGGTCAGGGCAGAGCGCGTGGACTGTGCTGTTCATGCTAGCCCAGTCAGACAGCCTAGTTAATTCCTATGCAGGCAGATAGGTCAGGGCTCTAAAACAAACAAAACAAACAGAATTGTTGGCAAAATGATGGAGGATAGTTGCTAATGTTTTCCCAGTGGCTCCACGCTCACTGAGGTGAAAGTTACCGAGTCAGTTTGAAATGCACGTCTTAGTTTTGTCTGTTCTTTCAGAGGGAGAGAGAGGCCTAATAGGTAGCCGACCTTCTGGTCCGGCTTTCAGAAGAGAGGTCGGGATAGAATTACAGGTGTGCTCTCAGCTCAGTCATCATTTCTTAGAGAATCGGTTTGCAATTTCCACGGCAAGGTTAAATCCCTCCATTCTCCTCCTCACTGAGCCGTGCGACGCCTCCTTTTGACGCCTCCTTTGTGTGGCACCCCAGTGTCCCAACTGCGTGCTCGGTTTCGTGACTTTTGGATTAACATTAATACTACACCCCAACCCAAGGTTAAGGCACATGAGGGCATTATTATTTCTCTTTGATACTTCTCTATTAAAAATAATCCTATCATACAAAGAGGGGAAACAGCACATGTTTGTTGAGTGTGTGTGTGTGTGTGTGTGTGTGTGTGTGTGTGAATGAAATGCAGTAGATGTTAATTGTGATTTGATATGAGACTTGCCCTGGGAAAGTATCCAGGAACAAAGCGGAACACTGAGTTCTGGGAAACTCCAGCCTTTATCTTTACTGTGATAGAAAGGACAGAGGAGAAAGTTACAAAATAGAGGAGGGTCTCAAAGAGGCAAACTGACTAGACAAGACAGGTGTCTGCGACATGGGGGTGGGGTGGGGGGGAGGGAGGAGAGAAGAGATTTGAGCGGTGTTTATCAGAATTCTTGCATGAAGTAAAATAATACTGGTGAACTTTACTCAGGATTCGTGATGTCTCTTATTAAAGAAAGCTGGGAATATCTACTTCATTGAAGAATATTAAATATTTCCTCACCCTTCAACCCCCCCCCAAAAAAAAAAACCCTCATTGGCAACTTGCCATAGTTATACTAGGCTCTGCTTCATGCAAAGCCGGAAGTTCACTCACTGCTTGGTTTAAATGTTCAGACTCTGAATTTGCCACTCTGTAACTTATACCAGCACCTGAAGCTGTGGGAACAAATTGAGGCTGGATTCTGGAAGAAGATGAGACAGCACAAGGTTTAATTGTTGTGAATTTATGAGTACGCGTATTGATTTATAAGGGGATAAAAATACGTCCTGCCGACGAATAGCCATTAGGACTAACCACACAGTTGCAACATTATTGCAAACGATGGCTAATTGTCTCCTTCCAGAAGTGGAGGCTGAGAGGCCGGGGTCATTAACCATGTGTAGTATAAACGGGAAGTCCATCTAGACTCCGCTTTTTCTTGTTCTCAGTCTCTGCAGAGAGACTAAAGGGAGAGGTGGGTGATGCACCCTGATACAGCGGGAAGGACGTATTAGCGCTGGATTCAGCACACTCCACTGTGCTCCCCCACTTCTAGCTTGTCATCGTGACTTACAGTGGCAGCACTTGGCAGTAGCACTAATTGACGCCGGGACACTGAGTGTTTACTCTGCTCGCCGGTACTGTGCCGAGAGCGTTCTATATACGCTCTCTTCTTTAGTCCTTGCAATAGCTAGCAGCAACAATTACTCTTACTGTTGCTTTATAGATGGGGACAATTGAGAAGCAGCATGCTTGGGCCCACGACCGAGGCCTTGTGGGTAACAAGATGCTGTAATGAGACCAGAATCAGTTTCTCTGACTCCATCAGAAGACTACATGATCAACTCCTTGCCAGCTCTGCCCTCTATCTACTCTGCCCTGTCCCCTGACCGATGTGTCTGTCTGAAGCATAATTACAGACACGGTTACCATAGTATCATTAGCATGCCTAAACTTTTCAGCAATCATTCTTTTTATATCAAATGTCAAAAGCAAATTCTCCCTCTTGATTGCTTCTCTCCTTTCTCTCTTCCTCCTTCTCGTCCTCTTCCTTGCCCTCCCCCTTGTTATCCTCCTTCCTCTTCTTCTTCAGTGATTCCTTGGTGACACTCAGGATTTAAATGGTGTTCCCAGCTGAGGGACGCATCTGTCTCTGTAGGTTGGCTTCCTTTCTTTGTATCTGCATTTCTTCCTTGTTTTCTTCCTTAGGGTTTATCTGCTGAAGAGAAGGCAGTGTCCGGCAAGGTTTCTGCATCCTGTGGCTCTTCTGGTTGCATCTCTACACCCTCTTCTTCCCTGTTTTTCCCTGTACACTGTTTGCTCGTCACGTGGAGTGTGATACACATCTTATTACATCACACGCGTGGTCACAAACACCATGCTTCTTTTGGGAAGAGAAAGGACCTTGACTCGCGTCTCGTAGGTCGTGAGCGAGGTGCTGGGACTCTAGTCCAGGCTCTGGTGGGGGATTCTGGGTTTTGTTGTCAAGCTGCTCCTTCCATAGTAGAATTATCTCAGGACCTTCCAGCCACTGATGGTCACCGCCATTGCAGAACAGGCTATAAAGCTAGGATAGTCTTTTATCTGTACCTGCTGGCTGGGAATTTTCTTTCATTAAATCTATCAACTGTTTGGTAACCTTGAGGTGTATGTCTTTCATTATAATTAATGATTGGTTTCCTTCCTTCTATTTTAATTAATTTAAAATAATGAGTTGATTTTTTCCCCTATCTTCCAAATGAGACCAGTGAGGCAGCTGTTGTATTGCTTATGTAAATATCATTGTGAACACATGGATTTTAATGCAGTTTCTGTTTAAATCCCCCTGTGATTATTTATTGATTTTTATATTTATTATTATTTTTTTCTGTACAGTGTCTTCCTTGTAGGCCAGGGTGGTCTCCAACTGGCAATCTTCCTGCTTCAACCTCCAGACGGTTGTTTATTTTGAAACTCATTCTATGTTCTTCCAGTGGGAGAGTCTTTATATTGCTTTCTGAATCTGTTTGACAGGAAGTCATCGATGGATTAATTACTTTCTGGTTTATTAGGGTATTTCAGCGTTATGTTAATTTGTGTGTGTGTGTGTGTGTGTGTGTGTGTGTGTGCGCGCGCGCGCGCCTCAGTTCTTCTTTAGGATAAATGGTGTTGATACCAGAGCCTAGGTATTAAGTGTTCTTGCTGCCTCCAGACCTTATTGATTCTTTGTTCAATGGGAAGAGTTAGGAAGGTATATATGTATATACCTATCCACTAAGGTATGGTTATAAACACATATGCCTATATGCAGATGGAGATAATAATTTATATGCACCTACTTGCATATAAACTTACAAGGCTACAATGGAAAGCCTTGTGAATATCTGTTAGTATTCAATAGCTTATCTTTATGATAGGTTCTAAGAAGTAGAATCATTGGGCCAAAGGATAAATACCATGGAGTTTTGTTCAATGCAATGGTCCCTATTGCCCTCAGAAATGCTGCAAGACCCTCAATAGGTGCCCCGAAGTGGCAGATTATGACAGTCTATTTTTTCTTTGTAGACCTCTGATAAAACTGACTTTATAAATTAGACATAGTAAGAAGTTAAAATTTAACAGTTGAGACACTATGCTGTAATAAGTTTTTAAAAACATGAACTTTCAGATCCTCACCAGTAGATATACTGTCAAACCTTTGTATTTTTGCTAATTTAATAGTGAGAGGTGATGATATACTTATTATCTACTTCACTACCTGACTCCATTTTGAGTCAGGGCCTGTCGTGTTGCAGGGTCTTGGTAGACAAGAATGACCTTGAACTTCTGATCTTTGAGCTTTTAGTTCCTAAGTGCTGGGGTAACAGCTCTTACACCCCAGACCTTTGTGTCTCTTCTCCAGTGAGCCGCCTTGCATTCTAGTCTGGCTAGCTTTCCCTCCCCCACGGAACATCCCCGATATTTTCTTTATTGTTGTATTGGAGATGTAACTCCTTAATGTTTATAAGCTTTTTTCAGTTTATCGTGTGTCCTTTTCACTGATTGCACTACTCATTATATAAATGATTTGTTTTGCCTTATGCTTCCTGGTTTTGAGTCATACTTTGGATGACTTATTTTCCAGACTTTAGAGTAATACTGTATGATATAATAATTAATCTAAACCACGCGTGCAATTTGTTAGTAGCTATGGTACATGTAGATGAGATTAATTATAATAGTGCATTTAACTCAAGAATGTTATTTTAATAATAATAACCTAAGCAATCGGTATTTAAAATTATTGATACTTAAATTTTTATTAGTGTTTATTATTCAAAAATAATACATTTCATTGTGTTCCATACATATGTAGAATGTTATTTTGATCATATTTGCCCATACTGAACATCTTAAGACCATGTGTGTGTGTTTTAATTAAAAAAAAAAGATTTAAAAAGAATGCTGTGGATGTGTACGTGTGTGTTTATGTAAACCACGTGTGCAGAAGCTCTTGGAGGCCAGAAGAGACCATCAGATGCCTGGCACTGGAGTGGCAGGCAGCTGTGAGCCACCACGTTGGTGTTAGGGATTCAGCCGAGGACCTACCTGTGCAGTATCGCAAGTGGCCCTGACTCCAAGCATCTTTTTGTCCTAGTACTTTGACTTTTAACATAGATCATTTCGCACTAAGCTTTTGTTGTAAATACTTGCTCTGTATTTAGATTTCACAATTTGCCGTTGAAAAAGAGTAATTTCATATAACCTTGTCCCAGGTACCTGAGAGTTTCCCAGTAACTGAATTCAGTACAGTGTTTGAACTTCCATTTCATTTCGTTAGGAGTGAATCAAATAATCCTCACTCCCCGAGCTCTCTGTAGCCACGGGTGGTGGGCAGCTGCCATTTTGGAGCGCACAGTCCGAGAGAGACTCACCTATGTCGTCTTTTAGGAATTGTGTGGTTTTGTCGATCATTTTTCACTGTGAGTTTATCTCAGTGGACGGTGTGGAGACTGGATCCAGTTTCCTCTTCTTTCAGTCCGGTTATCCGAGTACTGCAAGCCCATGCTTAAAAAGTCCGTTTTTTTACCTATTGGTTTTCAGATAGGCCCCAATTATAGAATTAATTTCCATAAGTAATCAGTTGTATTTATACATTTTCTATTCGGCTCTGTCCCTTCATGCTCCAGTGCCCTGCTGCTGTTTAATCATAGTGAATGTAGAGTATATTTTAATAGTCAAACCATTCACGGTGCAATGCTGTCTCATGCTTGGCAAATCTGTCATTGTCAAGTGTTGGGCAGACATGGCACAGAGGGGCCATGCTCATGGAGCTGGCGGTATCAAATCGATGCAGTGATTACGGGAAGAGGTTTGGAATACATCATTCCTTCAGCTGTGAGGAGAGCGGAACGGGGGTCTCCTTACAGTGTGTAGCAAGACTGGAGTGGTAGCAGTCACCTCAGTTTTCCATACCAGCATTGCCAGTTCTTTCTTACTTCGGGTGGACTTCCGAATGAGAAACCCCCAAAGGTGCACAGGAAGGCCTGGAGCAGCGCTGGTCCTGAGAGCAGAACTCCTGAAATGGCCAATCCCTCTGCCAGCTGTGCACTGAGTAGGGAGGCTCTGTGTCCGTACAAACCGTGGTGAGGGTAACCTACTATACACCCTGTTGTCCTATAAGCCTGTGTGCTTTTAAAGCTGTAATGTTTGAGGCGGAACAAAAGACAAATGGGATGACAGAATGGTAGGGCGCCATTTAGGTGAAGTTCAAAAATTCTTAGTCAACGTGCCTTTTTGTGTAATGAGAGAGTTGTGTGCAGGAAGCTGTATTCCAGAAAAGCAAGGGGATAGCAGTGGTGGTGGTGGTGGTGGTGGTGGTGGTGGTGGTGGTGGTGGTGGTGGAGGAGGAGGAGGAGGAGGAGGAGGAAGAGGAGGAGGAGGAGTGTAGGGCTGTAGATGCTACAGGGTGAAGGCATGCTGTGCTTGGGAAGGGGCTTGTGGGAAATTCCCTGGGTCCTTGCATGATCCAGAGATGGGCCTACAGATGCTCGTTCTACTTTTCATTTAAAATCTACATGGATTATCGATTAGTTCCTTGCAAAAGAGGAGCCAAACGGCAGTGACCTGAAAGCCAAGCTCAAAGTGACTTTTCTGCTGGAGAAAGGCTGACAGGTGGTTTGCTTTTGGTTTTGCTTCTTATGTCATGACAGTGACTCCTCAATTGTATGAAAGACCACAAAATTTGCATTTAGCATCTGTGTCAAGCAGCAGGAAGTGTGTTCTCACGTAGTATGGGCACACAAGGGACAGTGTCACCAACAGGTACAGCATATACAGACTTGATGGTCCTTCCATACCAAGCAAAAGAAAACTTAATAAATAAATAAATTAACACGATCATTTAAAACTTTATTCAGTGAAAACAGATTCTTCCCCCCCTCCATCTCCCCCCTCCTTTTCCCCTCCCCCTTCATCTCTTCTTTTCTTCTTTGTCAGGATCTTAAGCACATTAGACTGCTCTCAAATTTACCATGTAATAGAGTCTAGCCTGGAATGATTAATCCTCCTGCCTCCTCCTCCCAAGGGCTGGGATTATGGGCATACCAGCCATGCCTGACAAGAGTGAATTTTTGAAGCAAACTCTTTATAAGTACATATATGCTAGACACAGTTTACAAGAACTCATTTAGCTTAAGATGCGGCCCTGTGGAAAATCAGACATGGTTTCTGTACTGGCTGGCTTTGTGTGTCAACTTGACACAGGCTGGAGTTATCACAGAGAAAGGAGCTTCAGTTGGGGAAGTGCCTCCATGAGATCCAGTTGTGGGGCATTTTCTCAGTTAGGGATCAAAGGGGAAGGACTCCTTGTGGGTGGTGCCATCCCTGGGCTGGTATTCTTGGGTTCTATGAGAGAGCAGGCTGAGCAAGCCAGGGGAAACAAACCAGTAAGGAACATCCCTCCATGGCCTCTGCATCAGCTCCTGCTTCCTGACCTGCTTGAGTTCCAGTCCTGACTTCCTTTTGGTGATGAACAGCTGTGTGGAAGTGTAAGCTGAATAAACCCTTTCCTCCTCAGCTTGCTTTTTGGTCATGATGTTTGTGCAGGAATAGAACCCCTGACTAAGACAGTTTCCGTTTTGTAGGTTGATAAACTGATGCCCAAGAGGAGTAACAATTTGTCTCAAGTCACACGGGAAACACATGGTGGAGTATTACAAGTTTATCTAGACTCCAAACCCACATTCATAATTTCTGTTTGAGAACATTCTAACTTCTGCTGTTTCTCTCTGTTGACAGAGCTCCGTCTCAGAAAGTCTCTGTTTCTACCTCCTAAAATATTAGACAAAGAAATCCCTCAGTTTCTTGGGAGCAGCTCTTTGTGATATCTAAGTGAGTTTTAAACATCAGTTGTAGGCATGCTTCACTGTAGAGTTGCTAAGTGGCTGTTTCCTGCCTCTCTGACTTGCATGGATTTGTTGATGTGGTAGATTTGGTTCTGTGAGAGACCTTTGTGTCGGAATTCCTCGGTTTGCGTCCCTAAGACTAGCCTGAACTCCCAAACCTTCCGAACTCCAGCAGAGGCGCTCTCCCGCTTGTCCAGTTGTGGTTCCCAGGAGGGTTTCTTGCTCCCTAAAGAACCTACGCATTCCAACTTACGACAGATCCGCTGTGCTCCTGACCTTTTATCTTTGGCATTGCAGTTTTTTAAAGGCAGAGCACTGGCAATTCTTACTTTGGCTTGATGGTACACACGTGTGTCTTCTCAGGTCTCTTCCCTTTTTACTGATATTCCCATCAGCAACTGCCGCTGACAATGGGGACTGGGCGGCAGGATGGGAAAGAAAATTCAAATGAGCGTTTGGTTGCTAGGGAACCTGGTTTAACTCAGAGATTATGACTTCCAAAAATTATGTAGAAATGACAGGAGAACTACTTGGGAACTGCTGTCCCTTTTGATTCATGCCCCTGTGACTGCTGAGACTCTCAACCCTGAGAGCTGATAGACTTGTTTCAAGGAAGTAAAAATGGAAAAAAAAAATAAAAACTAGGGATGGACATCAGTGGTCCAGTGCCTGCTGAGCGCATAGGACGCACAGGTTCAAGCCCCGGCACCAGCAAAAGGTGATATTGTCTTGTAATCTTGTAATCAAAACAAGAAAGACGAGGTAGGAGTGAAAATGGCTGCCTTTCATGCTTTTTCATATCTCTGGTGAACTGTAGGTTCTTGATGACCAAGAGGGGCACTTTTCGAATGACTGACAAGCCATATTTATATAATTCCTCCATTTTCTCTGTTTCAAGTCTCTGTCAAGTCAGCTTTCGGTTCAAGTACAAGGAAACAGACTATGGATGATCTTTGCTCTGTGTGAAGATGAAATCTCTATTTTTTTTCCACTTTAAAAAAAAAATCATGGTTTTGATTAGCTGAGTTAAAAACTAACCACATTTCCCCCTGAACAAACTCATACAGTTGGAGAAGAGGCACAGTGTGTAAACACGGACAGGAAGAGCCTGGGGGATCCAGTCTGTCTGTCTCCCACGCTGTCCGATCATGCACTCCCCGTTTCGGGGACCCCTTTTGGGCTCTTAAGTGTCAGAGATGGGATTCAAATGAGGGCCAGAGATTAATGCCAGTGACAGAGAAGGCAAAGCAACCCTATATGTATGATCAAGTATTTATTGTCTTTAGAAAGTGTGATTTTTGTTTGAAGGTGTGGCCAGCTTGCTTGTTAACTGGCAAGGGAGATGGGAATGGGGAGAGGAGTCCCTGGACGAGCACTGCCTGCCCTCCGAGGCCCTGAAGACATCCTTGTAATGTAGGAAATACATTCAGGATGCTTTCCCCAGTGATTGCTCCATTATAGGGCTATTCAGGAAAGGCTTGAGCCTCGTTCTGACCCCTTTCCATTGTGTGGAGTAAGGGGGCCTTGTGGAGGGAGACTGGTTCAAATGTGCATGCTTGTTACAGTAAACAAGCCTTTCCCTCTGTCCTCGCCCCTATGCCCCCAGTGCTTCATGGAGTCGAATCTTTGCTGTAGAACTCACTGTGGTTATCATGTTTTATGTGTTCAAATCTAGTGAGGAAAAAAATTAAATACATGTGTAGATGGTGCTTCCTATAATTGAATGGATATGCATTTTATCTGGTAGCTTTTAATATGAAAAACTAAGAAACTCTTCCAGATGGTGTTTTCCTTCCCAGCTAACTGAATCCATTCCCAGGAGTGCCGTGTCAGGCTCCGCTCCATCCACCTTGTACAGCGTGTGCATCTGCTAACCCAGGGCACGCTCAGCTGCAAACATACACACGGTTCCCTCTCAAGCAAACACAGTGCAGCATCTTGGGTTGCTTTGATAGCTTTAATAAATAGGTTTTTAATACATCTCTGTTCCCTTTGAAGCATCATGGCTTTTGTGGGAATGAGGAAAGGCAGACGAGAATGTTTAAGAGTGGGTATGAGACCTCTGACCAATTATACATGGCAACCGAGATGCCACGTGAGGTTATATTTGACATAAATGCCTTTTTATTCTTTTTTATCAAGTATGTAGAAATTTGTGTGTGTATGTGTTGTGTGTGTTGTGTGTATCTCTGGGTGTGTTTGTGTGTTGTGTCTATGTGTTGTGTGTCTGTGTGTGTTGTATGTGTGTGTCTGTGTGTGTTGTGTGCATGTCTGTGTGTGTTTGTGTGTGTGTGTAGGTGTTGTGTGTGTTTGTGTGTGTGTGTAGGTGTTGTGTGTGTTTGTGTGTGTGTGTTTGTGGTATGGGGTGTGTGTGTGTGTGTGTGTGTGTGTGTGTGTGTGTGCATGTGTTACACTAAGAGTCTTGATGAAAGGAAGAGTTTACAGATGCAGGGTCTGGTCCTTGTACAGTCTGGGCAGATGGGATAATGGATGTTGGGAGAGGAAGAGCGTTTAGAGGCCATCAGGTTGCACTGGGAGTCTGGCTTCTGGTTCTCACATCTTATTAACCTGGCCTCTAACCTTGTTAGTTCACATGATGATACCACTCGGAGTAGCTGGAGGATTAACAGACTAATAATCCTAAGATCAGGCAGTCAGGGAGGAGAAGACTAAATAGAAATGGTAGCAGGTCCTGCCTCTCCTTGCTGAGTAGGTAGATGACTCAGTACACTTTGTAAAACATTAAAATTGCTCTATTAAAACCGGGAAGTGTGTGACTGTTAATATTATTACATCACAGTGGGGAATAGCTTGTTTTTGGTGGTGATGGTGCGTCTGCAAATTAAACATAAATACTCAGCTGAAACATTACTTTTCAGTGATTAGATGGGCAGCTGAGTGAGCCCCAATTCTCAGTCAATTGATTCCACAGCAGCCACAGAGATCAGAAGGTGTGTGCTTATATTAGAGATGTGAGCTCCTGCCTCTGAAGAGACTCCAGCATCCCCATAGCAGTGGGAAAACACTGCTGTATTACCTTGACTTCTGTGTCTCTGTCTCTGTCTTGCGCTCTCTTCTTTCTTTCATTCAAATCCAAATCAACAGCGGATTGTGATGGGGTCATTTGCTAGGACCTGGGGCTTTGCTAAGTTAAACTATAAAGTAAATATTAGCTATCCCCAGGCATGGTGGTGCACATCTTTAGTTCCAGCTCTTAGGAGGCAGAAGTAGGAGGATCTCTGTAAGTTCAAGGCCAGTGTAGTCTACTTACAGAGTTCCAGGGCTATAGAGACCCTGTCTCAAAAAAAAAAAAAAAAGTGTCCTATCAAAGAGGGATTTAAAACAACAAAAACCTGATGAGTTTCTTAAGGAGAGCGATCCCCTGAGAAGAACTTGGGATGGGGCAAAGTCATGGGTAGTGCTAGCTAGACACAGTGTAAGGGCATGCTTTCCCAAGGCTCTAGCACCCTTAGGGGATTCTCTGACATTTGAAATGGCTGTTGTAAACGATCAGATTTCACCAGCTTTCTCTTCCAACCCAATCTGATGAAGTCTCATGCATAACAAAAATAACACATTAGGGGCCTTTTATCCCACGCTACAATGCTCAGCTCAGAAAGTCTTTGCCATTTGCTCTTCTCGAAGGGAACCCGGTGGGCTTAGATGTCAGTGCCCTTTCTACTGGAGACTACCTAGAGTTATTTCAGGAGGAAGGTGAGACGTGGGTAGTTCCCAACAGTCTTTTCTTTTTTAAAATACATTATTTAAATTATATGCGTGTGCAGGGGTGGGGTGGGGGTTCAGGGATGGTTTGTACACATGGGGCAGGTGGCCACAGAGGGTAGAGGTGTTGGATGGCTCTGGGAGAGCAGTGTACTCGGTTACCTGCTGAGCCTCTCTAGCACACAACCCTGCCATCTTGTTGGTTGGTTGGTTGGTTTGGTTTGGTTTTTTGTCTCTTTCTTTGCTTGCTTTTGGTTTTGGTTTTTCTTTTGTTTGTTTGTTTGTTTGTTTTTTTGTTTGTTTGTTTGTTTTCTTCCCTTCACTGTTACTCAGTGTACACACACAGATCCTTTGCAGTCTGGGGGCCCTCATCCTGCGGTTGTCTAAAGTTGGTAGGATTTTGCTGTGCTTTCTCCTTGGTCCAGGGGCATCCCCAACCCCCGACTCCACAAACTGTTCTTTGCTCTTTGCTGGTTAGGTTCCTCTCACGTTGGATTTGATTCTGATCTTTACCTATTGTAGGAAGAAATCTCTTCACACTACGGGGAGGAGGTAAATGAACCGAAGTGGGAATCCTGGAGGATGGGAATGTGGCCTGTGGATGTAGAGAAGGGACGGGAAATCTACAGAAAATGAGCGCAGTGGAATTTAAAGGCAACCTCTGTCCCCCCCGTGTCCCAGATTGAAGGGTTTCTTCATGGGTCCTGGCAAATTCAAACAGAAAGAAAGTGAGCTTTGCCAAAGTATTAGCATTCTCTTGGTCATGAATTACTAACTCCTTCCAGAACAGCAATTCATTTGTTGCTGAGTGAGGGCTTTGCCCTGCCTGTGTGGGTATCTCACCTCTCACCTTGCACCACGCCAGGCTCACAGTGGGCTTGACAAATATATACTGAATTGAATTAAATGTTGTGTTGACTCCAGGAGCTCCAAGGACTTATTGTCTCATATCCTAGCACTCTGAGTTCTTGAGTAATACCCTACGGTTCCAGCCATCCCCCCCAGCTGGCTTTACTCTTATTTATGCCTTTCCCCTGGCAGCACAGCGGAGAAGCCACCGGCAAAAGAGAGTCAAAGCATTCATATAAATTTGTGTAAGGGCAGGGAAAGAGATACAGTAGAACGGGGAGAAAGGATGAAATATTGGCAAGCTTATGAGAAATAAAAGTGATCTATTAAATGTTCTCTACAGAGAAGAAGTTATAGAGATGGTTGGAAATTTATTTTTTTCAATATGAACTGAAATAGAATTTATCTAAAATTTTAAAATAGCATCTGCAACAGAGTGTCTATGGCAAAATCCTTTCTCTAGTAGCCCCGACAGGCCGTCCCCTGTATGCAATTAAAGAAGTGAGCAGTAGAGAGCAGAGGGTTTTATTCACTGTGACGGCATCTGTAAGAGAAACAAATAAAGGGGCCCACTGACCCAAGCCCATGTCCCACCGCCAGTGCGTGCTTTAGAGAAAGAACTGCGTACTTAAAGCGGTCCCGGTCAAGGTGGGGTCTGGTTGATCATTTTCTTGGTTCTGGTCTGAAAGGTGGTTAAAGAAGCCCTTATCTGGGTCTGGAGAAGGATTCATAGTGCTCTTTTAGAGGATCTGAGTTTGCGTGAAACTCCACCTCCAGATCTGCTGCTCCCCGGCTTCTATGGACATACACACTCAAGGGCACCGGCCACTCTCCATACTCATAATTAAAACTAGTGTTGATAAGGAAGTCTTTATTGCTTGGGGGGATTAGCTGGCTCTCAGGAGCATGTGTGGCTTTTCTCCCATGGGTGATTACCTTCCTCTGCTGGGGGGTCTGTCCTGGGGGGTTCTGACGATCCTGGAATCCAAGGTGATTCTACAGGAAGGGTTAAGGACAATGACAGCTCTGTGCCTTCCGCCAAATTAAAGTCTATAGACGCAAAATGTAGGCAGATGCCCAGCTCCCGTCTCTTACTCCACTGTGGGCCGAGGGAGCGTCAGTACTTTTTAGCAGAAGAAGCTAGGGAAAAAAAGTTTTTGTATTATCTAGAAAAATAAGCTGCAAGTTTCTTCTTATTTCAGAGTTTTACTGATTTGGCTGGTTAAAAAAAATACTATGGGCCGGCCAGTGGTGGCGCACGCCTTTAATCCCAGCACTTGGGAGGCAGAGGCAGGCAGATTTCTGAGTTCGAGGCCAGCTGGTCTACAAAGTGAGTTCCAGGACAGCCCGAACTACACAGAGAAACCCTGTCAAAAAACAAAAACAAAAACAAACAACAAACAAACAAACAAACAAACAAAAAACCAAACTATGTAAGGTAAAAGATCTGTGAATAATTTGTCTAAGAAACACAGCATCAGAAGCAATGTTTGATAATAATATAGACGTGATGCTAAAAGAGACTGGGAGTTGTCTTGGGAATGTTAGCTGGAAATACAGGATTTTTTTTTTAACAGATCTACAAATCTAGGATTTTATGCCTTCACCCTAACTCCTGAAGATGCTGATTGATCAACTTCGCAATAGCATAAGGTCCAGTGGAGACTGGACTGAGGCTTGCTATGTAGTTTTGAAACAGCCAGAGTCAGCTCATATCCAGGTGTACGCATTTCTGCAAATTGAAAAATGGATTATAATGAGTTCTATATAGCTAAAACTTAGCTAACAGTCTATTATGCTATTGAACAAGAATTTGCAATCAGGTTTTAGATTTTCTTCTAATATATTCTTTGGGTTTATTTTATCTGGCACAATGAAAGTTTAATTTACCAAAAGATAATTCTTTTCTCAAAATCTCTGTCAACTAATGTTTCTTCTCTTGGGTAATCATAGAACTCTACATTGGTAATGTAAATGAAATATTTAGAGAAAAACTTTCAAGGATTTTCTCTAATTTACTGATAATATGTCTGTTTAAATTTGAATCTTTTTACTTAAGGGACAGTTTATGATCAAATCCGAGATCTGAGGGTCCCTGCAGTTTCCAGGATTTAGCTGCTATGTGGACTTGCTTTGAGAACCTTGCTTGGAGGCTCTGGGGGTCCACTGGGCCGGACCAGAGGATGCTCGTTGTTCGTGACTGACAAGGTGCTTATTTGTGACGAGAGAGGATGCTAGTGTGCTGTGTGGGATAAGCTGCTGAGCACCTGGTGCCTTCACCCCCGTGGGTCGGCTGGTTGGTTCTGGAGAGAGAGTGGCGTCTTGGCTTAATCCAGCACCCAGCATCCCTGCTTAAGGGGAGAGTGCGGAGCATGTGATTTCCTCAGAGCCTACTCCTATCATAAACCCAAGTTTAGTCCCAGCCCGCCTGGTTTGCTTCCCTGAGTTCCGAGCTCTAATATGAGATACTAAACTTACCTGATACTCTCCTGATGCTCATGCCACGGGTGGGAAATTCGCAAGGTGATTGTACACGTATAAATTATTTGATAGCGCTGTCCATCATCGTGTGGAGCCCCCAAGGAAACGGGGCACTTGTTTGCAGTCTACCCCTGTCTGCCTGTAGGTGATGGGGTCTGCGATGACTATATCACTGGGTGGGTTTTAGACTTCTGTTTACTTTCATGGCTTTCTTTCTATCACCCACATTTAAATATCATTCCGGCGAGATACAACAAAGGTTTTCTCAGGAACCAATGAAGCCGGGTTCCGTTATATCATTTGAAAAAGATGGTAAGTCGTTTCTCTGCAGTGGGGCTTCTTGTGTGAGGAATGTGTACTTGAAGATGTGTCTTATGGTCTCAAGTCTAGGACATATTTCTGTGCTCGAGTATGTTCTGACAGGAGGTAAGCATCCCTTAGCAGGAGTAAAATAAATGATGCCTAGAAACTTAGGAAATATTACTTGTTCTCTTTGTGTGTATGAGTGCATGTGTGTGAGTGTGTGTGTGTGTGTGTGTGTGTGTGTGTGTATGAGAGTGTGTGCAGTATGTGTGTGAGAGTTGTGTGCAGTATGTGTGTGAGAGTTGTGTATGTGTATGAGAGAAGAGAGTGTGTGTATGTGTATGAGAGAAGTGTGTGCATGCGTGTGTGTGTGTGTGTGTGTGTGTGTGTGTGTGTGTGAGAGAGAGAGAGAGAGAGAGAGAGAGAGAGAGAGAGAGAGAGAGAGAGAGAACGCACAGGGATGAACCTCAAGTGCTGTCTGTTTTGGAGACAGGGTCTCTCGCTGGCCTAGGACTCTGTCAGTGGGACGCTGCCTGGTTGTCCAGCGAGCATTGGGGATCTCTGTCTCTCCCTCCTCAGCACTGGGTAACGAGTTCACAGCAGCAAGCCTATTTGTTCGTTTGTTTTAAACCAAGGGTTCTAGGGGATTGAACTCAGGTCTTCAAGCTTGTAAGGCAAATACTTTACCAACTAAGTGATCATACTCTCCTTATCACTTTGTTTTTTAAAGAATCATAATAAAGACAAAAATACCCCGAAAATGCCATAGAGTATCAGTGATGTGAAACCAGAATATTCATATCTAGAAATACACAGTGTGAGGCCTGCCTAACCTAAGATCATCCAAAGTAGTCTGCAAAGCTGACCCCGAGTTTCCCTACAGCCACTTGAAGAGGCATGATTGGTTACAGAACTCAGTTATAAGGTACAAATAGATCATGGTTCTGGACAACTGTGCTATTTCTGCTCCCATATGAGGGTGGGGAGGGGTGGGGTGGATTCTTGAGCATTGGCAGTCTAGCTTTACCTGGGAAACGCCCTGGTATCTTCTCCAGGTTGTCTAACAGCAATTCTGTTGATGAGGGCAGGCATGTGCCAGTATCCAGGACTGGGGGTGTAGCTCAGTAGAAGTGCGCCCGCCTAACAGATGGGACCCGGGACTCAATCCTCAGCACAGCAAATATTCCCCTGTGCCAAAGAATGGAAAAATGTAATATCTACCATCCAACTCCTAGAGTAAAGCTCATCTTCAAGTCCTCATAGAGATGACAGAGTATTTGTAGTCGATGCTGCTAGCATTCATTTGAACCAAATCTGATTGTTCAGAATGACTGAAAATTGCTTTGGGTCAGCATCGTTGTCCTGTGTGGGCATGCGGATGGTGTCAGAGTTGGTTCTGTTGGGTTCATTCATGTGTGTGCCGTCTGGAGAATATTGGACTGCCAGGCAGTGCGGCGGGGAGGCTCTCCAGCAGCAGTGTCAGGCCTCACCATGCCAGGCGAGTGCCTCTAAAGAGCACCCAGGAGGCTGAGGCACTGAGTGTGAGGACAGACAGGCCACCGTCACAGGAAAGTCACAGCTCCCTCCGCCTTTGCTCTTATTCCCAGAGCTATGGAGGAAAGTGTCTCTGTCATTGAAAATATGGCTGCGTGTGGCCGGGGCATCTCTTCAAGCCCGCTTTTCTTATTTCTATTTTATAAATAAGAAAGGAAACTAAGTAAAAGAAGTCAAGAGGAGAGGAAAGGTGTCCTAGCTTACTTTCTGTTGCTGTGATTGAGACCAGTACCAAAAGCAACTTGGGGAAGAAAAGATTTGTTTCAGTTAATGTTTGCAGTCCATTGCTAAGGGGAAGTCAGGACAGGAACCTGGAGGCCGGAACTGAGGCCAAGGCCACGGAGGAGGGCTGCTTGGTGCTTTCTCCCCATAACTTGCCCAGCCTGCTTTCTTACGCCACCCACGGCCACCTGCCCTGCAGGGACAATGTCCCCAGTGGGCTTGGGCGTTCCACATCAATCATTAATCAAGAAGATGCCCTACAGCCTTGCCTACAGGCCAGCCTTACAGACACATTTCCTTAGTTAAGATTCCCGCTGCCCAGATAAGTCTAGGGTTGTGCCAAGTTGACAAAAGCCAGCTAGCATAAAGGGGACATGTCAGATCCAGAGAGGCGGAGCCAGGAGGAAGGAAAGTCCCTCGTCCCTTGTGCACCTCTTGGCAAACACCACAGATATTTCTTCATCAGTCTAGGTGGATCGCAGGTCCTATCATGACCTTCCCAGTATGGTGTGGTCTGTCAGTCAGACAGACTTGAACTGTAGAGTGTCTCCTCCCACCCCGGAAAGCCCAACACTGGACCAGGAGTTAATAGCTGCTCATTGAGTCAGTGTGCTAGGAAATTGGCTTTGGGTGGTAAATGTCACCTTGGGCTTCCTAAGGGAATTTTTGTCTGTGGTCCACAGCTCAGTGGGTAAACCTGAACCAAGTGGACAAGGTCTTCTGATGGTGGTGGGGGATGTTACTAGAAAGGTAAAATCAAAAGCCTAACCAAGCTATCAATTGACAATAACTGTTCCAACCTCATGTTTAATCTCATCTTCTTGAATAGCTTTATGTAGTGGCTGTAAAGAAACTGTTGCTATTGGCCTTTTGTCAAAACCTTGGAGTGCCATTTGTAAGTTTTTTGCCCAAGCAACTCACACTGATCTGATTACTGGTTTATTGATCATCTTGCCTTCTTTTGTATGGCTCTTACCTCCAAATGGAGACATTCCCTCCCAGAGGGCCGAGAGGGACTCCGAGGAGGCGAAGGAAGCTTTCAAGGCTGGGACGATAGTTACGGTTTACAAGGAAGAGGCTCTTCTCTGAAGCCGCCTGAGGCACAGCTGGGGTGCCGCAGTGGGGCGTAGCCTTCAGGAGTCTTCACCGGTACTGGGGTGGGCCCTCGAGTCACCCGCATGGCTCTAAGGAACCCCTTTCTCAGGCTCCTGAAAGTTACCGCAATAATTCCATTGGTTCCCCAGTGGGGACTTGGGTAGAATCATATTTCTGGGATAAAGAGACACTGTGCATGCCTCCCCAGGAGACATCGCTCAGAATTTTTCAGCCCTTGATCATCATTTTCGTTAGGTCAGATGTGCATTTGATAAAGAGCATACAGCTTGTGCAATGCAGCATGGGAGCTGGAGTTCTTCTCCTTGGCCCCAGAGCCTTGCTCTGGACTAGAAGTTAATGAGGAACTTGGCCATGAGCAATTTTGTTTTGTTGTTGTTGTGTTGTTTCCTATTCTTGGAGTGATCGTTTACAAATGGCGAGGTTTGCTTTCCTGTGGATTCCACTGGGCGTGGCAGTTGTAGTTTCTAGAACATAGGTCAGGTATGGGTTACTGGGCTAGAGATGGGCATGGTTCAGCCAAGGGCCTTTATGGGCTTAAGCTTACTCACCTGGCAGACAGAGGCAAGGGTCCTTGCTGCCGGCTCTGCCGCTAGTTAGAAGTGTGATTTTGAAAACTCGCTTAGCCTCTCCTTGTCCTTAGGTCAAAGGACTGGAACAGAATCTGAGACTCCAGAGCGGAAGCCGGGTCTCCTAACTGGAATGACAGCTCATCGGTTCTACCTGCCGATGACAGTTAGATGTAGGGGTTCTGGGATGGAGACCAGCCACCTGCCCAGTTTGTGTGCTCTGTTGCAATAGAGGTTGGCCTGTGGCCCACATGGTCACAAACATGGCACAGGTTGGCTCTCCTACCCACCGTGGTCTTGAATTTCGTTTGGTAGAGTTTGGAAAGCCATTTGAAATGTCGAACAACAGAAGAGAAAGTGCCGGAAGCACCACAGAGGGAGAAGTCAGCACGCTGGAACGTTACCTTCGGTGTCTTCAAGCGCTTGCCCCACTCACTCTTCCTGGCTTGGCAAGACTGCTCTTCCTCCTCAGCCGCTGCTCCTCCTCAGCCGCCAGTAGTCTGAGAGAGTCCAAAGAGATGACACGGAAAATTCCAGTTATAAAGAAACTGTCATTTTAAAGTTCATACCATTCTGATTCGTGTGCTGAAATCCTGGGCCCTCTCACGCCTCGCCACTGGACTGTGAATGAACCGTTTGTCCTGTGTTTCTGATCTTGGTTCACCTGATGATGATCGAGTAGTAGGCATGCCAGCTGTCAAGTCAGCAGTGTGGGCTAGTTATCCTAAGGACGTACCGTTTAAGACAATTTCTACAGATGTTGCTTTCTGAGGGAAACGCCATGGTTCACGCGGGGTTTGTTAGCTGTGATATGGATATAGTTTGTCTCTCAGAAGTTCATGTGTTAGAAGTGAGCTCACTTTGTAGCAATGTTGAAGTGAGACAAGTTTTAAGAGGTGGGCCTGGTAAGGGCTAATTAGGTTTTAAGGCCTGCTGTTCTCAGAAGAGATTAATGGTGGCTTGCTGTGTGTGTTGCTGCTCTTAAGAGCATATTGTCTTAAAGTGACATGGTTGGGGCTGGAGTAATGCTTAGGAGCTAAGTGCACTTGCTGCTCTTGCAGGGACCTGGATTTAGTTCCCAGAACCCACACGGTGGCTTACAACCATCCGTAACTCTAGTCGCAGGGGAACGGACACCGTCTTCTGGCCTCCAAGAGCACAAGACACAAAAGTGTGGTGCATATATACCCACCGAGGCAAAGCCCTCAGACAGAAAAATAAAATAAATAAATAGAAAAATCACATGCTTAGATTCTTATCATATAAAGCAGTTTGTCGGGATTAGGGGTTTGCCAGGATGCTGGCTTACGCTATGAGCTAAATCTTTGTAAAATATCAGCTTCAAGTATTTTGTTGTAACAACAGAAAACAGATTAGTGTAAGTAGTTCAGGTATCCACTGGACATCTTAGAATATGTCTACTGAAGACAGGGGTTTACTATAATGGGAATCCCAGTTTTTCTTCTACGTAATTAAAATAAGTCCCAGACCAAAACGACTGCTAGGGAGAAGCTAAATCTTCACAGGAATAAAATAATTTTTGTAAAGAAGCGATTGTTGAAAGAAGTCTTGATAGTTAAACTCCCATGAACTATTGCTCTCTCTCTCTCTGCTCGTATTTGCTCAATAAATATTTTTGGGTCAAGGCTCTCTAATGTTGCTTCAGTGATTTAAATAGCATTTTTATGTATCCAATCACTGATTCTTTGAAGACTCATATTTTAAAATGTTTATTTCCATCAAGTAGGCAGTGAGAATAATACAAAAGGAATAAAGTTTGTGGAAATCAACCAATTTTAAGGTTAGGAGAAAATTGGCAGAAGTCCTTAATTCAACTGTCTTCATTCTCTATCTGCATGTACATCTAAGTGGGAAATATCTTCATAGTGCCTTTGGCAACTTTGTACTAATTCCAATGAAAATCCTCTTCGTCATGTAAAAACAAACAGAAGTCCAGGCACATCCATCATCCTGTAGATGTGGAACTCTTCTTTAGAATTTCCCTTCAGAGTGAGATTAGGATCCTCACAAGAAAACCAGTTTCATGACTTCAGGGTTACACCTCATTTTTATGAAAAACAGCATTACTCAATGTGATTACCTACCCCGTCCAGCAAGCCTGGCTCTGCAGGCTTGCTTCCCGAGCTCAGTCTCTCCCGGGGGATGACAGTTTGCAGCTGATGGGCTGGTGGGGTGGTGGGAGCTCGGCTGAAGGGGGATTAGGACATCAGAGCAGCCTTCCTGGGCTTCTGGAAGAAGCGCTAGATTCCAGAAACGACCATGTGAAACACTCAATGTAAAGCAAGAAGTGTTCACTCCTGAGCTCACGGTTTGAGTAATAGTTGTCAAAGAGGTGCCTGAAAGCTGAGGGGTTAGAGTTTGGCCAAGCAAATTCTGACCAGGAGCTGGGACTCCTCCTCTCTGATGCCTTCAAGGAGTGTGTGTGTGTGTGTGTGTGTGTGTGTGTGTGCGCACATGCATATGTGTGTGTGAGCACGCCTATGCTTGCACCCGTGTGTGTAATCCAGTTGATTTATAGCTGCCCTTAGCGTTTTTTGGCTCAGTCGTGCGTCAGGGAAGGCCGACAGCCTAGGCAAGGCAGGGCATGCTACGTGTGAGGCGGATTGCTGTCGTAGCACTTCGAAGTGAAAAGAAAAGCTGCTTGTAAAGAACATGGCCTTCATTACCATCATGGGAAAAAGCAGTCAAAATAGAGAGCTGCTTCCATAGTGACAATGTTGGCTTTTAAGTCCGCCCCTCCCCCAAAGGCACCCATGTATCAGGACAACTCTGATGGTGGTTGCAGTTGGGAAAGCTTTTAATTAATCTTCCTCCCCCCCTCACCCCCCGGAAAGCCTGCTTATTTCATTTTAAAATTGATACAAATTGTAGATCTCAAAAATTAAGACCAAGATTGTTACCATGATTAAAGCCATTTAGTAGGGATTTAAAATTTGGGGTTTTTAACCATTACCAGAAAGGGAGTTCTTGTCATTTATGTATTATCTAATTTTAGATCTTGGAACTCAAAATATAGAATTAACAAGCAAGAAGGAAACTTTAGTTAGCTGTGTATTAGACGTTTCATCGAAACCAGGCAATTTCTAATGTTGAAATGTCAGCTTTTCTTTTAACCTTTTTTTTTGGGGGGGGGAGAGGGCGGTGGCCAGGGAGGATTGCACCTAGTCAGTGAGATAACCAGCATCATCTGAAAAGAGTACAAACAAATATTTCCTCACACAGTGTCTGGGAGAAAAACTGCAGGTGGATTTAGGCGAAAAGATAAAGTCACCTGTGCTGGAAGAGGCCAGGCCCGGCAGGGGTCAAAGCTTGGTCATCCTTACATGGGGACTGGCCTTCTCTGTTTCCCACTATCCTAGATTCAAGACTTGTGTGAGGGGGCACGAGGTGGAGGTGCCACAGGCAGGGCTTTTCCAGCTCTGTCTTCATGCCTCGCCTGTTGTAAGTCAAACAAGGCAGAGGCCGATTTGGAAGCCCTCCCCTTCCCCCTCTCTCTGAAGACTGGCTGGCTCTTCTGGCGGGCCTTGCCCACAGACTCCATCTCCTCTGTGTCTAGATGTTGACCAAGACCTTGGCCTACCACTGTGCTGATTCACAGGTGTGAACTTGCAGTGGTGTCATAGCTCTTTTTGCTGCTCTGTGGGACCGTCTGGACCCGGCTGTCCTAGCCCCCTTAGGTTTTGCTCTGCTGGGCTTGTGAACTGCCTGCCAGTCTTCCTAAAGCCAGACACTATGGCTAAGAAATAGCTGACTTACAGGGGACCTTTTTCTCTTGATGCGTTTATTTTATACATAGGCTTCTCTTATTTAACGACAGGATCTGCAGGGACTACGGTAGCTGGGGCAGCATGATGCTAGTTTGCAAAGACTGGTAAGGAGGTTAGGGGCTTTCCTTATCACAACAAGCCTTTAGGGAGATCAGGGCTGAATTTAATAAGCTCGGCCATCTCTTTATGTTCTGTGGTTGGTTTGACTGTCAGAGTGGTGTGGATGATCTAACAAGATGACCAGATATTTTATTATGAAAGTACAGTATTAGTCAGGCTTCCCATGTTCCTATAATTCCAGCACTGGAGGCTGAAGCAAGCGGGGATTGCAAGTTCGAGGCTAGCCTGGGCTATGCAGTGTGAATATATCTCATAAAACAAGAAGAGTACAGCTTCTTTCACGGCCTGCCTCCTGTTCACTTTGTTGAGTCTTGCTTTTCTGTCTATCACACACTGCATCCCAGGGCCTTAAAACAAACAAACAAACAAACAAACAAACAACCCATGCTGTAGGTCTTTGGCAGTCTTGAAGGTATGAATCAGTTTTATAATGGGAGGCAAAGTGGAGCTCAGATGGCCGCCGGTCTGTAGAGAGCTCACCTGGGCATTTTGAGTGGTGTGTTCTTAGATTATGTAGTCTTTCTGAGCCCAGTGTGCTCCTGTGTACACTGAGAACAATAATGTCTTCTTCATCGGCTTCATCGGTGAAGATGAAACCAGAAGACATGTAGTACTCCCTGTCTGGTACATGGTAAACGAACATCAAACTGAGACAGCCACGCGCTTCTGAACTTTAGTAGCTTAGTTCTTTTTCCCCCCTCCTAGCCAAGGCAGAGTAATTTAAAAACAAAAGATTTATTTAGGTCATGAGTCTCGTGGCTGGAAAGCCTAAGGTATGGTGCCGGAGCCTTTTGAGGACATCCTGACTGCTTTAACGGGTAGTCAAAAACATGGAGGAGCGTTGGCAAGTGTGGTGAGCAGGGGTATATGGAAGAGGACGAGTAACCTTGCTTTCTGGTAATCCACTCCCGCCGACCAGTCCAGTCCCACCTCAGCCAGGACTCCCCAGGCAGTACATCAGTTACTCTTGAAGGCACCAACCCCTTCCAACATGGCTGCCTCCAGAATAAGAACTTTTAGGGGATGTCCGAATCCCAGCCATAAGATGGGATAGATGGGACCCAATCTTGGTTTCTGGAAGCTTCATTTGGTGGCAGGAGATGTCTGGTTGGGGCTCTGTCTCCCGTTAGTTGGCAGTCTCGTTTAGATCTTCACGTGCGTATGTATTTTACATAGTTGCTGCCTTGTTCCCAGGCTGCCTCTCAAATGGCGCGTGATCTGAGCTGCCTTCCCTGTATTCCCTCCTTCTTTCTCCTCTTCTCTCCCCATCTCCACTCTATCTTCCTGCTCTAGCCCCTCCCTCCACCCCTCTATAACTTTCTAGTCTATTTCCCATTCCTTGGGACAGCCTTCCGTCTCCCCTGCACCCAGTCCCCGCCCTGCCCCGCCCCGCCCCTGACTCTACCCCTAACCTCTGTGCCTCTGCAGATTGTAGTTTGGTTATCGTTGACCTAACACTCAATATCTACATGTAAGTGAGTCAGTGAATGCACACCATATTTGTCTTTCTGAGGTCACCTTACTCAGGATTTTTTTTTTTCTAGTTCTACTAGGGAAATGGTTCCCTGCTAATGCCATGATTACATATCATGTCCTCTCAGTTTAGGGACAGTCCTTTGTTCTGAGGGACAGATACCCCTTTTCCTTCCCCCATCTTCCCTTTCCCCTTCGTCCCCTTGCCCTGTCTCCTGTCTTTATCTCTATTCCCTCTGTCTCTCTCTGGGGCAAGTAAATTTCTGCGCTCAGAACTTAGTTGTGGGGTTCCTGAGCAGTGGGTACTTGCCCTTTGACCCTTGACCCCTCAATTGGAGTCAGTGTATACATTGTAGGCTTTCCTAGTGTGCCGTTATTCAAATTCAAAATGGAAGGGGTGTTGACGAGATGACTAGGCAGGTGTGCAAGGGTGCTTGTCACCAACTCTGATGACCTGTGCTCAGAGCGCCCATTCTCGTAAATTGTTCGCTCACGTCACTATGTGAGCTGTGACAGGTGTGTGTGTGTGTGTGTGTGTGTGTGTGTGTGTGTGCATGTATGTGTGAGTTCCTGTGAACGAGACATACACACGTTCAAATAAAAAAATGTAATAACAAGTTGAAGGGATTCTTTGGGGAAATTGTGAAACTGTCCTTTATACTCTTAGAGCCAGGGTTTAGGCTGTAGAGGGGGACATGTGCTGATCTTGTTTATTTTACTAACAGTTGTATCTTTGGGGATGAAACCTGAGCAGTTTCTGTGTGTCCTGAAATTACTTTTGAGTTGTTTGTCCCTAAGACCTTGGGGGTGTTTGTCTATGTAGTTTGAGATTATAGGCAGAGCCTTCATGTACAAGATAAGAGTTCATTATTTTGGCTAGAGTTATATTATTAGACTTATAGAATTATTGTTAGATTATTAGAATTATATCTCTAGGTCTGGGCAGCTGTGAAGCAACCAGGCAGTTATGGGATCACAATATTGGTGGTGTTAAAATGAAACCTGTGATCATAGAACATTTTTACCCAAAGAAAGATAGCACGGCAAAGCTGTTAACTTTAACTGTTAGGAGGGAAAAATGAATCTGTCTTGGATGTGTTTTTCCATTCAGGTCTTTTTGTTTTAAACAATAGTCAGAGCTAGTCTAGCCCCCAGACTCTCTGCCTTTCCCCAAAAATATCCTATTCAGGATTAAAATCCACATGTATTCTTGACATTAAATTGAAGTCACTAAAAGCTGATCAGTTTGTGGCTGGAGCCATGTCGCAGAGCTCAGGAGAACTCGCTGCGTAGACATGCTTGGGTTTCCTTGCTAGCACCCTCGTGGTGGCTTACGGCCTTCTGTAACTCCAGCTCCAAGGGATCCAGTGAAGGCTTCTGGCCTCTGCTGGGCACAAGGCGTGCACGAGGTACTCAGCAAAGCTGCTATACGCTCAAAACTATTGCAATTTAGAAGTTGGCTTGTAAGTTAACCTTTAACATATTAGTCTCCTGTGGCAACAATTTTTAAAATATTTTAAGCCCATAATTTAAAAGTGAGATAGTAAATAAAGACTGGTCAGTGTAGAGGTAACAGTTGAAGGATCTGGAGAAAGGGCGATTATCTAAGGTTTGGATAAGTTTGTCATCTTTTCAGTTCTTTTGCTTTTTGCCTCAAGATTTCATTCAAATCTCCCTCCTCTCTGTGATTGGGTCAGCCATGAATGTCACATTTTCTGTGATTGGGTCAGCCATGATTGTCACATGTCTTAGTCAGGGTTTCTATTCCTGCACAAACTTCATGACCAAGAAGCAAGTTGGGGAGGAAAGGGTTTATTGAGCTTACACTTCCACACAGCTGTTCATTAACAAAGGAAGTCAGGACTGGAACTCAAGCAGGTCAGGAAGCAGGAGTTGATGCAGAGGCCATGGAGGGATGTTCCTTACTGGCTTGCTTCCTGGCTTACTCAGCCTGCTCTCTTATAGAACCCAAGAATACCAGCCCAGAGATGGTACCACCCACAAGGGGCCCTCCCCCCTGGATCACTAATTGAGAAAATGCCCCACAGCTGGATCTCATGGAGGCACTTCCCCAACTGAAGCTCCTTTTCCT